>LR738711.1:781521622-781586315 GCA_902687465.1 Secale cereale
CCCCAGCAATGCTCAATGTTCATCCAGAAGCAGCATCGATCGGCTTCAGTTAGCAGTAGTAGAGAAGGAATCGCTCGATTGGGTTCAGTTAACAGCCATCGATCGATCTCTCAGGTTCACTAACGCGTAGCCTACAGTGCAATCGATCGGGTTCAGTTAGAGCCCAACGCCTCGCTCGGGTTCAGTTAGAGCCCAACGTCTCGCACCCACGCACGTGCGTGTATGAGAGAAACGCGCATCGCTCGGCCCCGACCACCCACCGTAACCGGGAACACCCCGATATTTTCCTCGCCCTCGCTTCTACCACGGTTTTTTCCATCATGGACGGCCCAAAGAATCTCATGCCGTTGCGTCTCTGGCCCTCCCAGGACGAAAAGCCCATTTTCTGTCATGATTTTTTGTCATAGAAGTAGGACCCCACCACATCTATGATGATACAGGGTTTTGTCACAATTATCGTCATAGAAGTGTCATAAGTATGACCGGATTTTTTTTCGTTCGGCCCAAAATGTCACGGATGTGTCTTTTTTATGTAGTGCCCACTGCCAGCTCAAGAAGTGGGCGTGTGAAGTCAATGCGGCAGAGCTAGCGATCGATGCCTAGAAACCACTAAGATGGTCCAACATGCCCATCATTTTTACGCTTAGGATTACCCTGATCGCACAACTGCGGTCGGATGCTTGCCATTTTTGGTTTCACCAACAATATGCAACCTCAGGGTGACAAAAATGTTGGTTTATGGTGGGGCTGATCTGAACTTAACACACCTGACGTGATTAAGAGGATGTAGATTTGTAATGAAGATCTCAAGAAAATGGGCACGTTTCAAGGGCTCAACCCAGAAAGGAGTCAACCAAAGGGCAAGATCATGAGGCCCGTCACATTTGGTAGTGAGCTGAACTATAGGATAGAGAAGATCGTCTTCTGTATCGTCAAGATTACATTGCTGTACAATGGGATCCTTGGCCTCCCGGTACTGGCAAAATACATGGCAAAATCACATTATGCTTACAACACGTTGAAGATGCGAGGGCCGATGAGCGTCATCGACATCAACTCACACAAGAAGGACGCGATTATTTTCACTGACTGATACATCTCCGTCGTATCTATAATTTTTTTCATTGTTGCAAGCCAATATTCTACAACTTTTACATACTTTTGGCAACATTTCATATTATTTTGCGACTAACATATTGATCCACTGCCTAGTGCCAGTTCCTGTTTGTTGATGATTTTGTTTTGCATAATATCCATATCAAACGAAGTCCAAACGCGATAAAATTTATGGAGAATTATTTTGGAATATATGTGATTTTTGGGAAGCGGATCAATGCGAGACAATGTCCGAGGGGCCCACAAGCTCAAGGGGCGTATCTGGCAAGCTTTTGCACACCCCGTAAGTTGGTTGGAGGTGTCCTTCGGCCGCAAGGAAGCTTATATCCGAATAAAAATCGTGTTAAAATTTCAGCCCAACCAGAGTTAAGGATCTCTGGATATTTAAGAAATGGTGAAAGGCCAGAAAATAGGGTCGCGAAACAGAAGAGAAACATAGAGAGAGATCCAATCTAGGAGGGACTCCCGCCCCTCCACCACCATGGAGGTCATGGACCAGAGGGTAAACCCTCCTCTCATCTAGGGGAGGCCAAGGAAGAAGAAGAAGAAGAAGGGGGGATCTCTCCCCCTCTCTCCCGGTGACGCCGGAGTGCCGCCGGGGCAAGGATCGTGACGATGATCTACACCAACAACCTCGCTACCGTCAACACCAACTTTCTCCCTCTCTATGAAGTGGTGTAACACCTCTTATCCCTGCTATAATCCCTACTTAAACATGGTGCTCAATGCTATATATTATTATCCAATGATGTGTGGCTATCCTATGATGTTTGAGTAGATCTATTTTGTCCTATGGCTTGATTGATGATCATGATTGGTTTGAGTTGTATGTTTTATTTTGGTGTTGTCCTATGGTGCCCTCTGTGTCGTGCAAGTGTGAGGGATCCCTGATGTAGGGTTGCAATACGTTCATGATTCCTTTATGGTGGGTGGCTAGAGTGACAGAAGCTTACACCCGAGTAAGGGGGTTGTTGCGTATGGTATAAAGAGGACTTGATACTTAATATTATGGTTGGGTTTTACCTTAATGATCTTTAGTAGTTCAGATGCTTGCTAGAGTTCCAATCATAAGTGCATATGATCTAAGTAGAGAAACTATGTTAGCTCAAGCCTCTCCCTCATATAAAATTGCAATAATGATAACCGGTCTAGTTATCGATTGCCTAGGGATAAATAACTTTCTCGTGTTATAAAAAGCTCTCTACTAAACAACTAAATTTATTATCTTGAAAATTACTCGTGGTTTATTCTCGCTAAGTACATCTAGTTTCATCCTAGTAAGCTATCCTATCACACCTACAAAATAGTTTCATACTTTTTCTAGGTAAAGTGAACGTTAAGTGCACATAGAGTTGTATCGGTGGTTGATAGAACTTGAAGGGGATCTAAATTCTACCTTTAGCTTCTTGTTGGGTTTGACACTTTTACTTATCGAGAGAGGCTACAATTGATCCCCTATACTTGTGGGTTATCAAGACCTTTTTCTGGCGCCGTTACCAGGGCGCAATAGTGTGGGATCAATATTTGTGTGTGCGCTTGTTTGCTTTATCGCTAAGTACTTTTTATTTTCTGTTCTAAGTTGTTTTCTATCTTTAGTTATGGGTAGGAAACACAAAATACCAAAAACATAGTTGTACCAGCTAACCCAGTGGTTGTAGAACCACTCAAAATCTAGCACACTCCTGAAGCTTTTTTACTTGGATCATCTTTGTTCCATTTGTGCTCGTGCTGAAAACCCAACTAGCTTAGTTGAGGGAAAATCATTATAGGAGCATCCTTATTTGTGCGACACTGCTTGTCTCAAAAATGGAAAGTTTCACGGTATCAAATTAATCGTTTGCAGTGCTATGCTTGGAATTTATGAGAATTGATTTTTCTTGTTGTTCTTAATACCCCAAAAAACACCTTCAATTCCAATGTGAGTTTAAGGATAATGTAATCTTATCTTCTTATGCCTAAGATTCTTATAATTACTTTTATATTGAACAAATTAAATAATTTTTTGCTTTTAAGGGTGCTTATGAAATTGCTTCTTTTATTTAAAAGTATGGTGCTACTCTTTACGAATCTGAAATTTTTGCCATACTTGAATATTTCTATAAAAACTATGCTTCTAATGCTTATGTTAAACCATATATTGAAGACACCTCTGCTGTGCAGGAAGAGACTAATATTTTGCAGGAATATATGGAAGAAGAAATTGTTGACACTATGAGATCATTAGATGAAAAAGATGAGGAGGAGAGCGAAGAACAAAAGGAGGAAGAGAGGATTAGCTATGCGTGCCCACCTTCTGATGAGAGTAACCCTTCAACTCATACATTGTTTAATTTCCCTTCGTACTTACCGACAGATGAATGCTATGTTGAGTGCTATGATCCCTTGGATTCGTTTGAAATATCCTTTTTTTTATGATGCTTGCTATGCTTGTGGCCAAGATGCCAATATAAATTATGATTATAGAGATGAACTAGCTATAGTTCCTTATGTTAAACATGAAATTGTTGCTATTGCACCCACACATGATTGTCCTAATATCTTTTTGAATTCTCCCAACTACACTATATCAAAGAAGTTTGCGCTTATTAAGGATTATATTTATGGGTTGAGTTTTATCACTACATATGATGATTTTGATGAATATAATATGCATGTGCTTGTTGCTCCTACTTGCAATTATTATGAGAGAGGAACTCCATATCCACCTCTCTATGTGTGCATGAATTGTTCTTTTATGACATGCCGATGCATAGGAAGAGAGTTAGACTTCGCCATTGCATGATATAGGTTTCTTTGTGCTCAATACTAAATTACAAATCATTGTTAATTAAAATTGGGTTTGATATACCTTGGGATCCGGGTGGATCCATTAGTTGAACACTATATGCCTAGCTTAATGGCTTTAAAGAAAGCGATACCAGGGAGACAACCCGAAAGTTTTACATTGTCATTTTATTCTATTGTGTGCTTAAAAAAAAGTTTAAAAACAAAAAATATAGAGGCGAACCTAAAACTTTTCAAAAATAAAAGTGAAAGTAAGAAATAGATGAGCACCGTTGAAGTGGGGGAGCTCCTTGAACGTTGTTCATGCCCATGGAAGCTTTGTGAATCTTGAATTATAGAAACTTTTAAATAAAAATAATTAGCCCCTTGTAAAAATCCATTGTATTATAAAAATAATATGCCAAGATTTGCCTTTAGGATGTTTAGATTGCTTGTTTGGTATGTGGAGTGCAAAAACAGAAACTTTGATTGTAGTGCGTGAATTTACGTGTTTTACTGGAACGTCAAAAGTTTCTGAAATTTTTACATGATACTGCTATGCAAAGTTTTTATTATGTCCTAATTGTTCAAAATTGTTTGAGTTACAGAAGTATATGTACCATCTGCATCTTTACAAATTGTCCTGTTTTCACATATTGCGGTTATAGTTCATTATTTGCGTATGTTTGAAATCATGTTGAGCCTCCTTTGACTTGGGGCCATAGAATTGTGATAGCACACAGTGGGTAATGTTTGATTATAGTTATACAATAACGTGTACGTACTCCCCTCTAATGAAAAGTTTGGTTAAGTTTTGTATGGATGAAGTGTACGAAAATCGAGGAGGTATTTTGATATGAGAAGAATGAAGAGAGGATAGAGCTCAAGCTTGGGGATGCTCGAGGCACGCCAAGTAAATATTCAAGGAGACTCGAGAGTCTAAGCTAGGGGATGCCCTGGAAGACATCCCATCTTTATTCGATAATTATCGGTATGTCTCGGTTTTTGTTTTGTTCACATGATATGCGTAAATTCTTGGAGCGTCTTCTGTGTCTATTTTTCACTTTTCTTTTATGCACCATATTGGTATGAGATAGTCCTTGGATGATTTAGAGCATCTCCAGCCGTTTGCCCCCGAGCACACCCGGCGAATGCCTTTTGGCGTTTGCGCCGGCGGGTTTTTCGCCCTGGGGGCGTTCGAGTTTCCAGCCGCGCCGCCAGGTTTCGGCCCCCGGACACCCAAAAATTCAAAATTTTCTTTCCCGCTGCCAAAAAATGCCACAAGTTCGGTGATCATCATGCCACAAGTCTGCGACCATCATGCCACAGTTCGGGGATCAAACATACCCAAAAGTTCGGCGATCAGCAGAAAGGGATCATATACATGAAACACATCAAACAGCAGGCTCCTCTGCCGTGGGACGGGCCGGGGTCGGCGTGGGTGCAGTCACGCTTGGCGCCTGCATGGCGTCTATGCTTAGGCTAGTCGTTGATGTCAGCACAACTTCATTGCTTGGGCTGGGTGTCAGCGTTGGTGTCGTCGTGGCGGGCGGTGGTCGCTGCCGGCCCGGGCATCTGGTTCTAGATGAGGCCGTGCTCCGCCAGGTACCACGTCTTCACCTGCTTGTCCATCATCGACATGTCTGCCGCCATCAAGAATGCTAGGTCGGTGTTCCTCTTCTTCACATTGATGTTGGTCCTGAGAAGGTCAAGCTTGACGTCCTCTTCGTCATCAACGCCGACCACCTCGTGTAGGATTTCTCCTCCCTCTTGATGGCGTTGTTCTTGGCATTGGTAATGCACTGCTCGATCGGTGAGTGTAGTCGTTCGGCCACGGGTGTCGCGTCCCTTGACACCTTGGCTCTTTTGTTGCCATCAGGGCACCCTTCTGCCGTCGTCGGGGCAAGCACGTCCGGCTTGTAGGCCTCCTTAGCCTTGGCGAGAGTGAGCCGAACCTCCCTCCCATTCTTGCATGACTCGATCCGGGAGAACACGTGAAGGAACTTGAACTCTTGGTCGCTGTTATCCTGGCGAAACATGTTGAACATCCGAAACATCTGTGCAGCCGAAGAAATAGTGTCGGTGAAGTACACGGCGAAAAAGAACTGAGACGGCAACTGGCCATACCTACCCCTTGATGTTGGTGCCGCTTTCCGGGCGAGACGTGACCTCCTCTACGATCCCATGCCACTTGTTGCAGGGCGTCTGGATGATCGCCCAATGGTTCGCCATGGCCTTGTCGCTGCAATCCATGCAGATGTTGGCGAAGTCGTGATAACCCTCAACCGTAAGGGATCGAGATAGTCTTCGCGGGTAAGAATAACCCAATTTATAGATTCGACACACAGGGAGCCAAAGAGTAGTTATAAGCTTTGACAGTTGAGTTGTCAATTCAACTGCACCTGAAATATACTTACTTGCAACAAAAGATAAGTGGTAACGGTGATATGATAGTGATGGTGGTGACAGTAAAAGTAAACAGCAAAAGTAAATTGCAAAAGTAAACAGCAAAAGTAGTAACTAGTAACCAGCAGGATTTAAAACACTGTAGGCTAGGGAGATGGATGGTTGGGTGCTGCATGGATGAGATATATCATGAATCTAACTTGGGTCAAGGCACACGGAAAAGTAATGATCATCTAGGCAGATATCAAACATTAGGCATGTATCCCACAGGTAGTTGTACGTGCTTGCAATAAGAACTTGCACAACATCTTTTGTCCTACCATCCCGCTACGAATGGGGCCAAAAGGAACTTATGGAGATTAAGGTGCTCCTGTCAAAGAGCACCGGCACAAAGCAATAAACTCAATGGATACATGTAATCCTCAAACTATGGACCATCCCCTTTGGTGTCCCAAGCTGTCACTTTTGGGATCGCCGGTTCCGGAGCGTAATAGGTGCAAACAACTCATAGATAGGATCAAGAACACAAATATATTCATGCAAACACATATGGTTCAGATCTGAAATCATGGCACTCGGGCCCTAAGTGACAAGCATTAAGAGCAACAAGTTGAAGCAAAGATGATAAACACCATAGTAGATGATAGGCAACATGCCCCCAACAATCTGATGAACTATTACATGATCTAACTCATCCAATCCCTACCATCCCCTTTGCCTACAGCAGGGAATTACTCACACATGGAAGGAGAAGTCATAAAGGGAGGATGGAGTGGTGATGATGATGACGATAGCGACGATCTCCCCTCTCCGGAGGCCAAATCAGCCTCCAGATTAGCCCTCCCGAAGAAGAACAGAGGGTGGCGGCGGCTCCGCGACGGAAACTGGGAAAAACGACCTCCGTTCTGGGGTTTTCTCGTCACGGGATAAATACGGGTCAAAGTAGGGCACCAGGGGAGGTGGGAGCAGTCCAGGCGGCCTCCCGGCGCGGCTAGGGGTGGGGCCGCGCCACCAGGGCGCCTGGGCCCCCCCTAGCTGCCCTCTGGTCCATCTTCTGGCACAAGGTTCCTTCGGGCGCATGGATTTTCTGTGATTTTTCGTGGAATTTTCTGAGACACCTAAAAATCCGTTTTCCTGCACACAATAAAACCATACAGGCAGCTCTGCTGAAAACAGCGTCAGTCCGGGTTAGTTTAGTTAGAACCATGCAAGAATGAGGTCAAAACAATAGCAAAAGTGTTTGGAAAAGTAGATACGTTTGAGACGTATCGACTCCCCCAAGCTGAGCATATTGCTTGTCCTCAAGCAATTCAGTTCAACGAACTGGACGCGACAAAGAAAACTTTGACAAACTCTTTTGCTT
Source organism: Secale cereale (assembly GCA_902687465.1). NCBI lineage: Eukaryota > Viridiplantae > Streptophyta > Magnoliopsida > Poales > Poaceae > Secale > Secale cereale. The sequence continues at coordinate 781,529,271 of LR738711.1, forward strand.
CATTAGATGTATATAAGCATGTACTACGAAAAGAGTCTAGCAAGTATTGAAACAATGCTATGAGGACAATGCACGAAGCAATCCTTCTTTCAAATGACCAATCACAAATAACCAAAAGTAAATAATATGCTACTGAAAATCAAGACAAGATTACATTGTACATAGCTTGAACATATTAGAGTGGTATCTCGCTAGCCTCCATGAGTGAAGCAAAACATAAATGCAGAAACTCCTCCAGAGTTTTAAAGGAGACTAGAACTAAGAATTTCAGAATAAATAATATCACAAGCATGCAGAAGACAATGTAATACTTTGGGACAATGCACATTACACTCAGAATGACAATTATGCTCTCTTAGTTGGTGCTTTGAAGAAAGAAGGTGGAGACTCTCGAACCGTGGAATTTGATGGCGAGGTTAAAAACCCATGGTTGGAAGCAAAGACTAAACATGTACCAGAGCTCTTGGTTTTGAAAACAGAGGTAAAAATGTTTTTGAGAGGTGCATATTTCGTCAACGAATGCTAGTAGACAACCCAATTACTTCTCGAGCTGGACAAGTTTCGAGGAACGGCTCCCGCACGGGGACGATCACATCCCCTTAATCTCTTTTGTTTATCACTGCCAAAAGTTTTCTGATTTCTCATGAACAAAGCGTGAAGGAGGGTTTGTTTGTTGTATTATCTTTTATGAGCCGGGCGCACTCATGCCAGTTCCTTCTCGTATTAGGGGTTTGCATATTAGACATGCAATCCCGGGGTAAAACTTGTCCAACTTGAAAAGATCATGAATCAACTACTACTTCCTCATGAGCTAAAATAGAGGCACAAAACAGGGGTAAATTTGAATAATTTCGAGATGGTACAAGAAAGTTTTCGTTAGGATGGCAGGTAAATACCAAATAGGAAGGTATGGTGGACTCATATGGGATAACTGGTTTGAAAGGATTTGGATGCACAAGCAGAATTCCGCTTAGTACGAGCGAAGGCTAGCAAGAGACTGGGAAGCGACCAACTAGAGAGCAATAACGGTCATAATCATGCAGAGCGACAAAGCAACATTGAATCGGGCATGAAAGTGATATAACTATTCTGAAACTCAAAGATCATCAAGGCAGAACAGACTTTTTAGTCTTAAACATGTGTAAACATGTGCCAAGTCAATCCAAGAATTCTCCAAAGGGAAATACCACCTTAGTATACCAAACTATGAACAGTGCAATGCATGTAAATCATTTCAATAACACATTATATACTCTAACTATTTGAGACTAGCCACAAGGAAAGCATGAACCACTGGGAGAGCATTGTAAACATAGCACTACGTCGCTACAAGCTGGTCTCTAGATCATAAGTACAGGCATATGTACAAAAGTAGAAACAAGAAGAGTTCATACCGGTTTTCCCTTGTTGCTTCCCTTTAGTCGATCTTCGTCATTACTGCCTCGTCACTTGCACGATCGAACGTAGGAAATATGATTAAGTGTCATCACGGACTCGAGCTGAACTCTGAAAACAAAGCAAACTAAAGAGAGAAAGGAAATCTTTTTGGATTATTTCAAAGGTTGAACGAAAGCAAAAGAAAGAGAAAATCTTTTTGTTGTTTTTGCAAAGAAAGAAATAAAGAAGAACGGGCAAAAACTTCGAAAAGATCAAAGCGAATAAAACGTATAATACAATGGAAGAGTGAGAAGGGCACGTACTCCCCCAAGCTTAGGCCTTTGGCCTAAGTTGGTAGTAGCTACTGCCCCCAGGAGCCTCCTGCTCCAGGAGAATGCTGGTGAGTCCAAGGGTCGTAGAAGGATTCCGGCGCGTACACCGAACTCCTCGGATCCTCCCACGAAGAAGGGTCCGTACTCCAAGCAGAGGAAGACCCTTCACCAAACTGGGTGACGGTCTCCCCCTGAAAAGGTGGTAACTCACCGTGCTCCTCCTCGTCGGGCACAACCCCCTCCATGGGGCTATGAAACTGATGCTGGGCCATGAACTCATCGAACTGGATAACATCAAAGGACCATCCGTTCCTACGAGAAAAATCAAACAAAAGAGGTGCAGGTAGACGGATCTCGCGTTCCGCGGTAGTTTCGAAACGCAAGATATAAACAAGGTTACCAAGCTCAGAAGTCATGGTAACAAACTTATGCATTTTCATAGCAGCAAGATCAAAACTTAAATAAGTAAAAGGCTTATCATCAGGGTGTGGGGTGCCTTTAAGATATTCTAAAATAAGTGTGGCATAAACGCCACCAAATAAATCTCCCCTGTTACCGTTCATAGCAAGGCGTCGAGCAATTAAGGCACCCAAATTATAATCGAACCTCCCTGAGAGGGCAGTTGCCAGGATAGCAATATCCGGCGCGGAAGTGTTGCTCGTGTTGTCACGAGCTAATACCCCTCTAGCAACATAATATGCAAAATAACTGAGGTGAGGGAATAAGATGCTGGAGATTTTTGACCGATGAATATCCCTCGTACCCATGCTGCAGAGAGAGTTGAAGACGCTTTTCAGCTCGGAGGGCTGAGAGGTCATCTTAGCCGTCCGCCCAACGTTTGGCACACCTATTATTTCACAAAACTTTCCCAAGGGCATGGTGATAAGATCATTGTAAATTTTAAACTCAATAGCACCAGTATCAGGGTTATATCTAAAACTATTAATGAAACCGGAGGTGAGTTTTTGATACTGAGTAACATGGCACGTGACGAGCCGTGTCAGACCTGCATTAGCACAAAGATTATAAAACTCATCCTTGATTCCCGCAGCTTCAAGGAATTCATCACATGGAAAACATCATAGCACGTGCTGGACTTGTGTCTTCCAACAACTCTAGGGGCACATGATCTTCATTGTAGCTCACCCTAGTAGTCGAGGGTGAGGCTGCGGCTCTAGTAACTCGATCGGAGTGCGCGGGCCTCTTCTTCTCAAGCCACCCCTTTGCCCTTCCTAACAAACTCATTTTTGAAATTTTTTTGCAAATTACAAAAACAAGGATTTAAACAAAGTGGGTTAAGGCAAACTACTCAACTCACTTACCTAAGGCATAAACTTGCATCAAAACTTGGAAAATAAATTTCTACACATGCATGCAAGCTCATCTACACAGCACCAAGAACTACTAAATACTCACAAATGAAGCCACCAATCAGAAATCTAATTGGAGGGGTGGAGGAGTTACATACCAGGGAGTATTTGTTCAAAATCTCAGCTCGAATGATGGGCTGTAGAGAGAGATCAAAAATCGCCTCCAAGAGCAGCAAGAACGCAAGAACAAGTGCAGAACTCGTGTTTTTGGAGAGAAAGAGAGAGAGAGGAAGAAGACTCACCTGGAGGGGGGTCTTGTGGGCCCCAGGCGCCCTATGGGCGCGGCCAGGGGGCAGGCCGCGCCAGCTGGCCGCCTGGACCACTGGTGCCCCCCCCCCTTGTCAGCCCCAGGTGCCTCTCGGTCACTCCCGACATGGAAATTTTTATTTTTATTTTTCTGGAATTTTTCTGAAAACTTCACTGTTGAAATTTTTTCGAAGTTCAAAAAGCTGCAAGACTTTCTGAAAACTTAAAGCAGTGATTAGTATTGTGAAGCTTCAAAACATAAACACTTGGTACAGCAAGGAGAACAAAAGCTAAAACAAATGAAAACATAACAAGCTCAACTTTTTACCTATATAAAACATGCTCATTAGTAAGGTTGATCAAGTCTTACCAACAAACAGGCGATATATAGAGAAAAAAGTCTCACCTCTTACGAAGTGATCATTGCACCTTAACTTTAATGGACATTGTCCCCACCATAATAGTTTTGTATTTGTGGTGCACATGTAGTGGACAGTCCCATTCTCCAATCTTCACGGTCTCGATATTTTCTATAGAGTTGAGGCCATGCCTCTTGTCGGTCTTCTTTGGAAAATACACCGTGTGTTCTTTATCATTCACATTGAAGGTAACATTTCCTTTATTGCAATCAATAATGGCACCTGTGGTGTTAAGAAAAGGTCTACCAAGAATAATGGACATGCTCCCATCCTCGATCATGTCAAGCACAACAAAATCAGTAAGGATCAAACAATTAGCAACTTCTACAGGGACATCCTCACAAATACCTATCGGAACGGCGGTTGACTTGTTAGCCATCTGAAGAGAGATATTTGTAGGGATTAGCTTCTCTAAACAAAGCCTCTTGTAAAGAGAGAAAGGCATAACACTCACTCCTGCTCCAAGATCACATAAAGCAGTTTTGACATAATTATTCTTTATGGAGCAAGGAATGGTGGGTATACCTGGATCACCAAGCTTCTCAGGAATCTTGCCACTGAAAGAGTAGTTAGCAAGCATAGTAGATGTTGCTTCATTAGGAACTTTTCTTTTATTAGTGACAATATCTTTCATATATTTTGAATAGGGAGGTAACTTAATAGCATCAGTCAAAAGGATTTGAAGAAAAAGAGGTTTAATCCATTCACAAAACTTATTCTAATGCTCTTCTTCTTTAGACTTGAGAGACTTACCTGGAAAGGGCATGGGTTTCTGTATCCATGGTTCTCTTTCCTTCCCATGTCTTCTTGCGACGAAGTCTTCTCTAGTGTATTTCTTGCGTTTGTCAGGTGCTTCTTCTTGTCGAACTTCAGGCGGATCATTCTTCTCATTATCCTTACCTTCAGGTTCGGCACCGTCTTCAGTCTCAGCATCGGAGATAGATACACTGTTGGGATCAACAGCTGGCTCTTCACTTATAATAGGATCATTGGAAGTGTCAGCCTCCTTGTGTTTCTTCTTCTTCTTTGGAGAGCCAACAATTTCTTCTTCCTGCATTTGAGAATCTTGCTCGATTCTCCTTGGATGCCCCTCTGGATAGAGAGGATCTTGCGTGCTAGTTCCTCCTCGGGTCTTAATCCCGAAGGCCTGCAAATCATCTTGTTTGGCATTGTTAGCAAGCAAATCTTTTTGCACATTAGAAATTTGTTCAAGTTGAGTTTGAACCATATGAAAATGCTTCACAAGACATTTAACATCATTAACTGTTCTACCTAGAACATCAAGCAAACTTTTGATAGCAAGGGAATTATCATGCAATTGACTTTGTATCCTCTCATTAAAATGATTTTGTCTCATAATAAAATTATCAAACTCATCTAAACATTGATCAGGGGGCTTACCATGAGGGATGTCACTTGCGTTGAAATCTAAAAGACAGTGTACCTCTACCATAGGAGGGTGAGTGCTAGGCTCACACAACTTCTCAATAGGGGGTAGATTCTTCACGTCTTCAGTTTTAATACCCTTCTCTTTAATAGACTTCTTTGCTTCTCGCATATCTTCGGGGCTTAGAACAAACATGCCCCTCTTCTTCGGAGGTGGAGGTGGTTCAGGGACGGACCAATCTTTGTGGTTTTTGGCAATCCTGCCCATCAAATCCTCTGCCTCGTCCGGTGTTCTTTTCCTGAAAACACAACCAGCACAACTGTCCAAATAGGACCGAGATTCATCAGTTAGACCAGCATAAAATATATCGATTAATTCATTCTTAGGGACTCCATGTCCTGGTCTAGCCCGGATCAGACTACAGTACCTCCCCCAAGCTTTAGGGAGGTGCTCATCCTGCAGCTGTTTAAAGTTATAAATTCTTTGTACAGCAGCATGTTGCATATGAGCAGGAAAGTACTTATCAACAAAAGAGTGAGCTAAGTCTTGAGGACTCTTAATGGAACCACATGGTAGTGAATCATACCATGTTTTAGCACCTTCCTTCAAAGAGAAAGGAAGAAGCTTAGTCACATAAAAGTTTCGTATCTTCTCATCCGTGGTAAACAAGCCACCCAACTTAGTGAGTTTGGTCAGGTGTGCAATAGCATCATCATTTTCTCTGCCATAAAAGGGGTCAGCTTCAACCATAGGTATAAGTGAAAGATCAACAGAGAAATCATAATCAGGATCATCGATGCATATAGGAGATGTAGCAAATTTAGGATCAGCAACAATCTTGTTCTTCAAGGAGTGTTTCAAGCAGCTTCTTAATAGCTTCAGGGTCAGAGCCGGCAAACTCTGTCAGTTCCCTGCATAAATCATCATCAAGCATAATGTAATCATCACCAAGGAGTCTCTCCTTGAGTTTACTCAAATCAGGATAATCATAAGTTCCACCAATAGGGTAGCGAGCAACAGGAATTTCAATTCCAGATTTTTGTGCAGCAGCAGCGATCTGTTTCTCAAGAGCATAACCAAATGAACTAATATCATCAAAAGTAGTAGAAGCATCATCAAGAGTATCGAACATAGTAACAGATTCAGTAGGAGCATCATGCGGTGGTGGTGAGGCAAACTTACTCATAACAGAAGGTGAATCAAGTGTAGCACTAGTGTTCAAAACAGTACCTCTTCTTGTAGTGGATAGTAAGATCGGAACCATTGGGTCTCCTTTCTTACCCATAGCGGATGAAGTGCAGCAGGTAGGATACTTCAAGTAGACTTGTAAATATTGCTATGCTCCCCGGCAACGGCGCCAGAAAAAGATACTTGATAACCCTCAACCGTAAGGGATCGAGATAGTCTTCGCGGGTAAGAATAACCCAATTTATAGATTCGACACACGGGGAGCCAAAGAGTATTTATAAGCTTTGACAGTTGAGTTGTCAATTCAACCGCACCTGAAATATACTTACTTGCAACAAAAGATAAGTGGTAACGGTGATATGATAGTGATGGTGGTGACAGTGAAAGTAAACAGCAAAAGTAAATTGCAAAAGTAAACAGCAAAAGTAGCAACTAGTAACCAGCAGGATTTAAAACACTGTAGGCTAGGGAGATGGATGGTTGGGCGCTGCACGGATGAGATATATCATGAATCTAACTTGGGTCAAGGCACACGAAAAAGTAATGATCATCTAGGCAGATATCAAACATTAGGCATGTATCCCACAGGTAGTTGTACGTTCTTGCAATAAGAACTTGCACAACATCTTTTGTCCTACCATCCCGCTACGAACGGCGCCAAAAGGAACTTATGGAGATTAAGGTGCTCCTGTCAAAGAGCACCGGAACAAAGCAATAAACTCAATGGATACATGTAATCCTCAAACTATGGACCATCCCCTTTGGTGTCCCAAGCTGTCACTTTTGGGATCGCCAGTTCCGGACCGTAATAGGTGCAAACAACTCATAGATAGGATCAAGAACACAAATATATTCATGCAAACACATATGGTTCAGATCTGAAATCATGGCACTCGGGCCCTAAGTGACAAGCATTAAGAGCAACAAGTTGAAGCAAAGATGATAAACACCATAGTAGATGATAGGCAACATGCCCCCAACAATCTGATGAACTATTACATGATCTAACTCATCCAGTCCCTACCATCCCCTTTGCCTACAGCAGGGAATTACTCACACATGGAAGGAGAAGTCATAAAGGGAGGATGGAGTGGTGATGATGATGACGATGGCGACGATCTCCCCTCTCCGGAGGCCAAATCAGCCTCCAGATTAGCCCTCCCGAAGAAGAACAGAGGGTGGCGGCGGCTCCGCGACGGAAACTGGGAAAAACGGCCTCCGTTCTGGGGTTTTCTCGTCACGGGATAAATATGGGTCAAAGTAGGGCACCATGGGAGGTGGGAGCAGTCCAGGCGGCCTCCCGGCGCGGCCAGGGGTGGGGCCGCGCCACCAGGGCGCCTGGGCCCCCCCTGGCTGCCCTCTGGTCCATCTTCTGGCACAAGGTTCCTTCGGGTGCGTGGATTTTCTGTGATTTTTCGTGGAATTTTCTGAGACACCTAAAAATCCGTTTTCATGCACACAATAAAACCATACTGGCAGCTCTGCTGAAAACAGCGTCAGTCCGGGTTAGTTTAGTTCAAATCATGCAAGAATGAGGTCAAAACAATAGCAAAAGTGTTTGGAAAAGTAGATACGTTTGAGACGTATCAAGTCGGGGTCGACCAACTTGCGCTCGTCGAATGTTGTCTTGATCCTTATCCAGTACGTGTCATCGTTCATATTCGAGCCGGTGATCGGGTCAATGCTAACAGTTTTCCATCCTTCGGCAAGGCACTCGTCTTCCTTGGACGTCCACTTGACGTGAGGCTCACCCGACCTGGCATTGGTCGCCCGCTTCTTATTTCTCCCTTTCGGTGCGGACATCGGCTCCACCTCCGCATGCACTTCCTCCTCCACCTCCTCCTCAACGTCGTCGAGCTTGTCATCCATCCCTATAGAAAAACACTTCCATGATAATACGTGTTTGTCACAGTAGTTCATGTTTTCAGTCATGCATTTACACCCATGACGATTTTATGACAGAATCAAGATAGTCATACCTGTGATGTCATAGAAGTGTTCCATGACAATACCAAAATTATCATCACGGAAGTGTCTGATACGTCTCCGTCGTATCTATATTTTTGATTGTTCCATGCCAATATTCTACAACTTTTACATACTTTTGGCAACTTTTTATACTATTTTTGGGACTAACATATTGATCCAGTGCCCAGTGCCAGTTCCTGTTTGTTGCATGTTTTTGTTTCGCACAATATCCATATCAAACGGAGTCCAAACGGGATAAAAACGCACGGAGATTTTTTTGGAATATATGTGATTTTTGGGAAGAAGAATCAACGGCGAGAAGATGCCCCGAGGGGGCCACGAGGCAGGTGGGCGCGCCCCTGACCCTCGTGGCCACCCCGTAAGGCGGTTGGTTCCCTTCTTCCTCCGCAAGAAAGCCGATATCGGGATACAAATCATGTTAAAAATTTAGCCCAATCGGAGTTACGGATCTCCGGGAATATAAGAAATGGTGAAAGGCCGGAATCTGGGAGCGGAGAAATAGAGAGAGACAGGGAGACATATCCAATCTCGGAGGGGCTCTCGCCCCTCCCATGCCATGGAGACCAAGGAACAGAGGGAGAAACCTTCTTCCACCTAGGGAGAAGGCCAAGGAAGAAGGAGAAGGAGGGGGGCTCTCTCCCCCTCGCTTCCGGCGGCGCCGGAGTGCCACCGGGGCCATCATCGTGCGACGGCGATCCACACCAACACCTCTGTTAGCTTCACCAACATCTCCATCACCTTCCCCCATCTATCTACAGCAGCCCACTCTCCAGCAACCCGTTGTACCCTCTACTTGAACATGGTGCTTTATGCTTCATATTACTCCCTCCATTCCTAAATATATGGTGTATAGTTTTTGGCACGGAAATTAAAGAATACACATGGAGGGAAAATTTCACGAGTTTTGGGTGAGATTATAGCTCACTAATTGACATGAGTAAATAAAGGAGCCTGCCTGATATAAGGAAATGTAATCAAATCCCTAAAATATATATCCAAATGAGTGGTGCAACGCAATGCACCTTATATTTTGAACTTTTTCTCAAAAATCTATACACCTTATACCAAGGAACAGAGGGAGTATTATCCAATGATGTGTTGTCATCCTATGATGTCTGAATAGATTTTTGTTGTCCTATCGGTAATTGGTGAATTGCTATGATTGGTTTAATTTGCTTGTGGTTATGTTGTTGTCCTTTGGTGCCCATCATACGAGCGCGCGCGTGGATCACACCATTGGGTTAGTTGTATGTTGATAGGACTATGTATTGGAGGGCAAGAGTGACAGAAGCATCAACCTAGCATAGAAATTGATGCATACGGGATTGAAGGGGGGCCAATATATCTTAATGCTATGGTTGGGTTTTACCTTAATGAACGTTAGTAGTTGCGGATGGTTGCTAATAGTTCCAATCATAAGTGCATAGAGTTCCAAGTAAGGGATGGCATGCTAACAGTGGCCTCTCCCACATAAAACTTGCTATCGGTCTAGTAATGTAGTCAATTGCTTAGGGACAATTTCGCAACTCCTACCACCACTTTTCCACACTCGCTATTACTAACTTTATTTCTTATTTATCCTAACAGCCCCTAGTTTTTATTTATGTGCTCTTTATATTCTTCCAAACCTATCCCGTTACAACTACAAAGTACTTCTAGTTTTATACTTGTTCTATGTAAAGCAAACGTGCGTAGAGTTTTATCGGTGGTCGATAGAACTTGAGGGAATATTTGTTCTACCTTTAGCTCCTTGTTGGGTTCGACACTCTTACTTATCGAAAGAGGCTACAATTGATCCCCTATTTTTGTGGGTTATCAAGACCTTTTCTGGCACCGTTGCCGGGGAGCAATAGCGTGGGTGAATATTCTCGTATGTGCTTGTTTGCTTTATCACTAAGTAGATTTTATTTGCTGTTCTAAGTTGTTCTCTATCTTTAGTTATGGATATGGAACACGAAATACCAAAAAAATAGGTGTACTTGCTACTCATGGAGATGGGGAACCTCCTAAAACCCTCGATGCTCATTATGTGAAAGATATTATGTACTACTTTGATAATCCTGAGAAAACCCCATTCAATTATGTAATGGGAGATGCGTTGGATCAACGTGAATACTTTAGGGATTATCGCTTGACACAAAAAGGGAAATTGTTATGGGATCAAATTCATATGTTGCATTGGTATGCTCGGCAACTATGCCTGAGATATGATTATACTTGTTGCTCTAGGATGAAGGCTCCACACCTTCCCTTTTCATGCGAATTTATTGATGATGAAACCTTAGCTTCTTATGCTAATGGTACATATGATTATTATGATGTGGAACAAATAGAAGAATTCGTTGCTTTTAAGGGTGCTTATGAAATTGAATCTCTGTTTAAAAGGTATGAAGCTTTTGATGATGATGTTTATAGGCCTAAATTTTTTGCTATATTGAAATATTGCTATGAGAATTATGAATACAATGCCAATATTATGCGTTTATTGAGAAGGTCTCCACTGTCCAAGAAGAGACTAATATTTTACAGGAATCTATGGAAGAAGAGATTGATGACACTGTGAGCTCATTAGATGAAAAAGATGACGAGGAGAGCGAAGAACAAAAGGAGGAAGAGCAGATTAGTTACCCGTGCCCACCTTCTAATGAGAGTAACTCTTCAACTCATACATTGTTTAATTTCCCTTCGTGCTTACTGAAGGATGATTGCTATGATACCTTTGATTCGTTTGAAATATCCTTTTTTGATGAACTTGATGCTTGCTATGCTTGTGGCCAAGATGCCAATATGAATTATGCTTATGGAGATGAACTTGCTATAGTTCCATATGTTATGAATGAAATTGTTGCTATTGCACCCACACATGATAGTCCCATTATCTTTTTGAATTCTCCTCACTACACTATATCGGAGAAGTTTGCCCTTATTAAGGATTATATTGATGGGTTGTGTCTCACTACTATGCATGATGATTTTGATAGATTTAATATGCATGTGCTTGCTGCTCCTACTTGCAATTATTATGAGAGAGGAACTACATCTCCGCCTCTCTATGTTTCCAATATGATAAAATTGCAAGAAACTGTTTATACTATGCATTAGCCTTTACTATGTGTGCATGAATTGTTCTTTTATGACATGCCGATGCATAGGAAGAGAGTTAGACTTCGTTGTTGCATGATATATGTTACTTTGTGCTCACTACTAAATGAGAAATCATTGCTAGTTAAAATTGGCTTTGATATACCTTGGGAACCGGGTGGATTCATTACTTGAGCACTTTATGCCTAGCTTAATGGCTTTAAAGAAAGCGCTGGCAGGGAGACAACTCGAAAGTTTAAAAAATGTCATTTATTTCAATTGAGTGCTTTTATAAAGTTTAAAAACAAAAAATAAAGAGGGGAACCTAAAACTATTTCAAAAAGAAAAGCGAAAGTGAGAAAGACGAGCATTGTTAAAGTGGGAGCTAGCCTTGAACTTTGTTTATGCCCATGGAAACTTTGTGAACCTTGATTACAGAAACTTTTCAACAAAAGTAATTATCCCCTTGTATAATTCCATTGTATTACAAAAATAATGTGCCAAGAGTTTCCTTTAGAATGATTAAACGGTTGTTGGTTTGTGCGGTGCAAAAACAGAAACTTTAGCTGTAGTGCGCGATTTTACATTTTTTACTGGAACGTCGAAAGGATCTGAAACTTTTTGCAAAGTCTTGCTATAAGTTTTTTTTTATTTTTCCGAATTTTTCCATAATTTTTATAGTAACAAAAGTATGGTTAATGTTCATATTACTACAGACTGTCTTGTTTTCACAGATTGCTGTTATAGCTTCATTATTTGCATATGTTTGAATTCTTGTTGAAGCCTCCTTGACTTGGGGCCATAGAATTGTGATAGCATACAGTGGGTAATGTTCGTTCATAATTATACAATAATGTTAGAGCAGTAGATGATGGGATTTCATTGATCATATGCACTAACCCCGCCACTAAAAGTTCGGTTAAGTTTTGGGTGGATGAAGTGTTCGAAGATCGAGGAGGTCTCGATGTGAGGAGAAGGAAGAGAGGCAAGAGATAAAGCTTGGGGATGCCCAAGGCACCCCAAGTAAATATTCAAAGAGACTCAAGCGTCTAAGCTTGGGGATGCCCCGGAAGCCATCCCATCTTTCTTCAATAAGTATCGGTATGTTTTCGGATTCGTTTCATTCACATGATATGCGTAAACTCTTGGAGCGTCGTGTGCTTTTTGTTTTTATTTTAATAAATGCACCATGCTGGTATGAGATAGTCATTGGTTGGTTTATAGAATGCTCTTTGCACTTCACTTATATCTTTTGAGTATGGCTTTATAGAATGCTTCATGTGCTTCACTTATATCATTTGAAGTTTGGATTGCATGTTTCTCCTCAGATAGAAAACCACCATTTGTAGAATGCTCTTTTGCTTCACTTATATTTGTTAGAGCGTGGGCATAACTTTTGTAGAAAGAATTAGAACTCTCATGCTTCACTTATATATATTTAGAGAGTTGACAGGAATTGGTCATTCACATGGTTAGTCATAAAATCCTACATAAACTTGTAGATCGCTGAATATGATATGTTTGATTCATTGCAATAGTTTTGCGATATAGAGATGCTCATATGTGGGAGATACTAGTGAATGATTGTGGTTTAGTAAAAATATTTGTGTTAAGGTTTGTGATTCCCGAAGCATGGACGCATGGTCTCCTAACTATGTAACCAAATTGGCGCGCATTGTATTTTGATTGTTTATCTTTGTGTGAAGGTCGGGGCGCGTGATGGTTGACTCCTACCAACCTCCCCCGTAGGAGCATGTGTCGTAGTATTTTTGCTTCGAGGGCTCATAGATTTTTTGCAATAATTATGTGAGTTCTTTATGACTAATGTTGAGTCCATGGATTATACACACTCTCACCCTTCCACCTTGCTAGCCACTCTAGTACCGTGCAACTTTCGCTGATGCATCAAACCACCTTATATCCTTCCTCAAAACAGCCACCATTCCTACCTATTATGGCATTTCCACAGCCATCCCGAGATTTATTGCCATGTAACTCCATCGTTCTGTTTATTATGATGCGCACCATCATTGTCATATTTCCTTGCATGATCGTAAGATAGATAGCATGATGTTTCCATGGCTTGTCCGTTTTTTGATGTCATTGCTACGCTAGATCATTGCACATCCCGGTACACCGCCGGAGGCATTCATATAGAGTCATATTTTTTTCTAGCATCGAGTTGTAAGTAAATTAAAGTGTGATGATTATCATTACTAGAGCATTGCCCCATGTGAGGGGGAAAAGAGGCCAAAGAAGCCTAAATAAAAAAGGGGGGCCAAAGAAGCCCGTCAAAAAAAGAGAGAAAACAAGAAAAGAGAAAAAGAGAAAACAAAAAATGAGAGAAAAAGAGAGAAGGGGCAATGTTACTATCCTTTTACCACACTTGTGCTTCATCATAGCACCATGTTCTTCATGATAGAGAGTATCCTATGTTGTCACTTCCATATACTAGTGAGAATTTTCATTATAGAACTTGGCTTGTATATTCCAAGGACGAGCTTCCTCAAATGCCCTAGGTCTTCATGAGCAAGCAAGTTGATGCACACCAACTAGTTTTCTTTTGAGCTTTCATACACTTATAGCTCTAGTGCATCCCTTGCATGGTAATCCCTACTCACTCACATTGATATCAATTGATGGACATCTCCATAGTCTGTTAATTTGCCTAGTCGATGTGAGACTTTCTCCCTACTTTTGTCTATCACCACCTTCTATTCCACCCATAGTTCTATGTCCATGGCTCACACTCATGTATTGCGTGAAGAGTTGAAAAGGTTCGAAAAAGTAAAGTATTAAAACAATTGCTTGGCTGACACCGGGATGGGCATGAGGGGTACCTTGTGTTAAGAAAAGGGAGCATAAAAGACTATATGATTTTGTAGGGATAATGTTCTTTAGCATTGATATTTTGAAAGACTTGATTGTTTGTTGGGATGCCCGAGTATTAAATTATTTTACGTCAAATGATAGACTATTGCTTTGAATCACTTGTGTCTTAATATTCATGCCATGATTAGATTACATGATCAAGATTATGCTAGGTAGCATTCCACATAAAAATTATTTTTTATCATTTACCTACTCGAGGATGAGCAGGAATTAAGCTTGGGGATGCTGATACGTCTCCATCGTATCTATAATTTTTGATTGTTCCATGCCAATATTCTACAACTTTTACATACTTTTGGCAACGTTTTATACTATTTTTGGGACAAACATATTGATCCAGTGCACAGTGCTAGTTTCTGTTTGTTGCATGTTTTTTGTTTCGCAGAATATCCATATCAAACGGAGTCCAAATGGGGTAAAAACGCACGGAGATTTTTTTGGAATATATGTGATTTTTGGGAAGAAGAATCAACGCGAGACGATACCCGAGGGGTCCACGAGGCAGGGGGCGCGCCCCAGGGGGTGGGCGCGCGCCTGACCCTCATGGCCACCCCTAAGGCGGTTGGTGCCCTTCTTTCGCTGCAACAAAGCCAATATCCGGATACAAATCATGTTAAAATTTCAGCCCAATCGGAGTTACGGATCTCCGGGAATATAAGAAACGGTGAAAGGCCAGAATCTGGGAGCGCAGAAACAGAGAGAGATAGGGAGACATATCCAATCTCAGATGGGCTCTCGCCCCTCCCATGCCATGGACACCAAGGACCAGAGGAAGAACCCTTCTCCCACCTAGGGAGAAGGCCAAGGAAGAAGGAGAAGGAGGGGGCTCTCTCCCCCTCGCTTCCGGTGGCGCCGGAGTGCCACCGGGGCCATCATCGTGCGACGGCGATCTACACCAACACCTTTGTTATCTTCATCAACATCTCCATCACCTTCCCCCATCTATCTACAGCGGTCCACTCTCCCGCAGCCCGCTATACCATCTACTTGAACATGGTGCTTTATGCTTCATATTATTATCCAATGATGTGTTGCCATCCTATGATGTCTGAGTAGATTTTTGTTGTCCTATCGGTAATTGGTGAATTGCTATGATTGGTTTAATTTGCTTGTGGTTATGTTGCTGTCCTTTGGTGCCCATCATATGAGCGCGTGCATGGATCGCACCATTGGGTTAGTTGTATGTTGATAGGACTATGTATTGGAGGGCAAGAGTGACAGAAGCTTCAACCTAGCATAGAAATTGATGCATACGGGATTGAAGGGGAGCCAATATATCTTAATGCTATGGTTGGGTTTTACCTTAATGAACGTTAGTGGTTGCAGATGCTTGCTACTAGTTCATATCATAAGTGCATAGAATTCCAAGTCAGGGATGGCATGCTAGCAGTGGCCTCTCTTACATAAAACTTGCTATCGGTCTAGTAACGTAGTCAATTGCTTAGGGACAATTCCGCAACTCCTACCACCACTTTTCCACACTCGCTATACTAACTTTATTGCTTCTTTATCCTAACAGCCCCTAGTTTTTATTTATGTGCTCTTTATATATCTTGCAAACCTATCTCGTTACACCTACAAAGTACTTCTAGTATACTTGTTCTAGGTAAAGCAAACGTCAAGCGTGTGTAGAGTTGTATCGGCGGTCGATAGACCTTGAGGGAATATTTGTTCTACCTTTAGCTCCTCGTTGGGTTTGACACTCTTACTTATCGAAAGAGGCTACAATTGATCCCCTATACTTGTGGGTTATCAGTGTCCACTACGATGACGATAAATGGCGCGTCATGGAAGTGCTTTTGTCAAGGGTAATTGACATGTGGCATCCACCATAACGGGTCATCGTTAAGCTATCGGTCCGGTTTTGAATCCGATAACCCGTTAACAGTCAGGACCAATGGGGATTTTCTATGTGTAAAATTATCATTCGCCAAAGGAACCACGTGTTACCTCCCCGTGCGGACAGATGTCAACTGGCCAATGGACAGGAGGCACCTATGATATGTCAACATGTGGCACGACCCAAAATTGGCCCATTTAGTTTTAAAAAGGTCGGCCTAGCCAAAATTACCGGGCTGGCCCATTAACGGCCTGCTTGCAGACGACCCATTCACTGTTAAGGCCCGTAGGAATAGTCTCAAATCGGCTCGTCGACGTCCCGTTTTAGATTTCGCATCATTGCGGCCCATGGTGTGTTCTGGACCGTTAATAGTCCGCTAAGTACTTGGGTCGGCTTATGGTCCAGTGAGTTTCCGGCCTGTTAAAGGTCATGCTACATTCGGGCCCATTTATTGCCCAATGAAACTTTCGACCCATAAAAGACTGGGACGAAATTGGGCCATATTCGGCCATGTCTGGCATTTGGCTTGTTAGCGGCCCACTGCAGATTTGTCCCACTTCCAGCTTGTTATGCTTTTTGGCCTGTTAACGTCAGATGAAACCTATGGGCCATATGTGGCCCAACATCACATCAGGCCTACTAAAGACCCATATAGTCGCTCATACGAATCAAGTCCATCTGCTCTTCTAGCATGTTAAAGGCTCGTCTAGTAGGTGGGCACATTTGCGGCCTGTCTGACTTTTGGCTCGTTAACGATCCGAATTGCAAATGGGTCGGCAGGAGCTGAGATACATGGGCCTAATCTGGCCCAATCATCTTTCATCCTCTTAAAATTCATGGGCATAATCTGGCCCAATTACGGCCCAATCTGACTTTCGGCCTACTAAAGGCCCTTCTTATTTATGGGCTGTATTAGGCCTGCGAGATATTTACACATGTTAAGGCCTGTTGTTACTAAGGTCACAAATTATGTTAGGCCTGTTAACGGCCCACTGCGGGCACATGCCTATCAAAAATAAGAAAGCTTATACTGATTTAGGCCTAGATATTTTAAGTTGGCTACATGCCGATTACGGCCCATAATTGTTTTTTGCGGAATTGGAATTTCGTCCGAAAGGAGATCGATGATGCTAAATACATTACTAAGATAAACCTACACTATACAAAAATAGCGTCATAATTTCTATGGCCGCCGTTTTCATCGCCGTCGTGGCTACGCTTGTGGCCAGCCGAGGGCGTGCCCATGCAGCTCGAGGGCATCACCTGCGCAGGGGGGCACGGGCGCGGCCCCTGGCTCTGCGACTATCTGTCGTCCTCCACTCCGGACACCCAGGCCCACACCTGCGGGTAGGTGCGGTCGTCAGAGGAGGAGGAAGGGAGGCCGCTGATGTCTACTACACACTTCTATTCCTGTAGACGGTGTTGGGCCTCCAAGGGCAGAGGTTTGTAGGACAGCAGCAAATTTCCCTTAAGTGAGTAACCCAAGGTTTATCGAACTCAGGGAAGTGGAGGTTGAACGTACCCCTTTCAAGCAACCCTGCAATCAAGATACTAGAAGTCTCTTGTGTCCCCAACACACCTAATACACTTGTTAGATGTATAGGTGCACTAGTTCGGCGAAGAGATGTTAAAATATGGATGATAGGGGTGGCAAAGCAAAGTAATATAAATCTGTAATAAAAAGTGCAGCAAGCAAACAAGTGGTAAACGTGAGCACAATTGGTATTGCAATGGTGGAAACAAGGCCTAGGGATCATAATTTCACTAGTGGCAACTCCCAACAACATTAACATAATCGAATCACATGATATTTCCCATAAAACATGCAATGGAGACTCGGAGGTCAATCCTTTGTGGTCAAGAGAGGACGAGAATTATGTAGGGCTACAAAAGCACACCTCAAAGTTCGTAATTCTCAATCTATGGATTTCCCAATGTCACCGCGGCCATCCAAATAGAGTACCACAATCACCACAACATATCTCAAGGATAGTCAAAGACAAGCACCAAGAGACTCTCAATCTTCAATCAACACACAAAAGAGGAAATCACTCATGAAAATATTCTTCTAATCCATGTCCAATAGACCGCTGTCACCTTGGTCTCGGAGATTATACTAGATAAAGACAAATGAGTACATCAATCCAATACATAGAGGAAGGGGAAATATCATGGGATCACCCTAGATTAACATAGCCTATGATCACAACGAAGATCACATCATGGGAGAGAGAGATAACCACATAGCTACACGTACAAGCCCTCAGCCCCGGAGGAGACTACTCACGCATGGACATGGTGAGGAGGAGGTTGATGATGGTGTTGATGGAGAGGTGCAGCCCCGCGAGGAGGAGACGGCCGGTGGCAGCCACGGAGGCGGCGGCGGCTGCCCTAGGGCGGCGGCGGCCCTCGGAGCGGCGGCGGCTCCTTGGCCCCCCTTCTTCCTTGTGGATGGTGCTGCAATGGTGCTGGTCCTCCCCTCCAAGACGGCGGCTTGGGAGGAGGAAAATTCGTGGCCCTTGGTGACCTAGGTTTCCTCCCTTTATATAGACTCTCGGATTCCCGTCATCAGATTTTGGGTTTCGGTAAAACGGGCTTTTCTCGGCCGTCCGGACTCCGATTTGGACGAATTTTATATCCAGAAGCATCCTCTCGAAATTCCCCACAACTTTCGCAACTACACTTTTTCCGTTAGACGTCGTCTTCGGGCCGGAACGTGACCATCTTCTAAAAACGTTCTCAGACAGATTTCAGGAAACTCAGAGTCCTACTCCAATACGACTCCTTTTGCGTTTTTGTCAATTTCCAAGTAATTCCTACACAATAAAGTGTAAAACAAGAACAGTGTGCACTTTTGTAACCATTAGTAGGTTAGTCCAATAAATGCCTAAAAAGATAGAAAACTTTGATATAAACATGAGACAATGATGCAAAACAAGCATGTCACAAGCAAAAATTATGGATACGTTTGGGATGTATCAACATCCCCAAGCTTAATTCCTACTCGTCCTCGAGTAGGTAGAATGATAACAAGCATAATTTCTGTGGTGACATGCTACCAAAGAGTCTTTCACAATCACATGATAAATGCTTATTGAGATAATGAATCTTTAGTAATTAAGTTACCTCATGAGAATATCACAAAGAACTGAAAGTTTACAATATGATACTGAAACACCCAATAGATTTGTAGTGAGCATGGTGTGCAAACATGACAAAGTGATACCTCGCTTGCCCCCTTTGGTGAAGCAAAACATAAATGCAGGAGCACCTCCGAAGTTTAAGTGACGACTAGATATAATGATTTCAGAATAAGCGCTATCACAATCATGCAGAAGACAATGGTACTTTGGGACAATGCACATTACACTCAGAATGACAATCATGCTCCCAATAGTTGGTGCTTTGAAGAAAGAAGGTGGAGACTCAACATAAAAGTAAAAGAATGGCCCTTCGCAGAGGGAAGCAGGGATTACTAATGTGCTAGAGCTTTTTATTTTGGAAACATAGAAACAATTTTGTCAACGGTAGTAATACTTCATATGTGTTATGCATAAGACATCCTATAAGTTGCAAGCCTCATGCATCGAATACCAATAGTGCTCGCACCTTGTCCTAATTAGCTCGGATTTCCATGGATTATCATTGCATTACATATGTTTCAACCAAGTGTCACAAAGGGGTACCTCTATGTCACCTGTACAAAGGTCCAAGGAGATAGATCGCATTTGATTTCTCGTTTTTGATAGATCTCAACTTGAGGACATCCATACCGGGACAACATAGAAAATAGATAATGAACTCCTCTTTAATGCTTAAGCATTCAACAACAGATAATATTCTCATAAGAGATTGAGGATTAATGTCCAAGCTGAAACTTCCACCATGATACATGGCTTTGGTTGGCGGCCCAATGTTCTTCTCTAACAATATGCATACTCAAACCATTCAACTCATGGCAAATCACCCTTACTTCAGACAAGACGAACATGCATAGCAACTCACATGATATTCAACAAAAGTGTAACAGTTGATGGCGTCCCCAGAAACATGGATACCGCTCAACAAGCAACTTATAAGAAATAAGATACATAAGCGACATATTCCTTACCACAATAGTTTTTAAGCTACTTTCCCATGAGCTATGTATTGCAAAAACAAGGAATTATTTTGAAGGTTTTAAAGGTAGCACATGTAAATTTACTTGGAGTGGCGGTGAAATACCACATATAGGTAGGTATGGTGGACTCATATGGCATAACTGGTTTCAAGGATTTTGGATGCACAAGCAGTCAGACCGCTTAGTATAGGTGAAAGCTAGCAAAAGACTGGGAGCGACCAACTAAGAGAGCAATGACGGCCATAATCATGCAGAGCGACAAAGCAATATTGAATCGGGCATGGAAGTTATATCACTACTCAGAAATTAAAGATTATCAAGGCTTGATAGACTTTCTTTACAGTCTTAAATATGCGCGAGCATATGCCAAGTCAATCAAAATAAATTCTTGGAGGAGGATATCACTAAACCATACCACATCATAGGCAAACAAATCATGTTGGTACTTCAATAACACATTAAGAACCCCCAGCTATTTGAGACTAACCATAAGAAAACATGAACTAATAAGCACCATTATGCACATAGCATTTTTATCATAGACATATCAACCAGTGCCACAGAAGCCAACTCTCTTAACAAGATAAGCATGATAACTCAAGAGAGTTCTAGAAGCAACAACCTAAACAAAAGCTCTTAAAAAGATAAGCATGAAAACTAAGAGCTAAGCATGACAGCAGCTATGAAAAGATAAAGAACACACACAAGAAGATACGCATGCAAGCCTATGTTGTGTTCTACAGTGGAGTGGAGCGTGTTTCTCTCCCAAACAATGAAGGCTAGGATCCAACTTGTTATGAAGAGCAAGCAAAGCTACAGAAAACTAAAAAGGAAACTAAAAGCAAGACGCCCCAAGCATAGCACATAACGCATGAAGTGATTAAAATATAGTGGAACGAAAGACAAACTAATAATTGTTGATGGAGAAGGGGATGCATGGGGGCATCCCCAAGCTTAGACGCTTGAGTCTTCTTGAATATTTCTTGGGGGTGCACGGGGGCATCCCCAAGCTTGAGCGTTTGACCCTCCTGAATCTTCTTTTATCATCTTCCCTCGCACACTTGAAAACTCCCTTCATACGTAACTCATCATAATATGATTAGCGAGGTTAGTACCCACAATAAAATAATTTTTCCCTACTGGAAATAAGGATAATCTTGAAGAGCTACTGTTTCTCAAGATTGCCAAAAGGTTTTTGCAAAGAAAAAGCAAGCTCAAGGTTTGCAAAACGAAGAAAAGGCAAAACAGGACAGAATCTGTGAAAAACAGACCAGTAGGTAGTAAATAATTTTTTCGGGGCACTTCTGCAACTCAAATCAAAAAACTCAGAACATACGCCCGAAAGCCAATTGTATAGAGCACGCTGTCAAAAAAATCAGATCAAAAAGATGATCTGGTGATTTTGTACGAATTTTTCTGTCCAAGGACAGAATCTGTTTTCTGGACTACACGTCACAACTTTTGAACTTTCTTGCAATCGGAGGCTAAACTTGGCACAAAGCTGAAAAATAAAGATACAATGATGTTGCTACAGTAGTAACAAACATCAAGACCACTAAAAACTGAAAGAACAACCTGAAAGCAAGGATGACAAGGGTTGTCTCCCTAGAGCTCTTTCTTTATAGCCATAAAGATAGGCTTAAGACCTTAATGATGCTCTCGTAGGAATAAGAGTTGAAGAACAAAAGAGAGCATCAAGAAGCAAATACCAAATACATTTAAGCCTAACATGCTTCCTATGCATAGGAATATTGCAATAGAATAATTCATTGAAGCACAAAGCAATAAGCATAGGAAGACAAAACAAGTGCAGCTTCAAAACCTTCAACATAAAGAGAGGGAACTTGATATTATTGAAATATCTATAAGCATATGTTCCCTTCTCATAATAATTTTCAGTGGGATCACGAATAAACTCAACAATATAAGCATCACATAAAGCATTGTTACCATGATACATATGCAAAAAGGTACTCTTACTCTCCACATAAGCATAATCTTTCTCATTGGTAATAGTGGGAGTAGGACCATCATAAACAACTTGAACACTATAGATTAATTGTGTATTAGGAAGATGGTGTTCAACAAGGGAGTAATTCCCTCCATGATTATGACAAGTTTCATAAGGATAATTTCTCCTTATGTCATAGGTACCTTTATAATCACTATAGATTGGAGTTGTAACATCATCATAGTAGAGAAGAGCATTATCATTGCTAGCAACTATATTTGTAAACATGTTGTCTTTATTCTTACTAGCAAAAGAATTATCAATTATCACATCACTAGTGGGTAAAGGATTTGCAATCCTATCATCCCCAAGCTTAGAGCTTTCCATATCATCACTTTCAGAGTTGGTACCAAAAAGATTTTCAAGATCATAAGTAGCATTATCGTCATTTTCCCAATCACAATAAGTAACATGCATATCATAATCAAAATCATCTTCAATAGTACCTACGGACGTATCATCAAGATGATAATTAAGGCAATAAACTTCACCTTCTTCTTTAAACTTACAACCGTTAGGATAAAAGTTGATGGGAGGAATATGCTCAGGCCAGGTTGATACCCATTCTTCTTCCTTCTTGCTCCTCTTCCTCCTCTTTTTCTTCTTCTTCACCTTAGGAGGGAGTGGTTGGAGATGAAGCTTCTCCACATATCCTCGTTTATCATTAGAAACAATAGGGGAAACTTGGGAGAAACTCTCCTTTTTATTAGCAGAAATATAAGAGACATTTTTATACTTTGGTAAAGTTCCCTCCTTTCTAATATTACTTATGTAATCATTTTCATGGCAATTAACAACACAATAGAGATGGCAATTTTGCAAAGTGTTTTTTATTCCTATGGCATTAACATCTAGCCAAGAAGTCTTTTCTGATAACTCTTCACACATCAAAAATAACATAAGCTCATCATAAAGATCAGAGGTGATCATGTTATCACACAACTGGTTAACAGTTATGTTTTGAAAGTGCATGCATTGAAAATTAAAGTGACCCTCTATACAGCAAAGTTCACAAGTAAAAGGATAAAGGTCACACAATTCTCTAGCAATTTCATTTAAATCTTTGACCCAAGTGATTGTTCTTTCATGCTTATGTTGCTTACAATACTTCTCTTCTTCAATCATAGGCCTTTCACAAGGTCTATCCACTCCACAAAAATTAACATGCTTATATAAAACTTCATTTTTAGGAATTGGATCATGCATGTTGCAATCATCATGAACAATTTAATTTTCTTTGCAAATCTCTTTAAAAGGTTCATGATGCTTGATCCAATCCTCCTTAGGCATATTAAGATGTGAAGCAAAAGATTTGAGGAAATCAACAAGGAGTTGAGAATCCAGCCCAAACTTAGCACTAAACTTATTAAAACTTGTAGTTTCAACAAAGGACTTAATGCAATCATACTCATAAATTATACCTGACTCTTTACCTTTGTCGATCTCCCAATCTTCAGTGTTGCGTTGAATTCTTTCAAGGAGTTCCCATTTAGCATCAATCTTTTCGTTTGTGAAAGAACCCATAGAGGAAGCATCGAGCAAATCTTTATCCTGTCGAGAGAGCCTCGCATAGAAATTAGTAATAATCATATCTTTGGGGAGCCCATGGTTAGGACATTTTAGCATTAACGTTTTCAGTCTCCCCCAAGCTTGAGCTATGCTCTCTCCATCATGAGGATAGAAATTATAAACATAATTCCTATTCTCATGAACTTCATGAAGAGGATAAAACTTGGAGTAAAAGAGAGACTGGATCTCTTCCCAATCCAGCAGGTGAGAGTCATCTAGTAGCCTATACCATTCCAATGCTTTTCCTTTCAGTGACAAGGCAAATAATTTCCTCATGACTCCATCTCTTGTCAAACCTGAAATCTTAAACAACTCACAAAGTTCTGTAAGTTTCAACAAATGAATACTAGGATTGACTATCCCATCATAACAATCATTCCTAATTATTTCAATTATCCCAAGTGGTATTTTGAACGGGATACATTCAGTAGGTGTAGGAGACTTCTCTACCACGGGTGTGGTAAAGCGGCCTTCCCCAAGCAGCGAACTAAGATTGCGGTTTGCCATAAACATAACTAGTGAAATAAAAACAAGAAACAAAAAGATTTAATTGCAAGATCTAGAGAAGGTACCTTCACTTACCTCACTTCCCCGGCAACGGCGCCAGAAATAGCTTGATGTCTACTACACGCTTCTATTCCTGTAGACAGTGTTGGGCCTCCAAGAGCAGAGGTTTGTAGGACAGCAGCAAATTTCCCTTAAGTGAGTAACCCAAGGTTTATCGAACTCAGGGAAGTGGAGGTTGAACGTACCCCTTTCAAGCAACCCTGCAATCAAGATACAAGAAGTCTCTTGTGTCCCCAACACACCTAATACAATTGTTAGATGTATAGGTGCACTAGTTCGGCGAAGAGATGTTAAAATATGGATGATAGGAGTGGCAAAGCAAAGTAATATAAATCTGTAATAAAAAGTGCAGCAAGCAAACAAGTGGTAAACGTGAGCACAATTGGTATTGCAATGGTGGAAACAAGGCCTAGGGATCATACTTTCACTAGTGGCAACTCCCAACAACATTAACATAATCGAATCACATGATATTTCCCATAAAACATGCAATGGAGACGCACTCAGAGGTCATTCCTTTGTGGTCAAGAGAGGACGAGAATTATGTAGGGCTACAAAAGCACACCTCAAAGTTCGTAATTCTCAATCTATGGATTTCCCAATGTCACCGCGGCCATCCAAAGAGAGTACCACAATCACCACAACATATCTCAAGGATAGTCAAAGACAAGCACCAAGAGACTCTCAATCTTCAATCAACACACAAAAGAGGAAATCACTCATGAAAATATTCTTCTAATCCATGTCCAATAGACCGCTATCACCTTGGTCTCGGGGATTATAATAGATAAAGACAAGTGAGTACATCAATCCAATACATAGAGGAAGGGGGAATATCATGGGATCACCCTAGATTAACATAGCCTATGATCACAACGAAGATCACATCTTGGGAGAGAGAGATAACCACATAGCTACACGTACAAGCCCTCAGCCCCGGAGGAGACTACTCACACATGGACATGGTGAGGAGGAGGTTGATGATGGTGTTGATGGAGAGGTGCAGCCCCGCGAGGAGGAGACGGCCGGCGGCAGCCACGGAGGCGGCGGCGGCTGCCCTAGGGCGGCGGCGGCCCTCGGAGCGGCGGCGGCCCTCGGGGCTGCGGTGGCCCTAGGGGGCGGCGACTCCTTGGCCCTCCTTCTTTCTTGTGGATGGTGCTTCAATGGTGCTGGTCCTCCCCTCCAAGACGGCAGCTTGGGAGGAGGAAAATTTGTGGCCCTTGGTGACCTAGTTTTCCTCCCTTTATATAGACTCTCGGATTCCCGTCATCAGATTTTGGGCTTCAGTAAAACGGGCTTTTATTGGCCGTCCGGACTCCGATTTGGACGAATTTTATATCCAGAAGCATCCTCTCGAAATTCCCCACAACTTTCGCAACTAGACTTTTTCCGTTTGACGTCGTCTTCGTGCCGGAACGTGACCATCTTCTAAAATCGTTCTCAGACAGATTTCAGGAAAGTCAGAGTCCTACTCCAATACGACTCCTTTTGTGTTTTTGTCAATTTCCAAGTAATTCCTACACAATAAAGTGTAAAACAAGAACATTGTGCACTTTTGCAACCATTAGTAGGTTAGTCCAATAAATGCCTAAAAAGATAGAAAACTTTGATATAAACATGAGACAATGATGCAAACAAGCATGTCACAAGCAAAAATTATGGATACGTTTGGGACGTATCAGCCGCTCTGTCAAGAGTGGGAGGAGCGCGGGGACAGGGGCGTCCAGTCTTCCCAGCGGAGCAGGTATGGTGGCGGCGCGACCGCCTGGCTCGGCGGCGAGAAGCCGAGCATCTCCTCCACCCGTCCTGTGCCCCTCGCGTGCTTCCACAACATCCTCTTGGTGGGGATGTGCGGTAGCTGCCACACCCACACCCAGACGACGAACAGCTTCGTGTCTGCGCGCTCGAATGTGCGGCTGTCGAGGCGGTCGATGACGACCTTGTCCCCCAGCGTGTCCTTCACGCCCTCTGGTGTCCACAGTTGCATGGCGGCTTCTCCAGGACGAAGCGCATGTGCGGCATCCAAGTGTCGTGGATCGCATGCGTGTCCTCCTTCCACGGCTCCAGCAGGAAAGTGACTCCGTCCCCCGTGATCGAGCCTCGCCGCATGATGAGGTCCTTGTGCGACGGCATGTTGAAGTGGATGAAGAAGTCTTCGGGGTCGTGGCTGGTGATGCGGAGGAGGTGCGCCGGGATCTGGAACTCCCGCTCGATTGCCCGACCGATAGAAAGGGGGATGGTGGTGTGTCGCTTGCTCACCGCGGTGACTACCATCGCGTGTTGTTGCAGCATGAATATATGTTGCTCCGTCTCCGATGTAGAGGTGATCACCTTGTGGCTGGTGTGCGGCCGGCGCCCATGGTCGACGCAGGGGCGGTGAAAGTGCAACTAATCCCCGGGTGGTTTTGGTAATTAATAACAACATATATATCATTGAACTAATATTTACTTGAGAATCATTTCAGAGAAGTTCGATGATATGGGTATGGAAATGTCTGAAGAAGTGGACCCCTCAAAATGCTAAGACAAGCATTGGCAAAAGCTCAAGACTCTATTTTTGGTTTAGTGATCAAAGATCACATTGAGTCCATAGGAAAAGCCAATACTATTAAAAGGGGATGAGGTTGTGTTAATGATCTGGTTGCTCAAGTGCTTGGTGATCTAGCTCCCTCAACTTTCAGCACTCTTCACTACTTAACACACTCATAAGTAATCTCGGACAAACCGATTCTGCAAACTCAGTCCCACCGAGATGAACCACCTCAGTTATTCTCCCAAACCCTAATTTCTCGGTCCATCCGATTTTGAGTTTCGGTCTCACCGAAAATGGACTGCCAACCTTCTGTAACCAATTGACATCACTTCGGAATATCCGAGTTGTTACTTTCGGTCCCACCGAGATGGCAAGCTCCAACCTTTGACTCACTTCGGACACACCGAGATGGTATTTTCGGTCCCACCGAAAATCCCAACGTTCACTATATTTGAACTTTCGGTCTGACCGAGTTTTTACTTCGGTCTCACCGAGATTGGTCAAATGTGTGTGTAACGGTTGGATTTTGTGTGGAGGCTATATATACCCCTCCACCCCCTCTTCATTCGTGGAGAGAGCCATCAGAAAGTCTACCACTCCTACCATACACTTTCTGAGAAGAGAACCACCTACCCTTGTGTTGAGATCAAGCCATTCCATTCCTACCATATGAAACTTGATTTCTAGCCTTCCCAAGTTGCTTTCCACTCAATCCTTTCTTCCACCACAGCCATATCAGTGAGGAGAGTTGAGTGTTGGGGAGATTATCATCTGAAGCACAAGAGCAAGGAGTTCATCATCATCAACACCATCTATTACCTTTTGGAGGGTGGTGCCTCCTAGATTGGTTAGGTGTCGCTTGGGAGCCTCCGTCTTTGAGATGTGGAGTTGAACCAAGAAGTTTGTAAGGGCAAGGAGATCGCCTACTTCGTGAAGATCTACCCCGAGTAAGGCTAGTCCTCCGTGGGCGTAGGCCATGATGGAATAGACAAGGTTGCTTCTTCGTGGACCCTTCATGGGTGGAGCCCTCCGTGGACTCGCGCAGCCGTTACCCTCCATGGGTTGAAGTCTCCATCAACGTGGATGTACGATAGCACCACCTATCGGAACCACGACAAAAATCTTCGTGTCACCAAACTGCGTTTGATCTTCTCCACCTCTCTTTTACATGTGCAATTTACTTTCCGCTGCTTATACTCTAGAATTGCATGTGTAGGGTGATACTTGATTTGATCTTAATTGTGAAACTGCCAAAAACTTTGCTTAATCAAAAGGCAGATTTTTTATATTGTCAAGTAGTCTAATCACCCCCCCTCTAGACATACTTTCGATCCTACAAGTGGTATCAGAGCTTTGGTCTCCATTGTTTTGGTTTCCATTGCATTGGACTCCATAAGCTTGGTTTCACAACCTAGGAGAGTATGGCGTCTAGTGAGGGTAATTATCGTAGAGGTCCTTACTTTGATGGTACAAATTTTGCTAGTTGGAAGCATAAAATGAAAATGCATATTCTTGGTCATAACCCAGCCGCATGGGGAATTATTTGTGTTGGTATGCAAGGTGATTTCTTCGAAGAAGGAAAAGTTCCGGATCGCGAAGCTACACCGGAAGAGTTGCGGATGTTGCAAAACAATGCTCAAGCTTGTGACATTCTCTTCAATGCTTTGTGTCCCGAAGAGTTCAACAAAATCAGCCGTCTTGAGAATGCTAAAGAGATTTGGGATACTTTGGTTGAAATGCACGAAGGTACTGAATCTGTAAAGGAATCAAAGCTAGATATTCTTCAAGGTCAACTTGACAAGTTCAAGATGAAGGATGGTGAAGGAGTCGCTGAAATGTACTCTAGGCTTGCTCTCATCACAAATGAGGTTGCCGGCTTAGGAAGCGAAGAAATGACCGACCGATTCATCATTAAGAAGATTCTCAGAGCTTTGGATGGAAAGTATGACACCGTGTGCACTTTGATCCAAATGATGCCAAACTACAAGACTCTCAAGCCAACTGAAGTCATTGGAAGAATTGTTGCTCATGAGATGACACTTAAGGATAAGGAAGAGCTTCACAACAAGTCAAGTGGTGCTTACAAAGCTACAAGTGATGCTCCTACTACCTCGAGTGACAAGCTAATTTCCAATGAAGAGATAAGCCTAATGGTCAAGAACTTCAACAAGTTCTACAAGAATAGAGGCTAAGAAAGAAACTCAAAGTCTAGATCATATGATGAAAAGAGATCTTCTAGTCGTGATCGAAACTGCTACAATTGTGGAAGACCCGGACACTTCTCAAATGAGTGTACGGCTCCCCACAAGAGAAGAGAAGAATCTCCAAGAAGAAGAGCAAGAGATGAATCACCTCGGAGAGAGAGAAGGAGTAGAGATGATCGTTATGAACGAAGACCCTCTTGGAGAAGCAAGGATTCGGAGAGGAAAGACAAGTCATCAAGGAGCTACACAAGAAGAAGACATCAAGCTCATGTAGGTGAATGGGTCTCCGGCTCCGACTCCGACAATCAATCCGATGGAAGCTATCACTCCGACTCCGACTATAGTCAAGATGAAGGTGTTGCCGGACTTGCACTCGTATCCTCCAACTCCAACTCCTACGACTTATTTGATTCACCAAATGAGGGAATTGGAAGATGCTTCATGGCTAAAGGCCCCAAGGTAACACACCCTGAATTCATTGACTTTGATAGTGATGAGGATGACTTACTTGGTGAAGATGAGCTCTTGCATGATAAATCTAGTGAGCTTAGTAATGATGAAAATGCTAGTAGTCTTTATAGTCGAGAAGAGTCGAATGACAATGCTATGAAGGAGATTGAGCGTCTAACTAAAGAATTAAACACTCTTAAGTTAGCTCATGAAACAACTCAAGAAGATCATAGAGAGCTCCTAAGATCTCATGAGAAGCTACGCTTCGAGAAGCTCACTCTAGAGCAAGAACATGAGTTTCTAAAAGCGATCAATGACGATCTTCGAAAGAAGAGTTCTTCATACCTTGCCAAACGACTTCTCTTGTCTAATTTCTTGCCACCTATTAAGACTAAGCATGACAAGCATAAGAAAAATTCTTCCTCTAGTAGTAACAATAACAATGTTAAATCCAATATTGTTGCTTCTAGTAGTTCTCTTGATTCCACTAACAATGTTTCAAGCCAAGTTACACTTGAGCAAGAAAATAGCTTATTGAAGGAAATCATAGAGAAAGGTGTCTACAAGAGTCTTGCCGGAAGCAAGAACTTTGAGGAGATTGTTCGCAAACAAGGAAGACACCGGAAGAATCAAGGGATTGGTTTTGAGCGAAAGTTCAACGCCGAAGGTGTTGAGTGGGAAGAAGGTAAATACCCTACTCCACAGTTTGTTTCACAAAAGGAGAAGTATGATCCTACTTCTTCCAATGTGGAACAAGCTCAAGATGACCTTCCACCACAAGACCACAAGCTAAAGGCCAAGGACAAGCTTCAAGAGGAGGTTGATGCATTCATTGAAGCACCTCAAGCCATGGTCAAGTGGGTTCCCAAGGACACATCAAGTTCTACTTCGTCAAGCTCAACTACAACACCAAGGATTCCCATCAAGATAATGTGGATCCCAAAGAAGAAGAACTAGAAGGTTCTTGAGGGTGACTCCGCCAACAAACTTCACTCATATTCATTTTTGGCAAGAACTTGTGCAATCAACTTCCACATCATGCACTAGTTCATGGAGTCACAAACCCTCTTGTTGGTAAGTCAAGGGACAAGGTAATCATTGTTTTCATGGACATCATCTTTTATGTACTTCACTCTATGTCTATGGATATTCTTGTTTGTTCCTTGTGGGACTAACCCATGTAGGTATTGAAAGTGCCCTAATTCAAAGGATTGCTCCCAACTCTTGATGATCTACATCAACATTGAGCATCCACATCTTCAACATCTACATGAAGTCTTCTACGACAACCCAAGGTTAGTTTGACCCTTTAAAAGGGGTTCTCACATCTAGGGGGAGCTTTGCTCTAAAAATTGAGCTAAAGCATCTTCAAATGATGTGAACACATAAAAGCTTTATGTAAAAGTGGTAACCCCACTTGTGCTTAAACGATGAGTATGACCTATGATCAAATGTTCTCATTTGGCTCCTAAGTCAACATACTCATATATAGATGACCTAGTCATCGACAAATTGTGTGCTAGTAGCTAGAATGTTGGTTGTGCATGTTTGACACATATTTCAGTTGCTATCTTATTGTGTGAGCATGTTGAATGCATGATTTTATCCATTCAAGGACATCCATTTGTTGTTTTGATTGTTCTGATTTTTCTGGCCAAATGGATGGACAAGAATGCCTAAGCACCTTCCCTAGCTATCTATTCTTTCTTGTCTCAAATTCTATTCATGCTCATATCACAACTTTGAACAAGTCTTTTTCGGACAGTCCGAGTGAGGAGCACTCGGAGCCACCGATTCGTCTAAGGCTGACTTCCAAAACCTTCTAAGTCCATTTCGGTCTGACCAGCTTCTCAATCTCGGTCCAACCGAAACGCTTAGACTGATCTAGGTTTCATCTCGGTGAAACCGAGTTCAAAATCTCGGTCTGACCGATATGCGTAACTGCACAGCAGTTATACATCTCGGTGACACCGAGTTTTTCAACTCGGTCCCACCGACAGCATGGGGTTATATATACCTGAGGGCTGCGCGCGATTTAATTCTTCAAACCGTTCGCCCCCAAAACCCCTGCTGGCGTCGCCCTGGTCTACGGATCATCGCCGTCGTCGCCTGTGCGCCCTCGCCGCAGGTCTCCGCCGCCGTCAACGGTAATCATCTCCACCGTTGCCGCCGTAGAGGGACACCACCAAGTTAGGGTGTGTCCCGATCCCTTTCGTGCTCCCCATTCGATTCTTGCACGATAGGCTTGCCATGATTCAATCCACGTTTGAGATATTCCCTATACATTAGTTCAGATCCTCTAGTTTCGAGCGAAATTCTTAGGTTTAGGTTTCCACGGAACGCATCTCGGTGAAGCCGATTTTCAAACTCGGTATGACCGATTCGGCCTCTGGCCATTGCACTGCATCATTCGGTTTAACCGAGTTATGCAAATCGGAATGACCGAAACGTAGTTTCAGTGAAACCCTAAGTTATCGGTAGGACCGAAACCCATTTCGGTCTGACCGAAAGTGGTGTGTAGGTTTCTGTTGAACACTTCGGTTTCACCGAAACTTAAAATCGGTTTGACCGAAATACATTCTGTGAAAACTCAAAACTAAGTTTTGAACTCATTTTTTTGCAAAAACCTCTGCAGTTGTGATAACTCTTCTACTCTGCCTATACCTTATCTTTTCACAGGTTTTCAGCCATGTCAGATGTCAGTGACAGCCAGAACAGGTCTGAGTCACCTTTTGCTGAGATTCCAGAGGCAAATACAAGTCCTGCTAGCAGCTCCAGTGATGATGGTGAGAGGAGCGCCCCTAGTGGTTTGCCTCCTGCAGCCACCAGAACCAGGAAGAAGAGAACTTCTGATGATGAGGACTCTGACTTTGTTGCTGAGGAAGTTACCTCCAAGCCAAAGAGGAATGTGGTTGCCAAAGAGCACCAAGGGCAGCAGACAAGGAAAGGCACAAGCAAAGTAAAGCAGTCAGCAGTTGCAAAGAAGCTCAACTTGGAAGAGCCTGCTCCAAGCAAGGTGAAGAAGACTTCCAAGAGGAAGAGGGTAGTATATGCTGAACCTCAAGTTGATGCTGCAGAAGAAGAAGAAGAAGAAGAAGATGCACCCCAGCCTCCTCCTCAGAAAGCTAAGTTCATGGGTGATGCTATTCGGGCTCAAGCCTCCTCTAAGCCCAAGAAGCCTGCTCAAGCAAAGGCAGCTCCAGCCAAGCCCAAGAGAACAACCAGAAGCATTCCAGCTTCTGAGAAGAACAAAGGTGAGATGCCACCGTCTGAATCAGATGAAGAGCATGTGTTGCTTAAGCTCCGTCCCAAGTTGCCACTCCACAATGATGCTCATCCTCAAGCTGAGGACATGAAGGCAAGGAAGGATAAAGGTCTCAGGCTATGGAGACAGTCTGATCCATATGCTGTAAGGAGAAGGACTGCTGTGGACCCCAGATTCCACACCAGAGAGCAGCAGGATTTCTATGAGACCGTGCTGATGGATAAGAAGCCCATTGTTGCTGACACCAGGTATGTTGACTGGAAGTATATTGACAGTGAAGAGCACCGGGACTTCTTTCCCCATGTGCATGAGAGCTTTACTGCATGTGGAGTTGCTGATTTTGTGGGTCAAGAACTGACAGCTTGGAATGACGAGATGATCATGCAGTTCTACGCCACAGCCCACTTCTATCCTGATGGCAAGATCACCTAGATGACTGAAGGTCAAAGGTTTTCTTCGACTGTTGAAGAATGGGCAGAACTTCTGAACGCTCCAGTGTAGAGAGAGGACGACATTGATGTCTATGGGATTCCTAAGAAGATTCATGATTCCATGAAGAACATGTACAAGGAGATCCCCGCTGCTGATTTGGAAGGATGGAAGCTTGGCTCAGTGTACTATCTCCAGGCAGGTCTGACCACCACTAACACTATTCTGAGGCATACATTGATGCCTAAGTCTGGAGACCACCGCATGATTCGAGGCTATTCTATCAACATGCTACACATTCTCGATGAGAAGGCACCTTTCAAGGTGATGGACTTGATGGTAGAGACCATTAAGAGGACTGCAGCTGACCAGAAGAGGTCGTGTGGGTTTGCCCCGCAGATTCAGATGCTCATCAACGCCAAGTTTGGCACGGGCAAATTCATGTTGGATAGGAAGCACTTGCCACTGCAGCCAGAGCATGAGGACAACATAGTTGTGATGGATGAAGAGGATCCTACCTCAGTTGAAGGACAGGCCAAAATCGAAGCTGCGAAGAAGGCTAAAGCTGACAAAGAGGCAGCAGCAGCAGCTAAGCCAAAGAGCTTTGGAGAACAAATCCTTGAAGCTACCCAGAGGATTGAACAACGCCTGGCCAGCATTGAGCAATCTCAGGAGAGCCTAGAGAGGATTGTTGAGGACAAGATCCACGCTCTGGACGTGAAGCTGACTGAGATTCAGGTGTCTGTCAACAAGCTTGAGGCAGACATGGAGGAAACAAGGCAGGAGAGAGCAGAGCTCATGCAGGATGATCTAGTCCAGGACTCTCATCGCCAGACTGCTCAGGTTCCCAGAGGATCCAGATCTGCAGCTATCCCAGTGACTGACTCCAGGGCTACCACTTCAGCACCAGCTACAGCTCCAGCAGTTGCTCCAGCTCCATCATCCACTCCTCCAGCGCAGACATCAGCAGAAGTCTTCGCCGATGCAGCTATCTCTACATCGACATCTACCCAGACGGGAGCCGCCAGCAGAGCCCGCAGTGACGCTTAGCTCTATACCTTTTCGAACTTTTTGGTAACTTGTTGCCAAAGGGGGAGAAATTGTTATAGATCATAGGGCTTCGAGAGAGAGAGTGCTCTTTCGTCTTTCGTTCTTTCGCCGGTTTCTTTGAGATACATTGGTTTCTTTTGATCTTTCGAAACTTTAAGTGTTCTTGCTACTAAGTTTGATGCTACCTTAATGAGTGCTTGGTCATACTATGCTTTAATGTGTGCTTAATGCTTATCATATGCTATTCCTTATTGTATGGCTATTTACTCTTGTCTTGGTGATTGAGTGCATGTTATTCATTCTTATCATTTTGTGCGCTCCACCAAGATGTATGTGACATGGAAGAGTGACCCATAATCCTAATCGATTGTGCATTTGCATTCAAACGCAAATTTTAAACAATGCACAAATTTAGGGGGAGCTCTTGTTTATCACATACTTCTCAAAGCGACGATATTATTCTTTGATTATATCTTTTATCGAAGCTTTGATCTATATGTTGTCATCAATTACCAAAAAGGGGGAGATTGAAAGTGCAACTAATCCCCGGGTGGTTTTGGTAATTAATAACAACATATATATCACTGAACTAATATTTACTTGAGAATCATTTCAGAGAAGTTCGATGATATGGGTATGGAAATGTCTGAAGAAGTGGACCCCTCAAAATGCTAAGACAAGCATTGGCAAAAGCTCAAGACTCTATTTTTGGTTTAGTGATCAAAGATCACATTGAGTCCATAGGAAAAGCCAATACTATTAAAAGGGGATGAGGTTGTGTTAATGATCTGGTTGCTCAAGTGCTTGGTGATCTAGCTCCCTCAACTTTCAGCACTCTTCACTACTTAACACACTCATAAGTAATCTCGGACAAACCGATTCTGCAAACTCAGTCCCACCGAGATGAACCACCTCAGTTATTCTCCCAAACCCTAATTTCTTGGTCCATCCGATTTTGAGTTTCGGTCTCACCGAAAATGGACTGCCAACCTTCTGTAACCAATTGACATCACTTCGGAATATCCGAGTTGTTACTTTCGGTCCCACCGAGATGGCAAGCTCCAACCTTTGACTCACTTCGGACACACCGAGATGGTATTTTCGGTCCCACCGAAAATCCCAACGTTCACTATATTTGAACTTTCGGTCTGACCGAGTTTTCACTTCGGTCTCACCGAGATTGGTCAAATGTGTGTGTAACGGTTGGATTTTGTGTGGAGGCTATATATACCCCTCCACCCCCTCTTCATTCGTGGAGAGAGCCATCAGAAAGTCTACCACTCCTACCATACACTTTCTGAGAAGAGAACCACCTACCCTTGTGTTGAGATCAAGCCATTCCATTCCTACCATATGAAACTTGATTTCTAGCCTTCCCAAGTTGCTTTCCACTCAATCCTTTCTTCCACCACAGCCATATCAGTGAGGATAGTTGAGTGTTGGGGAGATTATCATCTGAAGCACAAGAGCAAGGAGTTCATCATCATCAACACCATCTATTACCTTTTGGAGGGTGGTGCCTCCTAGATTGGTTAGGTGTCGCTTGGGAGCCTCCGTCTTTGAGATGTGGAGTTGAACCAAGAAGTTTGTAAGGGCAAGGAGATCGCCTACTTCGTGAAGATCTACCCCGAGTAAGGCTAGTCCTCCGTGGGCGTAGGCCATGATGGAATAGACAAGGTTGCTTCTTCGTGGACCCTTCGTGGGTGGAGCCCTCCGTGGACTCGCGCAGCCGTTACCCTCCGTGGGTTGAAGTCTCCATCAACGTGGATGTACGATAGCACCACCTATCGGAACCATGACAAAAATCTTCGTGTCACCAAACTGCGTTTGATCTTCTCCACCTCTCTTTTACATGTGCAATTTACTTTCCGCTGCTATTACTCTAGAATTGCATGTGTAGGGTGATACTTGAATTGATCTTAATTGTGAAACTGCCAAAAACATTGCATGATGAAAAGGCAGATTTTTTTATATTGTCAAGTAGTCTAATCAGCCCCCCCCCTCTAGACATACTTTCGATCCTACAAGTGGTATCAGAGCTTTGGTCTCCATTGTTTTGGTTTCCATTGCATTGGACTCCATAAGCTTGGTTTCACAACCTAGGAGAGTATGGCGTCTAGTGAGGGTAATTATCGTAGAGGTCCTTACTTTGATGGTACAAATTTTGCTAGTTGGAAGCATAAAATGAAAATGCATATTCTTGGTCATAACCCAGCCGCATGGGGCATTATTTGTGTTGGTATGCAAGGTGATTTCTTTGAAGAAGGAAAAGTTCCGGATCGCGAAGCTACACCGGAAGAGTTGCGGATGTTGCAAAACAATGCTCAAGCTTGTGACATTCTCTTCAATGCTTTGTGTCCCGAAGAGTTCAACAAAATCAGCCGTCTTGAGAATGCTAAAGAGATTTGGGATACTTTGGTTGAAATGCACGAAGGTACTGAATCTGTGAAGGAATCAAAGCTAGATATTCTTCAAGGTCAACTTGACAAGTTCAAGATGAAGGATGGTGAAGGAGTCGCTGAAATGTACTCTAGGCTTGCTCTCATCACAAATGAGATTGCCGGCTTAGGAAGCGAAGAAATGACCGACCGATTCGTCATTAAGAAGATTCTCAGAGCTTTGGATGGAAAGTATGACACCGTGTGCACTTTGATCCAAATGATGCCAAACTACAAGACCCTCAAGCCAACTGAAGTCATTGGAAGAATTGTTGCTCATGAGATGACACTTAAGGATAAGGAAGAGCTTCACAACAAGTCAAGTGGTGCTTACAAAGCTACAAGTGATGCTCCTACTACCTCAAGTGACAAGCTAATTTCCAATGAAGAGATAAGCCTAATGGTCAAGAACTTCAACAAATTCTACAAGAATAGAGGCAAAGAAAGAAGCTCAAAGTCTAGATCATATGATGAAAAGAGATCTTCTAGTCGTTATCAAAACTGCTACAATTGTGGAAGACCCGGACACTTCTCAAATGAGTGTACGGCTCCCCACAAGAGAAGAGAAGAATCTCCAAGAAGAAGAGCAAGAGATGAGTCACCTCGGAGAGAGAGAAGGAGTAGAGATGATCGTTATGAACGAAGACCCTCTCGGAGAAGCAAGGATTCGGAGAGGAAAGACAAGTCATCAAGAAGCTACACAAGAAGAAGACATCAAGCTCATGTAGGTGAATGGGTCTCCGACTCCGACTCCGACAATCAATCCGATGGAAGCTATCACTCCGACTCCGACTATAGTCAAGATGAAGGTGTTGCCGGACTTGCACTCGTATCCTCCAACTCCAACTCCTATGACTTATTTGATTCACCAAATGAGGGAATTGGAAGATGCTTCATGGCTAAAGGTCCCAAGGTAACACACCCTGAATTCATTGACTTTGATAGTGATGAGGATGACTTACTTGGTGAAGATGAGCTCTTGCATGATAAATCTAGTGAGCTTAGTAATGATGAAAATGCTAGTAGTCTTTATAGTCGAGAAGAGTCGAATGACAATGCTATGAAGGAGATTGAGCGTCTAACTAAAGAACTAAACACTCTTAAGTTAGCTCATGAAACAACTCAAGAAGATCATAGAGAGCTCCTAAGATCTCATGAGAAGCTACGCTTCGAGAAGCTCACTCTAGAGCAAGAACATGAGTTTCTAAAAGCGATCAATGACGATCTTCGAAAGAAGAGTTCTTCATATCTTGCCAAACGACTTCTCTTGTCTAATTTCTTGCCACCTATTAAGACTAAGCATGACAAGCATAAGAAAAATTCTTCCTCTAGTAGTAACAATTACAATGTTAAATCCAATATTGTTGCTTCTAGTAGTTCTCTTGATTCCACTAACAATGTTTCAAGCCAAGTTACACTTGAGCAAGAAAATAGCTTATTGAAGGAAATCATAGAGAAAGGTGTCTACAAGAGTCTTGCCGGAAGCAAGAACTTTGAGGAGATTGTTCGCAAACAAGGAAGACACCGGAAGAATCAAGGGATTGGTTTTGAGCGAAAGTTCAACGCCGAAGGTGTTGAGTGGGAAGAAGGTAAATACCCTACTCCACAGTTTGTTTCACAAAAGGAGAAGTATGATCCTACTTCTTCCAATGTGGAACAAGCTCAAGATGACCTTCCACCACAAGACCACAAGCTAAAGGCCAAGGACAAGCTTCAAGAGGAGGTTGATGCATTCATTGAAGCACCTCAAGCCATGGTCAAGTGGGTTCCCAAGGACACATCAAGTTCTACTTCGTCAAGCTCAACTACAACACCAAGGATTCCCATCAAGATGATGTGGATCCCAAAGAAGAAGAACTAGAAGGTTCTTGAGGGTGACTCCGCCAACAAACTTCACTCATATTCATTTTTGGCAAGAACTTGTGCAATCAACTTCCACATCATGCACTAGTTCATGGAGTCACAAACCCTCTTGTTGGTAAGTCAAGGGACAAGGTAATCATTGTTTTCATGGACATCATCTTTTATGTACTTCACTCTATGTCTATGGATATTCTTGTTTGTTCCTTGTAGGACTAACCCATGTAGGTATTGAAAGTGCCCTAATCCAAAGGATTGCTCCCAACTCTTGATGATCTACATCAACATTGAGCATCCACATCTTCAACATCTACATGAAGTCTTCTACGACAACCCAAGGTTAGTTTGACCCTTTAAAAGGGGTTCTCACATCTAGGGGGAGCTTTGCTCTAAAAATTGAGCTAAAGCATCTTCAAATGATGTGAACACATAAAAGCTTTATGTAAAAGTGGTAACCCCACTTGTGCTTAAACGATGAGTATGACCTATGATCAAATGTTCTCATTTGGCTCCTAAGTCAACATACTCATATATAGATGACCTAGTCATCGACAAATTGTGTGCTAGTAGCTAGAATGTTGGTTGTGCATGTTTGACACATATTTCAGTTGCTATCTTATTGTGTGAGCATGTTGAATGCATGATTTTATCCATTCAAGGACATCCATTTGTTGTTTTGATTGTTCTGATTTTTCTGGCCAAATGGATGGACAAGAATGCCTAAGCACCTTCCCTAGCTATCTATTCTTTCTTGTCTCAAATTCTATTCATGCTCATATCACAACTTTGAACAAGTCTTTTTCGGACAGTCCGAGTGAGGAGCACTCGGAGCCACCGATTCGTCTAAGGCTGACTTCCAAAACCTTCTAAGTCCATTTCGGTCTGACCGGCTTCTCAATCTCGGTCCAACCGAAACGCTTAGACTGATCTAGGTTTCATCTCGGTGAAACCGAGTTCAAAATCTCGGTCTGACCGATATGCGTAACTGCACAGCAGTTATACATCTCGGTGACACCGAGTTTTTCAACTCGGTCCCACCGACAGCATGGGGTTATATATACCTGAGGGCTGCGCGCGATTTACTTCTTCAAACCGTTCGCCCCCAAAACCCCTGCTGTCGTCGCCCTGGTCTACGGATCGTCGCCGTCGTCGCCTGTGCGCCCTCGCCGCAGGTCTCCGCCGCCGTCAACGGTAATCATCTCCACCGTTGCCGCCGTAGAGGGACACCACCAAGTTAGGGTGTGTCCCGATCCCTTTCGTGCTCCCCATCCGATTCTTGCACGATAGGCTTGCCATGATTCAATCCACGTTTGAGATATTCCCTATACATTAGTTCAGATCCTCTAGTTTCAAGCGAAATTCTTAGGTTTAGGTTTCCATGGAACGCATCTCGGTGAAGCCGATTTTGAAACTCGGTATGACCGATTCGGCCTCTGGCCATTGCACTGCATCATTCGGTTTAACCGAGTTATGCAAATCGGAATGACCGAAACGTAGTTTCAGTGAAACCCTAAGTTATCGGTAGGACCGAAACCCATTTCGGTCTGACCGAAAGTGGTGTGTAGGTTTCTGTTGAACACTTCGGTTTCACCGAAACTTAAAATCGGTTTGACCGAAATACATTCTGTGAAAACTCAAAACTAAGTTTTGAACTCATTTTTTTGCAAAAACCTCTGCAGTTGTGATAACTCTTCTACTCTGCCTATACCTTATCTTTTCACAGGTTTTCAGCCATGTCAGATGTCAGTGACAGCCAGAACAGGTCTGAGTCACCTTTTGCTGAGATTCCAGAGGCAGATACAAGTCCTGCTAGCAGCTCCAGTGATGATGGTGAGAGGAGCACCCCTAGTGGTTTGCCTCCTGCAGCCACCAGAACCAGGAAGAAGAGAACTTCTGATGATGAGGACTCTGACTTTGTTGCTGAGGAAGTTACCTCCAAGCCAAAGAGGAATGTGGTTACCAAAGAGCACCAAGGGCAGCAGACAAGGAAAGGCACAAGCAAAGTAAAGCAGTCAGCAGTTGCAAAGAAGCTCAACTTGGAAGAGCCTGCTCCAAGCAAGGTGAAGAAGACTTCCAAGAGGAAGAGGGTAGTATATGCTGAACCTCAAGTTGATGCTGCAGAAGAAGAAGAAGAAGAAGAAGATGCACCCCAGCCTCCTCCTCAGAAAGCTAAGTTCATGGGTGATGCTATTCGGGCTCAAGCCTCCTCTAAGCCCAAGAAGCCTGCTCAAGCAAAGGCAGCTCCAGCCAAGCCCAAGAGAACAACCAGAAGCATTCCAGCTTCTGAGAAGAACAAAGGTGAGATGCCACCGTCTGAATCAGATGAAGAGCATGTGTTGCTTAAGCTCCGTCCCAAGTTGCCACTCCACAATGATGCTCATCCTCAAGCTGAGGACATGAAGGCAAGGAAGGATAAAGGTCTCAGGCTATGGAGACGGTCTGATCCATATGCTGTAAGGAGAAGGACTGCTGTGGACCCCAGATTCCACACCAGAGAGCAGCAGGATTTCTATGAGACCGTGCTGATGGATAAGAAGCCCATTGTTGCTGACACCAGGTATGTTGACTGGAAGTATATTGACAGTGAAGAGCACCGGGACTTCTTTCCCCATGTGCATGAGAGCTTTACTGCATGTGGAGTTGCTGATTTTGTGGGTCAAGAACTGACAGCTTGGAATGACGAGATGATCATGCAGTTCTACGCCACAGCCCACTTCTATCCTGATGGCAAGATCACC
Organism: Secale cereale; assembly: GCA_902687465.1. NCBI lineage: Eukaryota > Viridiplantae > Streptophyta > Magnoliopsida > Poales > Poaceae > Secale > Secale cereale. The sequence goes on from LR738711.1 coordinate 781,570,626, forward strand.
TAGATGACTGAAGGTCAAAGGTTTTCTTCGACTGTTGAAGAATGGGCAGAACTTCTGAACGCTCCAGTGCAGAGAGAGGACGACATTGATGTCTATGGGATTCCTAAGAAGAGTCATGATTCCATGAAGAACATGTACAAGGAGATCCCCGCTGCTGATTTGGAAGGATGGAAGCTTGGCTCAGTGTACTATCTCCAGGCAGGTCTGACCACCACTAACACTATTCTGAGGCATACATTGATGCCTAAGTCTGGAGACCACCGCATGATTCGAGGCTATTCTATCAACATGCTGCACATTCTCGATGAGAAGGCACCTTTCAAGGTGATGGACTTGATGGTAGAGACCATTAAGAGGACTGCAGCTGACCAGAAGAGGTCGTGTGGGTTTGCCCCGCAGATTCAGATGCTCATCAACGCCAAGTTTGGCACGGGCAAATTCATGTTGGATAGGAAGCACTTGCCACTGCAGCCAGAGCATGAGGACAACATAGTTGTGATGGATGAAGAGGATCCTACCTCAGTTGAAGGACAGGCCAAAATCGAAGCTGCGAAGAAGGCTAAAGCTGACAAAGAGGCAGCAGCAGCAGCAGCTAATCCAAAGAGCTTTGGAGAACAAATCCTTGAAGCTACCCAGAGGATTGAACAACGCCTGGCCAGCATTGAGCAATCTCAGGAGAGCCTAGAGAGGATTGTTGAGGACAAGATCCACGCTCTGGACGTGAAGCTGACTGAGATTCAGGTGTCTGTCAACAAGCTTGAGGCAGACATGGAGGAAACAAGGCAGGAGAGAGCAGAGCTCATGCAGGATGATCTAGTCCAGGACTCTCATCGCCAGACTGCTCAGGTTCCCAGAGGATCCAGATCTGCAGCTATCCCAGTGACTGACTCCAGGGCTACCACTTCAGCACCAGCTACAGCTCCAGCAGTTGCTCCAGCTCCAGCATCCACTCCTCCAGCGCAGACATCAGCAGAAGTCTTCGCCGATGCAGCTATCTCTACACCGACATCTACCCAGACGGGAGCCGCCAGCAGAGCCCGCAGTGACGCTTAGCTCTATACCTTTTCGAACTTTTTGGTAACTTGTTGCCAAAGGGGGAGAAATTGTTATAGATCATAGGGCTTCGAGAGAGAGAGTGCTCTTTCGTCTTTCGTTCTTTCGCCGGTTTCTTTGAGATACATTGGTTTCTTTTGGTCTTTCGAAACTTTAAGTGTGCTTGCTACTAAGTTTGATGCTACCTTAATGAGTGCTTGGTCATACTATGCTTTAATGTGTGCTTAATGCTTATCATATGCTATTCCTTATTGTATGGCTATTTACTCTTGTCTTGGTGATTGAGTGCATGTTATTCATTCTTATCATTTTGTGCGCTCCACCAAGATGTATGTGACATGGAAGAGTGACCCATAATCCTAATCGATTGTGCATTTGCATTCAAACGCAAATTTTAAACAATGCACAAATTTAGGGGGAGCTCTTGTTTATCACATACTTCTCAAAGCGACGATATTATTCTTTGATTATATCTTTTATCGAAGCTTTGATCTATATGTTGTCATCAATTATCAAAAAGGGGGAGATTGAAAGTGCAACTAATCCCCGGGTGGTTTTGGTAATTAATAACAACATATATATCATTGAACTAATATTTACTTGAGAATCATTTCAGAGAAGTTCGATGATATGGGTATGGAAATGTCTGAAGAAGTGGACCCCTCAAAATGCTAAGACAAGCATTGGCAAAAGCTCAAGACTCTATTTTTGGTTTAGTGATCAAAGATCACATTGAGTCCATAGGAAAAGCCAATACTATTAAAAGGGGATGAGGTTGTGTTAATGATCTGGTTGCTCAAGTGCTTGGTGATCTAGCTCCCTCAACTTTCAGCACTCTTCACTACTTAACACACTCATAAGTAATCTCGGACAAACCGATTCTGCAAACTCAGTCCCACCGAGATGAACCACCTCAGTTATACTCCCAAACCCTAATTTCTCGGTCCATCCGATTTTGAGTTTCGGTCTCACCGAAAATGGACTGCCAACCTTCTGTAACCAATTGACATCACTTCGGAATATCCGAATTGTTATTTTCGGTCCCACCGAGATGGCAAGCTCCAACCTTTGACTCATTTCGGACACACCGAGATGGTATTTTCGGTCCCACCGAAAATCCCAACGTTCACTATATTTGAACTTTCGGTCTGACCGAGTTTTCACTTCGGTCTCACCGAGATTGGTCAAATGTGTGTGTAACGGTTGGATTTTGTGTGGAGGCTATATATACCCCTCCACCCCCTCTTCATTCGTGAGGAGAGCCATCAGAAAGTCTACCACTCCTACCATACACTTTCTGAGAAGTGAACCACCTACCCTTGTGTTGAGATCAAGCCATTCCATTCCTACCTTATGAAACTTGATTTCTAGCCTTCCCAAGTTGCTTTCCACTCAAACTTTTCTTCCACCACAGCCATATCAGTGAGGAGAGTTGAGTGTTGGGGAGATTATCATTTGAAGCACAAGAGCAAGGAGTTCATCACCATCAACACCGTCTATTACCTTTTGGAGGGTGGTGCCTCCTAGATTGGTTAGGTGTCGCTTGGGAGCCTCCGTCTTTGAGATGTGGAGTTGAACCAAGAAGTTTGTAAGGGCAAGGAGATCGCCTACTTCGTGAAGATCTACCCCGAGTAAGGCTAGTCCTCCGTGGGCGTAGGCCGTGATGGAATAGACAAGGTTGCTTCTTCGTGGACCCTTCGTGGGTGGAGCCCTCCGTGGACTCGCGCAGCCGTTACCCTCCGTGGGTTGAAGTCTCCATCAACGTGGATGTACGATAGCACCACCTATCGGAACCACGACAAAAATCTTCGTGTCACCAAACTGCGTTTGATCTTCCCCACCTCTCTTTTACATGTGCAATTTACTTTCCGCTGCTTATACTCTAGAATTGCATGTGTAGGGTGTTACTTGAATTGATCTTAATTGTGAAACTGCCAAAAACATTGCATGATCTAAAGGCAGATTTTTTATATTGTCAAGTAGTCTAATCACCCCCCCTCTAGACCTACTTTCGATCCTACACATTGTTAGTGGAATCAAGAGAACTACTAGAAGCAACAATATTGGATTTAACATTGTTATTGTTACTACTAGAGGAAGAATTTTTCTTATGCTTGTCATGTTTAGTCTTAATAGGTGGCAAGAAATTAGACAAGAGAAGTCGTTTGGCAAGATATGAAGAACTCTTCTTTCGAAGATCGTCATTGATCGCTTTTAGAAACTCATGTTCTTGCTCTAGAGTGAGCTTCTCGAAGCGTAGCTTCTCATGAGATCTTAGGAGCTCTCTATGATCTTCTTGAGTTGTTTCATGAGCTAACTTAAGAGTGTTTAGTTCTTTAGTTAGACGCTCAATCTCCTTCATAGCATTGTCATTCGACTCTTCTCGACTATAAAGACTACTAGCATTTTCATCATTACTAAGCTCACTAGATTTATCATGCAAGAGCTCATCTTCACCAAGTAAGTCATCCTCATCACTATCAAAGTCAATGAATTCAGGGTGTGTTACCTTGGGACCTTTAGCCATGAAGCATCTTCCAATTCCCTCATTTGGTGAATCAAATAAGTCATAGGAGTTGGAGTTGGAGGATACGAGTGCAAGTCCGGCAACACCTTCATCTTGACTATAGTCGGAGTCGGAGTGATAGCTTCCATCGGATTGATTGTCGGAGTCGGAGTCGGAGACCCATTCACCTACATGAGCTTGATGTCTTCTTCTTGTGTAGCTTCTTGATGACTTGTCTTTCCTCTCCGAATCCTTGCTTCTCCGAGAGGGTCTTCGTTCATAACGATCATCTCTACTCCTTCTCTCTCTCCGAGGTGACTCATCTCTTGCTCTTCTTCTTGGAGATTCTTCTCTTCTCTTGTGGGGAGCCGTACACTCATTTGAGAAGTGTCCGGGTCTTCCACAATTGTAGCAGTTTTGATAACGACTAGAAGATCTCTTTTCATCATATGATCTAGACTTTGAGCTTCTTTCTTTGCCTCTATTCTTGTAGAATTTGTTGAAGTTCTTGACCATTAGGCTTATCTCTTCATTGGAAATTAGCTTGTCACTTGAGGTAGTAGGAGCATCACTTGTAGCTTTGTAAGCACCACTTGACTTGTTGTGAAGCTCTTCCTTATCCTTAAGTGTCATCTCATGAGCAACAATTCTTCCAATGACTTCAGTTGGCTTGAGGGTCTTGTAGTTTGGCATCATTTGGATCAAAGTGCACACGGTGTCATACTTTCCATCCAAAGCTCTGAGAATCTTCTTAATGACGAATCGGTCGGTCATTTCTTCGCTTCCTAAGCCGGCAATCTCATTTGTGATGAGAGCAAGCCTAGAGTACATTTCAGCGACTCCTTCACCATCCTTCATCTTGAACTTGTCAAGTTGACCTTGAAGAATATCTAGCTTTGATTCCTTCACAGATTCAGTACCTTCGTGCATTTCAACCAAAGTATCCCAAATCTCTTTAGCATTCTCAAGACGGCTGATTTTGTTGAACTCTTCGGGACACAAAGCATTGAAGAGAATGTCACAAGCTTGAGCATTGTTTTGCAACATCCGCAACTCTTCCGGTGTAGCTTCGCGATCCGGAACTTTTCCTTCTTCAAAGAAATCACCTTGCATACCAACACAAATAATGCCCCATGCGGCTGGGTTATGACCAAGAATATGCATTTTCATTTTATGCTTCCAACTAGCAAAATTTGTACCATCAAAGTAAGGACCTCTACGATAATTACCCTCACTAGACGCCATACTCTCCTAGGTTGTGAAACCAAGCTTATGGAGTCCAATGCAATGGAAACCAAAACAATGGAGACCAAAGCTCTGATACCACTTGTAGGATCGAAAGTATGTCTAGAGGGGGGGGGCTGATTAGACTACTTGACAATATAAAAAAATCTGCCTTTTCATCATGCAATGTTTTTGGCAGTTTCACAATTAAGATCAATTCAAGTATCACCCTACACATGCAATTCTAGAGTAATAGCAGCGGAAAGTAAATTGCACATGTAAAAGAGAGGTGGAGAAGATCAAACGCAGTTTGGTGACACGAAGATTTTTGTCATGGTTCCGATAGGTGGTGCTATCGTACATCCACGTTGATGGAGACTTCAACCCACGGAGGGTAACGGCTGCGCGAGTCCACGGAGGGCTCCACCCACGAAGGGTCCACGAAGAAGCAACCTTGTCTATTCCATCATGGCCTACGCCCACGGAGGACTAGCCTTACTCGGGGTAGATCTTCACGAAGTAGGCGATCTCCTTGCCCTTACAAACTTCTTGGTTCAACTCCACATCTCAAAGACGGAGGCTCCCAAGCGACACCTAACCAATCTAGGAGGCACCACCCTCCAAAAGGTAATAGATGGTGTTGATGATGATGAACTCCTTGCTCTTGTGCTTCAGATGATAATCTCCCCAACACTCAACTATCCTCACTGATATGGCTGTGGTGGAAGAAAGGATTGAGTGGAAAGCAACTTGGGAAGGCTAGAAATCAAGTTTCATATGGTAGGAATGGAATGGCTTGATCTCAACACAAGGGTAGGTGGTTCTCTTCTCAGAAAGTGTATGGTAGGAGTGGTAGACTTTCTGATGGCTCTCTCCACGAATGAAGAGGGGGTGGAGGGGTATATATAGCCTCCACACAAAATCCAACCGTTACACACACATTTGACCAATCTCGGTGAGACCGAAGTGAAAACTCGGTCAGACCGAAAGTTCAAATATAGTGAACGTTGGGATTTTCGGTGGGACCGAAAATACCATCTCGGTGTGTCCGAAGTGAGTCAAAGGTTGGAGCTTGCCATCTCGGTGGGACCGAAAGTAACAACTCGGATATTCCGAAGTGATGTCAATTGGTTACAGAAGGTTGGCAGTCCATTTTCGGTGAGACCGAAACTCAAAATCGGATGGACCAAGAAATTAGGGTTTGGGAGAATAACTGAGGTGGTTCATCTCGGTGGGACTGAGTTTGCAGAATCGGTTTGTCCGAGATTACTTATGAGTGTGTTAAGTAGTGAAGAGTGCTGAAAGTTGAGGGAGCTAGATCACCAAGCACTTGAGCAACCAGATCATTAACACAACCTCATCCCCTTTTAATAGTATTGGCTTTTCCTATGGACTCAATGTGATCTTTGATCACTAAACCAAAAATAGAGTCTTGAGCTTTTGCCAATGCTTGTCTTAGCATTTTGAGGGGTCCACTTCTTCAGACATTTCCATACCCATATCATCGAACTTCTCTGAAATGATTCTCAAGTAAATATTAGTTCAATGATATATATGTTGTTATTAATTACCAAAACCACCCGGGGATTAGTTGCACTTTCAATCTCCCCCTTTTTGATAATTGATGACAACATATAGATCAAAGCTTCGATAAAAGATATAATCAAAGAATAATATCGTCGCTTTGAGAAGTATGTGATAAACAAGAGCTCCCCCTAAATTTGTGCATTGTTTAAAATTTGCGTTTGAATGCAAATGCACAATCGATTAGGATTATGGGTCACTCTTCCATGTCACATACATCTTGGTGGAGCGCACAAAATGATAAGAATGAATAACATGCACTCAATCACCAAGACAAGAGTAAATAGCCATACAATAAGGAATAGCATATGATAAGCATTAAGCACACATTAAAGCATAGTATGACCAAGCACTCATTAAGGTAGCATCAAACTTAGTAGCAAGCACACTTAAAGTTTCGAAAGACCAAAAGAAACCAATGTATCTCAAAGAAACCGGCGAAAGAACGAAAGACGAAAGAGCACTCTCTCTCTCGAAGCCCTATGATCTATAACAATTTCTCCCCCTTTGGCAACAAGTTACCAAAAAGTTCGAAAAGGTATAGAGCTAAGCGTCACTGCGGGCTCTGCTGGCGGCTCCCGTCTGGGTAGATGTCGGTGTAGAGATAGCTGCATCGGCGAAGACTTCTGCTGATGTCTGCGCTGGAGGAGTGGATGCTGAAGCTGGAGCAACTGCTGGAGCTGTAGCTGGTGCTGAAGTGGTAGCCCTGGAGTCTGTCACTGGGATAGCTGCAGATCTGGATCCTCTGGGAACCTGAGCAGTCTGGCGATGAGAGTCCTGGACTAGATCATCCTGCATAAGCTCTGCTCTCTCCTGCCTTGTCTCCTCCATGTCTGCCTCAAGCTTGTTGACAGACACCTGAATCTCAGTCAGCTTCACGTCCAGAGCGTGGATCTTGTCCTCGACAATCCTCTCTAGGCTCTCCTGAGATTGCTCAATGCTGGCCAGGCGTTGTTCAATCCTCTGGGTAGCTTCAAGAATTTGTTCTCCAAAGCTCTTTGGCTTAGCTGCTGCTGCTGCTGCCTCTTTGTCAGCTTTAGCCTTCTTCACAGCTTCGATTTTGGCCTGTCCTTCAACTGAGGTAGGATCCTCTTCATCCATCACAACTACGTTGTCCTCATGCTCTGGCTGCAGTGGCAAGTGCTTCCTATCCAACATGAATTTGCCCGTGCCAAACTTGGCGTTGATGAGCATCTGAATCTGCGGTGCAAACCCACACGACCTCTTCTGGTCAGCTGCAGTCCTCTTAATGGTCTCTACCATCAAGTCCATCACCTTAAAAGGTGCCTTCTCATCGAGAATGTGCAGCATGTTGATAGAATAGCCTCGAATCATCCGGTGGTCACCAGACTTAGGCATCAATGTATGCCTCAGAATAGTGTTAGTGGTGGTCAGACCTGCCTGGAGATAGTACACTGAGCCAAGCTTCCATCCTTCCAAATCAGCAGCCGGGATCTCCTTGTACATGTTCTTCATGGAATCATGACTCTTCTTAGGAATCCCATAGACATCAATGTCGTCCTCTCTCTGCACTGGAGCGTTCAGAAGTTCTGCCCATTCTTCAACAGTCGAAGAAAACCTTTGACCTTCAGTCATCCAGGTGATCTTGCCATCAGGATAGAAGTGGGCTGTGGCATAGAACTGCATGATCATCTCGTCATTCCAAGCTGTCAGCTCTTGACCCACAAAATCAGCAACTCCACATGCAGTAAAGCTCTCATGCACATGGGGAAAGAAGTCCCGGTGCTCTTCACTGTCAATATACTTCCAGTCAACATACCTGGTGTCAGCAACAATGGGCTTCTTATCCATCAGCACGGTCTCATAGAAATCCTGCTGCTCTCTGGTGTGGAATCTGGGGTCCACAGCAGTCCTTCTCCTTACAGCATATGGATCAGACTGTCTCCATAGCCTGAGACCTTTGTCCTTCCTTGCATTCATGTCCTCAGCTTGAGGATGAGCATCATTGTGAAGTGGAAACTTGGGACGGAGCTTAAGCAGCACATGCTCTTCATCTGATTCAGACGGTGGCATCTCACCTTTGTTCTTCTCAGAAGCTGGAATGCTTCTGGTTGTTCTCTTGGGCTTGGTTGGAGCTGCCTTGACTGGAGCAGGCTTCTTGGGCTTAGAGGAGGCTTGAGCCCGAATAGCATCACCCATGAACTTAGCTTTCTGAGGAGGAGGCTGGGGTGCTTCTTCTTCTTCTTCTTCTGCAGCATCAACTTGAGGTTCAGCATATACTACCCTCTTCCTTTTGGAAGTCTTTTTCACCTTGCTTGGAGCAGGCTCTTCCAAGTTGAGCTTCTTTGCAACTGCTGACTGCTTCACTTTGCTTGTGCCTTTCCTTGTCTGCTGCCCTTGGTGCTCTTTGGCAACCACAGTCCTCTTTGGCTTGGAGGTAACTTCCTCAGCAACAAAGTCGGAGTCCTCATCATCAGAAGTTCTCTTCTTCCTGGTTCTAGTGGCTGTAGGAGGCAAACCACTAGGGGTGCTCCTCTCACCATCATCACTGGAGCTGCCAGCAGGACTTGTATCTGCCTCTGGAATTTCAGCAAACGGTGATTCAGACCTGTTCTGGCTGTCACTGACATCTGACATGGCTGAAAAACCTGTGAAAAGATAAGGTATAGGCAGAGTAGAAGAGTTATCACAACTGCAGAGGTTTTTGCAAAAAAAATGAGTTCAAAACTTAGTTTTGAGTTTTCACAGAATGTATTTCGGTTAAACCGATTTCAGGTTTCGGTGCAACCGAAGTGCTCAACAGAAACCTACACACCACTTTCGGTCAGACCGAAATGGGTTTCGGTCCTACCGATAACTTAGGGTTTCACTGAAACTACTTTTCGGTCGTTCCGATTGACACAACTCGGTTAAACCGAATTATGCAGTGCAATGGCCAGAGGCCAAATCGGTCATTCCGAGTTTCAAAAATCGGCTTCACCGAGATGCATTCCGTGGAAACCTAAACCTAAGAATTTTTGATACGGCGTATCCTAGGGCCATCACCATGGACCCTCCTTCACCCCCTCAAGTGCCTCAAGGACCGATGACACGTGCTCGTGCTAGAGCTTTCGAGACCGAGGTGACGTCACTCCTAGCCCAACTTCCTTATGAATCTTGCGAGACATGGTTGCTACCTCAAGCGAGTGTGCTTTGTGTGCTCAGGTGTGAAGGAGACCACTTCGGAGAAGAGCGTGAAGATGGACAAGTCCCCAAGGCCACGGACGAACTGATCCATCGAGAAGGGCAGAAGGAAGCTCCAGGCCCCGGACATCCGGCCCCATGGCCCGGACATCCGGCACCTGGGCCATCAACTACAGAAGGCCAGCAGCAACTGAAGCTACAGGGCCCGGACATCCGGCCAGGGCCCGGACATCCGGCCAAGCATGGCCCGGACATCCGGCCCCAGGCCCGGAAATCCGGCGCCTCTGTCCAGAGAGCGCCCGAAACCTGACCGCTCCAGCCCGGACATCCGGCTCCTCGCCCCGGACGTCCGGCACCCTTCGAAGACCCGGACATCCGGGCCGTCGCCCGGACATCCGGCCCCTGATCTGCCTGCGTGCAGCCCCTGGGCCGAGGCCCATGTACCCATTCGCCCCGTAGACTATATATACTCCTCTCCTCTTTCCGTTTAGGGTTAGCTGTGGTTTAGCTCATTTGACACTTGTGTGGATTTCTCCCACGAGACCGGTGCGCCTCTACGGAGAAGATCCACCTCTGGATTCAAGACCCCTAACGGGAAGATCCCACGGGATTCCAAGACCTCCTCCGGGAGAAGACTATCTGTATCACCGTTGTTGACTTTGGATCATGGATCTCAACCTTGTATCGCGAATCTAGCATTTGTGTGATTGTTTTCGTGTTGATTAAGTGTTTTCCTCTTGTGTTTCCCCATCTTTCCCTTGTGATTCCCCGTGTTCATCGTGTGCCAACCTCCAAACGTGAAAGATCCGCTGATTAGGGTTCCGCCCTGTATTCATGTTGGCGCACAAGTTCGGAAGGATGTGCACATAGATGGCAGCTCGGAAGGATGTGCACTTGAGCGTCTTCTCGAAGATGAGGGAGACCTCTTGCGGTTCTTGATGAGGGATTTGAGCTCCTCCATTTGAGCATTCATGTTGGCGCACAAGTTGTTCGTCATGGCATCGAACTCGTCGTTGTTGTTGTAGACCAAAGATGAAATGCTTTGCCTATCCATCACAAGACTCGAGCAAAGGTGAGTAGGAGATGAGATAAACAATACCAAGTTACCTTTTCCCAACGTTGAGGATGTATCCCGTTTCACTCAATGTGAAATGAAAGAATAGTGGAATTGGTACCGGACTTGTTCACTCACACCTATCAAGTAAAGCTTATGGTGGAGCTCGGTGAGGATAGTGGCACAAAAATTTGATGCAAAATGTTAGCAAGAGTCAATAAAGTTGAAAAAGATTCACAAATTCGCAAGTGAAACAAGTAGACCAATAGCAATATGGGTGGCACACGGAAACACACACACGGATAGATAGATGGGGTCGTGCAACCAAGGAATGAGCACAAAATGTGGAGTCCACGGAAAACGCTCGTGTTGCACAACTCAAGAGAGACGCTAGCACGATTGCTCTAAAGGCGGATACGACACTTGTGCACAACCTATAAGATGCAAATGTATGCAACGACTTCTTATCCCAAGTGATACGGTGTATCCTATGGACATCACCATGTCAAGAGTCTGCTTGGGAAGTGACACGTGTGACCTCTATTTCTCATACATAAAGGTGAATCATCTCCTTTACACGTGTTCACTTGACCCCTTCGAGGATGGTATACTACTTGTGATGTAGGGTGGAACCCTAATCAGCGGATCTTTCACGTTTGGAGGTTGGCACACGATGAACACGGGGAAAACACGGAGAAAGATGGGGAAAACACAAGAGAGAACACTCAAATCAACACGGAAGCAATCACACAAGTGCTAGATTCGCGATACAAGGTCGAGATACATGATCCAAAGTCAACAACGGTGATACAGATAGTCTTCTCCCGGAGGAGGTCTTGGAATCCCGTGGGATCTTCCCGTTAGGGGTCTTGAATCCAGAGGTGGATCTTCTCCGTAGAGGCGCACCGGTCTCGTGGGAGAAATCCACACAAGTGTCAAATGAGCTAAAACCACAGCTAACCCTAAACGGAAAGAGGAGAGGAGTATATATAGTCTACGGGGCGAATGGGTACATGGGCCTCGGCCCAGGGGCTGCACGCAGGCAGATCAGGGGCCGGATGTCCGGGCTACGGCCCGGATGTCCGGGGCTTCATGGGTCGCCGGATGTCCGGGGCGGGGGCCCGGATGTCCGGCTGGGGAAGGACGCGCCTCGGGTGCTCTCTGGACAGAGGCGCCGGATTTCCGGGCGCGGGGCCGGATGTCCGGGCCGTGCCTGGCCGGATGTCCGGGCCCTGGCCGGATGTCCGGGCCCTGTAGCCTCGGCTGCTGTTGGCCTTCTGTAGGTGACTGCCCAGTGATACAGGGTGGAACCCTAATCAGCGGATCTTTCACGTTTGGAGGTTGGCACACGATGAACACGGGGAATCACAAGGGAGAGATGGGGGAAACACAAGAGGAAAACACTCAATCAACACGGAAGCAATCACACAAGTGCTAGATTCGCGATACAAGGTCGAGGTACATGATCCAAAGTCAACAACGGTGATACAGATAGTCTTCTCCCGGAGGAGGTCTTGATATCCCTGGGGATCTTCTCCGTTGAAGGAGGTCCTGAATCCGTAGTGGATCTTCTCCGTAGAGGCGCACCGTCTCGTGGGAGAAATCCACACAAGTATCAAATGAGCTAAACCACAGCTGAGTCTAAAGGAAAAGAGGTCAACAGTATTTATATTACACACGCGGTCGCCGTCGTAGCGGACGTCCGGGGGTTACCGGACGTCCGGTGGTTCCGGAGGGACCGGACGTCCGGTAATCCTCGGATTTCCGCTATTTAGCTTCTGTAGTCGTTGTCACGGACGTCCGGTGGCTTCCGGTCGTCCGGTCGTCTGGGGGAGGCCGGACGTCCGGTGTCTTCCGGTCGTCCGGTGCCTGGGAGTCGCCGGTCGTCCGGTGCAGGCCGGACGTCCGGTGCCTGTAGTATCTTCAGCCATCCTTCTTCTTGTCTTGTGCACTCGTCGGGCTCGCCGTCTTGACCATTGTGCTGAACTGTCTCGTGGCCTTCACCCAAGTACCTGAGTATGCATAAGGTTCCAGATGAGGGTAGCAGCCATGTCTCATGCATATCGGAAGGTTTTAGAGCAAGGAATGACGTCACCTCGGTCTCGAGAGCTCTATTCATTGGTCCTTTGAGCATATGATGAGGCGATGAAGGGTCCATGGGGATGACCCTAGGATACACCGTATCATAATTTCTCGGTCCATCCGATTTTGAGTTTCGGTCTCACCGAAACTGGACTGCCAACCTTCTGTAACCAATTGACATCACTTCGGAATATCCGAGTTGTTAATTTCGGTCCCACCGAGAATGGCAAGCTCCTACCTTTGACTCACTTCGGACACACCGAGATGGTATTTTCGGTCCCACCGAAAATCCCAACGTTCACTATATTTGAACTTTCGGTCTGACCGAGTTTTCACTTCGGTCTCACCGAGATGGCTCAAATATGTGTGTAACGGTTGGATTTTGTGTGGAGGCTATATATACCCCTCCACCCCCTCTTCATTCGTGGGGAGAGCCATCAGAAAGTCTACCACTCCTACCATACACTTTCTGAGAAGAGAACCACCTACCCTTGTGTTGAGATCAAGCCATTCCATTCCTACCATATGAAACTTGATTTCTAGCCTTCCCAAGTTGCTTTCCACTCAATCCTTTCTTCCACCACAGCCATATCAGTGAGGAGAGTTGAGTGTTGGGGAGATTATCATTTGAAGCACAAGAGCAAGGAGTTCATCATCATCAACAACATCTATTACCTTTTGGAGGGTGGTGCCTCCTAGATTGGTTAGGTGTCGCTTGGGAGCCTCCGTCTTTGAGATGTGGAGTTGAACCAAGAAGTTTGTAAGGGCAAGGAGATCGCCTACTTCGTGAAGATCTACCCCGAGTAAGGCTAGTCCTCCGTGGGCGTAGGCCATGATGGAATAGACAAGGTTGCTTCTTCGTGGACCCTTCGTGGGTGGAGCCCTCCGTGGACTTGCGCAGCCGTTACCCTCCGTGGGTTGAAGTCTCCATCAACGTGGATGTACGATAGCACCACCTATCGGAACCACGACAAAAATCTTCGTGTCTCCAAACTGCGTTTGATCTTCTCCACCTCTCTTTACTACGTGTGCAATTTACTTTCCGCTGCTTATACTCTAGAATTGCATGTGTAGGGTGTTACTTGAATTGATCTTAATTGTGAAACTGCCAAAAACATTGCATGATTAAAAGGCAGATTTTTTATATTGTCAAGTAGTCTAATCACCCCCCCTCTAGACATACTTTCGATCCTACAAGTGGTATCAGAGCTTTGGTCTCCATTGTTTTGGTTTCCATTGCATTGGACTCCATAAGCTTGGTTTCACAACCTAGGAGAGTATGGCGTCTAGTGAGGGTAATTATCGTAGAGGTCCTTACTTTGATGGTACAAATTTTGCTAGTTGGAAGCATAAAATGAAAATGCATATTCTTGGTCATAACCCAGCCGCATGGGGCATTATTTGTGTTGGTATGCAAGGTGATTTCTTCGAGGAAGGAAAAGTTCCGGATCGCGAAGCTACACCGGAAGAGTTGCGGATGTTGCAAAACAATGCTCAAGCTTGTGACATTCTCTTCAATGCTTTGTGTCCCGAAGAGTTCAACAAAATCAGCCGTCTTGAGAATGCTAAAGAGATTTGGGATACTTTGGTTGAAATGCACGAAGGTACTGAATCTGTGAAGGAATCAAAGCTAGATATTCTTCAAGGTCAACTTGACAAGTTCAAGATGAAGGATGGTGAAGGAGTCGCTGAAATGTACTCTAGGCTTGCTCTCATCACAAATGAGATTGCCGGCTTAGGAAGCGAAGAAATGACCGACCGATTCATCATTAAGAAGATTCTCAAAGCTTTGGATGGAAAGTATGACACCGTGTGCACTTTGATCCAAATGATGCCAAACTACAAGACTCTCAAGCCAACTGAAGTCATTGGAAGAATTGTTGCTCATGAAATGACACTTAAGGATAAGGAAGAGCTTCACAACAAGTCAAGTGGTGCTTACAAAGCTACAAGTGATGCTCCTACTACCTCAAGTGACAAGCTAATTTCCAATGAAGAGATAAGCCTAATGGTCAAGAACTTCAACAAGTTCTACAAGAATAGAGGCAAAGAAAGAAGCTCAAAGTCTAGATCATATGATGAAAGGAGATCTTCTAGTCGTGATCGAAACTGCTACAATTGTGGAAGACCCGGACACTTCTCAAATGAGTGTACGGCTCCCCACAAGATAAGAGAAGAATCTCCAAGAAGAAGAGCAAGAGATGAGTCACCTCGGAGAGAGAGAAGGAGTAGAGATGATCGTTATGAACGAAGACACTCTCGGAGAAGCAAGGATTCGGAGAGGAAAGACAAGTCATCAAGAAGCTACACAAGAAGAAGACATCAAGCTCATGTAGGTGAATGGGTCTCCGGCTCCGACTCCGACAATCAATCCGATGGAAGCTATCACTCCGACTCCGACTACAGTCAAGATGAAGGTGTTGCCGGACTTGCACTCGTATCCTCCAACTCCAACTCCTACGACTTATTTGATTCACCAAATGAGGGAATTGGAAGATGCTTCATGGCTAAAGGCCCCAAGGTAACACACCCTGAATTCATTGACTTTGATAGTGATGAGGATGACTTGCTTGGTGAAGATGAGCTCTTGCATGATAAATCTAGTGAGCTTAGTAATGATGAAAATGCTAGTAGCCTTTATAGTCGAGAAGAGTCGAAGGACAATGCTATGAAGGAGATTGAGCGTCTAACTAAAGAACTAAACACTCTTAAGTTAGCTCATGAAACAACTCAAGAAGATCATAGAGAGCTCCTAAGATCTCATGAGAAGCTACGCTTCGAGAAGCTCACTCTAGAGCAAGAACATGAGTTTCTAAAAGCGATCAATGACGATCTTCGAAAGAAGAGTTCTTCATATCTTGCCAAACGACTTCTCTTGTCTAATTTCTTGCCACCTATTAAGACTAAGCATGACAAGCATAAGAAAAATTCTTCCTCTAGTAGTAACAATAAAAATGTTAAATCCAATATTGTTGCTTCTAGTAGTTCTCTTGATTCCACTAACAATGTTTCAAGCCAAGTTACACTTGAGCAAGAAAATAGC
>LR738711.1:781586325-781606266 GCA_902687465.1 Secale cereale
CCAACCTTCTGTAACCAATTGACATCACTTCGGAATATCCGAGTTGTTACTTTCGGTCCCACCGAGATGGCAAGCTCCAACCTTTGACTCACTTCGGACACACCGAGATGGTATTTTCGGTCCCACCGAAAATCCCAACGTTCACTATATTTGAACTTTCGGTCTGACCGAGTTTTCACTTCGGTCTCACCGAGATTGGTCAAATGTGTGTGTAACGGTTGGATTTTGTGTGGAGGCTATATATACCCCTCCACCCCCTCTTCATTCGTGGAGAGAGCCATCAGAAAGTCTACCACTCCTACCATACACTTTCTGAGAAGAGAACCACCTACCCTTGTGTTGAGATCAAGCCATTCCATTCCTACCATATGAAACTTGATTTCTAGCCTTCCCAAGTTGCTTTCCACTCAATCCTTTCTTCCACCACAGCCATATCAGTGAGGAGAGTTGAGTGTTGGGGACATTATCATCTGAAGCACAAGAGCAAGGAGTTCATCATCATCAACACCATCTATTACCTTTTGGAGGGTGGTGCCTCCTAGATTGGTTAGGTGTCGCTTGGGAGCCTCCGTCTTTGAGATGTGGAGTTGAACCAAGAAGTTTGTAAGGGCAAGGAGATCGCCTACTTCGTGAAGATCTACCGCGAGTAAGGCTAGTCCTCCGTGGGCGTAGGCCATGATGGAATAGACAAGGTTGCTTCTTCGTGGACCCTTCGTGGGTGGAGCCCTCCGTGGACTCGCGCAGCCGTTACCCTCCGTGGGTTGAAGTCTCCATCAACGTGGATGTACGATAGCACCACCTATCGGAACCACGACAAAAATCTTCGTGTCACCAAACTGCGTTTGATCTTCTCCACCTCTCTTTTACATGTGCAATTTACTTTCCGCTGCTATTACTCTAGAATTGCATGTGTAGGGTGATACTTGAATTGATCTTAATTGTGAAACTGCCAAAAACATTGCATGATGAAAAGGCAGATTTTTTTATATTGTCAAGTAGTCTAATCACCCCCCCTCTAGACATACTTTCGATCCTACAAGTGGTATCAGAGCTTTGGTCTCCATTGTTTTGGTTTCCATTGCATTGGACTCCATAAGCTTGGTTTCACAACCTAGGAGAGTATGGCGTCTAGTGAGGGTAATTATCGTAGAGGTCCTTACTTTGATGGTACAAATTTTGCTAGTTGGAAGCATAAAATGAAAATGCATATTCTTGGTCATAACCCAGCCGCATGGGGCATTATTTGTGTTGGTATGCAAGGTGATTTCTTTGAAGAAGGAAAAGTTCCGGATCACGAAGCTACACCGGAAGAGTTGCGGATGTTGCAAAACAATGCTCAAGCTTGTGATATTCTCTTCAATGCTTTGTGTCCCGAAGAGTTCAACAAAATCAGCCGTCTTGAGAATGCTAAAGAGATTTGGGATACTTTGGTTGAAATGCACGAAGGTACTGAATCTGTGAAGGAATCAAAGCTAGATATTCTTCAAGGTCAACTTGACAAGTTCAAGATGAAGGATGGTGAAGGAGTCGCTGAAATGTACTCTAGGCTTGCTCTCATCACAAATGAGATTGCCGGCTTAGGAAGCGAAGAAATGACCGACCGATTCATCATTAAGAAGATTCTCAAAGCTTTGGATGGAAAGTATGACACCGTGTGCACTTTGATCCAAATGATGCCAAACTACAAGACTCTCAAGCCAACTGAAGTCATTGGAAGAATTGTTGCTCATGAAATGACACTTAAGGATAAGGAAGAGCTTCACAACAAGTCAAGTGGTGCTTACAAAGCTACAAGTGATGCTCCTACTACCTCAAGTGACAAGCTAATTTCCAATGAAGAGATAAGCCTAATGGTCAAGAACTTCAACAAGTTCTACAAGAATAGAGGCAAAGAAAGAAGCTCAAAGTCTAGATCATATGATGAAAGGAGATCTTCTAGTCGTGATCGAAACTGCTACAATTGTGGAAGACCCGGACACTTCTCAAATGAGTGTACGGCTCCCCACAAGATAAGAGAAGAATCTCCAAGAAGAAGAGCAAGAGATGAGTCACCTCGGAGAGAGAGAAGGAGTAGAGATGATCGTTATGAACGAAGACCCTCTCGGAGAAGCAAGGATTCGGAGAGGAAAGACAAGTCATCAAGAAGCTACACAAGAAGAAGACATCAAGCTCATGTAGGTGAATGGGTCTCCGGCTCCGACTCCGACAATCAATCCGATGGAAGCTATCACTCCGACTCCGACTACAGTCAAGATGAAGGTGTTGCCGGACTTGCACTCGTATCCTCCAACTCCAACTCCTACGACTTATTTGATTCACCAAATGAGGGAATTGGAAGATGCTTCATGGCTAAAGGCCCCAAGGTAACACACCCTGAATTCATTGACTTTGATAGTGATGAGGATGACTTGCTTGGTGAAGATGAGCTCTTGCATGATAAATCTAGTGAGCTTAGTAATGATGAAAATGCTAGTAGTCTTTATAGTCGAGAAGAGTCGAATGACAATGCTATGAAGGAGATTGAGCGTCTAACTAAATAACTAAACACTCTTAAGTTAGCTCATGAAACAACTCAAGAAGATCATAGAGAGCTCCTAAGATCTCATGAGAAGCTACGCTTCAAGAAGCTCACTCTAGAGCAAGAACATGAGTTTCTAAAAGCAATCAATGACGATCTTCGAAAGAAGAGTTCTTCATATCTTGCCAAACGACTTCTCTTGTCTAATTTCTTGCCACCTATTAAGACTAAGCATGACAAGCATAAGAAAAGTTCTTCCTCTAGTAGTAACAATAACAATGTTAAATCCAATATTGTTACTTCTAGTAGTTCTCTTGATTCCACTAACAATGTTTCAAGCCAAGTTACACTTGAGCAAGAAAATAGCTTATTAAAGGAAATCATAGAGAAAGGTGTCTACAAGAGTCTTGCCGGAAGCAAGAACTTTGAGGAAATTGTTCGCAAACAAGGAAGGCACCGGAAGAATCAAGGGATTGGTTTTGAGCGAAAGTTCAACGCCGAAGGTGTTGAGTGGGAAGAAGGTCAATACCCTACTCCACAGTTTGTTTCACAAAAGGAGAAGTATGATCCTACTTCTTCCAATGTGGAACAAGCTCAAGATGACCTTCCACCACAAGACCACAAGCTAAAGGCCAAGGACAAGCTTCAAGAGGAGATTGATGCATTCATTGAAGCACCTCAAGCCATGGTCAAGTGGGTTCCCAAGGACACATCAAGTTCTACTTCGTCAAGCTCAACTACAACACCAAGGATTCCCATCAAGATGATGTGGATCCCAAAGAAGAAGAACTAGAAGGTTCTTGAGGGTGACTCCGCCAACAAACTTCACTCATATTCATTTTGGCAAGAACTTGTGCAATCAACTTCCACATCATGCACTAGTTCATGGAGTCACAAACCCTCTTGTTGGTAAGTAAAGGCACAAGGTAATCATTGCTTTCATGGACATAATCTTTTATGTACTTCAATCTATGTCTATGGATATTCTTGTTTGTTCCTTGTGGGACTAACCCATGTAGGTATTGAAAGTGCCCTAATCCAAAGGATTGCTCCCAACTCTTGATGATCAACATCAACATTGAGCATCCACATCTTCAACATCTACATGAAGTCTTCTACGACAACCCAAGGTTAGTTTGACCCTTTAAAAGGGGTTCTCACATCTAGGGGGAGCTTTGCTCTAAAAATTGAGCTAAAGCATCTTCAAATGATGTGAACACATAAAAGCTTTATGTAAAAGTGGTAACCCCACTTGTGCTTAAACGATGAGTATGACCTATGATCAAATGTTCTCATTTGGCTCCTAAGTCAACATACTCATATATAGATGACCTAGTCATCGACAAATTGTGTGCTAGTAGCTAGAATGTTGGTTGTGCATGTTTGACACATATTTCAGTTGCTATCTTATTGTGTGAGCATGTTGAATGCATGATTTTATCCATTCAAGGACATCCATTTGTTGTTTTGATTGTTCTGATTTTTCTGGCCAAATGGATGGACAAGAATGCCTAAGCACCTTCCCTAGCTATCTATTCTTTCTTGTCTCAAATTCTATTCATGCTCATATCACAACTTTGAACAAGTCTTTTTCGGACAGTCCGAGTGAGGAGCACTCGGAGCCACCGATTCGTCTAAGGCTGACTTCCAAAACCTTCTAAGTCCATTTCGGTCTGACCGGCTTCTCAATCTCGGTCCAACCGAAACGCTTAGACTGATCTAGGTTTCATCTCGGTGAAACCGAGTTCAAAATCTCGGTCTGACCGATATGCGTAACTGCACAGCAGTTATACATCTCGGTGACACCGAGTTTTTCAACTCGGTCCCACCGACAGCATGGGGTTATATATACCTGAGGGCTGCGCGCGATTTAATTCTTCAAACCGTTCGCCCCCAAAACCCCTGCTGGCGTCGCCCTGGTCTACGGATCGTCGCCGTCGTCGCCTGTGCGCCCTCGCCGCAGGTCTCCGCCGCCGTCAACGGTAATCATCTCCACCGTTGCCGCCGTAGAGGGACACCACCAAGTTAGGGTGTGTCCCGATCCCTTTCGTGCTCCCCATTCGATTCTTGCACGATAGGCTTGCCATGATTCAATCCACGTTTGAGATATTCCCTATACATTAGTTCAGATCCTCTAGTTTCGAGCGAAATTCTTAGGTTTAGGTTTCCACGGAACGCATCTCGGTGAAGCCGATTTTCAAACTCGGTATGACCGATTCGGCCTCTGGCCATTGCACTGCATCATTCGGTTTAACCGAGTTATGCAAATCGGAATGACCGAAACGTAGTTTCAGTGAAACCCTAAGTTATCGGTAGGACCGAAACCCATTTCGGTCTGACCGAAAGTGGTGTGTAGGTTTCTGTTGAACACTTCGGTTTCACCGAAACTTAAAATCGGTTTGACCGAAATACATTCTGTGAAAACTCAAAACTAAGTTTTGAACTCATTTTTTTGCAAAAACCTCTGCAGTTGTGATAACTCTTCTACTCTGCCTATACCTTATCTTTTCACAGGTTTTCAGCCATGTCAGATGTCAGTGACAGCCAGAACAGGTCTGAGTCACCTTTTGCTGAGATTCCAGAGGCAGATACAAGTCCTGCTAGCAGCTCCAGTGATGATGGTGAGAGGAGCACCCCTAGTGGTTTGCCTCCTGCAGCCACCAGAACCAGGAAGAAGAGAACTTCTGATGATGAGGACTCTGACTTTGTTGCTGAGGAAGTTACCTCCAAGCCAAAGAGGAATGTGGTTACCAAAGAGCACCAAGGGCAGCAGACAAGGAAAGGCACAAGCAAAGTAAAGCAGTCAGCAGTTGCAAAGAAGCTCAACTTGGAAGAGCCTGCTCCAAGCAAGGTGAAGAAGACTTCCAAGAGGAAGAGGGTAGTATATGCTGAACCTCAAGTTGATGCTGCAGAAGAAGAAGAAGAAGAAGAAGATGCACCCCAGCCTCCTCCTCAGAAAGCTAAGTTCATGGGTGATGCTATTCGGGCTCAAGCCTCCTCTAAGCCCAAGAAGCCTGCTCAAGCAAAGGCAGCTCCAGCCAAGCCCAAGAGAACAACCAGAAGCATTCCAGCTTCTGAGAAGAACAAAGGTGAGATGCCACCGTCTGAATCAGATGAAGAGCATGTGTTGCTTAAGCTCCGTCCCAAGTTGCCACTCCACAATGATGCTCATCCTCAAGCTGAGGACATGAAGGCAAGGAAGGATAAAGGTCTCAGGCTATGGAGACAGTCTGATCCATATGCTGTAAGGAGAAGGACTGCTGTGGACCCCAGATTCCACACCAGAGAGCAGCAGGATTTCTATGAGACCGTGCTGATGGATAAGAAGCCCATTGTTGCTGACACCAGGTATGTTGACTGGAAGTATATTGACAGTGAAGAGCACCGGGACTTCTTTCCCCATGTGCATGAGAGCTTTACTGCATGTGGAGTTGCTGATTTTGTGGGTCAAGAACTGACAGCTTGGAATGACGAGATGATCATGCAGTTCTACGCCACAGCCCACTTCTATCCTGATGGCAAGATCACCTAGATGACTGAAGGTCAAAGGTTTTCTTCGACTGTTGAAGAATGGGCAGAACTTCTGAACGCTCCAGTGTAGAGAGAGGACGACATTGATGTCTATGGGATTCCTAAGAAGATTCATGATTCCATGAAGAACATGTACAAGGAGATCCCCGCTGCTGATTTGGAAGGATGGAAGCTTGGCTCAGTGTACTATCTCCAGGCAGGTCTGACCACCACTAACACTATTCTGAGGCATACATTGATGCCTAAGTCTGGAGACCACCGCATGATTCGAGGCTATTCTATCAACATGGTGCACATTCTCGATGAGAAGGCACCTTTCAAGGTGATGGACTTGATGGTAGAGACCATTAAGAGGACTGCAGCTGACCAGAAGAGGTCGTGTGGGTTTGCCCCGCAGATTCAGATGCTCATCAACGCCAAGTTTGGCACGGGCAAATTCATGTTGGATAGGAAGCACTTGCCACTGCAGCCAGAGCATGAGGACAACATAGTTGTGATGGATGAAGAGGATCCTACCTCAGTTGAAGGACAGGCCAAAATCGAAGCTGCGAAGAAGGCTAAAGCTGACAAAGAGGCAGCAGCAGCAGCAGCTAAGCCAAAGAGCTTTGGAGAACAAATCCTTGAAGCTACCCAGAGGATTGAACAACGCCTGGCCAGCATTGAGCAATCTCAGGAGAGCCTAGAGAGGATTGTTGAGGACAAGATCCACGCTCTGGACGTGAAGCTGACTGAGATTCAGGTGTCTGTCAACAAGCTTGAGGCAGACATGGAGGAAACAAGGCAGGAGAGAGCAGAGCTCATGCAGGATGATCTAGTCCAGGACTCTCATCGCCAGACTGCTCAGGTTCCCAGAGGATCCAGATCTGCAGCTATCCCAGTGACTGACTCCAGGGCTACCACTTCAGCACCAGCTACAGCTCTAGCAGTTGCTCCAGCTCCATCATCCACTCCTCCAGCGCAGACATCAGCAGAAGTCTTCGCCGATGCAGCTATCTCTACACCGACATCTACCCAGACGGGAGCCGCCAGCAGAGCCCGCAGTGACGCTTAGCTCTATACCTTTTCGAACTTTTTGGTAACTTGTTGCCAAAGGGGGAGAAATTGTTATAGATCATAGGGCTTCGAGAGAGAGAGTGCTCTTTCGTCTTTCGTTCTTTCGCCGGTTTCTTTGAGATACATTGGTTTCTGTTGGTCTTTCGAAACTTTAAGTGTGCTTGCTACTAAGTTTGATGCTACCTTAATGAGTGCTTGGTCATACTATGCTTTAATGTGTGCTTAATGCTTATCATATGCTATTCCTTATTGTATGGCTATTTACTCTTGTCTTGGTGATTGAGTGCATGTTATTCATTCTTATCATTTTGTGCGCTCCACCAAGATGTATGTGACATGGAAGAGTGATCCATAATCCTAATCGATTGTGCATTTGCATTCAAACGCAAATTTTAAACAATGCACAAATTTAGGGGGAGCTCTTGTTTATCACATACTTCTCAAAGAGACGATATTATTCTTTGATTATATCTTTTATTGAAGCTTTGATCTATATGTTGTCATCAATTACCAAAAAGGGGGAGATTGAAAGTGCAACTAATCCCCGGGTGGTTTTGGTAATTAATAACAACATATATATCATTGAACTAATATTTACTTGAGAATCATTTCAGAGAAGTTCGATGATATGGGTATGGAAATGTCTGAAGAAGTGGACCCCTCAAAATGCTAAGACAAGCATTGGCAAAAGCTCAAGACTCTATTTTTGGTTTAGTGATCAAAGATCACATTGAGTCCATAGGAAAAGCCAATACTATTAAAAGGGGATGAGGTTGTGTTAATGATCTGGTTGCTCAAGTGCTTGGTGATCTAGCTCCCTCAACTTTCAGCACTCTTCACTACTTAACACACTCATAAGTAATCTCGGACAAACCGATTCTGCAAACTCAGTCCCACCGAGATGAACCACCTCAGTTATTCTCCCAAACCCTAATTTCTCGGTCCATCCGATTTTGAGTTTCGGTCTCACCGAAAATGGACTGCCAACCTTCTGTAACCAATTGACATCACTTCGGAATATCCGAGTTGTTACTTTCGGTCCCATCGAGATGGCAAGCTCCAACCTTTGACTCACTTCGGACACACCGAGATGGTATTTTCGGTCCCACCGAAAATCCCAACGTTCACTATATTTGAACTTTCGGTCTGACCGAGTTTTCACTTCGGTCTCACCGAGATTGGTCAAATGTGTGTGTAACGGTTGGATTTTGTGTGGAGGCTATATATACCCCTCCACCCCCTCTTCATTCGTGGAGAGAGCCATCAGAAAGTCTACCACTCCTACCATACACTTTCTGAGAAGAGAACCACCTACCCTTGTGTTGAGATCAAGCCATTCCATTCCTACCATATGAAACTTGATTTCTAGCCTTCCCAAGTTGCTTTCCACTCAATCCTTTCTTCCACCACAGCCATATCAGTGAGGAGAGTTGAGTGTTGGGGAGATTATCATCTGAAGCACAAGAGCAAGGAGTTCATCATCATCAACACCATCTATTACCTTTTGGAGGGTGGTGCCTCCTAGATTGGTTAGGTGTCGCTTGGGAGCCTCCGTCTTTGAGATGTGGAGTTGAACCAAGAAGTTTGTAAGGGCAAGGAGATCGCCTACTTCGTGAAGATCTACCCCGAGTAAGGCTAGTCCTCCGTGGGCGTAGGCCATGATGGAATAGACAAGGTTGCTTCTTCGTGGACCCTTCGTGGGTGGAGCCCTCCGTGGACTCGTGCAGCCGTTACCCTCCGTGGGTTGAAGTCTCCATCAACGTGGATGTACGATAGCACCACCTATCGGAACCACGACAAAAATCTTCGTGTCACCAAACTGCGTTTGATCTTCTCCACCTCTCTTTTACATGTGCAATTTACTTTCCGCTGCTATTACTCTAGAATTGCATGTGTAGGGTGATACTTGAATTGATCTTAATTGTGAAACTGCCAAAAACATTGCATGATCAAAAGGCAGAATTTTTTTATATTGTCAAGTAGTCTAATCACCCCCCCCCCCTCTAGACATACTTTCGATTCTACAGGCGGCAGCCGAAGCCATCGGTGGCGGGGGAGGCACGCTTGCAGGGCAGGGACACCACTCGATCACGCACCGGATGGGCCTGCTGCCCGCCGCCTCTCTAGTTCCTCTGGTCCTTGAGGCACTCTCTACCGTAGTGGCCTGGAAGCTTGCAAATGATGCAGTGGAGCGGGTCGTGGCAGTCTACTCGACGGTGGTGGGTTCTAAGGCAACGGAAGCAGAGGCCTTTGAACTTTCTTAAGAAGGCCTCACGCCCCAGTGAGGGGGGCGGTTGGGGCGCATCCCGGATCCGGTCCTACGTGTTGGGAACGTAGCATGCAATTTCAAAAAAAGAATCCTACAATCACGGAAGATCTATCTAGGAGATGCATAGCAATGAGACGGGAAGAGTGTGTCTACGTACCCTCGTATACCGAAAGCGTAAGAGTTAGATTAACGTGGTTGATGTAGTCGAACGTCTTCGCGATTCAACCGGTCAAGCACCGAACGTACGGCACCTCCGAGTTCAGCACACATTCAGCTTGATGACGTCCCTCGAGCTCTTGATCCAGTAGAAGGTCGAGGGAGAGTTCCGGCAGCACGACGGCGTGTTGACGGTGATGGTGATGTAGATCGCGCAGGGCTTCGCCTAAGCACTACGACAATATAACCTGAGGTGTAAACCGTGGAGGAGGGCACTGCACACGGCTAAGAGAATAACTTGTGTGTCCTAGGGTGCCCCCCTGCCCATGTATATAAAGGAGGAGGGGAGGAGGCGGCCGGCCAAGGGGGGCGCGCAATGGGGAGGAGTCCTACTAGGACTCCAATCCTAGTAGGACTAGGATTCCCTTTTTTCCTTTTGTGGAGAAGGAAGGAAGGAAGGGAGAGGGAGAGGGAGAAGGAAAGGGGGGGGCGTGCCCCCTTCCCCATGTCCATTTCGGACAGCCCATGGGGGGAGGCGCGCCACTCCTTGTGGGCTCCCCTCTCTCTCCCTTATGGCCCATGTAGGGCCAATACTTCCCCGGGGGGGTCCGGTAGCCCCTCGGTACTCCGATAAATATTCGAAACGACCCGAAACCATTCTGGTGTTCGAATACCATCATCTAATATATCGATCTTTACCTCTCGACCATTTAGAGACTCCTTGACATGTCCGTGATCTCATTCGGGACTCCAAACGATCTTCGGTCACCAAAAACTCATAGCTCTTAATACAAATCGTCATCCAACGTTAAGCGTGCGGACCCTACGGGTTTGAGAACTATGTAGACATGACCGAGACACTTCTTCGGTCAATAAGCAATAGAGGAACCTAGATGCTCATATTGGCTCCCACATATTCTACGAAGATCTTTTATCGATCAAACCGCATAACAACATACGTTATTCCCTTTGTCATCGGTATGTTACTTGCCCGAGAGTTGATCGTCGGTATCTTCATACCTAGTTCAATCTCGTCACCGACAAGTCTCTTTACTCCTTCCGTAATGCATCATCTCATAACTAACTCATTAGTCATATTGCTTGCAAGGCTTGTTATGATGAGCATTACCGAGAGGGCCCAGAGATACCTCTCCGATACTCGGAGTGACAAATCCTATTCTCGATCTATGCCAACTCAACAAATACCTTCGGAGATGCCTGTAGAGCATCTTTATAATCCTCCGGTTATGTTGTGATGTTTGATAGCACACAAGGCATTCCTCCGGTATCCGGGAGTTGCATAATCTCATAGTTTGAGGAATATGTATTTGCCATGAAGAAAGCAACAACGATAAAAACTGAACGATCAATACGCTAAGATAACGGATGGGTCATGTCCATCACATCATTCTCCTAATGATGTGATCCTGTTAATCAAGTGAAAACACATGTCTATGGTTAGGAAACTCAACCATCTTTGATTAATGAGCTAGTCTAGTAGAGGCATACTAGGGACACTGAGTTTTGTCTATGTTTCCACACATGTATCAAGTTTCTGGTTAATACAATTCTAGCATGAATAAAAGACATTTATCATGATATAAGGAAATATAAATAACAACTTTATTATTGCCTCTAGGGCATATTTCCTTCAGTCTCCCACTTGCACTAGAGTCAATAATCTAGATTACATAGTAATGATTCTAACACCCATGGAGTCTTGGTGATGATCATGTTTTGCTCGCGGAAGAGGCTTAGTCAACGGGTCTGCTACATTCAGATCCGTATGTATTTTGCAAATCTCTATGTCTCCCTCCTTGACTTGATCGCGGATAGAGTTGAAGCGTCTCTTGATGTGCTTAGTTCTCTTGTGAAACCTGGATTTCTTCGCCAAGGCAATTGCTCCAGTGTTGTCACAAAAGATTTTCATTGGACCCGGTGCACTAGGTATTACACCTAGATTGGATATGAACTCCTTCATCCAGACTCCTTCATTTGCTGCTTCCGAAGCAGCTATGTACTCCGCTTCACACGTAGATCCTGCCACGACGCTCTGCTTGGAGCTGCACCAACTGACAGCTCCACCGTTCAACAAAAATATCTATCCGGTTTGTGACTTAGAGTCATCCGGATAAGTGTCAAAGCTACCATCAACGTAACCGTTTACGACGAGCCCTTTGTCACCTCCATAAACGAGAAACATATCCTTGGTCCTTTTCAGGTACTTCAGGATGTTCTTGACGCTGTCCAGTGATCCACTCCTGGATTACTTTGGTATCTC
The DNA here is from genome assembly GCA_902687465.1 of Secale cereale. NCBI lineage: Eukaryota > Viridiplantae > Streptophyta > Magnoliopsida > Poales > Poaceae > Secale > Secale cereale. The sequence continues at coordinate 781,598,134 of LR738711.1, forward strand.
CCTGCTAGACTTATAGCAAGGCACATATCAGGTCTGGTACACAGCATTGCATACATGATAGAACCTATGGCTGAAGCATAGGGAATGAATTTCATTTTCTCTTTATCTTCTACAGTGGTCGGGCATTGAGTCTGAATCAACTTCACACCTTGTAACACAGGCAAGAACCATTTCTTTGACTGATCCATTTGAACTTCTTCAAAACTTTATCAAGGTATGTGCTTTGTGACAGTCCAATTAAGCGTCTTGATCTATCTCTATAGATCTTGATGCCCAATATATATGCAGCTTCACCGAGGTCTTTCATTGAAAAATTCTTATTCAAGTATCCTTTTATGCTATCCAGAAATTCTACATTATTTCCAATCAACAATATGTCATCCACATATAATATCGGAAATGCTACAGAGCTCCCACTCACTTTCTTGTAATACAGGCTTCTCCAAAAGTCTGTATAAAACCATATGCTTTGATCACCTCATCAAAGCGTATATTCCAACTCCGAGATGCTTGCACCAGTCCATAGATGGATCACTGGAGCTTGCACACTTTGTTAGCACCTTTAGGATCGACAAAACCTTCTGGTTGCATCATATACAACTCTTCTTTGAGAAATCCATTAAGGAATGCAGTTTTGACATCCATTTGCCAGATTTCATAATCATAAAACATGGCAATTGCTAACATGATTCGGACAGTCTTAAGCATCGCTATGGGTGAGAGGGTCTCATCATAGTCAACTCCTTTAACTTGTCAAAAACCTTTCGCAACAAGTCGAGCTTTGTAGATGGTAACATTACCATTGGCGTCAGTCTTCTTCTTAAAAATCCATTTATTTTCTATGGCTTGCTGATCATCGGGCAAGTCAACCAAAGTCCATACTTTGTTCTCATACATGGATCCCATCTCATATTTCATGGCTTCAAGCCATTTTGCGGAATCTGGGCTCATCACCGCTTCCTCATAGTTCGTAGGTTCGTCATGGTCTAGTAACATGACTTCCGGAACAGCATTACCGTACCACTCTGGTGCGGCACGTACTCTGTTTAACCTACGAGGTTCTGTAGTAACTTGATCTGAAGTTTCATGATCATCATCACTAGCTTCCTCGCTAATTGGTGTAGGCATCACGGGAACGATTTTCTGTGATGAGCCATTCTCCAATTCGAGAGAAGTACAATTATCTCATCAAGTTCTACTTTCCTCCCACTCACTTCTTTCGAGAGAAACTCCTTCTCTAGAAAGGATCCATTCTTAGCAACAAAAGTCTTGCCTTCGGATCTATGATAGAAGGTGTACCCAATAATTTCTTTTGGGTATCCAATGAAGACGCACTTCTCCGACTTGGGTTCGAGCTTATCAGGCTGAAGCTTTTGCACATAAGCATCGCAACCCCAAACTTTAAGAAACGACAGCTTATGTTTCTTGCCAAACCACAGTCATATGGTCTCGTCTCAACGGATTTAGATGGTGCACTATTTAACGTGAATGCATCTGTCTCTAATGCATAGCCACAAAATGATAGTGATAAATCGGTAAGAGACATCATAGATTGCACCATATCTAATAAAGTACGATTACGACGTTCGGACACACCATTACGCTGTGGTGTTCGAGGTAGCGTGAGCTGTGAAACTATTCCACATTGTTTCAAATGAAGACCAAACTCATAACTCAAATATTCGCCTCCACGATCAGATCATAGAAACTTTATTTTCTTGTTATGATGATTCTCTACTTCACTCCGAAATTGTTTGAACTTTTCAAATGTTTCAGACTTATGTTTCATTAAGTAGATGCACCCATGTCTGCTCAAATCATCTGTGAAGGTCAGAAAATAACGATACCCACCGCGAGCCTCAACACTCATCGGACCGCATACATCGGTAGGTATTATTTCCAATAAGTCAGTTGCTCGCTCCATTGTTCCAGAGAACGGAGTTTTAGTCATCTTGCCTATGAGGCATGGTTCGCAAGTATCAAATGATTCATAATCAAGTGATTCCAAAAGTCCATGTGCATGGAGTTTCTTCATGTGCTTTACACCAATATGACCTAAATGGCCGTGCCACAAATATGTTGCACTATCATTATCAACTTTGCATCTTTTGGCATCAATATTATGAATATGTGTATCACTACGATCGAGATTCAACAAAAATAGACCACTCATCAAGGGTGCATGAGCATAAAAGATATTACTCATATAAATAGAACAACCATTATTCTCTAATTTAAATGAATAACCATCTCGCAACAAATAAGATCCAGATATATTGTTCATGCTCAACGCTGGCACCAAATAACAATTATTTAGGTCTAAAACTAATCCTGAAGGTAGATGTAGAGGTAGCGTGCCGACGGCGATCACATCAACTTTGGAACCATTTCACACATGCATTGTCACCTCGTCTTTAGCCAATCTTCGTTTAATCTGTAGCCCCTGTTTCGAGTTACAAATATGAGCAACCGAACCAGTATCAAATACCCATGCGCTGCTACGAGCATTAGTAAGGTACACATCTATAACATGTATATCAAATGTACCTTTGTTCACTTTGCCATCCTTCTTATCCGCCAAATACTTGGGGCAGTTCCGCTTCCAGTGACCAGTCCCTTTGCAGTAGAAGCACTCAGTTTCAGGCTTGGCTCCAGACTTGGGTTTCTTCCCGGGAGTAGCAGGTAGCTTGCTATTCTTCTTGAAGTTCCCCTTCTTTCCCTTGCCCCTTTTCTTGAAACTAGTGGTCCTGTTAACCATCAACACTTGATGTTCCATTTTGATATCTACCTCCATAGCTTTGAGCATTGCGAAGAGCTCGGGAATTGTCTTCTCCATCCCTTGCATATTGTAGTTCATTACGAAGCCTTTATAGCTTGGTGGCAGTGATTGAAAAACTCTGTCAACAACACTATCATCTGGAATATTAACACCCAGCTAAGTCATGTGGCTATGGTACCCAGCCATTCTGAGTATGTGTTCACTGACAGAACTGTTCTCCTCCATCTTGCAGCTATAGAACTTGTTGGAGACTTCATATCTCTCAACTCGGGCATTTGCTTGAAATATTAACTTCAACTCTTGGAACATCTCATATGCTCCATGACGTTCAAAATGTCTTTGAAGTCCCAATTCTAAGCCGTAAAGCATGGCGCACTAAACTATCGAGTAGTCATCAGATCGAGCTTGCCAGACGTTCATAACATCAGCAGTTGCTCCTCCAATAGGCCTTTCACCTAGCAGTGCTTCAAGGACATAATTATTCTGTGCAGCAATGAGGATAATCCTCAAGTTACGGACCTAGTCCGTGTAGTTGCTACCATCATATTTCAACTTAGCTTTCTCTAGGAACACATTAAAATTCAAGGGAACGGTAGGACGGGCCATTGATCTACAACATAGAAATACAAAAACTATCAGGACTAAGTTCATGATAAATTAAGTTTAATTAATCATATTACTAAAGAACACCCACTTAGATAGACGCCCCTCAAGTTATATAAATGATCACGTGATCCAAATCAACTAAACCATGCCCGATCATCACGTGAGATGGAGTAGCTTTCAATGGTGAACATCATATGTTGATCATATCTATTGTATGATTCATGTTCGACCTTTCGGTCTCCAATGTTCCGAGGCCATGTCTATACATGCTAGGCTCGTCAAGTTTAACCCGAGTATTCTGCATGTGCAAAACTATCTTACACCCGTTGTATGTGAACGTAAAGCTTATCACACCTAATCAGCACGTGGTGTCTCGGCACGACGAACTGTCGCAACGGTGCATACTCAGGGAGAACACTTGTATCTTGAAATTTTAGTAAGGGATCATCTTACAATGCTATCGTCGTTCTAAGCAAAATAAGATGCATAAAAAGATAAACATCACATGCAATCAAAATATGTGACATGATATGGCCATCATCATCTTATGTTTTATATCTCCATCTCCAAAGCATCGTGATGATCTCCATCGTCACCGGCTTGACACCATGACCTTCATCATAGCATCGTGGTTGTCTCGCCAACTATTGCTTCTACTACTATCGCTAACTCATAGTGATAAAGTAAAGCAATTATATGGCGTTTGCAATTTCATACAATAAAGAGACAACCATAAGGCTCCTGACGGTTGCCGATAATTTACAAAACATGATCATCTCATACAATAATGTATAACTCATCACGTCTTGACCATATCACATCACAACATGCCCTGCAAAAACAAGTTAGACGTCCTCTACTTTGTTGTTGCAAGTTTTACGTGGCTGCTACGGGCTTCTAGCAAGAACCGTTCTTACCTATGGCACAAAAACCACAACGGTGATTTATCAAGTTTGCTGTTTTAACCTTCAACAAGGACCACCGCAGTCAAATTCAATTCAACTAAAGCAAGAGAGACCCGCCAGCCACCTTTATGCAAACAAGTTGCACGTAACGGTGGAACCGGTCTCATGAACGCGGTCATGTAATGTTGGTCCGGGCCGCTTCATCTTCCAATACCGCCGAATCAAAATTAGACGTTGGTGGTAAGCAGTATGACCATCACCGCCCACAACTCCTTTGTGTTCTACTCGTGCATATCATCTACGCATAGACCTGGCTCATGATGCCACTGTTGGGAACGTAGCATATAATTTCAAAAAAAATCCTACAATCATGCAAGATCTATCTAGGAGATGCATAGCAACGAGATGGGAAGAGTGTGTCTACGTACCCTCATAGACCGAAAGCGGAAGCATTGGATTAACGTGGTTGATGTAGTCGAACGTCTTTGCGATTCAACCGATCAAGCACCGAACGTACGGCACCTTCGAGTTCAGCACACGTTCAGCTTGATGACGTCCCTCGAGATCTTGATCCAGTAGAGGGTCGAGGGAGAGTTCCAGCAGCACGACGGCGTGTTGACGGTGATGGTGAAGTAGATTGCACAGGGCTTCGCCTAAGCACTACGACAATATAACCTGAGGTGTAAACTATGGAGGGGGCACCGCACATGGCTAAGAGAATAACTTGTGTGTCCTAGGGTGCCCCCTGCTCCTATATATAAAGGAGGAGGGGAGGAGGCAGCCGACCAAGGTGGGCGCGCCATGGGGAGGAGTCCTACTAGGACTCCAATCCTAGTAGGACTAGGACTCCCCTTTTTTTCCTTTTGTGGAGAAGGAAGGAAGGAAGTGAGAGGGAGAGGGAGAAGGAAAGGGGGGCAGTGCCCCCTTCCCCTTGTCCATTCGGATAGCCCATGGAGGGCGCGCGCGCCACCCCTTGTGGGCTCCCCTCTCTCTCCCTTATGGCCCATGTAGGCCCAATACTTCCCCGGGGGGTTCCGGTAGCCCCTCGGTACTCCGATAAATATCCGAAACGACCCGAAACCATTCTGGTGTCGGAATACCATCATCAAATATATCGATCTTTACCTCTTGACTATTTCAAGACTCCTCGTCATGTCCGTGATCTCATCCGGGACTCCGAACAATCTTCGGTCTCCAAAAACTCATAACTCTTAATACAAATCGTCATCGAACGTTAAGCGTGCGGACCCTACGGGTTCGAGAACTATGTAGACATGACCGAGACACTTCTCCGGTCAATAACCAATAGTGGAACCTGGATGCTCATATTGGCTCCCACATATTGTATGAAGATCTTTATCGGTCAAACCGTAATGACAACATACTTTATTCCCTTTGTCATCGGTATGTTACTTGCCCGAGATTCGATCGTCGGTATCTTCATACCTAGTTCAATCTCGTTACCGGCAAGTCTCTTTACTCGTTCTCTAATGCATCATCTCATAACTAACTCATTAGTCATATTGCTTGCAAGACTTCTTATGATGAGCATTACCGAGAGGTCCCAGAGATACCTCTTTGATACTCAGAGTGACAAATCCTATTCTCGATCTATGCCAACCCAACAAACACCTTCAGAGATACCTGTAGAGCATCTTTATAATCACCCGGTTACGTTGTGACGTTTGATAGCACACAAGGCATTCCTCCGGTATCCGGGTGTTGCATAATCTCATAGTCCGAGGAATATATATTTGACATGAAGAAAGCAGTAGCGCTAAAAACTGAAGGATCAATACGCTAAGCTCACGGATGGGTCATGTCCATCACATCATTCTCCTAATGATGTGATCACGTTAATCAAATGACAACACATGTCTATGGTTAGGAAACTCAACCATCTTTGATTAATGAGCTAGTCTAGTAGAGGCTTACTAGGGACACGGATATATCCATACATGTATCAAGTTTCCGGTTAATACAATTCTAGCATGAATAAAAGACATTCATCACGATATAAGGAAATATAAATAACAACTTTATTATTGCCTCTACGGTATATTTCCTTCACTACGGCGGTGCCCGGAGCTGACTGCTGGATTTCTGCTAGACTTCTTGCTCTTACGGGACTGATATGCATTCCATCTTTCATCAATGGTGGGCGGCTCCAAAAATGTCAACGGTAAGGGCACAACTACGACGGAACAAAGGCGGGGTTGCTCAGGCGGGCGCGGGGAGGGGGACAGCCCCAGATCCAGATCAAGTCTTCTTCATGTCGCCCTCAAGGTCAGCACCTCGCTGCGGGATTTGCGAGGGCGTCCCCCACACTAGCGCAACCGAGGAAAGGGGGTAGGCGGGCACCTCAAATGGACTAGGGGATCCAGATCTTCCCTCGGGGCGAGGGCATTGAAGGTTGGGCGATGGCGAAGCGGGATCCCGTGGAGACGTTGGGGCCGGCATGGGCAGCCGCGACATCCCGGACGGGGTGGCGGTGCAGAGAGATGTGGCCGCCACGGTTGGAGTGGCCAGCGGCACAGAGTGTGGAGGGTCCTAGTCTAGGAGCGCCAGCAGAAAGCCCTTGCCTCTATTTCAATGTCATCATGTCCATTATCTTTATTAGGATCATAGGCACCAACCTGACCAAAACCCTCCACCTCAAAAGAGAGCAGGAACCATTTATATCTTCTATACAAAATATATAACATACGAAGCTACATCTTTCTAATAAATCTAATGATATACATTTGGCATTTTAGATGTAAATACTTATAAAGATGGAAGCATGTCTTCTTCAAGGCTCTTCTAGCTAGCAAGTGCACGAAAGCAGCGTGTAGCTTTGGAACGCGAATTGCTGCAAAGGCCAACAGGAGAGCGGCTAGGGTAGACGCGCTGCAAGCCGAGATGACGATGTTGTGAGGGTGGTCCAGCTGCTGTGGGCGCCAGCGTGAAGCCGAGAGCAGCACTGCAGTGCTGGATTGGACTACGGTCTACATGATGAGGGCCCGACTGCTTTAAAGATCGTGGTGATGCTACAAGGCATGATGTGATGGCGGCCCGACTACTTCGACAACCGTGGTGATGCTATAAGGTGTGCTGCCACGGCGACCTCTCTACTTCAAAATGCTTCGACGGTCGCGGTGATGTCGCGATGGTGTTTTTCCAACGATCGTTATGTGCTTCGACGACAATGCGTCGACAACCGTGGTGATACTACAATGGCACCTGGTTGCTTCGGTAATGTTGCGACGACGTGCTCCGAAGACCATGTTGTGTACTTCAGCAACCGCTTGCTTCAAACGGTCATGACAAAGCTTTGACGGTGGCCTGGCTGCTTCGACATGCTTCGAAGGCCGTGACGACGTTCTTCGAACGACCGCGGTGTGCTTGGACGGCATGCATCGATGGCCGCGGTGATGCGGCAGTTTGCAATTTGGCTACTTCGACGATGTTCCGACGACGTGCTTCGATGGCCGCGGTGGGTGCTTCAGTAGCCACGTGCTTAAAACTGTCATGGTGATGATGCGATGGCGTGCTTTGACGACATCGGCGATGTTGTGACAGAGGCCTGGTTGCTTCAACGATGCTGCAACGGCGTGCTTCTTGGCCGGCGGCTCCAATGATGTTGCGATGGCATGCTTCGGCGAGCGTGGCGATGCTGCGACGGAGGCCCGACTACTTCGAGGATGCTGCAACGACGTGCTTCCTGGGCGGCGGCTCCAACGGTGCTGCGATGGCATGCTCCGACGAACGTGGCGATGCCGCGACGGAGCCCTGTCCGCTTCGAAGATGGTACAACAGCGTGCTTCCTAGCTGGCGACTCCAACGATGCTGCGATGGCATACT
>LR738711.1:781615090-781723753 GCA_902687465.1 Secale cereale
CCCCCCCCCCAAAAAAAAAACATTACAGATAGTCATCATAGAATGTGGAGTTCATTCCATAGAGTGTGTCATTATGATTTCTGGTGTGACTGCAGAAACAAATTAAAAATTCTAAATAATTGATGTCAGGTTCATAGCATGAAGAATCAAAGTTTAGCTTGGTCATATGCATGTCCTACAACAAATACTAGCTAAAAAATTAAACCTTGGGAAATGCTCGCACACCCTATAAAGTGCCTTGCATTCTTGTTTCTCCAGCAAGAAGTAACTGATTGTTGTGAAAAATGGCACGTAGAAAATGTCTGCTTCTTCCTGGCGCTCAACCCTGATAACATTCTTCAGAAGTCTTTGTGATTCAGGAGCAATGAGATCAGCCCACAGCCAGTAGTCAATAGAATGCTGCATATGCAAATGGAGATAAATTCAGACAGTAAAACAAAACAAATGGCAAGTTCCAAATTCTTAGTGCTGCAATATTACTTAGTATACAAATATTTAATAAAACCGTGTTGGAAAACTGATGTATTAAATTGTCATATACAGAGGTGGTAGATCTAAACACGCAGTAAAGAGACCATTCCTATCCCAGCCAATATTAGTACATGCTATCCAGTTCAACCATTTCCCGCTATATGTAAACAGGATATCGGCAAGAAGTAAACTATTTACAATTTAATAACGCATTCCAGCAAGAGTTTTATGATCTCAAAGAGATCGAAAGAACATCAGCAAACGATACACATCCTTATATTTGAATCTTGTAACAATTACAAATGCTATGTGCCATCTTATTCAATTACCCATCTCCCCCTCTGTTGTATCTGACATGCTTTAGACAAACTATTCTCCATAATCAATATAACAAAACACTTCAAAGCTGTAGCAACCTAAATATTTTACATAAAGTCACAAACAGATGCAAGTCCAAATCTTCAATCTCTCTGTTCAATCTGTAAAATCAAGTCGCTACATAGAAAAAAGTACTTTATATCAGATCCAGTCGAGAAGGGTATGTGCCTCATTGGTAGAATACCACATATGCCCAGAGCTGCTACAGTGGATCAGCACAAAAAAATTCTATGAGATCCAACACACTAACATACAGCTCATTTCAGGAACACTTGAAATCTCCCGAAAGCATCAGAGAACAGATTTATCACAGGGGAATATAGCAATGCAGCATTACTACTAATGCTCCACTTTCAACCAGCAAGCAACCAAATGCCTCCACACTCTACAAACTAAGCGCTGCCTTCCACCAAATCTGGGAACAAGGAGATCTCGTGGCATCATCAAAATAAAAACGACGCGAGATGATACAAATCGATCTCACTGCTCGCCCACCTGCTCGATGAGCCTGTGCACGGGGCTCCCGTTGGAGGTGAGGTTGGTGGTGTCGCGGTACGAGTCCCTGAACAGCCTAAGCAGATCGTAGGTGAACTTGCGCGGCATCTCGTACACGTAGACCCTGAGCGGCGCGGGCGCCGCCGGCCACGCGCCCCGGGGGTCCCCGTACAGCCGGGCCTCTTCCTCCTTCCGGATCGCGGCATCGAGGTCCGCGGGGGCCGCGGAGGAGGCGGCGGGGCGGTGCGGGGAGTCCAGGAAGCGGTCGAGTGAGGCGACGAAGGAGGTGGTGGCGCTAGGGTTGGAGAGCGGGCCGGCGACGGGGCGCGGCGGCGAGGGGGGGAGGAGGAGGAAGTAGACGGCGGAGAAGACGAGGAGGGCGCCGACGGCCAGGAGGCAGCGGGAGGAGGCGCGGCGCGCGTGCGCGAGGGAGGGGAACTGCTTCCCCGCCATGGGCTGGGGACTGTCGAGTGGGCTGCAAGTTTTCTGTTAAGCCGAGGCTTATGGTTTGAGCACTGGAGATAGAGGAACTAAAATTTGAAGTTACTAAAAAAAAGAGCTAAAATTTGAACGACTGGAGATAGAGGAACTTGGCAAACTCAATCTCGAAGTATGGTTCAAACGGCCCGTGTTAAAAAAATTAAAAAAACATCCTAAAAAGCATATTGGAATCTTCTAAATTGCTATGAGAATCCTACACTTCAAAGATGCCTTGCTGATTAAAATCCAGCACAGGCACACCTGAACCGACCACCATTATCCATGTTATGAACTCTTAAATATGTACTGCTCCACCAGCAGCAAATTAGCACCTATTATCAAAATTCCAGTTCCTTGCAGGTTGCAAAGACACATAAACCTAGCTACCTTATCTTTGTCCTAGGGAAAACCCCAAAGGCCAGGGGCTCTAGAGGGTTTATCAAAACTGAACCAAAAACCTTTGCATATAATAACAAATCTAGCTACCAATGTACTTATGCATTACGCAGAATTAGTTTTGGCCGTCTGGTTTTGCACGCCGGGAGCTCTTCTTCCTAGCGTCGTCACCATCCGCCTTGGTGTGTAACTTTCTCTTGCGAATCACCTTAGCGTGTTTAGGACGAGCATCGTCGGCTAAGGAGGGAGGATCAGTGACGACATCCCGAGGTTGAGGAGCAGCAGGCGGCTCCGACGGGGTCTCCATCGGATCAGGGTCGCTAGGCGTTCGGAGCCGGCTGCCGGACGAATCAGTACCGGCGTCCCCTTGATAGTACTGGTTCCAGGCCCATGGCTCAGGCCTGAAGGGGTTGCCAAAACTGCTCCCACTCAAGAAGTGGTCCAGATCAGGAAGGTCGTCGAACATGTCGTCGTTAGCAGTCTGCTGCGGATCGGCGCCGGAGCCGGAGCCGGGTCCTTCAACCTGGCTGTCGGTGGTGCTGTCCGACCAGTTGGCGCTGTTGCCTAAGAGGCCGGGGGGCGCCGTCGCCTGCGCTTGCTGCGACGTGTCGGGGCTGGTGTCCGTCAGCTGTTCGTCGACGGGCATCGTTGGTGGCGGCTCGTGCTCCTCCTCCTCCTCCTCCTCCTCCTGCGAAGTGCCGGGATCCTCCTCCCCCTTCTTCTTCTTCTCCGGCTTGCGCGTTATCTTGCATAGCACCCATTCGTTGAGCTGCAAGCAAAACACACCATCGACACACATCATCAAACACGTTGAGCAAGGTACCAAAGATGCATGTCCCATGTGCATGGCATGAGATGATGAGACGATGGTCTATGGCTGACCAGCATGAAGTTGGAGTCGGACGAGACGGGCCTGTTGGAGCCCGCGTTCACGAACTCGTACATCTTCCACTCCGTCTTCTCTGTCCGCTTCTTCTTGGAGTCGCCGCCGTCGTCGTAGAGGAACAACTCGTACGCCAGCGCGTTCCTGTACCCGATCTTCGCCTTGTCCCTCCCGTGGGTGACCTCCGTGTTCTTGCCCACCGACTTCCAGCGGCCCGTGTCGCCCGTGTTCCGGCTCGGCCGACCCCCCTTGGGGTACTTGCGGTTCCTCTGCGTGAGCACGTACCAGTAGTCCCCCACGCTCGGGCCCAGCTTCGTCGCTGCCAAAACGAAACCACGCCACGCCATAGATCGATCAGTTTAACCAAGTTGCACGCCCATCAAGAAGACAAGAACTCGATCAAGATGAAGCAAAAAGACGGTGGGCATGAAGTAAGAACTCACTGAGCTCCTCGGGGTGCTCCGCGTACACGTCGGCGTCGTGCACATGCGAGGTCGGGAGCGGATCGCCGCGCAGCTTGCTCCGGAGGTAGCAGAGGATGAGCTCCTGGTCGGTCGGGACGAACCGGACGCCGGGAGCGTGCAGGTACGGGTACAGCGGCGCCCCGGCTGCCTCGCCGGGCTGCTGCTCCGACGACGTGGACGCGTCCAGCATGGCGGCCGACGACGTCGACGCCTCCAGCATGGCGAAGGACGACGTTGACACGTCCAGCATGGCGAAGGATGACGATGACGCGTCCATGGCGAAGGACGACGGGTGATCGCGGCCGGCACGAGCTAATGCTGTCGGAGCCGAGGACGTTAGGTGTTTGACGCCGCTCAGTTGCCCACAGCACGTACGGAACGAGATTCCTTTTCCGTAACTCAACGGTTTGCACGATTCATATATAGCATACGATGGGTTTAGGGGGCTGTCGCCAGCCTGCCTGATGAACCGATGTACGGAGCAAGATTCCTTCCCCGTAACGATTCCCTAGCTTTTTTCTTGTTGAGAGGAACAAGAAAAGTTACCGACTACCTGGCCTCGTCGTCCACGTCGTCTATTGGGGCAGCCCGCGAACCACGATCGCCTACGAACTGGCCCATTTAGGAACTGTAGTGCGTCTTCTTCATCTAGTTTCCTTTTTCTTTTGGCAAACGCTTAGGACATGTACAATGGTTTTATCTTAAAAGTGCCACGTAGAATAAATGATGAGGTGGATGAGAGATAAATCATAAGATAATCTCTTAGCTTTTCTTAAATAAGAGAAGACGCTCACTGCTGGTCGATTGGCCCCAGTCTGCTTCCTTTAGGTCGACAGGTGCATTGCACCCATTTATCTGTTGAATACATGTTTGAAAAATGTTGAAGAAGTATTTGAAAAAATATTTATCAAGCATTTGCAAAAAATGTTGAACAAATATTTGAAAAAAATATTGATCATGTATATAAAAATATTGAAGAAGTATTTGTAAAAATATTGATCATGTATATACAAATGTTGAACAAGTATTTGAAAAAATATTGATCATGTATATAGAAATGTTGAACAAGTATTTGTAAAAATGTTGATCATGTATATACAAATATTGAACAAGTATTTGTAAAAATGTTGATCATGTATATACAAATGTTGAACAAGTATTTAAACATTTTTTGAACAAGTATTTGAAAAAATAATATACTCCCTCCGTTTCTAAATATTTGTCTTTTTAGAAATTTCAACAAGTGACTATATACGAAGCAAAATGAGTGAATCTACACTCTAAAATATGTCTATATACATCCGTATGTGGTAGTCCATTTGAATCTCTAGAAAGACAAATATTTAGAAACGGAGGGAGTAGAAAGAAAAGAAAAAAGAAAGAAATAATGGAGCAGACCGGCTCAGTCACCTCTAGTTGGTCGCGATCCCTTTTCTAACCAGTAACTGGAAGTTGATGGATGTTAAACCATTTTTCAAATACTTGTTCAATTTTTTTTAAATACTTGTTTAGCATTTTTTAAATACTTGTTCAACATATTTTCAAATACATGTTCAATATTTATATACATGATCAACATTTTTACAAATACTTGTTCAACATTTATATATATATTATTAATATTTTTTCAAATACTTGTTCAACATTTTTTGCAAATGTTTGATTAACCTTTTTATATACATAATCAACATTTTCTGAAATACTTCTTCAACATTTTTCAAATACCTATTCATCAGTTTTCAAATATTTGTTCAACATTTTACAAATATTTGTTATTTTTTTTTTCAAATGCTTGATTAACATTGTTATATGCATGATCAACATTTTTTCAAATACTTCTTCAATATTTTTCAAATACCTATTCAACAGATAAATGGTTGCATGCAGCTGTCGGCCTAGAGTAAGCAGACCGTGTGCCAATCGGCCAGCAGTGGACCGACTGGGGCCAATCGGCCAGCAGTGGGCCGACTGGATCCAATCGGCCAGTAGCGGGCTGACTGGGGGCCAATTGACCAGCAGTAGGCCGACTGGATCCAATCGGTCAGCAGTAGGCCGACTGGTTAATTTTTTTTTTTTAAATTACTGCATAATATTTCTGAAATTTAATTAAAATATGTATTATTAAAAAAATAGCTTACGTTTTTTCTTTTGCTATTATCTTTTGTGTGAGTGTGTTGGTCCGTAGTGCTTCACTGTTCTGGACTACAAAAAGTAGTTGGGTCCCCAAACCCCATGTGGCCCCTTTGCTCGAAAAAAACAGCTGTTGAGACGGCGGATCTTGAAAGATCTTCCGTGATTTTTTCTTTCTTTTTCTATTTTGATTTTTTATATGCGTGAACTTCTTTCAAATTCATGATTTTTTTTATTCGTGATATTTTTTGAAAAGCGCTGATTTTTTTCAAATCCTCGTACTTTTTAAAAAAATCCATGATTTTTTCCATTTTCGTGAATATTTTTTAAAATCCTTATTTAGATAAAAATAACAGTTGTTTAAATCTGTGAACTATTTTGAATTAACAAACTTTATTTTTTTTGCGATTTTTTTATATTTTTTATATTTTTCCCACAACGGTTGATTGGTCAACTAGTCAACCATGGATCGCGCGCCTCATGGGCCGGCCAATATTTTCTCACGCTTTGGCGCGAGGAGCCCTAACCGACGCAGTAGGCACTGATTAGGAGGACTCCGCCTAATCGATTTTATACTACGTATAATTGGGTGCCGAGGGACAACATGTTGAGGGCTTTACACCCGATAATCCGTCATCCTTCTTTTGCAGAACTAATAGATGAAAGCACTAGATCATGGAATCATACAATGGTTTATCAACACTTTGAATGTCCGGATGTCAATATTGTTCTCAACATCCCTTTGAGCTTAAGGAATTTGGATGATGAATAGGCGTGGCACGATGAGAGGAGTGGGGTATGTTCGGTTAAATTTTGCTATGGATTAGTTGTTGATACTAAAAGGAGAAGGGAGGACTAGCTTGAAGGTCGAATGGCTCAGTTTAATATTGATGCAACTAGGAAAGATTGGACTACCTTATGGAAAATAAAAGTATTAGGAAGTAACAAGAATCTTGCATGGAGACTAACGAGAAATTCCATACCGAGCGAATCTCTCAAGTGCGAGAGAAATATGGTGGACTATAATGTGTGTTTAATCTAAAACTGGGCAGAAGGTACATGGTGTCACACACTAATTGACTGATGTTAGGACATTTCTCTCTTAGTGGGTTTGGTGATTAATGACAATGCGTTGCAGACTAACCGTGTGCATTGAGTATTCCAGAGGTTAACTTAGATGGCACGAGACGATTTTCTTCCCCTCGATGGTTAAGAACGAAGACGGTAATTTTCCGACGATTTCTTTTTGGTGATTTGAGTCGTAGGAAATCCGTACTATTAAGAGGGGGTCCATGTTCGGATGGTATGGGTGGATTCAACACATACACAAACTCTTTTGCACCCACATTTCCCTTCCGCAACCTAGGAGTCTTCTTCATGTTTTTCTTTGGAACTTGAGGTAGCACTCAAACGGTACTTCCGCTAGTTAGCATAGTAGTACCGCTCAAGCGGTAGTACCGCTGTTTAACCGCGCATGTGCCGCTTGAGGATTCCTGCGCATGCAACTCTTTGTTGCCAGTTTCTAATTCACATTAGTAGCATGGTAGTTGCACGTAGTACCGCTTATGCGGTACCGCCGTTTGCACTACCGCCTCCGGTACCGCTTGCAGGTTCTCCTCTATGCATCTTCCTGTTTCCAGTTTTTCCTTAAACGATAGTAAAGCAGTACTAGAACAAAAGTACCGCTTGGTGCGGTACTGCTGCCCTAACACCCTCTACTAATGCTGCCTATCTCAGACCAGAACCTCGAAGCGGTAGTACCGCTCTGGTGGCACTACCGCT
The DNA here is from genome assembly GCA_902687465.1 of Secale cereale. Taxonomy (NCBI): domain Eukaryota; kingdom Viridiplantae; phylum Streptophyta; class Magnoliopsida; order Poales; family Poaceae; genus Secale; species Secale cereale. The sequence continues at coordinate 781,622,570 of LR738711.1, forward strand.
CTTCACTCCATGTATGTCGGGGGGATGAATCCCGGGCAGGCAAAGGAAGCCGGATCCTTTTCAAAAATAACAGGGCCAGCATCGCCCCGCAGTCCGCCTCAGACTTGGCCGGATTGCTCAGTCCGGCCAAAATCCGCGATCCAGCGAGACCCTCCAGTCCGGCCAAGGCCCGCAATCCGGCAAGACCCTCCAGTCCGGCGCACCAAGACTTCCTCAACAAGCCAGACCGGCCTGTGGCGTGTTCCCCAATCCGTCCACGGGTCAGCTCCCGTCCCATCTCAGCCGTACGATGGGACGAGACGCACCTACCGATGACCTAGGCAACAACGCCTCGCCCATGCCCCTAGTCAGCCGGGGCGTGGCAACAGTGTAATCATCACAGCCCATGATGCCGGCAGACGGTGACATGACGGAGCACGCCGTACTCGACTCAGCTCGGCCAATCCTCGGTGACTGACAAGACGGCACACAGTGCCCCCCATGCCCGGTGGGCCCCACGCCCGGAGAACCCGGCGAACCCTGTACCCGGCGGGTCCCAGCACTGGCTTCCCGGACGACGATGATCCGGCCCCACGGCCGTGTAACATTACCATTGTATCCCCTGGGGGGTTGGCCTATATAAACCCCCCCAGAGCCCTCATACACGGAGCGAAAAAACGAAAAGGAGAACCAGAGAACAGGGTAGAGACACCCCGGGAGAAGCAGCCTAAGCCCTGGCATGTCTTCCTCCTTCCACCACACAGCTCAAGGAGCAACTATGTACCGGTAAAAGCATCAACCACCTCGGCAGGATTAAGGGTATTATCTCCGCGGAGAGCCCCAAACCTGGGTATGTCTTGCGTCCCACGCTCGCTCATACCAACCCCGCTTCTGGAGTCCACCAGTGCCCTCGAGCTGCCTCCTATCTTTAGCCATCCCTTGGCACTTGCCGTGCGCCCATCACGACAGTTGGCGCCCACCGTGGGGCAGCTCGAGGTCCTGGCCGGGAGCATGCTTCAGACGGGGCTCCGATCCTACTTCGACGAGCTCGTCGCGCTGGCGGACGACGTCACCGACGCCCTCGCCGCCTTCTTTGTCGCACTACCCATCTCTGATGCGCCGGCGGCCGACGAGTACCCCAGCGAGGTACTTGACTTCTCCGAGCCCCCCATCACTCCCGACGGCAGCACCCCCGACGGAGCGATGGACCTCTGCGTAGAGGTTTTCGTCACCGACACCGGCGCCACCTCTTCGTCAAGCTCGGCGAGGAAGGCCGCCGAGGCTGAGGAAGAAGACGACGCCATCCGAATGGAACGACCAGGTGGACGAGGCTTTTCGGGACCTCAAGCGCATGCTCTCCACCGCACCCGTTTTGGCCGCCCCAGCCGAGAAGGAGCCGCTGTTGCTCTACATAGCCGCAACCTCGCGCTCGGTCAGCACGGTGCTTGTGGTCAAGCAACCAGAGAAGGGCAAGATCCAAGCAGTCCAGCGCCCCGTCTACTACCTGAGCGAAGTGCTCTCCGCCTCGAAGCAGAACTACCCGCACTACTAAAAGATGTGCTACGGCGTGTACTTCACCGCCAAGAAGCTGAAGCAGTATTTCCAAGAGCATGAGATCACCGTGGTCAGTACGGCCCCCCTCGGCGAGATCATCGGGTGCCGCGACGCCTCTAGCCGGGTTGCCAAGTGGGCCCTCGAGCTAGCCGGCCACACCATCCTCTATGAGCCCCGCACCACGATCAAGTCCCAAACTCTGGCCGATTTCCTCGTCGACTGGACAGAGACCCAGTACTTGCCGCCGCCTCCAGATTCGACGCACTGGTGCATGCACTTTGACGGCTCCAAAATGCGCCTCGGCCTGGGAGCCGGCATCGTGCTGTCATCCCCAAAGGGCGACCGACTCAAGTACGCACTCCAGATCCACTTCGCCGCCTCCAACAACGTCGCCAAGTACGAAGCCCTTGTGCATGGCCTCCGGCTGGCCAAGGAACTCAGAATCCAACGAATCCTGTGCTATGGCGATTCGGACCTGGTCGTGTAGTAGTGCTCCGGCGAGTGGGACGCGCGCGACCCCAACATGGCAAGCTACCGCTTCCTCGTGCAGAAGCTATCCGGCTTCTTTGCAGGTTGCGAGTTCCTCCACGTCCCGCGAGCAAAAAACGAGGTGGCCGACACACTCGCCAAGATCGCCTCGTCTTGACAGTCCATTCCATCCGGCGTTTCCCTAGAGCACCTGCGAAAGTCGTCTGTCAAGCCGTCTCTGGACTCAAAGTCCATCCACGTCCTAGACGAACCGGTGACTGCTCAGTCCGGCCTAGCAACCGCGGAGCCCGGCCCGGGGACTGCTCAGTCCGTTCCGGCAACTGCGGAGCCTGACCCCGGGACTGTTCAGTCCGGCCCGGGGACTGCTCAACCAAACTTGGGGACTGCTCAGTCCGGCCCGGGGACTGCTCAGTCCGGCACGGCAACGACAACCCTCAGTCCGGCCGGACCCGGCTCAGACGCCGCCGCCATTGAAGCAACCACAATGGTCGTTCTCTCCGCGGTGACGGTGCCATCTTGGGCTCTGCCCATCAAGGAGTTCCTGGAAAGCGGGACCCTTCCCGACAACGAGACCGAAGCCCGGCAAGTGCAGCGCCGAGCGTCTGCGTACAACATCATCAACAACGAGCTCGTCAAACGCAGCCCCACTGGCGTTTTCCAGCGCTGTGTCGAACAGGATAAGGGTGTGGACATCCTCCTCGACATACACCAGGGCGAGTGCGGGCACCATGCCGCGTCACGAGCCATGGTTTCTACTGGCCCACGGCCCACGAAGACGCCGAATCACTCGCCCTCAGATGCGAGGGATGCCAGCGCTTCAGCAAGCGCACCCACCAACCAACATCGGCGCTCTGGACCATACCGATCGCCTGGCCTTTCGCGGTCTGGGGGCTCGACATGGTGGGACCATTCAAAACAGCCCGAGGCGGCATGACGCATTTGCTGGTAGCAGTTGACAAATTCACCAAATGGATCGAGGCAAGACCGATCAAGAAGCTGGATGGGCCAACAGCCGTTCGATTCATCAAGGACATCGCGGTACGCTACGTCATGCTGAACATCATCATCACAGGCAACGACACCAACTTCGCCAAGGGCGCGCTCGCGCAATACTGCTCCATCTCCAGCATCCGCCTCGACCTGGCGTCCATTGCCCACCCACAGTCCAACTAACAGGTCGAGCAAGCAAACGGCCTCATCCTATCCGGCATCAAGCCGCGGCTCGTCGAACCACTCGTCCGCTCACCCGGAAGCTAGCTAGACGAGCTGCCGGCCGTCCTCTGGAGCCTCCGAACAACACCGAACAGGTCGACCGGATTCACCCCGTTCTTCCTTGTCTATGGAGCTGAAGCCGTCATCCCGACCGACGTCGAGTTCGATTCACCGCGCGTCACGATGTACACCGAGGCCGAAGCCAGGGAGGCCCGCGAAGACGGCGTCGACCTACTGGAAGAAGCACGTCTGCTAGCGCTCAGCCGCTCAGCCATCTACCAGCAAGGCCTCAGGCACTACCACACCAAGAAGATCAAGCCCCTCGCTTTCCGCGAGGGAGACCTCATCCTCCAACTCATCCAACAGCAAGCCGGCCAACACAAGCTGTCCTCCCCATGGGAGGGCCCCTTCATCATCAGCAAGGCTCTGTGCGACCGCAATGCCTACTACCTCATTGACGCGCGCAAGTCAAACAAGCGCAAGAGGGACACGGCCGGAGAAGAAACAATTCGGCCACGGAACGCGGAACTCCTCCGTCCGTTTTACAGTTAGCCGTGTATGTGTATGTATCACTGCCTTTTGCGCTCAATTAAAACTATGGGGTCCCCGAACGATGCTCGGGGCCACCCTTTTCTGACCAAGTTATTTGTGTCTCTAGCATTTTATACTTCACTTGCCTCTTCGTCCAAACCCGGCCTCCGGTTCGACTCGCTCGACCCGGGGACTCGGGGGCTGGCCGGCTCGGTCCCACCCATCACCTTGCTTAGCGTCTCTTGCCGCGTTGAGATCGCCGCGGTCTTCGGCTCCGCCCTAAACCATAGATCCGGATTCGGCTGTCGGTCGGCGAGCAAGAAAAGGCCAGTGCGCCAACACGTCACGAGAACTAAGCTACGGACCACCGGGTCACCCAAACCAGCCATGCCACGAACAGTCAAGCCACAACACGACCGACTGCCTGTCATCCGGCCGCACCGGATCATTGCAAGCCGGCCCACTGGGTGTTTCGCTCATGCTCAACGTTTCAAACGCCTAACTATTGCGCATCCTCTCCCAAAGGCCAAAACCCTTGTCACGGACCGGAGCCTCGACCGTCAGACTCGCGGGGAGGGAGGCCCGAGGGGGAAGAGGCGCGGGAAAATGGCTTGACAAACGAAAAGCAAAGGCGCAAACATCCATGAATACCACAACACGGCGCCGGATCGAACGACCCGGCCCCGCCACTCGCAAACTTCTCAACACGACCGGCTGCCTGTCATTCGGCCACGCCGGATCACCACAAGCCGGCCCAGTGGGTGTTTCGCTCACGCTCAACGTTTCAAGCGCCTAACTACTGCGTGTCCCCTCCCAAAGTCCGAACCCCTTGTCATGGATCGGAGCCTCGGCCGTCAGACTCGCGGGGGAGAGGCTCGAGGGGGGAGAGGCACAGGAGAACGGCTCGATGAACGAATAAGCAAAAGCAGAAACATCTACGACGTTCATACAAACTTTAAATTCATAAAAGGCCCAAGGCCAGAATTCGTTACACCCAGTGCACCCAGTGGGTGGGGTGGAGCTGCTACCTAACAGAGATATCTACAAAGATTTTTTAAAAAAGCAGGAGCTTCAGGCGTCCGCATCCGCACTAGCCGGACCTGCCGAGGTGCCGGTATCTTCATCGTCAGCACCTGTGTTGCGATAGATATCCGTCTCCTCCGAGCTACCATCCAGATCATCCAGAAGCAGGCCAAAGTCGTCAACAGGCACGGCTACACCGTCTCCTGTCCGCTCCGGTCGGAACTCATCGTGGTAGGAGAACCCGGCGATGTAGCTGGCCCGGGCGGCAATATCGCCAGCATGCGCCTGAAGTTGGCTCTCCGAGCCGGCTCGCTGGCCCATCAGCGCCTTCAGCGACGGGCCCGGATACCAGGACATCGCGAATCGGAGCGCCATCTCGGCACCAGCTCGGGCGGCGGAAAGGCGCCAGTCATGCAGCCGATCCGGCCCCGCCTCAAGCCACCGCGCAAGACGCGAGAAGCTGGTCGGTGCAGCGGAGCCCGGCCAAAGGGCCGTCGTCATCGCTATCCCGGCCTCGGAGAGCCGTGCCATCGGCACACCCAAGGCTTGCAGACGGGCCTCGGTGGCGACCATGATCTCTGGGAAGGTCCAGGCCACGCGCGGGTCGGTCCCAGAGCCAACCTCGCCCCCTGGATCACGCCGGAAGCGGACCGCCTCCTCCGCCAAGTTCTATGTCTCCGGGAAGACCCCTGTCAGAGAAAAGAGTCAGAAGAGATTCGCAATGAAAAAAGGAAGCCGGAACCTCAGTCCGGCAAAAGATTCAAGAAAAGCACTCACTGGAGAAGGACTCTTCCAGGTGCTGCGCCTCAAGAAACGTACCACGTCCCTCCCAGTCAAGAGTACGGTCACAGTCCTTGACCACCTCCTCCAGCTGGGCGACCTGGGCAAGCGCCGCCTTCAGCTCGGCGTCCTTGTCCGCGACCGCCTTTTTGGTCCCCTCGCGGTGCTGGGCCTCCCCCCTGCCTGGCTTCCTCGGCCGAGGCCACGAGTCCCTTCAGGCGCTCCACCTCGGCCTGGAGCTGGCTCTTGTCATCGGCCAGCTTGCCGCGCTGCTGGTCCGCCTCGACAAGGGCCAGCTGCGCCTCGGCGACCTTGCGGGTCTCCGCCCTAAGCCGCTCCACCTCGGCCTCAAGGCGGCTCTTGTCGCCCGCCCGCTGCTTCTGCAACTGGCCGGCTTCATCGAGCGCCTGCCAGGCTCCTGTCGCCTCCTGGCTTGATCGCTCCAACGCGGCTGCAGAAGGGCGACTCAGAGACAACGCACCCCGAAGACTCACAGTAAAAGAGAAAGGGACAAGAAGAAAAGGGAACGTACCCGTCACGGCACGGAGCTCCGCCTCCTTGGCGTCCAGCTGCTCCTTGAGCCGCTCGTGCACGTCAAGAAGCCGACTGAAGACACCGACCTGATAGGCGTCCAGTTGCTGCGCAACAAAGCAGAAAGCAACAAAAGAAGACATCAATTTAAAGATTCAGCCCAACTGCTATGCAGTTGGCCCAAATCTCGAGGACTACACCCAGTGGGTGCGCTGGCGCGCCCCCACTAAAAAAGAAATGAGCAGCGGTAAGAAAACTTACGAGCACGGTGTCCTCCAGCTCCCGCGCCTGCTCCAGCTCAGCCCGGGCGTAGGCCTCAATCCGGCCCGTCCGCCCTCGCATGCGCCGAGTCACGGCGGCTATGGCCGCCTCCTCCTTGGTTGGCGGCCCAAAGAAGACCTCGTCGGCTCCGCGCTGCGGCACGGCGGCTCAGCGGCCCGGCGACCCTCGAGCTGAAGCACCAAGGCGTGCTCACCTCCGGCCACCTCGCTCGCGGCCGGTGTCCTCTCCGGCGCCACCATCGTCGGCGCCCCAAGACGGCATCGCCGCCGCCTCCACCATCCCCTGCCTGCTCGGCCGCATCGGCCCGCAGAGGGGTCTCATCATCGATGACCACGACCTCCCGGTCGAGGTCCATCGCGTCAGCACGGCCACCCTGGCTGTGCGCCTCCTCCAACGACGGGACGAACTCCATCGTATCTCCGACCACGCCAGCTCCTCACCGGCTCGCGCCCACGCCTCTGCAGCCGTGGTCCAGGCTCGGGTCGACGTCGTCCTCAACGCGGCCTCGTCCCGGTCCCGGACTCGCTAGGCCCGGCCCTCCGCGTCGGACGGATCCAGACCAAGATCCGGATCCGCCCGCCCCTCCTCCTCTCCCGGATCAAGGGTGCTGGACCGGCTCGTCCGGAACCCAGCACCATCGGGGGACGCAGCATCCGCCGCCTCCAACGCCAACGACATCGGCGATCTAAAACCAAGACGAATCAGCACTAAGGGGAGGCTCAAACAAGCCGCCCGGCTACAAGACAAAGAAGAAGAAGACTTACCCCGGCATCACCGGCACGGGCGCGTCGACGCTTGGGTGACGCGCCTCCTCTTGGTGACCGGCCTTGCGCCCCCAACCGCGCCTGCGGCACGCTTCGCGGGTGGAGCCGGTGGAGCGGCGCTGCTCTTCCCGTGAGATCAACCCGCTGCCGGCGTCGCCTGGGATGACCCGGCTCCAGCCGCGCCGCCACCTCGGCCTCCTGCCGCCGTCGTCACCGCTCGGGATGACCCGGCCCCGGTAGCGCCTTCGCCCCGTCCACCCGACGCCGCTACACCGGCAACTCGCATCAGCGCCTCCGATGCTGCCCAGAAAACAAAATGTGAAGAAGAGAAGATAAACGCATCTGCTCGGCGTCCCGCGCCCGCCTCGGTGACCATAACCTCCCCTCCGCCGTAGGCTTCGGGCTCCTCCGAGGCGGCGCGCACCACCTGCGTCCCCGCCCGGTCGTAAGGATGCTGTTGGAAATATGCCCTAGAGGCAATAATAAAAGTATTATTATTATATTTCCTTGTTCATGATAATTGTCTGTTATTCATGCTTGAATTGTATTGTACGGAAACATCGATACATGTGTGAATACATAGGCCACAACGTGTCCCTGGTAAGCCTCTAGTTACCAGCTCGTTGATCAACAGATGGTCACGGTTTCCTGACCATGGACATTGGATGTCATTGATAACGGGATCACGTCATTAGGAGAATGATGTGATGGACGAGACCCAATCCTGAGCCTAGCACGAGATCGTATAGTTCGTAATGCATAAGCTTTTCCGGTGTCAAGTATTTATTCCTTAGACCATGAGGTTGTGCAACTCCCGGATGCCGTAGGAATACTTTGGGTGTGCCAACAACGTAACTGGGTGGCTATAAAGGTACGCAACGGGTATCTCCAAAAGTGTCTGTTGAGTTGGTACGAACCGAGACTGGGATATTGTCACTCCGTATGACGGAGAGGTACCTTTGGGCCCTCTCGGTAAGACATCATCATAATGAGCTCAAGGTGACTAAGGAGTTAGTCATGGGATGATGGATTACGGAACGAGTAAAGAGACTTGCCATGACGAGATTGAACAAGGTATCGGGTATATCGACGATCGAATCTCGGGCAAGTACCGTACCGATGGACAAAGGGAATAACATACGGGATTGAGTGAATCCTTGACGCAGTGGTTCATCTGATGAAGATCATCGAGGAACACGTGGGAACCAACATGGGTATCCAGATCCCGCTGTTGGTTATTGACCGGAGAGTCGTCTCGGTCATGTCTGCGTGTCTCCCGAACCCGTAGGGTCTACACACTTAAGGTTCGGTGACGCTAGGGTTGTAGAGATACATGCACATGGAAACCCAAATGTTGTTCGGAGTCCCGGATAAGATCCCGGACGTCACGAGGATTTCCAGAATGGTCCGGAGGTAAAGAATGATATATAGGAAGTCCAGTTTCGGCCATCGGGTGAACTCCGGGGGTCACCGGGAGTGTCTCGGGACCACCGGAGGGGTCCCGGGGGTCCACCGGGTGGGGCCACCCATCCCGGTGGGTCCCCTAGGCCGCAAGGGGAAGGGGGACAGCCCCTGGTGGAGTGGCGCACCCATATGGGCCCCCCTCCATGCGCCTAGGGTTGAAACCCTAGGGGGAGGGGGCGCCCCCTATGCCTTGGGGGGCAAGTCTACCCCCCTGGCCGCCGCCCCCCTGGAGATCTGATCTCCCAGGGCCGGCGCCCCCTGGCCCCTATATATAGTGGGGGGGGGAGAGGGCAGCCGCACCCCAAGCCTCTGGCGCCTCTCCCCCCCTCCCGTCACACTTCCTATTCCTTACGCAGGGCGCCGGCGAAGCCCTGCAGGATTTCCTGTTGCATCCACCACCACGCCGTCATGCTGCTGGATCTCCGACAACCTCTCCTCCGCCCTTGTTGAATCAAGAAGGAGGAGACGTCGCTGTACCGTACGTGTGTTGAATGCGGAGGTGCCGTCCGTTCGGCGCTGGGATCATCGGTGACGAAGAACGCGAAGAGTACGACTACTTCATCCATGTTCCTTCGAACGCTTCCGCACGCGATCTACAAATGGTATGTAGATGCACTCCATTATGCTCGTTGCTAGATGACTCCTTAGATTGATCTTGGTGAAACATAGGAAAATTTTGAATTCTGCTACATAACCCAACAGATGCTGGATGGCGTTCAGAAGTACCTCCCGCATCGCGTCCGGACGGATAAGAAGGTGGGCGGCGGCAAAGTACGGAGAAAAAGGACTCACTGCCAGTGCCGGGTTTGCGTGGCTATACGGAACCTTTCCGTATTACCAGTCATCCTGCAGGTTGGCCTTGGAGATGTCGTTCACTCGGCGAGCGACCTGCTCCCCCCTCAGCCGCAGCCTGGACATGCGGTTGGGGTCGTCGAGGCCCTTCATCTCACCGATAAGACCAGCGCGCCGCTAAAGTGGCAGCACCTGCCACGCAATGAAGGCGGAGATGAGGTCCCTGCCTTCGAGGCCTTCCCGCTCCTTCATCACCACCACCCGCTTGGATAGATTGAGCACCGCCTGCAACGACCGCTTGGGGAAGTAGGGCCAGTTCCGCTTCTCCTGCGGCAGCACGTCGACGAAAGGCAGCAGGTTGATGCGGTCCGCTCCCAAGTTGCGGACATAAAATAAACAATTCTGCCATTTCTTGGCATAATCCTCCAGCGGCACCTTGGTGCGCTCATCGCCCGGCCGCCTATAGATGACGGCGGCTCCGCACTCCGACATCTCCCCGGCCTTCGGCCCCTGCCGCTTTAGGGAGAAAAGGCGTGCGAATAGGTCGATGGAGGGCTCGATGCTGAGGTACGCCTCGCAGAGCGTGACGAAGCCGGAGAGCTGCACGATGGCCCCGGCTCCGAGATGGTGGGGCTGGAGCCCGTAGAAGTCCAAGAACTCGCGGAAGAAATCGCTCGCGGGCAGCCCAAACCTGTGTTTGAAGTGCATGAAGAAGACCACGCGCTACGAGCCCTCAGGGCGCGACGACCGCTGATGGCTTCTCGCCCATCGTTCGTTACCCCAAGTGGAAGGTTTGAGATGCAGTGTAGCGGAAGTTTTCCCTTGGCAAAGATACCAAGGATCGATTTCCCCTGAGACTCCCAGTTTCAACAAGAAGGTGTTAACTGCTAACGGCGCCAGATATTAGCAATCAACGTGGACCTGCACACAGATACAAATAACTTTGCTCCCAACGAGTACAGAGAGGTTGTCAATCCCTCCGGCCTTGTCATTTACAAAGGATCAAACACAAGTGATAATAGTGATAGGTATTGCTGCAATAGTAAGTAAAAGCGGAAAGTAAATAGCGGATGTGATCAATGATGGTAATATGGACCGGGGTCCCATGATGTTCACTAGTGATGTCTCTCTCCCAAAAGACGATAAAACAGCCATGTGAGGTAAACGAATTACAGCTGGGCAATTGACAGAACCATGTGCGCAAACCAATGCTGACTATGTTGCAAGAAAGGTAGAGGTTCAAAGCATGGGCGGTACGCCAAGGCAAGTAGACCGAAATCCATCTGCATCTACTACTAATCATCCACCTTGAGATATCTATCCAGAACATCTCGCTGGTATTAAGTTGCGAGTTCCACCCATAGTGTAAACTCAAAGCAACAGACAACTGCATTAAAAGAACTTTGCGTAAAGTAAACAGTCCTTGCACCCGCGGGCACAAGCACCGTTGTTTTCCCCCTTGTGGCAACAGCACATCCCCTAGACTCATGTTTCTGTCACTCAAGCTAGTCATCGAGGGGCATGAACCCACAATCGAGCATAACGTTCCCTCTTGGAGTCACTACCTACTACTTGGCCAAAGCAATAAATAGCAATGGAGAACATGCAAGAATTACTTACGAACGTAAATATAAAAGAGGTAGATCAAATATATTACTCAAACACAATCTGAACATAATCTCACAATTCATCGGATCCCAGCAAACTCGTCATATCAACAGCATAAGGATTACATATGTGCCTCGATCATGTAGGGCAGCTCACGAGGTCTAATTAGTGAAGCACAAGAACGGGAGGAGAACATCACATAGCTACTGGTCATGGACCCATGGTCCAAGGGAAACTACTCACAACTCATCCGGGAGGCGTCCATGGTGGTGGAGAGGCTCCCGGTGGTGATCCTCCCCTCTGGCAGGGTGCCGGGAAGAGTTCTCCTGGTGCTCCCGATCTTGGAAGCGCGGCGGCGGAACAGAGATGAGATCGCGAAAAAGGGTTCCCGTCTCGAGGGTTTTGGGACACGATATAAATATATGCCAAAGGGGGGCATCAGCGGAGGCCTGGGGGGCCCAGGCGCCCCCTCGGCGCGACCAGGAGGGGGGCCGCGCCACCAGGGCGGCTGGAGCCCTGGTGGCCCCCCTCCGGCTCTACTTCGGGTGCCGGGAAGCTTATGGAACGCTGATTTTATATATAATTTTTCCGAGATTTTTCTGGCAGTTTTCGTAATGGGAAAACCTGAAATACAAAAACAGCAGAAAACAGAAACTGGCACTGGGGTACACTGAGTTAATAGGTTAGTCCAAATATGATCAAAAGTGTATGGAAGTGTATAAATATCATAGCAATATCACCCAAAAGAGGCATGGAGTAAGCATAAATTATAGATACGTTTTGGACGTATCAACATCCCCAAGCTTAATTCCTGCTCGTCCTCGAGTAGGTAAATGATAACAAGAATAATTTCTGTGGTGACATGCTATTAACCATATAGGACTTTTCATAGTCATATGACAAAAGCTTACTGAGACAATGAATCTATAGTAATTTAGTTGCCTCATGAGAAAATCACAAAGAACTGAAAGTTTTACAATATGATACCGAAACATCAAATAGATTTGTAATGAGCATGGTGTGCAAATATGATAAAGTGATATCTCGCTTGCCCCCTTTAGTGAAGCAAAACATAAATGCAGGGGCACCTCCAAGGTTTAAGTGATGACTAGATACAATGATTTCAAAATAAACGATATCATAATCATGCAAAATACAATGCTACTTTGGGACAATGCACATTACACTCAGAATGACAATCATGCTCTCAGTAGTTGGTGCTTTAAAAGAAGGTGGAGACTCTCGAACCGTGGCTTTTGTTGGCAAGGTTGAAAACCCGTAGTCGGAAACAAAGACAAAGCATGTACCAGAGCTCTTGGTTTTAAAAACAGAAGTAATAATTATTTTTTTAGATTATGCATGTTTCGTCAACGAATGCTAGCAGACAACTCAATCACTTCTTGAGATGGACAAGTTTCGAGGAACGGCTCCCGAATGAGGACGATCACATCCTCTTAATCTCCTTTGTTTATCACTGCCAAAGTTTTCTGATTTCTCATGAACAAAGCGTGAAGGAGGGTTTGTTTGTTATGTTATTTTTGAGCCGGGCGCACTCTTTGCCAGTTCCTTCTCGTATTATGGGTTTGCACATTAGACATGCAATCCCGGGGTGAAGCTTGTCCAACTTAAAAAGATCATGAATTAACCACTACTTCCTCATGAACTAAAACAGAGGCACAAAACAGAAATGCATTTTCTTTGAATAATTTCGAGATGGTACATCAAAGTCTTCGTTAGGAATGGCGGGTAAATACCATGTATAGGAAGGTATGGTGGACTCATATGGCATAACTGGTTTAAAGGATTTTGGATGCACAAGCAGTCAGTCCGCTTAGTACAGGTGGAGGTTAGCAAAAGACTGGAAGCGACCAACTAAAAGAGCAATGACGGTCATAATCATGCAGAGCGACAAAGCAACATTGAATCAGGCATGGAAGTTATATCACTACTCAGAAACAAAAGATCATCAAGGCTTGACAGACTTTCTTTACAGTCTTAAATATGCGTGAGCATACGCCAAGTCAATCAAAATAAATTCTCGAAGGAAGATATTACTAAACCATACCACATCATAGGCAAACAAATCATGTTGGTATTCCAATAACACATTGGGAACCCCCCAGCTATTTGAGACTCACCATAAGAAAACATGAACTACTAAGCACCATTATGCACGTAGCATTTTTATCATAGACATATCAACCAATGCAACAGAAGCAAACTCTCTTAATAAGATAAGCATGATAACTAAAGAGAGTTCAAGCAACCAACTAAACAAAAGCTCTTTAAAAAGATAAGCATGAAAACTAAGAGCTAAGCATGATAGTAGCTATTGAAAGACAAAGAACACACACAGCAAAGGTAGGCATGAAAATTTCTATGTTATGTTCTAGGTAGAAGTGGAGTGTGTTTCTCTCCCACATAAAAAAAGCTGACTTCTGACTCATTATGAAAAGCTAAAGAAAACTAAAAGGAAAACTAAAAGCAAGACGCTCCAAGCATAGCACATAACACATGAAGTGAGAAAAATATAGCGGAACGAAAGACAAACTGATAATGTTGATGGAGAAGGGGATGCACGGGGGCATCCCCAAGCTTAGACGCTTGAGTCTCCTTGAATATTTCTTGGGGGTGCATGGGGGCATCCCCAAGCTTGAGCGTTTGACACACCTGAATCTTTTCATCATCTTCCCTCGCACACTTGAAAACTCCCTTCATACATAACTCATCATAATCTGATTAGCGAGGTTAGTACCCATAATAAAATAATAGTTCCTTGCTGGAAATAAGGATATTCTTGAAGGTCTACTGTTTCTCAAGATTGCCAAAAGGTTTTTGCAAAGAAAAAGCAAGCTCAAGGTTTGCAAAATGAAAGAAAGGCAAAACAAGACATAATCTGTGAAAAACAGAACATCAGGTAGTAAATGATTTTTTCGGGGCACTTCTGCAACTCCAATCAAAAAACTCAGAACAGACGCACAAAAGACAATTATATAGAGCACGCTGTCGGAAAAATTCAGACCAAAAAGATGATCTGGTGATTTTATACGAATTTTTCTATCCAAGGACAGAATCTGTTTCCTGGACAGCACGTCACAACTCTTGAACTTTCTTGCAATCACAGGCTACACTTGGCACAAAGTTGAAAAGCAAAGATACAATGATGATGCTACTGTAGTAACAACATCAAGACACAACAAAAGCAAAATAAAATTGTATTCATTGGGCTGCCTCCCAAAAGCGCGTTCTTTATGCCTTTAAGCTAGGCATAATGCAAAGAGGAATCAATAACCATCATAATAATCGGAGCTATAAATTGCTTCAAATGGTTCCTCAACAAGTTCACTCTTGTTCCTTCTAGGAAAGGGGTACACACCTTTTTCCTTCCCGCGTAAGCGGATTTGTCCCTTACCTATATCGATGAAGCCTTTAATTGCTCGGAGGAAGTCCCTTCCAAGCACTATATTTCCTTGGTTTGGCTCCATGATGAAGAAATCAACCATTGTAATCCCTTTAAGGAATTTAACTGGCACGTCTTTTATTCTTCCCTAGATTTCAGAAATATCTCCATTAGTGTGTTCATGATAAGATGGTAATCTATCCATGTTAAATTTTAAAGAATCATGAACAATTTTTGGCATAGTAGAAACCATAGATCCAATATCACAATAAGCAAGGAAGTCTTGATTAGAGATGCTAATCCTAACAAAAGGCTCCCAATCATTGTCTATTTCCAAAATGTCTTTCTTATCGGGTTTGGGTTTCTCTACCTTCATCAAGCCTAGAGCATCCATTCTCTTCTCAATAGTAGCAAGTCTATCTATGACAGTATCAAAGTTATGATCATAAACAAAGTAACTAGATAGACCTTGTATAATTTCAAGAGCTCTAGCTTCATCACACTCTAGGAAATCTCCTTCAGCTATAATATCAAGAGAGTGTTTACACCATTTAAAAAGACCATGGTAAAAATTTCTAAGCACAATTTTTATAGGTATCCAAGGCATAATTCTCCTATGTGCATCAGAAATTCTGTCCCATGCCTTCTTCATATTTTCTCCATCCCTTTGATGGAAATCTAGGACTTCTGATTCCCTCAAAGCACCAAATCCTAACATGCTTGACTAAACAGAAAGGACCACTAGCAAATAATTAATATTTTTTTTGTGGTTTTCGATAAAGGATACTAAAGCAAAACTGAAAAGTAAACTAACAAGACTAAAAGCAAAGGTAAAAGATAGCATGCAACTCCCCTATCCTGAAGAGTGGAGTCCCCGGCAACGGCGCCAGAAAACTCTGCTTGATGGCTTCTCGCCCCTCGTTGGTTACCCCAAGTGGAAGGTTTGAGATGCAGTGTAGCGGAAGTTTTCCCTTGGCAAAGATACCAAGGATCGATTTCCCCTGAGACTCCCAGTTTCAACAAGAAGGTGTTAACTGCTAACGACGCCAGATATTAGCAATCAACGTGGACCTGCACACAGATACAAATAACTTTGCTCCCAACGAGTACAGAGAGGTTGTCAATCCCTCCGGCCTTGTCGTTTACAAAGGATCAAACACAAGTGATAATAGTGATAGGTATTGCTGCAATAGTAAGTAAAAGCGGAAAGTAAATAGCGGATGTGATCAATGATGGTAATATGGACCGGGGTCCCATGATGTTCACTAGTGATGTCTCTCTCCCAAAAGACGATAAAACAGCTATGTGAGGTAAACGAATTACAGCTGGGCAATTGACAGAACCATGTGCGCAAACCAATGCTGACTATGTTGCAAGAAAGGTAGAGGTTCAAAGCATGGGCGGTACGCCAAGGCAAGTAGACCGAAATCCATCTGCATCTACTACTAATCATCCACCTTGAGATATCTATCCAGAACATCTCGCTGGTATTAAGTTGCGAGTCCCACCCATAGTGTAAACTCAAAGCAACAGACAACTGCATTAAAAGAACTTTGCGTAAAGTAAACAGTCCTTGCACCCGCGGGCACAAGCACCGTTGTTTTCCCCCTTGTGGCAACAACACATCCCCTAGACTCATGTTTCTATCACTCAAGCTAGTCATCGAGGGGCATGAACCCACAATCGAGCATAACGTTCCCTCTTGGAGTCACTACCTACTACTTGGCCAAAGCAATAAATAGCAACGGAGAACATGCAAGAATTACTTAGGAACATAAATATAAAAGAGGTAGATCAAATATATTACTCAAATACAATCTGAACATAATCTCACAATTCATCGGATCCCAGCAAACTCATCATAGCAACAACATAAGGATTACATATGTGCCTCGATCATGTAGGGCAGCTCACGAGGTCTAATTAGTGAAGCACAAGAACGGGAGGAGAACATCACATAGCTACTGGTCATGGACCCATGGTCCAAGGGAAACTACTCACAACTCATCCGGGAGGCGTCCATGGTGGTGGAGAGGCTCCCGGTGGTGATCCTCCCCTCCGGCAGGGTGCCGGGAAGAGTTCTCCTGGTGCTCCCGATCTTGGAAGCACGGCGGCGGCGGAACAGAGATGAGATCGCGAAAAAGGGTTCCCGTCTCGAGGGTTTCGGGACACGATATAAATATATGCCAAAGGGGGGCATCAGCGGAGGCCTGGGGGGCCCAGGCACCCCCCCGGCGCGGCCAGGAGGGGGGCCGCGCCACCAGGGCGCCTGGAGCCCTGGTGGCCCCCCTCCGGCTCTACTTCGGGTGCCGGGAAGCTTCTGGAACGCTGATTTTTTATATAATTTTTCCGGGATTTTTCTAGCAGTTTTCGTAATGGGAAAACCTGAAATACAAAAACAGCAGAAAATAGAAACTGGCACTGGGGTGCACTGAGTTAATAGGTTAGTCCAAATATGATCAAAAGTGTATGGAAGTGTATAAATATCATAGCAATATCACCCAAAAGAGGCATGGAGCAAGCAGAAATTATAGATAGGTTTTGGACGTATCAACCGCTCGTCTCCGGGCAAGCGAACGGCGACCTCCGTCTCTGGCGGCAGGCGCTTGGTGGTGCGAAGATAGTCGATGTCATCCTCGGTGACGGTCGAGCCCATCCACGAGCCTGACGGCAGCGCCATCGAAGAGAAGCTCAGAGAAGAAGGGAGAGGGAAAGGCTGAACTCTGCTCAAGAACGACGGACGGCGCAGTGTGCGACGGTCGCAAGAAGTAGAGGATGCAGAGGAAGAAAGGAAGGAACGGGAGAGAACGATCTCTGCTGGCCCTTCGACCCAATTTATAACCCGCGACCGAGCATGGGGGAGTGGGATTGACTGCGCCCACCTCTCCCACTTTCCACAATAAATGCGCGCGTGCGCTCGTGCGCAATAACTGTCCCGGAAAGAGCAACCGGTTCGCGGACGCTGCAATAAATCCACACACCCATCGGCTAGAAGTTGCGCGGTCGCGGGCCCACGTCTCGTCGCCCCGTCCCATCACGCGCATGGCCTGTCAGGCCTCCCCGGCTTCTGGGCACCGCATGGCGCCCGCACGGAACCCGAAAGATCATCCAAGATTCGACGGACTACTCGATTCCCGCTGTCGCCCAGACGGAGCAATCCGGCTTCCAGAAGCTGGCACACAGCGGGTGTTCCCGAGCTCGGCCCCGAGCCCTCTTTCGAGGGGAGGAAACTGCGAAGGCCGGATCTCCCGAAGATGGCGGACCTTCGCAGCTTCGGGGACTACTGTCGGGGGGATGAACCTCGGGCAGACAAGAGAAGCTAGATCCTTTTCAAAAATAACAGGGCCAGCATCGCCCTGCAGTCCGCCTCGGACTTGGCCGGATTGCTCAGTCCGGCCAAAGTCCGCGATCCAGCGAGACCCTCCAGTCCGGCCAAGGCCCGCAATCCGGCAAGACCCTCCAGTCCGGCGCACCAAGACTTTCTCTACAAGACAGACCGGCCCGTGGCGTGTTCCCCAATCCGTCCAGGGGTCAGCTCCCAGCCCATCTTAGCCATACGATGGGACGAGACGCACCTACCGATGACCTAGGCAACAATGCCTCGCCCATGCCCCTAGTCAACTGGGGCGTGGCAGCAGTGTAATCATCACATCCCATGACGCTGGCAGACGGTGACATGACGGAGCACGCCGTACCCGACTCAGCTCGGCCAATCCTCGGAGACTGACAAGATGCCACACAGTGCCCCCCATGCCTGGTGGCCCCGCGCCCGGAGAACCCGGCGAACCCTGTACCCGGCGGGTCCCAGCACCGGCTTCCCGGACGATGACGATCCAGCCCCACGGCCGTGTAACATTACCATTGTATCCCTGGGGGTTGGCCTATATAAAACCCCCCAGAGCCCTCATGCACGGAGAGAAAAAATGAAAAGGAGAACTAGAGAACAGGGTAGAGACATCCCTGGAGAAGCAGCCTAAGCCCTGGCCTGTCTTCCTCCTTCCATCACACAGCTCAAGGAGCAACTCTGTACTGGTAAAAGCATCAACCACCTTGGCAGGATTAAGGGTATTATCTCCCGGAGAGCCCCAAACCTGGGTATGTCTTGCATCCCGCGCTCGCTCATACCAACCCCACTTCTGGAGTCCACTAGTGCCCTCGAGCTGCCTCCTATCTTTAGCCATCCCTTGGCATCTGCCGTGCGCCCACCATGACAATGTACTTCTTGTTTGAGTGTGGTAGTACCACTTAGCTGCGGGCAGAGGGCAGAAAACAGTTGGATTTTCCCTCACTATATAATGGGGTCTTTGATGGGTAACGTAGTATTTCAAAAAAAATCCTACCATCACGCAAGATCTATCTACTAGATGCATAGAAACGAGAGGGGAGAGTGTGTCTAAATACGCTCGTAGACCGAAAGCGGAAGCATCTAGTGACGCTGTTGATGTAGTCGAACGTCTTCGCGATCCAACCGGTCCAAGCACCGAACGTACGGCACCTCTGCGTTCAGCACACGTTCAGCTCAATGACGTCCCATGATCTCTTGATCCAGTTGAGCCTCACAGGAGAGTTTCGTCAGCACGACGACGTGGTGACGGAGATGATGAGGCTACCGACGCAGGGCTTCACCTAAGCACTGCAATGATATGACCGAGGTGTGTTTGAGTGGAGGGGGGCACCGCACACAGCTAAAACAATGTTGCTTGTGTGTCCTTGGGTGCCCCCTGTCCCCGTATATAAAGGAGCAAGGGGGAGGGCCGGCCGGCCCTATAGGGTGCGCCAGGAGTAGGATTCCTACTCCTAGTAGGAGTAGGAATCCCCTTTCCTATTCCTACTAGGAGTAGGAAAGGAAGAAGAAGGAGGGAGGAAGGAGAGGGGCGCCTCCCCCCACTCCTAGTCCAACTAGGATTCCCTAGGGGGGCGCAGCCAGCCCAAGTGCGATGCCTCTCTCTTTCCCTTATGGCCCACTATGGCCCATACTCCCCCCGGGGGGGGGGGGGTCCGGTAAGCCCTGTGGCACTCCGGTTTTATCCAATAACACCCGGAAAACTCCCGGTGTCCGAACATAGTCGTCTGCTACTTCTCGAGCTTGCTTTGTATTCCCTCAAAGAGGAAAGGGTGATGCAGCATAGTAGTGTAAGCATTTCCCTCAGTTTTTGAGAACCAAGGTATCAATCCAGTAGGAGACCACGTGCGAGTCCCTCGCACCTTCACAAACAAATAAGAACTTCACAGCCAACGCGATAAGGGGTTGTCAATCCCTTTACGGTCACTTACGAAAGTGAGATCTGATAGATAGGATTGTTTGATATTTTTGGTATTTTTGGATATAAGAACAAAAAGTAAAAGAGGAAAAGTAAAGTAGATTGTAGATTGATATGTTGAGAATAGACCCGGGGGGCATAGTTTTCTCTAGTGACTTCTCTCATGATAGCGGTATTCTACGGTGGGTAAACAAATTACTGTTGAGCAATTGATAGAAAAGCGAATACTTATGAGAATATCTAGGCATGATCATTATATATAGGCATCACGTCCGAAACAAGTAGACCGAAACGATTCTGCATCTACTACTATTACTCCACACATCGACCGCTATCCAGCATGCGTCTAGAGTATTAAGTTCATAAGAACGGAGTAACGCCTTAAGCAAGATGACATGATGTAGAGGGGTAAACTCAAACAACATGATATAAACCCCATCTTTTTATCCTCGATGGCAACAATATAATACGTGCCTTGCTGCCCCTACTGTCACTAGGAAAGGACACCGCAAGATTGAACCAAAGCCAAGCACTTCTCCCATTGCAAGAACTATAGATCTAGTAGGCCAAACCAAACCAATAATTCGAAGAGACCTATAAGGATATTATAATCATACATAAAGAGTTCAGAAAAGAACCAAATATTTCTCATAGATAATCTTGATCATAAACCCACAATTCATCGAATCTCGACAAACACACCGCAAAAAGAGATTACATCGAATAGATCACCTCGAAGACCGAGGAGAACTTGGTATTGAGATCCAAAGAGAGAGAAGAAGCCATCTAGATACTAGGGTTGCGGCGGTGGAACTAGGGTTTTCTTTGTTGTTCCGATGGTTTTGGGGTACGTAGGTATATATAGGAAGAAGGAGGGCACCGGGGGCTATACGTGGGGCCCACGAGGCAGGGGGGCGCGCCCTATAGGGGGGGCGCCCCCACTCTCGTGGACGCCACGTGTGCCCTACTCTGTGGTTCTCAAGTCTCCCTTGTGTATTTTTCTCCAAAAATATCTCTCCCGAAGTTTCATTCTGTTTGGACTCCGTTTGATATTCCTTTTCTGTAAAACCCTGAAATAGGCAAAAAACAGCAATCTGGACTGGGCCTTTGGGTTAATAGGTTAGTCCTAAAAATAAAAAGAAAGTGTATAACAAAGCCCATTAAACATCCAAAACATCATAAATAATAGCATGGAGCAATAAAAAATTATAGATACGTTGGAGCGTATCAAGCATCCCCAAGCTTAATTCCTGCTCGTCCTCGAGTAGGTAAATGATAAAAATAGAATTTTTGATGTGGAATGCTAACCAACATAGTTTTCAATGTAATTATCTTAATTGTGGCATGAATGTTCAGTTCTGAAAGATTCAAGACAAAAGTCTATATTGACATAAGAAATAATAATACTTCAAGCATACTAACAAAGCAATCATGTCTTCTCAAAATACTATGGCTAAAGAAACTTATCCCTACAAAATCATATAGTCTGGCTATGCTCCCTCTTCATCACACAAAATATTCATATCATGCACAACCCCGGTTTCAGCCAAGCACTTGTTTTCATACTCTATTCTTTCAAACCTTTCAACTTTCACGCAATACATGAGTGTGAACCATGGATATAGCACTATGGTGGTTGTGGAGAAGACAAAAAGGAGGGAGATAGTCTCACATCGACTAGGCGTATCAATGGGCTATGGAGATGCCCATCAATAGATATCAATGTGAGTGAGTAGGGATTGCCATGCAACGGATGCACTAGAGCTAAATATGTATGAAAGCTCAACAAAAGAAACTAAGTGGGTGTGCATCCAACTTGCTTGCTCACGAAGACCTAGGTCATTTGAGGAAGCCCATCGTTAGAATATACAAGCCAAGTTCTATAATGAAAATTCCCACTAGTATATGAAAGTGACAAAACATGAAACTCTCTATCATGAAGAACATGGTGCTACTTTGAAGCACAAGTGTGGAAAAAGATAGTAGCATTGTCCCTTGCCTCTTTTCTCTCATTTTTTGTAGGGGCTTTCTCTTTTTTTTAGCCCCTCTCTATATTTTTTGGGCCATCTCCTTTTTTTTATTTGCCTTTCCTCACATGGGACAATGCTATAATAATGATGATCATCACACTTTTATTGATTTACAACTCGATATTACAACTCGATACTAGAACAAAGTATGAACCTATATGAATGCCTCCGGCGGTGTACCGGGATGTGCAAAGAATCAAGAGTGACATGTCTGAAAAGTTATGCATGGTGGATTTGCCACAAATATGATGTCAACTACATGATCATGCATGGCAATATGACAATATGAAGCATGTCATATGAATGGAACGGTGGAAAGTTGCATGGCAATATATCTCGGAATGGCTATGGAAATGCCATGATAGGTAGGTATGGTGGCTGTTTTCAGGAAGATATATGGTGGCTGTTTTGAGGAAGGATATATAGTGGGTGTATGGTACCGGCGAAAGTTGCGCGGTACGAGAGAGGCTAGCAATGGTGGAAGGGTGAGAGTGCGTATAATCCATGGACTCAACATTTGTCATAAGACCTCATATACTTATTGGAAAAATTTACGAGTCATCAAAACAAAGCAATCAACGCATGATCCTAGGGGGGAGGTTGGTAGGAGTTAACCATCGCGCGCCCCCGACCTCCACACAAAGGATGACACTCTACAAATACCTCATGCTCTAACTTCGTCACATAGCGGTTCACCATACATGCATGCTACGGGAATCACAAACTTAACACAAGTATTTCTCAATTTCATAATAACTCCACTAGCATGACTCTAATATCACTATTCTCATATCTCAAAACAATCATCAAGTATGAAACTTCTCATCATATTCAATGCACTTTGTATGAAAGTTTTAGAGCCAAGGCACATTACCATGCTGTTTTAATAGACTCTCAAAAGGATAGGCGTTAAGCATGAGAGATCACAATTTCTACAAAATATAATTACCACCGTGCTCTAAAAGATATAAGTGAAGCACTAGAGCAAAAACTATTCAACTCAAAAGATATAAGTGAAGCACATAGAGTGTTCTAACAATTCCTAGGCCATATTTATCTCTATCAAAAAGGTATGCCCAGCAAGGATGATTGTGCCAAACTAACAAGCAAAGACTCAAATGATACATGAAGCTCCAAGTAAAACACATATCATGTGGTGAATAAAAATATAGCTCCGAGTATAGTTACCGATAGATGAAGACGAAAGAGGGGATGCCTTCCCGGGGCATCCCCAAGCTTAGCATTTTGGTTGTCCTTAAATTTTACCTTGGGGTGCGTTGGTAATCCCCAAGCTTAGGCTCTTGCCACTGTTTGGTCCATAGTCCATCAAAGCAATACTCAAAACTTGAACACTTCACAACACAAAACTTAGCCAAAAATCTCGTGAGCTCCGTTAGTATAAGAAAACAAATCACCACTCAAAGGTACTGTAATGAACTCATTCTTTGTTTATATTGGTGTTAAACCTACTGTATTCCAACTTCTCTATGATTCATACTCCCCAATACTACTCATATATTCATCAAAATAAGCAAACAACACACGAAAAACAGAATCTGTCAAAAACAGAACAGTCTGTAGTAATATGTAATTTTTGCATACTTATGTAACTCCAAAAAATTTGAAATAAATTGGTAAACGTGAGGAATTTGTCTATTAATCATCTTCAAAAAGAATCAACTAAATAGCACACTCCAGCAAAATCTGGTGACCATTCTAGCGAGCGCTAATGATTCTGTTTTTCACAGCAAGATCATATAAACTTCACACAAGTCTTCCCAAAGGTTCTACTTGGCACAAACACTAATTAAAACACAAAACCACAACTAAACAGAAGCTAGATGCAATATTTATTCCTAAACAGAAGCAAGAACAAAAAATATAAAATTGGGTTGCCTCCCAACAAGCGCTATCGTTTTACGCCCCTAGCTAGGCACGGTACAAGGATAGATCTAGGTATTGCCATCTTTGGAAGGAAATCCATAAGTGGCTCTCATAATAGATTCAAAGGGTAATTTAATTCTCTTTCTAGGAAAGTGTTCCATGTCTTTCCTTAATGAAAATTGGAATCTAATATTTCCTTCCTTCATATCAATAATTGCACCAATCGTTCTAAGGAAAGGTCTACCAAGAATAATAGGACATGAAGGATTGCAATCTATATCAAGAACAATGAAATCTACGGGCACATAATTCCTATTGTCAACAACAAGAACATCATTAATCCTTCCCATAGGTTTCTAAATGGTAGAATCCGCAAGATGCAAAATTAAAGAACAATCATCAAGCTCATGGAAACCTAACAAATCACACAAAGTTTTTGGGATAGTGGAAACACTTGCATCCAAATCACACAAAGCAAAGCATTCATGATCTTTAATTTTTATTTTAATAGTAGGTTCCCACTCATCATTAAGCTTTCAAGGGATAGAAATTTCTAATTCAAGTTTTTCTTCATAAGATTGCATCAAAGCATCAACTATGTGTTTGGTAAAAGCTTTATTTTGACTATAAGCATGCGGAGAGTTTAGTACGGATTGCAACAAGGAAATACAGTCCATCAAAGAGCAATTATCATAATTGAATCCCTTGAAATCCAAAGTAGTGGGTTCATTACCATGCAAAGTTTTAATCTCATCACTCCCACTTTTAACAAATTTACCATCAAGATCTAAAAATTCCGAATCATTGGGACACCTTAAAGTAGACTCATCTCCAATCCCATCTTTATCAAGATTCATACTAGAAAACAAGGATCTAATAGGAGACACATCAATAACTTTCAGATCTACAACTTTATTTTCATGATAACTAGAAGAACACGCTTTCATATAATTCTCTCTTTTGGCACGCATCTTAGCGGTCCTTTCTTTGCATTCATAAATGGAAATTCTCATGGCTTTGAGAGACTCATTGATAACATGCTTAGGTGGGATAGATCTAAGTTTCAAAGAATCAATATCAAGAGTAATTCTATCCACACTTCTAGCCAATTAATGAATCTTAAGCAATTTTTCTTCAAGCAAATCATTGAAATTCTTTTGAGAATTCATAAACTCCTTAACAGTAGTTTCAAATTCAGAAGGCATCTTTCCATAAGAGTTATTGCAGGAATTACCATAATTATTAGAGGAATTACTAGGAAAAGGCCTAGGATTAAAGTTTCCTCTATAAGCATTGTTACCAAAATTATTCCTACCAACAAAATTCACATCCAAAAATTCATTATTATTTTCAATCAACGTGGATAAAGGCATATCATTAGGATCAGAAGAAGCACTCTTAGCAGAAATAATTTCATAAGTTCATCCATCTTTTCACTCAAAACACTAATCTCTTCAATAGCATGCACTTTTTTACTAGTAGATCTTTCGGTGTGCCACTGAGAATAATTAACCATAATATTATCTAGGAGTTTGGTAGCTTCTCCTAAGGTAGTTTCCATGAAAGTGCCTCCTGCGGCCGAATCAAAAAGATTTCTAGAAGCAAAATTCAAGCCAACATAAAAGTTTCGTATAATCATCGATAAGTTCAAACCATGCGTAGGGCGATTACGTATCATTAATTACATTCTCTCCCAAGCTTGTGCAACATGCTCATGATCTAGTTGCTTAAAATTCATAATATCGTTTCTAAGAGAGATGATCTTACAAGGAGGGAAATACTTAGAGATAAAAGCATCTTTGCACTTATTCCACGAATCAATACTATTACTAGGCAAAGAGGAAAACCAAGTTTTAGCATGATCTCTAAGTGAAAACGGAAATAACTTCAATTTAACAATATCGTTATCTGTATCCCTTTTCTTTTGCATATCACACAAATCAACAAAGTTGTTTAGATGGGTAGCGGCATCTTCACTAGGAAGGCCGGAAAATTGATCTTTCATGACAAGATTCAACAGAGCACCATTGATCTCACAAGATTCAGCATCGGTAATAGGAGCAATCGGAGTGCTAATGAAATCATTATTGTTGGTATTGGAGAAGTCACACAATTTGGTATTGTTCTGAGCCATAGTGACAAACAAGCAATCCAACACACAAGCAAACAAGAAGCAAGCGAACGATAAACACACGGCAAAAAGAAGGGCAAATAAAATGGCAAGGGTGAAGTGGGGGAGAGGAAAACGAGAGGCAAATAAATGTAATGCAAAGCATAAGGGTTTGTGATAGGTACTTGGTATATGACTTTTGCGTAAGCCTCCCCGGGAACGGCGCCAGAAATTCTTCTTGCTACTTCTCGAGCTTGCGTTGTATTCCCTCGAAGAGGAAAGGGTGATGCAGCATAGTAGCGTAAGTATTTCCCACCGTTTTTGATAACCAAGGTATCAATCCAGTAGGAGACCACGCGCGAGTCCCTCGCACCTGCACAAACAAATAAGAACTTCATAGCGAATGCAATAAGGGGTTGTTAATCCCTTTACGGTCACTTACGAAAGTGAGATCTGATAGATATGATAGTTTCATATTTTTGGTATTTTTGGATATAAGAACAGAAAGTAAAAGCGGACAAGTAAAGTAGATTGTAGATTAATATGTTGAGAATAGACCCGGGGGCCATAGTTTTCTCTAGTGTCTTCTCTCATAATAGCGGTATTCTACGACAGGTAAACAAATTACTGTCAAGCAATTGATAGAAAAGGGAATACTTATGAGAATATCCAGGCATCATCATTATATATAGGCATCACATCCGAAACAAGTAGACCGAAACGATTCTGCATCTACTACTATTACTCCACACATCGACCACTATCCAACATGCATCTAGAGTATTAAGTTCATAAGAACAGAGTAACGCCTTAAGCAAGATGACATGATGTAGAGGGATAACCTCAAATAACATGATATAAACCCCATTTTTTTTATCCTCGATGGCAACAATACAATACATGCCTTGCTGCCCCTACTGTCTGTGGGAAAGGACATCACAAGATTGAACCCAAAGCCAAGCACTTCTCCCATTGCAAGAACTGTAGATCTAGTTGGCCAAACGAAACCAATAATTTGAAGAGACTTGCAAGGATATTATAATCATACATAAAGAGTTCAGAAAAGAACCAAATATTTCTCATAGATAATCTTGATCATAAACCCACAATTCATCGGATCTCGACAAACACACCGCAAAAAGAGATTACATCGAATAGATCTCCTCGAAGACCGAGGATAACTTGGTATTGAGATCCAAAGAGAGAGAAGAAGCCATTTAGATACTTGCTATGGACCCGAAGGTCTGTGGTAAACTACTCACAACTCATGGTGAGGTGATGATGATGATGTAGAAGCACTCCGTGGTAGATCCCCCCTCTGGCGGAGCTCCGGAACAGGCCCCGAGATGGGATCTCACGGGAACAGAAGGTTGCGGCGGTGGAACTAGGGTTTTCTCTATTGTTCTCATGGTTTCGGGGTACGTAGATATATATAGGAAGAAGGAGGGCACCGGGGGCCAGACATGGGGCCCATGAGGCAGGGGGCGCGCCCCCCACCCTCGTGGACGCTACGTGTGCCCTACTTCGTGGTTCTCAAGTCTCCCGTGCGTATTTTGCTCCAAAAATATCTCTCCCAAAGTTTCATTCCGTTTGGACTCCGTTTGATATTCCTTTTCTGTAAAACCCTGAAATAGGCAAAAAACAACAATCTGGACTCGGCCTTTGGGTTAATAGGTTAGTCCCAAAAATAATATAAAAGTGTATAACAAAGCCCATTAAACCTCCAAAACATCATAAATAATAGCATGGAACAATAAAAAATTATAGATACGCTGGAGATGTATCATGGTCCAATATATCAATCTTTATGTCTCAGACATTCCGAGACTCCTTGTCATGTCTGTGATCTCATCCGGGACTCCGAACTACCTTCGGTACATCAAAACTCATAAACTCACAATACCGATCGTCATCGAACGTTAAGCGTGCGGACCCTAAGGGTTCGAGAACTATGTAGACATGACCGAGACACATCTCCGGTCAATAACCAATAGCGGAACCTGGATGCTCATATTGGCTCCTACATATTCTATGAAGATCTTTATCGGTCAAACCGCATAACAACATACGTTGTTCCCTTTGTCATCGGTATGTCACTTGCCCGAGATTCGATCATCGGTATCACCATACCTAGTTAATCTCGTTACCGGCAAGTCTCTTTACTCGTTTCGTAATACATCATCTCGTGACTAACTCATTAGTCATTTTGCTTGCAAGGCTTATGTCACACCCTGCATTTTGTAACATGTTATTTGTATCTTTGAAGCATGAAAATTTGGACCAGCAATTTTTTTTAGCATCATTTGGCTTTTAATTGGATTTGAGTTTTTCTTCATGTGCTTTTTCATGTGCTCATTAAAGTCAACTATGACCTCTTGTAGAATTCATCTCCATACTCAAAACTTCTGCCCAATGATCATGCCAAGTGTTATATAACAGTATAGTATTTTCCTATAAAATTAATTTGGCCAAAATGTATTTTTATAAATTTAGTTTTTCAAAAAACCCTGAATTGAGATTGCACTGCAAGTACTTGATTTAGGGTGAGAAAATTATTTCAAAACGTTTATTTGAGACCTAGTAGTCATAGGACTCCCAGAAACCACAAAGGTATAATTTTAAAAGTTATTTTCCTATTTTATTTAAAAGCTTTTTCTTAAGGCTAGAAATGGTCTTTAATAGGGGAAAATTATTTAACCCTTTCTGGATATTTCAAGCTTTTGAAATATTTACAAAGAATTTATTCTCCAAAAATTCCAGGGAAATTCTATCATGTCATATATGACATATTTGATGATCTTGCCAAGTCCCATGCCTTGGGAAGCAAGAAAATATCCTCAAACCCTTTCATAACCATTATGTCCATATTTGAAGTTTGAGCAACTTTACATTGCCAAACTTGTCCAAATGCTCCCAAATTTGGTGCACATGCTAGGATGGCCTAATAAGGCATCTAGACCAAATGGCACAAGATTTGGAACAGAGCAACTTGATCAGATCACCTCAAAACCCTTTCTGTTCAAATGCAAATTTGAACAACTTTACATTACCAACTTTTTACCTGGAGCTTCAAACTTTGTGGGCATGTTCATAACCCCAAATGATGTTGCTACACCAAGTGGTGCATCAAGGGGAGATGATTAGCTTGACTCAAACAAGATGAAGCTGTTTCTGTTGATTTCTAGGGTTCACCAAAGTCACATTGGCTAGTTTCTTCAAATGAGCCCAAATTTGGTGAAGCACCCTATTTTCACATGATTTTCAGTCCTGTTAAGTGCCATGTCAAGTGGAGGTCATTTGCTTGACCAAACACTGATCAAACACCTTCTGGCTTTTTACTAAAACCCTCATCTTGATCACTTTTACTCTTCTCCATGGCCTCAACTTTTTGCCACATGATCATTGAGTTACTAGCTACCTCCAGTAACTTCCCCAGCACCCCAGCTCCATGATTGAGGGGTAAGAACCCTGTTTTACCTTGTTGGACAGCAAGTTTTCACCAAGTTACCAGCACCCTCCCTCTCTCTCAGCATCTCCAGGGCATCCAAGGCCTCAGGCCATTTCTTTACTCCTCCCTCAACCTTCTAGACACTCTTGGGCACGTTGGTTTTGACCAGAACGGCGAGGGCACGATGATGCCAGCAATACGCACGCTCTGGAGCACGCTACAGTGCACCTCCGCACGGTGGCTCCAGCCAATCAGCCACCCCCGACAACCTCAAGCCTCCCCTTCGCGCCAGTCGAGGCCTCTCGACGTTTGCAACCTCCCCGGCGCTGTCCCCCCTCCTCCTGCGCCCTCCAGTGGTCGTCGTCGCACGCGCACCGGCCGCCCGCAATGGCCACTCTACTGCTTCGCACGCGCGCGCGCTCCAGAAGCTCCCCCGCTCCTCCTCTCACTTCTACTGGACGTGGAGCTCGTCCAGGAACACCATGGACTCATCCCCTTGGCCTCCCGTTCGCTGTAGCCTCGAGCCGGAGCTCGCCGGCGCACTGGACCATGGGCCTCCGTCGACCTCCTATAAATAGCCCATCCCGAGCCTCTCCAGCAGCACCATCAGCCTCACCTCACTCCACTAAGTCCTCCAGCACCATCCACTCGACCCTAGGAAGTCCCAGTGCTCGGGATCGACCGGAGCTCCGCCGAGTCGGGCCGCCGGTGATCCCGCAGTACGAGCCACCCCTGCCCTTTCTTTCGCCCGATCTAGAACCGCCGTGCTCCACTAACCATTTCCCCTCTGTTTCCCCCTCCTGTTGCAGTCGGAAACGACCACAGCAACAACCTCCCGACGAGCCTCCGCCGTCCCACCTCGCCGCCGGCGAACCTGACCTCCCCGGCGTGCCGCACCACGACCCCTACAACCGCCACTCGACGCTGGACCCATTCCCACCCTCCGTTGCCGTCGCCGTGGCCGGAAACCTCGCCGGTGAGTTCGCCGTCGCCGTGGCCGCAAGGTTGGAGATGACAGGCGGGCCCCGCGTGCCACTGACCCACGGGCCCCGCCCGTCAGGTTCAAAAACCTGACGTGCGCGCGCAGGCACCCGTGCGGCTGGGCCGGTCCGCCTGGGCCGTGCACTGTGGCCTTCTCTGGCCCAGTGCACAGGACACATTTCCTTTTTCTTTTCTGTAATTGTTTAAACATTTCTACAGAAAAGAATAATGGTCCAAATTAAATAATTCCAACTCCTAAAATCTTGTAATATTCCAACCTATTTAATGGTACCACTTTCACTCAAATCCATGAAACTTTTCTGTTCTGTTCAAATTTAAATCCAAATTTGAGCAGTAAAACCCCTGTTCTAAAATCAATAGATTTCATTCTGTTACTCCAAAACTCCAACTAAGATTTTTCCCCACCTTAGAAACCCCTCTAGTATTTTAAAAAAATGAGTTGACATTTTTCTGAGCACTTTGATTTTTCTGTTTTGTTTGTATTCTTATTTTCCCGTGGTTATTATACGACGTATAGATCCCGTATTTGACGAAGTTGCTGTGGAAGGAGAAGGAGAAGGAGAAGGATTTGAAGACTTTGAAGACCAAGCCAATCCAGGCAAGCAGCCCTTTGACCATGATACCCTTGTTCTTCGGAACCCGTTTGTTTCCGATGCATGACGTTAGGGTTACGATAGTGACCTAGTTGATCCTACCATATGATGCATGCCATGATCTTGATCTTGCTATGTGCTAGATGACATGCGTATGGTTAGTAGTAATGTATAGTGATGTATGTGTGACATGAACCTTCGTGGTTGAAGTCTTTACATAAAACCCCGTCGGGTGCCATTCATGCCCGAGGGAGATGATGATGAGTTGGGTGACCACTTGATGACGAAGTGGTGCACCGAGGCAAGTGTGTGTTTTTCAAACGGATTGGTTTAAGCTGCGACCGTTATTCCAACCATACATGTGCAACCACACTACCCCTTATGGGACGGGGCATTATTGATTACCTAGGTCGATACTAGCATGGTGCCCGCATTACTAGTGACGGGAAGACTTGAGGTCTTTCCCGGGACGGGGTCGTGCTTGGATAGACGGCCATGACTGTTTTTACAGGGCACCGGACACACCATTGGTCCCTTCGGGTACGCGTGACATTGAAATTAGGGCAAGTCCCGTGATCTATTGTTTGTACCCGAGGGCCGTGTACCAACGAGTGGACTCTATGTTAGTGTCGTCTAAGGAAAGATAATGACCGGGTGCTTACCCCGGGTACTTGAGGTACCGCGGGTCGTGGATGACACGGAAGTTCCTCGGATCTTGTGGGTAAAGTGTACAACCTCTGCAGAGTGTCAAACTATTCGAATAGCCGTGTCCACGGTCATGGACAGTTGGGTAACTGCTCTTGGGCTACGTCCAATGTTTGTGAAACCATGCGTGTGTATGTGAGCCAAGGTGGTGACTTGACTCCATGAGTTGAATCATATTCATGTTGACATCGGTAACCTGTCTTCGAGGTTACGCGAGTTATTGACACATTAACTTGATGGTAGAGTATTTATTCTAGCCTTTTTGCTAGATTGTTCATTACCGTTCAATTGCATTTGTTACTTTGAACCACATCATGGGTTGCTTGCGAGTACATTCAAAGTACTCATTGGCTTGCCACTGGTTATTTAATTGGCCAGGCATGGAAGAGCAGGAATACGAGGAAGAGTTCTTTGGAGATGAACATGCGAACTAGGACGCTATCCCAGTCAGAATGCCTGTAGGGTTAAGGCAGATGGCATGGGTTCTACCCGTCATCGAAGACTTCCGCTATTTGAGTTATTTCCTATTCAGCCCGTGAGGCTCTATCTATGTAAGACTTGGCCATAATGGCCATAATTCGTGTAAGACTATTTGTATGGATGTAAGACTCTTGTTATTCAGCTTCTGTGTGTTCAGTGAGCATTGATCTCTGGGATCACTGTACACGTGCATTTGGTGATCTCGACTTCTAAGTCGGGGTCCCCACAGAGCTGGTATCAGAGCCATCCTGACTGTAGGAAGCCTTAGTTAGCATGGGCGTTAGTTAGATGAGACCCCCTTTTTCAAAAAAACCTTCTGAACCTCTCTTATTTTCTAAACCTTAGATTTCATCAGTTTATTAACCCCTCCTATTCCACCTTTGTAGATGGCCGCTGTTCCCGAAGAGCACCTGACCACTGGGTTTCCCTTACTTCTCGAGGATAGCCTCCAGGAGTGTCAGTTCCACCGAGCACCCATCCTCACCTACCTTGAGCATTGGGTGAGCGATACTGAGGTGGAGTACCATGTGGAAGTGATCGTGAAGGCCAACGATCCTCCCACAAGTTGGTTCTTCGAGGGACCCCAGATGGCAACACTACCACTCGCTGTCGAGGCTGCTGCACTCAAGGCATTAACCCGTCTCCGCGAGCTTCTTCCGGAGATGGCAGCCAAGATGACAAATCGCTTCTTACCTTACCGGAAGGAAGGTGAAGAAGAAAGCAGCGCACTAGCCCCTCCACTGAAGGAAGTACTCTCGCTTCGGTTCCAGACCTACTTCAGTCTATGTGCCGACAGCTTGGCACAAGACTTGGCCTCGGAATCGATGAAGCTTCGAGAAGAACTTCACAAGACCAAGGCACTTCTTCGTCGGGCTCAAGAGAAGGCAAATAGAGTCAAGAAGGAAGGAGCACCTTCTGGACAATCCGCTATCGCATATTGAGGCGGAAGGCCCTCCGAGGATGTATCTTCCAAGAATGAAGAACCACCTCGGCGACGCCAGATGACGGCAAGGGAATATCGCAAGCTTTTCCCTGCACCACCGACGAAGCACCGTTGTATCCAACTCCTCCACTCCCCCACACCCTCAAGTAACAAGGGTGCCCAGACAGATGAAGACAAGGAGGAAGACCCAGAAGAGCCGGAATACGCGACCGAGCATTCCGCCGCTTAGGCATTATCCGCTACTCGGATATGCCAGTTGTAACCTCTACGGTAGGATAGGTCGTGTAACCCCTATGCGCAGTCGAGTCCTTGTATGGTTCATATGAAACCATCTAGTGTTTGCTTTTGTTGTGTCTGGATGTATGTCGTATTCTTCCCTTCGGGAGTGTGTAAACGACTACATCACCCATTTGTATTTTAATGAATGTGTTTTGGCCTTCCGGCCCTTGCATGATTTGATTTAGTGTCACACCCACCCCCTTACTAGGCACCCATCTATCTTGCTTTCCCTCTTCCGAGTCATGAGACCTTTTACCGCTCCAACAGGATGCCTGTTGTAACTCGTACTGGTACCTCTACCCAGCAGCCCAAAGCCGGAGCATCCGCTCAGCCAGAGGCAGGCCACGACCAAACCAACGACCAAGCTCCACCACCACCTCCTCCAAGCATGGACATGGGTCAGCTTCTCCAAGCTTTCCGAGAGGAACGCCAAGCCAACACTGCAGCTCTCCAGCTGATTGCTCAAGCTGTCACTAACAACCGCCAGCCGGCGGGGAATGGCAATGGTCGTTCCACGTTGGCAGAGTTCAAGAAGCATGCACCGCCAACCTTCATCGTGACTGCTGAACCCCTGGATGCAGACGACTGGGTCCGTTCCATTGAGGAGATACTGGAACTATTTGGATGCACCGAAGACCGCGAGAAGGTGGCTTATGCAGCCCACTGCCTCGGGGGGACTGCTAGAGCTTGGTGGGATGGATTCAAGGTCATGCACGCTGAACAAGACATCACTTGGGTTAACTTCAAGGCAGAATTCCGCAAGGCCCACATTCCTTCCGGAATCATGGCTATCAAAAAGCGTGAGTTCCGAGCCCTGAAGCAAGGAAGTGACACTGTCAAGGAGTACATGCAGAAGTTCAGTGTTCTGTCAAGGTATGCCCCTGAAGATGTCAGCACTGATGCTGCAAAAAGGGAGCGCTTCATGGAAGGCCTCAATCAGACTCTGCAATACTCGCTTGTCGTGTGCGACTGCCCGTCTTTCCCTGACCTGGTGAACAAGGCACTAATGCTTGAAGACAAGCGGCGTGCTTTGGAAGACACTCGCAAGCGCAAGTTGGTCAGTAAGGGAAGTTCCAGCAACCAGAAGCCTCGTCCGTGGCAGTCAGCCCCGGCCAAGCCAACCTATCAGCAGCCAAGAGCTCCTGCACCTCGTGCCAACCCTCAGCCTCAGCAGTATGCCAACCCCAGGCCAGCCTTCAACCCCAATACCAGTGGTGGCAACAAGATCAATCCAAACCAAGTCACTTGCTTTGGATGTGGACAGCCCGGACACATCTCAAGGGTGTGCCCCAACAAGAAGCCTGATGCCCCGCGCCCCAATGCGCTGAACTAGGGATAAGGCCGTGGAATGCCACCAAGGAACCCAGCTCCTCGCAATCCACCCAACCAAGGGAAGGGGCGTGTGAATCACGTCACTGCTGAAGAAGCCCAGGAAGACCCGGACGTCGTGCTGGGTACGTTCCTTGTCAACTCAGCACCTGCAACTGTCTTGTTTGATTCTGGAGCAACGCATTCATTTGTCACTCAAAGATTTGCATTAAAAAGTGGCATGACCCCTACACCCCTGAATAACCCTATGGTGGTACAAACCCCCGGAGCCGAGATGAGAGCCAAGATAGGCTGTAAAGGAGTCGGTATTACCATTAACGGTGTAGACTTCCTAGCAGACCTTATCATCCTGAGATCGCAAGGCTTGGATGTGATCCTAGGCATGAATTGGCTCAGCAAGCACCAAGACTTGTTAGATTGTGCCAATCGGACAGTCACTGTGACCAATGCCCAAGGAGTCGAAGTCAAGTTTACTTCCAACTCCTCTTCCGCTCAGGCCGCTAAAGTCAACTGTCTGTCTGAAGTTGGGCTAGATCAAGTACCGGTGGTATGTGAGTATCCTGATGTCTTTCCGGATGAACTACCGGGAATGCCCCCTGACCGTGACATTGAGTTCATCATCGAGCTCGTGCCCGGAGCAGGACCCATCTATAAGAAGCCTTATAGAATGGGGACTGAGGAATTAGCTGAGTTGAAGAAGCAGCTGGAAGAGCAGCTAAGGAAGGGATTTATCCGCCCAAGTGCCTCCCCTTGGGGATCTCCTATTCTGTTTGTGGCAAAGAGGGACGGTACCATCCGCTTATGCATTGACTATCGTTCCCTCAATGAAGTTACAATCAAGAACAAGTATCCACTTCCCAAGATCGAAGATCTGTTTGATCAGCTCAGCGGAGCCAAGGTTTTCTCCAAGATCGACCTCAGATCTGGGTACTACCAGCTGAAGATCAGACCCCAAGATATTCCGAAGACGGCATTCGTAACCAGATATGGCCTGTACGAGTGCATGTTCATGTCCTTTGGGTTAACCAATGCCCCAGCCTACTTCATGTACCTCATGAATAAAGTCTTCATGGAATATTTGGACAAGTTTGTTGTTGTCTTCATTGATGACATTCTTGTGTTCTCGAAGTCGGAGGAAGAGCACGAGCAGCATCTGAGGATGGTCCTAGACAAGCTTCGTGAGCACCAACTGTATGCCAAATTCAGCAAGTGTGAGTTCTGGCTGCATAAAGTTGGATTCTTAGGTCATATCTTGACCGAGGAAGGATTATCTGTTGATCCTGCGAAGATTGAAGCTGTGACCCAGTGGCAATCTCCAACGACCGTCAAGGAAGTCAGAAGCTTCCTCGGACTAGCGGGCTATTACCGCAAGTTCGTGGAAGGATTCTCTAGCATTGCACGACCAATGACTCAGCTCCTCAAGAAGGACAAGAAGTTCGAGTGGACGCCAAAATGCGAAGAAAGCTTCCAAGAGCTCAAGAAGAGATTGACCACCGCTCCAGTTCTGGCAACACCTGATATTCACAAGGAGTTCGTGATATATTGTGATGCCTCTCGAACCGGATTGGGAAGCGTTCTGATGCAAGAAGGCCGCGTCATAGCATACCTCTCCAGGCAGCTACGACCCCATGAGGAGAACTACGCTACTCACGATCTTGAGTTAGCGGCAGTAGTTCATGCCTTGAAGACATGGCGGCATTACCTCCTAGGGAAACGGTGTGAGATCTACACAGACCACAAAAGTCTGAAGTACATTTTCACCCAAAAGGAATTGAACATGAGGCAGCGGAGATGGTTGGAACTCATCAAAGACTATGACCTCAGTGTTCAATATCACCCCAGGAAGGCTAACGTGGTGGCTGATGCCTTAAGCATGAAGGCTTGCTCTTTGAATGCCGTTATTCAAGAAAGGCAGCCAGCCTTGTTTAAGGAGATCGAGCAATTCAGTTTGGAATTGGTCACCCCTGGATTTCTGGATCATTTGGAAGTCAGACCAACCCTAATGGACGACGTCAAGAAGGCACAAGATGGACACGCAAGCATTGAAGGCATCAAGAGGAAGATGAAGCTGGGCAAGGCCCCAGGATTCTCCGAAGACGAGCACGGGATTGTTTGGTACAAAGGTCGCATCTGCGTACCAAACAACACCGAGCTGAAGACGCTGATTCTACAAGAATCCCACGACACTCCGTATTCCATCCACCCCAGAGGAACCAAGATGTACCAAGACTTGAAGGCACGATTCTGGTGGCACGGTATGAAGAGAGAGATTGCAACCTTTGTTGCAAAGTGTGATGTGTGCCAAAGGGTCAAGGCTGAATATCAGCGACCTGCTGGATTGCTTCAACCACTCAAGGTTCCTGAGTGGAAGTGGGATAAAGTCGGAATGGACTTCATCACTGGATTACCAAGGTCGAATAAAGGACACGACTCTATCTGGGTCATAGTCGATCATTTGACCAAGGTGGCCCATTTCATTCCTGTCAAGACCACCTACTCAGGCAACCAGCTGGCAACTCTCTATATCAACCGAATC
This sequence comes from Secale cereale, assembly GCA_902687465.1. Lineage (NCBI taxonomy): Eukaryota > Viridiplantae > Streptophyta > Magnoliopsida > Poales > Poaceae > Secale > Secale cereale. Next base: position 781,659,579 of record LR738711.1, read on the forward strand.
GTAAGTCTTCACGGCGTTCCCAAGGAGATTGTGTCAGATCGAGGCACCCAGTTCACTTCAAGGTTCTGGAAGAGATTCCAAGAAGCCTTGGGAACCAAGTTGTCTTTCAGCACAACTTTCCACCCACAGACCAGAGGTCAAACAGAGCGAGTCAATCAGATTCTCGAAGATATGCTCCGAGCCTGTGTCCTGGCGTATGGAGCCAAGTGGGAAGATTGTCTCCCTTTTGCCGAGTTCTCCTACAACAACATTTACCAGTCAAGGCTTCAGATGGCACCATTTGAGGTGTTGTACGGACGCAGATGTCGCACACCCCTCAATTGGTCGGAGACTGGAGAAGGACTAGTCTTTGGACCGGATATTCTCCGCGCAGCAGAAGAGCAAGTCCAACTAGTCAGAGAGCGATTAAAGGCAGCCAAGTCAAGGCAGAAGAGTTATGCTGACACTCGACGCTAAGACATGAGTTTCCGTGTCGGAGATCATGTGTACCTGCGGGTAACTCCTCTGAAGGGAACCAAGCGTTTCCACGTCAAGGGGAAACTTGTGCCAAGGTTCATTGGCCCTTTCAAGATCACCGACCGACGAGGAGAAGTGGCTTATCAGTTGGAACTACCACCTGAGCTATCCGATGTGCACAATGTGTTCCATGTGTCACAACTCCGAAAGTGTCTCCAGGTTCCAGACAAGCCCAATCTCTACAAGGATGTGGATCACCAAGCCATTGATCTGCAGCCTGATTTGACCTACCGCGAGAAGCCCATTCGCATTCTAGACGAAGCAGAACGACGGACGCGAATCCGTACCATCAAGTATTTCAAGGTCCAGTGGAGCAACCACACCGAAGCAGAAGCAACCTGGGAACGAGAAGACTATCTTAGATCCGAGTTTCCCGATCTCTTTTAAGCCCTAGTTTAGGAATCTCGGGGACGAGATTCTTGTAAGGGGGGTAGGTCTGTCACACCCTGCATTTTGTAACATGTTATTTGTGAAGGAAATATGCCCTAGAGGCAATAATAAAGATGTTATTTGTATTTCCTTATATCATGATAAATGTCTTTTATTCATGCTAGAATTGCATTAACCGGAAACTTAGTACATGTGTGGATACATAAACAAAACAGTATGTCCCTAGTATGCCTCTACTAGACTAGCTCATTGATCAAAGATGGTAATGTTTCCTAACCATAGACATGAGTTGTCATTTGATCAACGGGATCACATCATTAGGAGAATGATGTGATGGACAAGACCCATCCGTTAGCATAGCACTATGATCGTTTAGTTTTTCTGCTATTGCTTTCTTCATGACTTATACATGTTCCTATGACTATGAGATTATGCAACTCCCGAATACCGTAGGAACACCTTGTGTGCTATCAAACGTCACAACGTAACTGGGTGATCATAAAGATGCTCTACAGGTGTCTCCAAAAGTATTCGTGGTGTTGGCATAGATCAAGATTAGGATTTGTCACTCCGAGTGTCGGAGAGGTATCTCTGGGCCCTCTCGGTAACACACATCACAATAAGCCTTGCAAGCAAAAGACTAATGAGTTAGTCACGAGATGATGTGTTACGGAACGAGTAAAGAGACTTGCCGGTAACGAGATTGAACTAGGTATAGAGATACCGACGATCGAATCTCGGGCAAGTAACATACCATTGACAAAAGGAACAACGTATGTTGTTATGCGGTTCTGACCGATGAAAGATCTTCGTAGAATATGTAGGAGCCAATATGAACATCCAGGTTCCGCTATTGGTTATTGACCGGAGATGAGTCTCGGTCATGTCTACATAGTTCTCGAACCCGTAGGGTCCGTACGCTTAACGTTTGATGACGATCGGTATTATGAGTTTATGAGTATTGATGTACCGAAGGTAGTTCGGAGTCCCAAATGAGATCACGAACATGACGAGGAGTCTCGGAATGTCCGAGACATAAAGATTGATATATTGGACGACTATATTCGGACACCGGAAGTATACCGGAAAAGTTTCGGATTTAACGGGATTGCCGGAGGGGGTTACCGGAACCCCCTACGAAGGGGGATGGCCCATAGTGGGCCTTATGGAAAAGAGAGAGGCAGCCCATAGGGCTGGCCGGCGCCCCACCTAGGGTTCCTAGTTGGACTAGGAGTTGGGGGGCGCCACCTCTTCTTCTTTTCCTATTCCCTCTCTTCCTTCTTTGGTGGTTCCTACTAGGAATAGGATTGCAATCCTATTCCTAGTAGGATTGCACCCCTAGCCGCACCAAACAAGGGCCGGCCAGCCTCCCCCTTGCTCCTTTATATACGGGGGCAGGGGGGCATCCAAAGACACACAAGTTGAATTGTTCCAGCCGTGTGCGGTGCCCCCCTCCACAGAAACACACCTCGGTCATACCGTCGCGGTGCTTAGGCGAAGCCCTGCGCCGGTGAATACATCATATCCGTCACCACGTCGTCGTGCTGACGAAACTCTCCCGTGAAGCTCAACTGGATCAAGAGCTCGTGGGACGTCATCAAGCCGAACGTGTGCTAAACGCGGAGGTGCCGTACGTTCGGTGCTTGATCGGTTGAATCGCGAAGAAGTTCGACTACATCAACCGCATCACTTGACGCTTCCGCTTCCGGTCTACGAGGGTACGTAGACACACTCTTCCCTCTCGTTGCTATGCATCTGGTAGATAGATCTTGCGTGATCGTAGGAAAATTTTAAAATACTACGTTCCCCAACAGTGGTATCAGAGCCAGGTCTATGCGTAGATGATATGCACGAGTAGAACACAATGAGTTGTGGCCGATACTAGTCATACTTTGCTTCGGCGGTATTGTGAGATGAAGCGGCCCGGACCGACATTACGCGTACGCTTACGCGTGACTGGTTTCACCGTTACGAGCACTCGTTGCTTAAAGGTGACTGGCGGGTGTCTGTCTCTCTCACTTTAGCTGAATCAAGTGTGGCTACGCCCGGTCCTTGTGAAGGTTAAAACAACACATACTTGACGAAACATCGTTGTGGTTTTGTATGCGTAGGTAAGAACGGTTCTTGCTAAAGCCCGTAGCAGCCACATAAAACTTGCAACAACAAAGTAGAGGACGTCTAACTTGTTTTTGCAGGGCATGTTGTGATGTGATATGGTCAAGACATGATGAGTTATACGGTTTTGTATGAGATGATCATGTTTTGTAATGTTATCGGCAACTGGCAGGAGCCATATGGTTGTCGCTTTATTGTATGAAATGCAATCGCCATGTAATTGCTTTACTTTATCACTAAGCAGTAGCGATAGTTGTAGAAGCAATAGTTGGCGAGACGACAACGATGCTACGATGGAGATCAAAGGTGTCGCGCCGGTGACGAAGATGATCATGAAGGTGCTTTGAAGATGGAGATCAAAAGCACAAGATGATGATGGCCATATCATGTCACATATTTTGATTGCATGTGATGTTTATCTTATTATGCTTCTTATTTTGCTTAGAACGACGGTAGCATTATAAGATGACCCCTTACTAAATTTCAAGGTATAAGTGTTCTCCCTGAGTATGCACCGTTGCGAAAGTTCGTCGTGCCGAGACACCACGTGATGATCGGGTGTGATAAGCTCTACGTTCAAATACAACGGGTGTAAGCCAGTTTTGCACACGCAGAATACTCAGGTTAAACTTGACGAGCCTAGCATATGCAGATATGGCCTCGGAACACTGGAGACCGAAAGGTCGAGCGTGAATCATATAGTAGATATGATCAACATAAGACGTTCACCATTGAAACTACTCCATCTCACGTGATGATCGGACATGGTTTAGTTGATTTGGATCACGTGATCATTTAGATGACCAGAGGGATGTCTATCTAAGTGGGAGTTCTTTAAATTAATATGATTAAATTGAACTTTAATTTATCATGAACTTAGTCCTGATAGTTTTTGCATATCTATGTTGTTGTAGATCAATGGCCCGTGCTACCGTTCCTTTGAATTTTAATGCATTCCTAGAGAAAGCTAAGTTGAAAGATGATGGTAGCAATTACACGGACTAGGTCCGTAACCTGAGGATTATCCTCATTGCTGCACAGAAGAATTATGTCCTTGAAGCACCGCTAGGTGACAAGCCCCCTCCCGCTAATGTAGACGCTTTGAACGTCTGGCAGTCGCAGTCTGATGACTACACGATAGTTCAGTGTGCCATGCTTTACGGCTTAGAACCGGGACTTCAACGACGTTTTGAACGTCATGGACCATATGAGATGTTCCAGGAGTTGAAGTTAATATTTCAAGCAAATGCCCGAATTGAGAAATATGAGATTTCCAATAAGTTCTACAGCTGCAAGATGGAGGAGAATAGTTCTATCAGTGAACACTTACTCAGAATGTCTGGGTACTACAATCATATGACTCAACTTGGTTGCAAAGTTGACGAGGATAGTGTTATTGATAGAGTTCTTCAATCACTGCCACCAAGCTATAAAGGCTTTGTGATGAACTATAATATGCAAGGGATGCAAAAGACAATTCCCGAGCTCTTCGCTATGCTCAAAGCTGCGGAGGTAGAAATCAAAAAGGAGCATCAAGTGTTGATGGTTAACAAGACCACTAGTTTCAAGAAAAAGGGCAAGGGAAAGAGGGGGAACTTCAAAAAGAATAGCAAAACAGTTGCTACTTCCACGAAGAAACCCAAGTCTGGAGCCAAGCCTGAAACTGAGTGCTTCTACTGCGAGGGGACTGGACACTGGAAGCGGAACTGCCCCAAGTATTTGGCGGATAAGAAGGATGGCAAGGTGAACAAAGGTATATGTGATATACATGTTATTGATGTGTACCTTACTAATGCTCGTAGTAGTACCTGGGTATTTGATACCGGTTCGGTTGCTAATATTTGTAACTCGAAACAGGGACTACGGATTAAACGAAGATTGGCTAAGGACGAGGTGACGATGCGCGTGGGAAATGGTTCCAAAGTCGATGTGATCGCCGTCGGCATGCTACCTCTACATCTACCTTCGGGATTAGTATTAGACCTAAATAATTGTTATTTGGTGCCAACGTTAAGCATGAACATTATATCTGGATCTTGTTTGTTGCGAGACGGTTATTCATTCAAATCAGAGAATAATGGTTGTTCTATTTTTATGAATAATATCTTTTATGGTCATGCACCCTTGAAGAGTGGTCTATTCTTATTGGATCTCGATTGTAGTGATACACATATTCATAATATTGAAACCAAAAGATGCAAGGTTAATAATGATAGTGCAACTTATTTGTGGCACTGCCGTTTAGGTCATATTGGTGTAAAACGCATGAAGAAACTCCATAATGATGGACTTTTGGAATCACTTGATTATGAATCACTTGGTGCTTGCGAACCATGCCTCATGGGCAAGATGACTAAAACTCCGTTCTCCGGAACTATGGAGCGAGCAACATATTTGTTGGAAATCATACATACTGATGTATGTGGGCCAATGAGTGTTGAAGCTCGCGGCGGGTATCGTTATTTTCTGACCTTCACTGATGATTTAAGCAGATATGGGTATATCTACTTAATGAAGCACAAGTCTGAAACATTTGAAAAGTTCAAAGAATTTCAGAGTGAAGTAGAGAATCATCGTAACAAGAAAATAAAGTTTCTACGATCTGATCGTGGAGGAGAATATTTGAGTTACGAGTTTGGTCTTCATTTGAAACAATGTGGAATAGTTTCACAACTCACGCCACCCGGAACACCACAGCGTAATGGTGTGTCTGAACGTCGTAACCGTACTTTATTGGATATGGTACGATCTATGATGTCTCTTACCGATTTACCACTATCGTTTTGGGGTTATGCTTTAGAGACAGCTGCATTCACCTTAAATAGGGCACCATCTAAATCCGTTGATACGACACCTTATGAACTATGGTTTGGCAAGAAACCAAAGTTGTCGTTTCTTAAAGTTTGGGGCTGCGATGCTTATGTGAAAAAGCTTCAACCTGATAAGCTCGAACCCAAGTCGGAGAAATGTGTCTTCATAGGATACCCAAAAGAGACTGTTGGGTACACCTTCTATCACAGATCCGAAGGCAAAATATTCGTTGCTAAGAATGGATCCTTTCTAGAGAAAGATTTTCTCTCGAAAGAAGTGAGTGGGAGGAAAGTAGAACTTGATGAGGTAATTGTACCTTCTCCCAGATTGGAAAGTAGTACATCACAGAAAATTGTTCCAGTGATTCCTACACCAATCAGTGAGGAAGTTAATGATGATGATCATGAAACTTCGGATCAAATTTCTGCTGAACGTCGTAGATCAACCAGAGTACGTTCCGCACCAGAGTGGTACGGCAACCCAGTTTTGGAAATCATGTTACTAGACCATGATGAACCTACGAACTATGAGGAAGCGATGATGAGCCCAGATTCCGCAAAATGGCTTGAAGCCATGAAATCTGAGATGGGATCCATGTATGAGAACAAAGTATGGACTTTGGTTGACTTGCCCGATGATTGGCAGGCCATCGAAAATAAATGGATCTTCAAGAGGAAGACCGACGCAGACGGTAATGTTACTGTTTACAAAGCTTGACTTGTTGCGAAAGGTTTTCGACAAGTTCAAGGAGTTGACTACGATGAGACTTTCTCACCTGTAGCGATGCTTAAGTCTGTCCGAATCATGTTAGCAATTGCCGCATTTTATGATTATGAAATCTGGCAAATGGATGTCAAAACTGCATTCCTGAATGGATATCTCAAAGAAGAGTTGTATATGATGCAACCAGAAGGTTTTGTCGATCCAAAAGGTACTAACAAAGTATGCAAGCTCCAGCGATCCATCTATGGACTGGTGCAAGCATCTCGGAGTTGGTATATACGCTTTGATGAGGTGATCAAAGCATATGGTTTTATACAGACTTTTGGAGAAGCCTGTATTTACAAAAAAGTGAGTGGGAGCTCTGTAGCATTTCTAATATTATATGTAGATGACATATTGTTGATTGGAAATGATATAGAATTTCTGGATAGCATAAAAGGATACTTGAATAAAAGTTTTTCAATGAAAGACCTCGGTGAAGCTGCTTATATATTAGGCATCAAGATCTATAGAGATAGATCAAGACGCTTAATTGGACTTTCACAAAGCACATACCTTGATAAGATTTTGAAGAAGTTGAAAATGGATCAGTCAAAGAAAGGGTTCTTGCCTGTATTACAAGGTATGAAGTTGAGTAAGACTCAATGCCCGACCACTGCAGAAGATAGAAAGAAAATGAAAGTCATTCCCTATGCCTCAGCCATAGGATTTATCATGTATGCAATGCTGTGTACCAGACCTGATGTATGCCTTGCTATAAGACTAGCAGGGAGGTACCAAAGTAATCCAGGATTGGATTACTGGACAGCGGTCAAGAACATCCTAAAGTATCTGAAAAGGACAAAGGATATGTTTCTCGTGTATGGAGGTGACAAAGAGCTCGTTGTAAACGGTTACGTCGATTCTAGCTTTGACACTGATCCGGATGACTCTAAGTCACAAACCGGATATGTATTTTTATTGAACGGTGGAGCTGTCAGTTGGTGCAGTTCCAAGCAGAGCGTCGTGGCGGGATCTACGTGTGAAGCGGAATACATAGCTGCTTCAGAAGCAGCAAATGAAGGAGTCTGGATGAAGGAGTTCATATCCGATCTAGGTGTAATACCTAGTGCATCGGGTCCAATGAAAATCTTTTGTGACAACACTGGAGCAATAGCCTTGGCAAAGGAATCCAGGTTTCACAAGAGAACAAAGCACATAAAAAGACGCTTCAATTCCATCCGCGATCTAGTCAAGGAGGGAGACATAGAGATTTGCAAAATACATACGGATCTGAATGTTGCAGACCCGTTGACTAAGCCTCTTCCACGGGCAAAACATGATCAGCACCAGGACTCCGTGGGTGTGAGGATCATCACTTTGTAATCTAGATTATTGACTCTAGTTCAAGTGGGAGACTGAAGGAAATATGCCCTAGAGGCAATAATAAAGATGTTATTTGTATTTCCTTATATCATGATAAATGTCTTTTATTGATGCTAGAATTGTATTAACCGGAAACTTACTACATGTGTGGATACATAGACAAAACAGTATGTCCCTAGTATGCCTCTACTAGACTAGCTCATTGATCAAAGATGGTTATGTTTCCTAACCATAGACATGAGTTGTCATTTGATCAACGGGATCACATCATTAGGAGAATGATGTGATGGACAAGACCCATCCGTTAGCATAGCACTATGATCGTTTAGTTTTTCTGCTATTGCTTTCTTCATGACTTATACATGTTCCTATGACTATGAGATTATGCAACTCCCGAATACCGTAGGAACACCTTGTGTGCTATCAAACGTCACAACGTAACTGGGTGATCATAAAGATGCTCTACAGGTGTCTCCGAAAGTATTCATGGTGTTGGCATAGATCAAGATTAGGATTTGTCACTCTGAGTGTCGGAGAGGTATCTCTGGGCCCTCTCGGTAACACACATCACAATAAGCCTTGCAAGCAAAAGACTAATGAGTTAGTCACGAGATGATGTGTTACGGAACGAGTAAAGAGACTTGCCGGTAACGAGATTGAACTAGGTATAGAGATACAGACGATCGAATCTCGGGCAAGTAACATACCATTGACAAAAGGAACAACGTATGTTGTTATGCGGTTCTGACAGATAAAAGATCTTCGTAGAATATGTAGGAGCCAATATGAACATCCAGGTTCCGCTATTGGTTATTGACCGGAGATGAGTCTTGGTCATGTCTACATAGTTCTCGAACCCGTAGGGTCCGCACGCTTAACGTTTGATGACGATCGGTATTATGAGTTTATGAGTATTGATGTACCGAAGGTAGTTCGGAGTCCCGGATGAGATCACAGACATAACGAGGAGTCTCGGAATGTCCGAGACATAAATATTGATATATTGGACGACTATATTCGGACACCGGAAGTATACCGGAAAAGTTTCGGATTTAAAGGGATTGCCGGAGGGGGTTACCGGAACCCCCTACGAAGGGGGATGGTCCATAGTGGGCCTTATGGAAAAGAGAGAGGCAGCCCATAGGGCTGGCCGGCGCCCCACCTAGGGTTCCTAGTTGGACTAGGAGTTGGGGGGCGCCACCTCTTCTTCTTTTCCTATTCCCTATCTTCCTTCTTTGGTGGTTCCTACTAGGAATAGGATTGCAATCCTATTCCTAGTAGGATTGCACCCCTAGCCGCACCAAACAAGGGCCGGCCGGCCTCCCCCCTTGCTCCTTTATATACGGGGGCAGGGGGCACCCAAAGACACACAAGTTGAATTGTTCCAGCCGTGTGCGGTGCCCCCTCCACAGAAACACACCTCGGTCATACCGTCGCGGTGCTTAGGCGAAGCCCTGCGCCGGTGAATACATCATATCCGTCACCACGGCGTCGTGCTGACGAAACTCTCCCGTGAAGCTCAACTGGATCAAGAGCTCGTGGGACGTCATCAAGCCGAACGTGTGCTAAACGCGGAGGTGCCGTACGTTCGGTGCTTGATCGGTTGAATCGCGAAGAAGTTCGACTACATCAACCGCGTCACTTGACGCTTCCGCTTCCGGTCTACGAGGGTACGTAGACACACTCTTCCCTCTCGTTGCTATGCATCTGGTAGATAGATCTTGCGTGATCGTAGGAAAATTTTAAAATACTACGTTCCCCAACAATTTGTATCTTTGAAGCATGAAAATTTGGACCAGCAAATTTTTTTAGCATCATTTGGCTTTTAATTGGATTTGAGTTTTTCTTCATGTGCTTTTTCATGTGCTCATTAAAGTCAACTATGACCTCTTGCAGAATTCATCTCCATACTCAAAACTTCTGCCCAATGATCATGCCAAGTGTTATATAACAGTATAGTATTTTCCTATAAAATTAATTTGGCCAAAATGTATTTTTATAAATTTAGTTTTTCAAAAACCCCTGAATTGAGATTGCACTGCAAGTACTTGATTTAGGGTGAGAAAATTATTTCAAAAGGTTTATTTGAGACCTAGTAGTCATAGGACTCCCAAAAACCACAAAGGTATAATTTTAAAAGTTATTTTCCTATTTTATTTAAAAGCTTTTTCTTAAGGCCAAAAATGGTCTTTAATAGGGGAAAATTATTTAACTGTTTCAAAAATATTTTCCAAAATTCAGGGAGACTCAGAGGACATATATTGTCCATATATAAGAGTTTCAACACTTGGTCATGTTCAAAATAATGGGCTAAACCCTCTAAAACCCTTTCTGGATATTTCAAGCTTTTGAAATATTTACAAAGAATTTATTCTCCAAAAATTCCAGGGAAATTCTATCATGTCATATATGACATATTTGATGATCTTGCCAAGTCCCATGCCTTGGGAAGCAAGAAAACATCCTCAAACCCTTTCATAACCATTATGTCCATATTTGAAGTTTGAGCAACTTTACATTGCCAAACTTGTCCAAATGCTCCCAAATTTGGTGCACATGCTAGGATGGCCTAATAAGGCATCTAGACCAAATGGCACAAGATTTGGAACAGAGCAACTTGATCAGATCACCTCAAAACCCTTTCTGTTCAAATGAAAATTTGAACAACTTTACATTACCAACTTTTTACCTGGAGCTTCAAACTTTGTGGGCATGTTCATAACCCCAAATGATGATGCTACACCAAGTGGTGCATCAAGGGGAGATGACTAGCTTGACTCAAACAAGATGAAGCTGTTTCTGTTGATTTCTAGGGTTCACCAAAGTCACATTGGCTAGTTTCTTCAAATGAGCCCAAATTTGGTGAAGCACCCTATTTTCACATGATTTTCAGTCCTGTTAAGTGCCATGTCAAGTGGAGGTCATTTGCTTGACCAAACACTGATCAAACACCTTCTGGCTTTTTACTAAAACCCTCATCTTGATCACTTTTACTCTTCTCCATGGCCTCAACTTTTTACCACATGATCATTGAGTTACTAGCTACCTCCAGTAACTTCCCCAGCACCCCAGCTCCATGATTGAGGGGTAAGAACCCTGTTTTACCTTGCTGGACAGCAAGTTTTCACCAAGTCACCAGCACCCTCCCTCTCTCTCAGCATCTCCAGGGCATCCAAGGCCTCAGGCCATTTCTTTACTCCTCCCTCAACCTTCTAGACACTCTTGGGCACGTTGGTTTTGACCAGAACGGCGAGGGCACGATGATGCCAGCAATACGCACGCTCTGGAGCACGCTACAGTGCACCTCCGCACGGTAGCTCCAGCCAATCAGCCACCCCCGACAGCCTCGGGCCTCCCCTTCGCGCCAGTCGAGGCCTCTTGACGTCCGCAACCTCCCTGGCGCTGTCCCCCCTCCTCCTGCGCCCTCCAGTGGTCGTCGTCGCACGCGCACCGGCCACCCACAACGGCCACTCTACTGCTTCGCATGCGCGCGCGCTCCAGAAGCTCCCCCGCTCCTCCTCTCACTTCTACTGGACGTGGAGCTCGTCCAGGAACACCATGGACTCATCCCCTTGGCCTCCCGTGCGCTGTAGCCTCGAGCCGGAGCTCGCCGGCGCACTGGACCACGGGCCTCCGTCGACCTCCTATAAATAGCCCATCCCGAGCCTCTCCAGCAGCACCAGCAGCCTCACCTCACTCCACTGAGTCCTCCAGCACCATCCACTCGACCCCAGGAAGTCCCAGTGCTCGGGGTCGACCGGAGCTCCGCCGCGTCGGGCCGCCGGTGATCCCGCAGTACGAGCCACCCCTGCCCTTTCTTTCGCCCGATCTAGAACCGCCGTGCTCCACTGACCATTTCCCCTCTGTTTCCCCCTCCTGTTGTAGTCGGAAACGACCACAGCAACAACCTCCCGACGAGCCCCCGCCATCCCACCTCGCCGCCGGCGAACCTGACCTCCCCGGCGTGCCGCACCACCACCCCTACAACCGCCACTCGACGCTGGACCCATTCCCACCCTCTGTTGCCGTCGTCGTGGCCGGAAACCTCACCGGTGAGTTCGCCGTCGCCGTGGCCGCAAGGTTGGAGATGACAGGCGGGCCCCGCCTGCCACTGACCCACGGGCCCCGCCCGTCAGGTTCAAAAACCTGACGTGCGCGCGCAGGCACCCGTGCGGCTGGGCCGGTCTGCCTGGGCCGTGCACTGTGGCCTTCTCTGGCCTAGTGCACATGACACATTTCCTTTTTCTTTTCTGTAATTGTTTTAAACAGTTCTATAGAAAAGAATAATGGTCCAAATTAAATAATTCCAACTCCTAAAATCTTGTAATATTCCAACCTATTTAATGGTACCACTTTCACTCAAATCCATGAAACTTTTTTGTTCTGTTCAAATTTAAATCCAAATTTGAGCAGTAAAACCCCTATTCTAAAATCAATAGATTTCATTCTGTTACTCCAAAACTCCAACTAAGATTTTTTCCCACCTTAGAAACCCCTCTAGTATTTTACAAAAATGAGTTGACATTTTTCTGAGCACTTTGATTTTTCTGTTTTGTTTGTATTCTTATTTTCCCGTGGTTATTATACGACGTATAGATCCCGTATTTGACGAAGTTGCTGTGGAAGGAGAAGGAGAAGGATTTGAAGACTTTGAAGACCAAGCCAATCGAGACAAGCAGCCCTTTGACCATGATACCCTTGTTCTTCGGAACCCGTTTGTTTCCGATGCATGATGTTAGGGTTACGATAGTGACCTAGTTGATCCCACCATATGATGCATGCCATGATCTTGATCTTGCTATGTGCTAGATGACATGCATATGGTTAGTAGTAATGTATAGTGATGCATGTGTGACATGAACCTTCGTGGTTGAAGTCTTTACATAAAACCCCGTCGGGTGCCATTCATGCCCGAGGGAGATGATGATGAGTTGGGTGACCACTTGATGACGAAGTGGTGCACCGAGGCAAGTGTGTGTTTTTCAAACGGATTGGTTTAAGCTGCGACCGTTATTCCAACCATACATGTGCAACCACACTACCCCTTATGGGACGGGGCATTATTGATTACCTAGGTCAATACTAGCATGGTGCCCGCATTACTAGTGACGGGAAGACTTGAGGTCTTTCCCGGGACGGGGTCGTGCTTGGATAGACGGCCATGACTGTTTTTACAGGGCACCAGACACATCGTTGGTCCCTTCGGGTACGCGTGACATTGAAATTAGGGCAAGTCCCGTGATCTATTGTTTGTACCCGAGGGCCGTGTACCAACGAGTGGACTCTATGTTAGTGTCGTCTAAGGAAAGATAATGACCGGGTGCTTACCCCGGGTACTTGAGGTACCGCGGGTCGTGGATGACACGGAAGTTCCCCGGATCTTGTGGGTAAAGTGTACAACCTCTGCAGAGTGTCAAACTATTCGAATAGCCGTGTCCACGGTCATGGATAGTTGGGTAACCGCTCTTGGGCTACGTCCAATGTTTGTGAACCATGCGTGTGTATGTGAGCCAAGGTGGTGACTTGACTCGATGAGTTGAATCATATTCATGTTGACATCGGTAACCTGTCTTCGAGGTTACGCGAGTTATTGACACATTAACTTGATGGTAGAGTATTTATTCTAGCCTTTTTGCTAGATTGTTCATTACCGTTCAATTGCATTTGTTACTTTGAACCACATCATGGGTTGCTTGCGAGTACATTCAAAGTACTCATTGGCTTGCCACTGGTTATTTAATTGGCCAGGCATGGAAGAGCAGGAATACGAGGAAGAGTTCTTTGGAGACGAACATGCGAACTAGGACACTATCCCAGTCAGAATGCCTGTAGGGTTAAGGCAGATGGCATGGGTTCTACCCGTTATCGAAGACTTCCGCTATTTGAGTTATTTCCTATTCAGCCCGTGAGGCTCTATCTATGTAAGACTTGGCCATAATGGCCATAATTCGTGTAAGACTATTTGTATGGATGTAAGACTCTTGTTATTCAGCTTCTGTGTGTTCAGTGAGCATTGATCTATGGGATCAATGTACACGTGCATTCGGTGATCTCGACTTCTTAGTCGGGGTCTCCACAGCTTATTATGATGTGTATTACCGAGAGGGCCCAGAGATACCTCTCCGACACTCGGAGTGACAAATCCTATTCTTGATCTATGCCAACACCACAAACACCGTCGGAGACACCTGTAGAGAATCTTTATAATCACCCAGTTACGTTGTGATGTTTGATAGCACACAAGGTGTTCCTCCGTTATTCGGGAGTTGCATAATCTCATACTCATAGGAACATGTATAATTCATGAAGAAAGCAATAGTAGTAAAACTAAATGATCAAGTTGCTAAGCTAACGGATGAGTCCTGTCCATCACATCATTCTTCTAATGATGTGATCCCATTGATCAAATGACAACTCATGTCTATGGCTAGGAAACACAACCACCTTTTATCAACGAGCTAGTCTAGTAGAGGCATACTAGGGACACTCTGTTTTGTCTATGTATTCACACATGTACTAAGTTTACGGTTAATACAATTCTAGCATGATTAATAGACATTTACCATGATATAAGGAAATATAAATAACAACTTTATTATTGCCTCTAGGGCATATTTCCTTCAGTCTCCTACTTGCACTAGAGTCAATAATCTAGTTCACATCGCCATGTGATTTAATATCGATAGTTCACATCGTTATGTGAATAACACCCAAAGTTCACATCGCCATGTGACCAACACCCAAAGGGTTTACTAGAGTCAATAATCTAGTTCACATCGCCATGTGATTAACACCCAAAGAGTACTAAGGTGTGATCATGTTTTGCTTCGTGAGAGAAGTTTAGTCAGCGGGTCTGTCACATTTAGATCCGTATGTATTTTGCAAATTTCTATGTCTACAATGCTTTGCATGGAGCTACTCTAGCTAAATGCTCCCACTTTCAATATGTATTCAGATCAAGACTTAGAGTCATCCAGATCGGTGTCAAAGCTTGCATTGATGTAACTCTTTACGACGAACTCTTTATCACCTCCATAATCGAGAAATATTTCCTTAGTCCTCTAAGGATAATTTTGATCGTTGTCTAATGATCTACTCCTAGATCAAAATTGTACTCCCTCAGGGCAGGGCATACAATAGGTCTGGTATACAACATGGCATACTTTATAGAACCTATTGCTGAGGCATAGGGACTGCCTTTCACTCTCTCTCTATCTTTTGCTGTGGTCAGGCTTTGAGTCTTACTCAACTTCACACCTTGCAACACAGGCAAGAACTCTTTCTTTGACTTTCCCATTTTGAACTACTTCAAAAACTTTTCAAGGTATGTACTCATTGAAAATACTTATCAAGCGTCTTGATCTATCTCTATAGATCTTGATGCTCAATATGTAAGCAACTTCACCGATGTCTTTCTTTGAAAAACTCCTTTCAAACACTCCTTTATGCTTTCCAGAAAAGTCTACATCATTTCCGATCGACAATATGTCATTCACATATTCTTATCAGATAGGTTGTAGTGCTCCCACTCACTTTCTTGTAAATACAGGCTTCACCGCAAGTCTGTATAAAACTATATCTTTGATCAACTTATCAAAGCGTATATTCCAACTCCGAGATGCTTGCACCAGTCCATAGATGGATCGCTGGAGCTTACACATTTTGTTAGCACATTTAGGATTGACAAAACCTTATGGTTGCATCATATACAACTCTTCTTTAATAAATCCATTAAAGAACACAATTTTGTTATCCATTTGCCAGATTTCATAAAATGTGGCAATTGCTAACATGATTCGGACAGACCTAAGCATCGCTACGAGTGAGAATATCTCACCGTAGTCAACACCTTGAACTTGTCGAAAACCTTTCGCAACAAGTCGAGCTTTGTAGACAGTAACATTACCATCGGCGTCAGTCTTCCTCTTAAAGATCCATTTATTTTCAATGGCTTGCCGATCATCGGGCAAGTCAACCAAAGTCCACACTTTGTTCTCATACATGGATCCCATCTCAGATTTCATGGCCTCAAGCCATTTTACGGAATCTGGGCTCATCATCGCTTTCTCATAGTTCGTAGGTTCATCATGGTCTAGTGATACGTCTCCAACGTATCTATAATTTTTGATTGTTCCATGCTATTACATATTCTGTTTTGAATGTTTAATGGGCTTTATTATACACTTTTATATTATTTTTGGGACTAACCTACTAACCCAAGGCCCAGTGCAAATTGTTGTTTTTGCCTATTTCAGTGTTTCGCAGAAAAGGAATATCAAACGGAGTCCAAACTAAATGAAACCTTCGGGGGACTTATTTTTGGAATCGTATCTACCCAGAAGACTTGGAGTACACGCGAGGGAACGAGAGAGGCGGCCACGAGGGTTCAGGGCGCGCCCCCACCCTCGTGGGCCCCCGCTGGCTCCCCCGATGCCCTCCTTCCTCCTATGTATATCTATGTACCCCGAAAACATCGAGGCAACAGAGAAAACCCTAATTCCACCGCCGCAACCTTCTGTTCCCATGAGATCCCATCTTGGGGCATGTTCCGGAGCTCCGCCGGAGGGGGGATCCATCACGGAGTGCTTCTACATCAACACCATAGCCTCACCAATGAGTTGTTAGTAGTTTACCATAGACCTTCGGGGTCCATAGTTATTAGCTAGATGGCTTCTTCTCTCTTTTTGGATCTCAATACAAAGTTCTCCTCGAACTTCGAGGAGATCTATTCGATGTAATATTTTTGCGGTGTGTTTGTTGAGATCCGATGAATTGTGGGTTTATGATCAAGATTATCTATGAACACTATTTGATTCTTTTCTAAAATCTTTTATGTATGATTATAATATCCTTGCAAGTCTCTCCGAATTATTGGTTTGGTTTGGCCTACTAGATCTATAGTTCTTGCAATGGGAGAAGTGCTTGGCTTTGGGTTCAATCTTGCGGTGTCCTTTCCCAGTGATAGTAGGGGCAGCAAGGCACGTATTTTCTTGTTGCCATCGAGGATAAAAAGATGGGGTTTATATCATATTGCTCGAGTTTATCCCTCTACATCATGTCATCTTGCTTAAAGCATTACTCTGTTCTTATGAACTTAATACTCTAGATGCATGCAGGATAGCGGTCGATGTGTGGAGTAATAGTAGTAGATGCAGAATCGTTTCGGTCTACTTGTCACGGACGTGATGCCTATATATAATGATCATGCCTAGATATTCTCATAAGTATGCGCTTTTCTATCAATTTCTCGACAATAATTTGTTCACCCACCGTAGAATTCTGCTATCATGAGAGAAGCCACTAGTGAAACCTATGGCCCCCGGGTCTATTCTCAACATATCAATCATCCATCTACTTTACTTTGCTTTATTTACTTTCTGTTCTTATACCAAAAATACCAAAAATATTATATTATCCTATCTATCAGATCTCACTTTCGTAAGTGACCGTAAACGGATTGACAATCCCTTATCGCGTTGGCTCTGAAGTTCTTATTTGTTTGTGCAGGTGCGAGGGACTCGCGCGTGGTCTCCTATTGGATTGATACCTTGGTTCTAAAAAACTAAGGGAAATACTTACGCTACTGTGCTGTATCACCCTTTCCTCTTCGAGGGAATACAATGCAATATTGAGAGGTAGCAAGAAGAATTTCTGGCGCCGTTGCCGCGGAGTCTTACGCAAAATTCATATACCAAGTACCTATCACAAACCATTATCCTTCGCACTACATTATTTGCCTCTCATTTTCCTCTCCCCCACTTCATCCTTGCCATTTTATTCGCCCTTCTTTTTCTATGTGTTTACCGTTCGCTTGCCTCTTGTTTGCTTGTGTGTTGGATTGCTTGCTTGTCACTATGGCTCAAAACAATACCAAATTGTGTGACTTTTCCAATACCAACAATAATGATTTTATTAGCATGCCTATTGCTCCTATTACCGATGCTGAATCTTGTGAGATCAATGCTGCCATGTTGAATCTTGTCATGAAAGATCAATTTTCTGGCTTTCCTAGTGAACATGCCGCTACCCATCTAAACAACTTTGTTGATTTATGTGATATGCAAAAGAAGAGGGATACGGATAATGATATTGTTAAATTAAAGCTATTTCCGTTTTCACTTAGAGATCATGCTAAAACTTGGTTTTCCTCTTTGCCTAGAAATAGTATTGATTCATGGAATAAGTGCAAAGATGACTTTATCTCTAAGTATTTTCCTCTCGCTAAGATTATCTCTCTTAGAAACGATATTATGAATTTTAAGCAACTAGATCATGAGCATGTTGCACAAGCTTGGGAGAGAATGAAATTAATGATACGTAATTGCCCTACACATGGTTTGAACTTATGGATGATTATACAAAACTTTTATGCTGGCTTGAATTTTGCTTCTAGAAATCTTTTAGATTCGGCCGGCGGGCACTTTCATGGAAACTACCTTAGGAGAAGCTACCAAACTCCTAGATATTATTATGGTTAACTACTCTCCATGGCACACCGAAAGATCTACTAGTAAGAAAGTGCATGCTATTGAAGAGATTCGTGTTTTGAGTGGAAAGATGGATGAACTTATGAAATTATTTGCTACTAAGAGTGCTTCTTCTGATCCTAATGATATGCCCTTATCCACGTTGATTGAAAATAATAATGAATCTTTGGATGTGAATTGTGTTGGTAGGAATAATTTTGGTAACAATGCTTATAGAGGATACTTTAATCCTAGGCCTTTTCCTAGTAATTCCTCTAATAATTATGGTAATTCCTACAATAACTCTTATGGAAATTTTGGTAAGATGCCTTCTGAATTTGAAACTACTGTTAAAGAGTTTATGAATTCGCAAAAGAATTTCAATGCTTTGCTTGAAGAAAGATTGCTTAAGATTGATGAGTTGGCTAGAAACGTGGATAGAATTACTCTTGATGTTGATTCTTTGAAACCTAGATCTATTCCACCTAAGCATGATATCAATGAGTCTCTCAAAGCCATGAGAATTTCCTTTGATGAGTGCAAAGAAAGAAACTCTAGGATGCGTGCTAAAAAAGATTGCTTTATGGAAGCATGTTCTTCTAGTTATCATGAATATAAAGATGAAGACCTGAAAGTTATTGATTTTTCTCCTATTAGATCCTTGTTTTCTAGTATGAATCTTGATAAAGATGGGACTGGAGATGAGTCTACTTTAGTTAAAAGGCTTCCCAATGATTCAGAGTTTTTAGATCTTGATGCTAAAATTGTTAAAAGTGGGATTGAAGAGATTAAAACTTTGCATAGTGATGAACCCACTATTTTGGATTTCAAGGGATTCAATCATGATAATTGCTCTTTAATATATTGTATTTCCTTGTTACAATCCCTGCTAAATTCTCCGCATGC
The DNA here is from genome assembly GCA_902687465.1 of Secale cereale. NCBI lineage: Eukaryota > Viridiplantae > Streptophyta > Magnoliopsida > Poales > Poaceae > Secale > Secale cereale. The sequence goes on from LR738711.1 coordinate 781,678,871, forward strand.
TTATAGTCAAAATAAGGCTTTTACTAAACACATAGTTGATGCTTTGATGCAATCTTATGAAGAAAAACTTGAATTAGAAGTTTCTATCCCTAGAAAGCTTTATGATGAGTGGGAAACTACTATTAAAATTAAAATTAAAGATCATGAATGCTTTGCTTTGTGTGATTTGGGTGCAAGTGTTTCCACAATTCCAAAAAACTTTGTGTGATTTGTTAGGGTTCCATGAGCTTGATGATTGTTCTTTAAATTTGCATCTTGCGGATTCTACCATTAAGAAACCTATGGGAAGGATTAATGATGTTCTTATTGTTGCCAATAGGAATTATGTGCCTGTAGATTTCATTGTTCTTGATATAGATTGCTATCCTTCATGTCCTATTATTCTTGGTAGACCTTTCCTTAGAACGATTGGTGCAATTATTGATATGAAGGAAGGAAATATTAGATTCCAATTTCCGTTAAGGATAGGCAAGGAACACTTTCCTAGAAAGAAATCAAATTACCTTATGAATCTATTATGAGAGCCACTTATGGATTGCCTTACAAAGATGGCAATACCTAGATCTATCCTTGTATCGTGCCTAGCTAGGGGCGTTAAACGATAGCGCTTGTTGGGAGGCAACCCAATTTTTTTTGCTTATGTTTAGGAATGAATATTGCATCTAGCTTCTGTTTAGATGTGGTTTTGTGTTTTAATTAGTGTTTCTTCCAAGTAGAACCTTTGGGAAGACTTGTGTGAAGTTTATGTGATCACGCTGTAAAAAACAGAAAGTTTAGCGCTCACGAGACCGGCTGTAAATTTTTACTGGAGAGTGCTATTTAGTTGATTATTTGCGCAGATGATTATATAAAAATTACTCACATTTACCAATTTATTTAATTTTTTTGGAGTTACAGAAGTATTTGAAAGTTACAGATTACTACAGACTGTTCTGTTTTTGACAGATTCTGTTTTTCGTGTGTTGTTTGCTTATTTGGATGAATCTATGAGTAGTATCGGGGGGGGGGGTATGAATCATGGGAGAAGATGGAATACAGTAGGTTTTACACCAATATAAACAAATAATGAGTTCATTACAGTACCTTTGAGTGGTGGTTTGTTTTCTTATACTAACGGAGCTCACGAGATTTTTTGGCTAAGTTTTGTGTTGTGAAGTTTTCAAGTTTTGAGTATGGCTTTGATGGACTATGGAACAAAGAATGGCAAGAGCCTAAACTTGGGGATGTCCAAGGCACCCCAAGGTAAAATTCAAGGAGAACCAAAATCCTAAGCTTGGGGATGCCCCGGGAAGGCATCCCCTCTTTCGTCTTCATCTATTGGTAACTATACTCGGGACTATATTTTTATTCACCACATGATATGTGTTTTGCTTGGAGCGTCATGTATGGTTTGAGTCTTTTATTTTTAGTTTGCCACAATCATCCTTGCTGTACACACCTTTTGAGAGAGATAAGTATGATTTAGAATTTATTGGAATACTCTATGTGCTTCACCTATATCTTTTGAGCTAGATAGTTTTGCTCTAGTTCTTCACTTATATCTTTTAGAGCCCGGTGGTGGTTTTATTTTTGTAGAAATTGTTGATCTCTCATGCTTCACTAATATCCTCTTGAGAGTCTTTTAAAACAGCATGGTAATGTGCTTTGGTTATAAAACTAGTCCTAATATGATAGGCATCCAAGATGGGTTTAGTAAAATAAATCATACAAGTGCATTGAATATTAGGACAAGTTTGATACTTGATGATTGTTTTGAGATATGAGGATGGTGATATTAGAGTCATGCTAGTGGAGTAATTTTGAATTTTAGAAATACTTCTGCTAAAGTTTGTGATTCCCGTAGCATGCACGTATGGTGAACCGCTATGTGACGAAGTTAGAGCATGGGGTATTTATTGAGTGTCATCATGTCGGTGTACTAAGATAGGGGTACCTTAGTACCCCAACTTGTGCACGGGCAGTAGCAGCTTCCCGTGGCAGGGCTTACCACGTGCTCGCCCAGAACCATTCTGGTCCCTATGAAGCCATTCAAGAACAAAGTATACAAGTCAGAAGATCAAGGCCCCGGCAAGAGGAGTTTGCCGGGAAGGCCGCACCAGGCTCAAGGTTATCACTTTAGCACAAGACCCTGGCAAGAGGAGCTTGCCAGGAAGGCCAAGGAACACGTACCTCAAGAGATGTCTCGGCGCATCATGCGCCCCGGCAGGACCCGGAGAGCGACAAGCTGCCGGGCCCGGCAAGGTGCTTGCCGGGGAAACCTACGCTGTGTGCCCGCGCTCCAGCTCATCTGCCCACGCGTCGCCCTGGGGCCCTTCCAGGGGCACGTGGCAGACGGCTGTGCAGCCTGGGGCACACGGTGGCAAGCCATGGTGACGAGGCTACCGCCATGGCGAACGGAGAAGCATGGACGGACGCTTTTGGGGGCGACGGCGACGGGCATTTAATGCCCTTGTCCCCCACTGTCAAAGTTAGGTGAAGATCACTGTTCATATACTGTTCATGCACTGTTGCAACTACCACCAAATTTACACTTTTACCCTCCTCTACGTTGACACCTGTCGGTGACCCCTTTGAGCTATAAAAGGAGGCCCATGCACAACGTAGAGGGGGTTCGAAGCCTAGACAACTCTCTCGCTCGGTGTAGCTAGTACTGTAGATCTTCAAGCTCCCGAGCTCAAGAATTCAATACAACCTGAGCAGGAGTAGGGTTTTATGCGTCCGCACGGCCCGAACCTGGGTAAAACTGCCCGCGTGTGCTCCTCGATCTGCTCTCTGTGCTCCCTCCGCTCCCTTACCGTAACGTAGAAGGGGCTCCGGTCCCATAGGTGTTCGTGGGCGGACAGTTTCCCCCGACATCTTTGGCGCGCCAGGTAGTGGGCGTCGAGGTTGCGTGAACCTGATCCGGCGCTCACGCGGGCGCAATCTTCAGCAACTTCTCCAACTTCATCAGCTTCTTCGACTACACCAACATGCCTCCGAAGAAGAAGGCTTCGGAGGTCGCAGGCCCGTCTGCGTCAATCCCACCACCACCGGAGCCGACGGTTGGTGGAGGAGACGCCGGCGGGAGGGTGGTCGCCGGCGAAGAGACTCACGGCGCCACCAAGTCCAAGGACAAGACGGACGACCGGGCGAACTCCAAAGCCTCGGTGTCTGTTCATGCACCACGTCCCTCTCAGGTGGTGCCAGACCAGCAGCGGCGCGGTACCGGAGGTACCATACGCTTGCTGGGGCGTGGCCAAGCCGGCGAATCACGGGACGCCCAAGGCCACCGCCCCGGCACGAGCAAGGCGCGGTCGCCGGGATGGGAACATGCTCCTTCTAACACGGTTAGAAGTCCGAGCATGTCCCGTTCCTCGCACCGTTCGCCACCGTTTCCCTCCTCTCCAGCAGAAGCCCTGGCCAGGGCTCAGCTGCTCCTCGACTTCCCTCCAGCGGCGGACAAGGCCGAAGACTGGAGGGCGACGATCCAGAGCCTCATCACCTTCGCCAACAACGACGCGCCGCAGCAGCCGGCAACTTCACGGCCGCGGCAAGTCGACCAAGCGAAGGCCGATGGCAACAAGACCGCCGGGGGTGCAACTACCGTGCACTCCCCGCCGCGGAAGCAGAAATCGCCACCCCGCCGGATCAACGTCGACGACGACTCTACGGCATCGTCGGATCCGCGGGCTCGCCGCGATCAGCGCCAAGTCCTAGACGACAGGCGACAAGAGGACGCTTGAACTCGCATCGAGCGTCGACGAGAAGCCCGAAGACAGTCAGATCAGCGCGCTGGGACCGCTGTCGACGCGCACGTGCCCGGTGAACCATGCGACTTGCCGTACGCGGCAGGTTGCCCTGCGTTCACCCGTGAGCTGCGGCAAGTCCAGTGGCCCGGCATGAAGAATTTCAAGCCCGACGTACCCGAGAAGTACGACGGCAAGACACACCCCTCGGAGTTCCTCAGCATCTACACCATTGCGGTGCAGGCTGCCGGGGGACGTGACGAGAAGATCCTAGCCAACTACTTCCCGCTAGTGCTTAAGCCAAACGTCCGGTCTTGGCTTATGCACTTGTCGGAGAACTCCATCTCCTCATGGGCAGATCTGTGCCACCAGTTTGTTGGCGCCTTCACGGGCGGCCACAAACCCCACGGCCAGGAGAGCGATCTCCACATCCTTGCCCAGAAGGAGGAAGAGTCCATGCACAAATACATCCAAAGATTCAGCCGCGTCCAGCACAACATTCCCGACGTCCACCCTGCCGCGGTTATCAGCGCGTTTCACCAGAACGTGCGTAACCGCCGGATGAGGGAGGAGATGGCCATGACCAAGATCCGGGATGCCAGCGAGCTCTACGCTCTGGCTGACAAGTGTGCGCGCGCTGAAGAGGGGAGGAGACTCCCCGGAGAGGATACTGGCGCAGGAGGAAGCGACAGCGAGGATGCCGCCCCGACGAGGAAAAACCGGCGGCGGAATAATAGAAAGAAGAAGAGCAAGGAGGTGCTGGTTGTCGAGCAGTCCGGCAAGGAGGCTCCCGCCAAGAAGGCACAGGCTGGCGGTTCCGGCAAGGAGCCCGCCCCTGTAGCGGCAGCCGACAAGCAGGACGGCTCCGACAAGCAGTACTGCAAGATCCACCGCACCAAGGGCTACGATCTCCAGAACTGCAAAAGAGTGGAATACCTCGTAGAGCAGCAGAAGGCTGAATACGAGCGACGTGACAAGGAGAAGGCCCAAGGAGGCGGAGGAGAACCCAGCAAGAAGCGGCTGTTCAATGGCCGGGGAGGACGCCGCGACAAGGCCAAGCAGCGGCAAGGTGACAGACCTCCCCGGGGCCGCGACAAGGATGAGGATAAAGACGATGATGATGACATGGAAGAAGGAGACAACAGCGAGCAGGAGTTCCAGAAGGCCACAGAGGTTCTGTGTGTCGACGGAGGTGCCTCTCTGCACACTTCCCACCGCCAGCTCAAGCAGTGGGTGCGAGAAGTGAATGCAGCTGAGCCACCCGTCGAGTCACGCAGGCTGCTGAAGTGGTCCGGCACGCCCATCATCTTTGACCTTGAGGACCACCCTGACCGCACAACTGCGGTCGGGTGCTTGCCGATGTTGGTCTCACCAACTATCCGCATCCTCAAGGTCACCAAGATGTTGGTTGACGGCGGGGCCGGCCTGAACTTGATCTCCTCAGCTGTGATCAAGAAGCTACAGATCCCCGACAGCGAGCTCGAGGAAACCGGGTCGTTCCAAGGGATCAACCCGGGAAGGAGCAAGCCGAAGGGGAACATTACGCTGCCAGTGACCTTTGGCGGGGAGCTCAACTTCAGGACGGAGAGGATCACGTTTGATGTTGCTGATATCCCATTACCATACAATGGGATACTTGGCCGTCCTGCCCTCGCCAAGTTCATGGCAGCTTCCCACTATGCATACAACATGCTCAAGATGCCGGGGCCGATAAGCGTCATCTCTGTCCCTGGCGACAAGAAAGACGTGCTTATCTGCGCCGACAAGATCTACCGGGATGCAGCAGCCGCAGCAGGAAGCAACACACTTGCCGCTGAAGCTCCCGGGGGGAAGAACAAGACCAAGTCCGACAAGAGCTCTGGAGCCCACTCCGGCAAACGCACCTCCTCGGAGTGCTGCGCTGCCGTCGAGGACGCGCCATCGAGCTCCATCGGCAAGTGCAAGAAAGGAATGGCAGCTGCACCGGCAACCAAGAAGGTGTCCGCCAAGGAGGATGGCACTGGTGGTACCTTCACCATCAGTGCTACACTCGACCACAAATAGGAAAGCGTGCTCGTTGCCTTCCTGCGGGCGAATGTCGACGTGTTTGCATGGCAACCGTCTGACATCCCCGGCGTTCCCAGGAAGGTAATGGAGCACAAGCTTGCTGTTTGTCCTCACGCGCGGCCCGTCAAGCAGAAGGTGAGGGAGCAAGCCGTGGAGCGCCAAGAGTTCATAGCTGAAGAGATAAAGAAGTTAGAAGCAGCAGGCCTGGTTAGAGGCGTAATACATCCCGCGTGGTTGGCCAATCCAGTTGTCGTGCGAAAGGCTAATGGAAAGTGGAGACTTTGTATAGACTTCACCGACGTAAACAAAGCTTGTCCCAAGGATCCCTTTCCCTTGCCGCGCATCGACCAAATTGTTGACTCCACAGCTGGATGTGAGTTGCTCTCATTCCTTGATGCATACTCAGGTTACCACCAGATATTCATGGCCAAGGAAGATGAAGAGAAGACTGCATTCATTACTCCATGCGGCACATATTGCTTCATACGCATGCCCTTTGGATTGAAGAATGCAGGCTCAACATTTGCGAGGGTGGTGCACACTGCTTTTGAGCCACAGATCCACAGGAATGTAGAAGCCTACATGGATGATATAGTGGTCAAGAGCAAGAGCAAAGATACCCTGATACAGGACTTAGAGGAAACCTTTGAGAATCTGCGCAAGATCCAACTCAAGCTGAACCCCGAGAAGTGCGTCTTCGGAGTTCCCTTCGGCAAGCTTCTCGGGTTCTTTGTGTCCCAGAGGGGGATTGAAGCCAATCCCGACAAGATAAAAGCCATCGAGCAGATTGAAGCCCCGAAGCGCGTCAAGGACGTAAGAAGACTTGCTGGTTGTGTGGCTGCCCTCAGCAGGTTCATTTCAAAGTCTGCAGAGTGCGCCCTGCCTTTCTTCAAAATTTTGAAAAAGGCAGGTCCTATGAAATGGACTCCGGAAGCGGAGGCAGCGCTGCAAGACTTGAAAGGATACCTGTCCTCCACTCTGATACTTGTCGCACCTAGGCCACAAGAGAAGTTGCTGCTGTACCTAGCGGCAACCAATCAAGTGGTTAGTGCTGCGTTAGTAGCGGAGAGAGAGGCAAATGAGGAACCCACATCCCCGACAAGCGAATCCAGCGACAAGCAGGGGGCTTCCCCGACAAGCTCTGGCCCCGACAAGGACAAGTCTGCGCAGGAGCAAGGAGAAGTAAGAAGGAAGATGGTGCAGCGCCCAGTGTATTTCGTAAGTTCCCTTCTGCAGGGGGCTAGATCAAGATACTCTGGGGTGCAGAAGTTGCTTTTCGGCCTCCTCATGGCCTCAAGGAAGCTGCGCCATTACTTCCAAGCACACGAGATAACGGTGGTCACTCGCTTTCCGCTGAAGAGGATATTGCAGAATCCCGAAGCAACAGGCAGGATCGTCGAGTGGGCACTGGAGCTGTCAAGCTTTGGTCTCAAGTTTGAGAGTACTTCAACCATACAGAGCAGAGCTTTGGCAGAATTCATAGCAGAATGGACCCCAACGCCAGATGAAGAAGTCCTAGAGACAAGCGTCCCCGTCCAAGAAGCGAGCAACGAGTGGATAATGTACTTTGATGGTGCTTTCTCGCTGCAAGGCGCCGGTGCCGGCGTAGTACTCATAGCGCCCACCGGAGAGCACCTCAAGTATGTTGTCCAGATGCACTTTCCCAAGGAGCAAGCGACAAACAATACTGTTGAGTATGAAGGTTTGCTTGCCGGCCTCAGAATTGCGGCCGAGCTTGGGATCAAGAAGTTGATTGTGCGGGGAGATTCACAGTTGGTGGTCCGACAAGTGAATAAGAGTTACCAGAGCCCTTTGATGGAAGCTTATGTCGATGAAGTGAGGAAGCTTGAAGAGCACTTTGAAGGTCTGCAAATGGAGCACGTCCCAAGAGCTCAGAATGATATTGCAGATGGCCTCTCAAAGTGTGCTACAATGAAGTTACCTGTGGAACCAGGGACCTTCGTGCTCAAGTTAACTCAGCCATCCGTTACACCATCAGTTGGGCAAAACAAGAAGAGCAAGTTGGTTTCCGGCGACTACTTGCCGGCGGATCTTCCCGAAGCCGCCGCCAAGGTCCCCAAGATCAACAGCCATGATGCTGAGGAACAGTTTGCTCCTGCAGATCCAAGGGTCTGTACAGTTGAAGCAGGCGTTCCCGACAAGCCTTGCCCCGGTAGGCTTGCCGGGGGACCATCAGCTCCGGCAGAGCCGCAGGTTCTTGCCGTAGAAGCTGAGGTTCCCGCAGCAGCCCTCATGCCTTTAGTCCTTGTTGTTGAGCCTCAGGCTCCAGCATGGGCACAGCAAATCGTCCGCTTTCTGCAAACTGGAGAACTTCCCGACGAGCCAGAAGAGATAGAGAAAATAACCAGGCAGTTGAGTATGTACCAGTTCGTTGGCAATGAACTGTACAGAAGAAGACTCAATGGTGTCAGGTTGAAGTGCATTTCCAGGGAAGATGGACAGAAGCTGTTGGCAGAGATACATGGAGGCATATGTGGCCACCACATTGGCGCAAGGGCACTTGCCGGGAAGGCGTTCCGGCAAGGGTTCTTCTGGCCAGAAGCCCTCCAAGATGCAACTGCACAAGTAACCAAGTGTGAAGCGTGCCAGTTCCATGCCAAGCAAATTCACCAGCCAGCTCAAGCTCTCCAGACGATCCCTTTGTCCTGGCCCTTCTCGGTCTGGGGGCTCGATATTCTCGGCCCCTTTCCCCGCGCAGTCGGGGGCTTTGAGTACTTGTACATAGCAATCGACAAGTTCACAAAGTGGCCAGAAGTGGAACCAGTGAGAAAAGTGACAGCACAGTCAGCAGTCAGGTTCTTCAGATCGATTGTTTGTCGTTTCGGAATCCCTAACAGGATAATCACCGACAACGGCACACAGTTTACAAGTCGCACCTTCATGCAGTACGTCCAAGACCTTGGCGCCAAGGTCTGCTTTGCTTCTATTGCTCACCCGAGGAGCAATGGTCAAGCAGAGAGGGCCAATGCTGAAGTGCTGCGCGGACTCAAGACAAGAACCTTCGACAGGCTGCACAAGTGCGGAAGAAACTGGATAGAGGAGTTGCCGGCGGCTTGTTGGTCAATCAGGACGACACCAAATCGAGCCACCGGACAGACACCCTTTGCTCTTGTATATGGAGCAGAGGCAGTTCTCCCTATGGAACTCGTATACGGATCTCCTGGAGTGCTCGCTTATGATGAGCTCGAGCAAGAGCAACTGCGACAAGATGATACATTGCTCCTTGAGGAGGAACGTCTCCAGGCTGCTGTACGAGCTGCTCGATACCAGCAATCCTTGCGTCGCTATCATAGCCGCAAGGTCAGGGCCAGGAGTCTCGAAGAAGGCGACCTTGTTCTTCGGCGTGTTCAGTCCGCCAAGAATTCCAACAAGTTGACGCCGAAGTGGGAAGGCCCTTATCGGGTGAGACAAGTCACAAGGCCCGGCGCTGTCCGCCTTGAGACAGAAGAAGGCTTACCGGTGAGCAACTCCTGGAACATAGAGCATCTTCGCAAGTTTCACCCGTAAGGCGCGGTTGCCGTGATCCGCTCCGGCAACCACCTTTTGCGCAAGTCTTGCCGCTGTTGCATGTAAACCTTTGTACAAAGCCGGGCGCAGATCCCGTGCATCAGTAAAGCTTTTGTGCTTCACACTATTTGTCATTACCATGCTTTTCTTTGTTATTTGCATGCATCATCTGACACCTTGTGCAACGCACATCCCCGGTAAGCACTAGCAAGCCATAAGGCCCTATACTTGTTTTCCTCCTCTTTTTCTTTCCCTCTTAAGCAGAAGGAGTATTCCTCGCGCACAAGTTTGCCGAGGGGGAAGGAGATGGAGGCATGAACCAAGTACTGTTCAATAAAGAGAAGCCCTGTCGGGGAGCAAACAATCTATGAAAGCTAAGTTACCAAAGTTTGAGTAATTCAAATTTTTCAAATTTTTTAGCTGTCTTCCTTGAACAACCACACTTTGTATGGAAAACCTGTGCACGGAGGAACCTACCCGTGGCTAGCCGCACCCTTACTTTGTTTCGAGCACGCTCAACGACTTAAGTGAGCTGCGACAAGTGTCGCGCCCTTACTTCGTTTTCGAGTTCGCTCAGCAATCTAAGTGTGCTGCGACTAGCTGCGGCAAGGTTTCTTGCCGGCAAAGGTATTGCCAGCAGGCTGCTAAGAGTCCAGCACTCAGCGCTCGCGGCGAGGGTCCTTTGCCGGCAAGTTCCCTAAAAACGTAGGGTGGAATGCATACAAAGTGAAGGGACCAAAGCAAGGGAGATAACATAGCATTGGTTGCTCAAAATAAGATTGTATATTACAAAGATAACTTGCCGCAATACTAACAGATTCTTGTCCGTAACATGCTTTGCAGCGGCAAAGGAAGCAGAAAGAAAGGAATCTAATCTACGCGGTCGCCTTCATGCCTCGTGATCTTGCCCACCTTGGCGACGATGTGGGCAACTTGCGCCTTCAACGCCTCCTGGTCAGCTTCGGGCGGCAAGGAGCGGAGGACATTGACGAGGTTGATGCCGGGGTTGCGGTAGACGATCTTCGATAAGACCCGCTCCATGGTGCCCATGCAGAGCCGATGCGCCTCGTCGGCCAGCTGCACGGGGATCTTCTCCCGCAGCCGCGCAAGCGCCGGCGCAATTCCCCTGAAGAACATACTCAACTTGACGCTGTGGGGGAGACTCTCGTCCGGGGAGTACACGAGATGCTCCGCCCTCAGCGCCATCATCTCCATGTCAATATTGGCAGCGGAGGTGACCAGCTCATCAGTCCACTGCTCCACTGCCCGGTTGAAGTTGTTTTGCGAGACGGCGGCGCTCTCCACCAAGGCCCTTTCCTTGCGGAGTTCGTCCTTCAGCTTCGTCTCGCGGTCTCGGGCGGCGTCGAGCGAGTCAGTCAAGGTGGAGACCTTCAGCTCTAAGTCAGCGATGGAGTTCCTGGCGTCAGTGAGCTCTTTGCCCTTCTCGGAGAGGCGTATCTGCAGCTCAGAGTTGGTGTGGGCATCTTTCTCCCGCGCCACGTTGAGCGCAGTGACCCTCTCCTCGCTCGCCTTCAGGTACAGCTCCGTCTGCGCCACCTTGGCCTCCAGGTCCTTCTTGGCGGTCTCTGCGGCGGCTGCGGCGTTCCTCGCCTCCTTCAGAGCCCCGCCAATGGCCTGCTCCCGGGCGGCGAGGTCGTCCTCGTGGGCGTCGAGGTCGACCTTCCGCTGGTTGAGTACTCCTTCCCGCCGAGACAACTCCTCGGCGGCCAATCGTTGCTGCTCCTCGGCCTCAGCTTTTTCAAGGATAAATGCTTGCTGCGCCCCGGCAAGCTCTTCACGCTCCTCCGCTAAGCTTCGGAGGGCCGCCTGATTGGCGGCGCGGAGCTCCGCGACGCGCTTCTCCAAGTCAGCTCCAGCCTTGGCGGCGAGAGCCTCCCGAGACTCCAACTTCGCCTGCCTGGCCCGGTACAAAGCCAGGAGCCGACGCAGGAGTCTCTCCTCTTCGGGCTCGTCGCTGCCGCCGGGTGTTTCAACAATCTTCAATCCGGCGGAGGCGAGGACCTCTGCGTCAAAGGTCTGTCCCTCCGCGGGTGCTCGAGACGAGGACGCCCACGGGACTTGAATAAAAACCCCGTTGGCGGCCTCCAAGTAGACACCCGACCGCTCCGCGGGGGCGGAAGGGTCGGCGGCCGGTGCAGCGTCCGGCGCTCCCGCAGCCTCCGGGCCAGCGGTACGGTCGCCGGTCCCTTCCCCAGCCGCAGCGTCGGCGGTCGGGGCGGTCTCCTCGACGGCTGGCTTGTCAGCTCCAGCCATCTCCTCGGCTGCAGTGGCATTGCCGCAGTCGCCATGCACGCCCTCCTCGACGGTGGTCTCCGTTTCCATCCGCTCCGGGGCGGGAAGATCTAGCGGAAGAAAAAGAAAAGAAAGATCGTCAAGCAAATATCCAAAAAAGACGAATTCGAGAAGAAGAAGTCACAAGGGTTACCTTCGCGGACTTCTTCGACGAAGGGGTCCCTCGCCGGGGAATTCTCCCTTGGCGGCGGAGTAGTGGCCCCTGCTGGCGGAGGGCCGCCTGCGCCCTCCCTTGGCGGGGTGCTCACCCTTGTCGGGCTGCTCACCCTTGGCGGGGTACTCGCCCTTGGCGGAGTGCCCGTCCTTGGCGGAGCGTTCTCTCTTGCCGGGGAGTTCATCCTTGGCGGGGAGGGTGGAGCAAGTGGCTCGTCGGGGGCGACCTCCTAGCGCTCCTGCGGCTGCGGCTCCACTTCTGCACAAGACAACAAGACATCAACCAAGATGATAACCTCAAGCGCACCCGTCAAGTAGAAAGATAAATACCAGACTTACGCTGGGGGCTGCGCTGGGGGCTGCTCCTCGGAGCAGCAGGCTGATCCGGCAAGCTCGTCGCCGGCGCGTCGCTTGTCGCCGCAACGGGCTCGTCGTCCTCGATATTGACCACAGGGATCTTGGCCCTCTTCGCCATCCGCTGGGTCAAGGTCCTGCGAAGCAAAACAAAAGCAAGATCAGAACCAAGCAAGGAAAATCAAGACAAAATCAAAGAAACTAAAAGAATTGCAAGTACTTACTCCTCTTCCTCTTCGTCGGAGCTGAGGGCGGAGAAGTCAAACTCCGCCTGGTGTGCTCCCGCGCGAGGAGCTGGAGGAGAAGACTCCCTCGGGCGCTTGGCGGGCTCCGGGGCTATGGGCTGTGAAGACCCGGCCCCCGTCGTCGCCGAGGACCGAGGGGCAGAAGGAGCACCCGTTCCGCTCCGGGAAGATCCCCCTCTGCTTGGCGCTCGAGCACGGGGCGCCTCCTTGACGGCTTCGCTCGTCTTGGTGGCACGCGTCGCATGGCGCGTCGGCTGCTGTCGAAGCGCCTGTGGCCTCGCCGTCTCAGCTGCCTTGCGGAGGCGCTTCTTCAGTTGCTGCGGAGGGCTTGGCGGAGGCGGAGAGTTCTCCGAGGATGAGGAGGCATCGTCGTCAAGATTCAGAGATCCACCAGAGTCTTCATCGGAATCTCCAGACTCGGCGTCCTCCTCCTCCTCGGCAGGCCCGCTGGACTCAGTACCATGCCCGGCGGCCTCGCTCCCCCCGGCAACCTCGCTCGTCCCGGCAAGCTTCACGGAAGGCTCCCCGGCAAACTCCCCGGGCGCAATCTTCAGCAGCTTGAGGATTTCCGCCTCCTCTGCTTGACTCACTGCGTCCACGGCCTCTGCCTCGTCCACAGTGTATCCAAATTCGCCCGCAGCCGCAGCTGCGGCGGCCTCCTCCATCCTGGAGGCAATGTAAGCTACATCCCGGTCAGTAGTATCCCGGGTGAGGCCCTTCTTCTCCTCGGCGTTGCGGGGCTTCTCGACCAAGTTGTCGAAGAAGGTCTGCACGGTCTCTGCTGGAGGCTCCAGCCAAGTGGGGACGACGCCATGGGAGTCGCACTCGGGCATCATCGCGCGTATGGAATCGCGGGTAGTGCTGTTGCACAGCGGCACCACTCCTCGGGAAGGTTTGAACCACTCCAGGTGGGTGGGGTCATGCTTGAAGAGCTCCCGGACCATCCCCTTCAACTCCAAGACGGTGAAATTGTAGTTCAATCCAGGGCGCAGCCTCATGCAATCTGCCGCATTGCCGAATTCCCAGGCGGGCCTCCTCCTTTCTTGTAGAGGGGCGATGCGGCGGCGGAGGAAATCTGCTCCAACTTCTCCAACAGTCAGATTGGCGGCCCGGAGACGAAGGATCCTAATGAGGGCGATCTGAAGCTTGCTGTCCTCCGGGGCCAATTCACTCCAATCCTTGCCGCGCACTATGGCAGTCTTGCGCGGCGAGGTAAAGGGCTCAGGCTTAGCTTCCAGCACCCAGCACCAATCGGCTCTCCACTCCTCCCACTTGCCGCGGAGCTCTCCCTTCAAGTACGCCTCCTTCTTGTTCAGCCTGAAGATCCAGGAGATGCCGCCGGAGAGGGGAGAACCGGACTCTACTCTAGGCGTGAAGAAGTGGCGGAAAAGAGCTACATTTGGATGAACCCCAACATAGTTTTCGCACAGATGTGCGAAAACGGCCATCGTAAGGATGGCGTTGGGGGTGAAATCTAGGAGGTGGAGGCCATACGTATTCATTACATCACAAAAGAACTCCGAGTACGGAGGGCACAGACCACAATGGAAGAATGCGGCAAAGTAAAAGTACCCGCCGAGGAACATGTCGGCAGCGACGGCGGGGAGGACTCTGGTGCGGGGATGAGCTTTGGTCTCCCTCGCCCAGAACAAATAGTATTTGTCCCATAGCTCCCTCGCGCCAAGCCTCGGCGCGAAGACCACGCACTTCCTCCGCAGGGCTGCCAGCTTCGCCGCCTGCTCGGACTTCTCCTTCTTGGCCTTGTCACTCTTCGCCTTGTCGCTCTTCGGAGCCATGGCGGGGGCGGCGAGGAAAGAGGCGAGGAGGTCGACGGTGCCGCGGATGCGGGAGATGGTGGAGGAAGGGAGGGGCTGGGCTCTCTGTCGACCTTTTGGGAGGCAGAGGGCGACGGGGGTTTCTGGAGAATCAAGGCGCAATGAAAATGATGGAGGGAACTGCCCCTGCTTCCTCTGCTTTTAAGGGGGAAGTGGGGGACGTTCCGCATTTCCCATTAAAGAACAGGCCACGATCTCTCCCACGACGCCGCAATCGACGCGTGCCGTTAGGGAGGGATGCGGCGGATACAGAAGGGGATACGGCTTGCCGTGGGCCGCGTGTGCCCGTGCACTGTCTTGGGCCTGGCCCAACAGCGCTCGGCACCGTGTGTGGCCCAAGCCCGGGGGCTCCTGTCGGTGTACTAAGATAGGGGTACCTTAGTACCCCAACTTGTGCACGGGCAGTAGCAGCTTCCCGTGGCAGGGCTTACCACGTGCTCGCCCAGAACCGTTCTGGTCCCTATGAAGCCATTCAAGAACAAAGTATACAAGTCAGAAGATCAAGGCCCCGGCAAGAGGAGCTTGCCGGGAAGGCCGCACCAGGCTCAAGATTATCACTTTAGCACAAGACCCTGGCAAGAGGAGCTTGCCAGGAAGGCCAAGGAACACGTACCTCAAGAGATGTCTCAGCGCATCATGCGCCTCGGCAGGACCCGGAGAGCGACAAGCTTCCGGGCCCGGCAAGATCACGACCCCGGCAAGGTGCTTGCCGGGGAAACCTACGCTGTGTGCCCGCGCTCCAGCTCATCTGCCCACGCGTCGCCCTGGGGCCCTTCCAGGGGCACGTGGCAGACGGCTGTGCAGCCTGGGGCACACGGTGGCAAGCCACGGTGACGAGGCTACCGCCGTGGCGAACGGAGAAGCATGGACGGACGCTTTTGGGGGCGACGACGACGGGCATTTAATGCCCTTGTCCCCCACTGTCAAAGTTAGGTGAAGACCACTGTTCATATACTGTTCATGCACTGTTGCAACTACCACCAAATTTACACTTTTACCCTCCTCTACGTTGACACCTGTCGATGACCCCTTTGAGCTATAAAAGGAGGCCCATGCACAACGTAGAGGGGGTTCGAAGCCTAGACAACTCTCTCGCTCGGCGTAGCTAGTACTGTAGATCTTCAAGCTCCCGAGCTCAAGAACTCAATACAACCTGAGCAGGAGTAGGGTTTTACGCGTCCGCGTGGCCCGAACCTGGGTAAAACTGCCCGCGTGTGCTCCTCGATCTGCTCTCTGTGCTCCCTCCGCTCCCTTACCGTAATGTAGAAGGGGCTCCGGTCCCATAGGTGTTCGTGGGCGGACAGTTTCCCCCGACACATCCTTTGTGTGGAGGTCGGGATCGTGCGATGGTTAACTCCTACCAACCCTTCCCCTAGGAGCATGCGTTGAATACTTTGTTTTGATGACTCGTAGATTTTTGCAATAAGAACTCATATACTTATTGCAAAAATTTACGAGTCATCAAAACAAAGAAATCAACGCATGCTCCTAGGGGGGAGATTGGTAGGATTTAACCATCGCGCGCCCCTGACCTCCACACAAAGGATGACACTCTACAAATACCTCATGCTCTAACTTCGTCACATAGCGCTTCACCATAAGTGCATGCTACGGGAATCACAAACTTTAACACAAGTATTTATCAATTTCATAATAACTCCACTAGCATGACTCTAATATCACTATCCTCATATCTCAAAACAATCGTCAAGTATGAAACTTCTCATCATATTCAATGCACTTTGTATGAAAGTTTTTACTACATTTATCTTGGATGCCTATCATATTAAGACTAGTTTTATAACCAAAGCACATTACCATGCTGTTCCAAAAGACTCTCAAAAGGATATAAGTGAAGCATGAGAGATCAACAATTTCTACAAAATAAAATCACCATCGTGCTTTAAAAGATATAAGTGAAGCACTAGAGCACAACTACTTAGCTCAAAAGATATAAGTGAAGCACATAGAGTGTTCTAACAAATTCTAGGCCATATTTATCTCTCTCAAAAAGGTGTGTACAGCAAGGATTATTGTGGAAAACTAACAATCAAAGACTCAATTCATACATGACGCTCCAAGTAAAATACATATCATGTGGTGAATAAAAATATAGTCCCGAGTATAGTTACCGATAGATGAAGACGAAAGAGGGGATGCCTTCCCGGGGCATCCCCAAGCTTAGGATTTTGGTTCTCCTTGAATTTTACCTTGGGGTGCCTTGGGCATCCCCAAGCTTAGGCTCTTGCCACTGTTTGGTCCATAGTCCATCAAAGCAATACTCAAAACTTGAACACTTCACAACACAAAACTTAGCCAAAAATCTCGTCAGCTCCGTTAGTATAAGAAAACAAATCACCACTCAAAGGTACTGTAATGAACTCATTCTTTGTTTATATTGGTGTTAAACCTACTGTATTCCAACTTCTCTATGATTCATATCCTCCAATACTACTCATAGATTCATCAAAATAAGCAAACAACACACGAAAAACAGAATCTGTCAAAAACAGAACAGTCTGTAGTAATCTGTAACTTTCGCATACTTCTGTAACTCCAAAAAAATTGAAATAAATTGGTAAACGTGAGGAATTTGTCTATTAATCATCTGCAAAAAGAATCAACTAAATAGCACTCTCCAGTAAAATCTAGTGACTATTCTAGTGAGTGCTAATGTTTCTGTTTTTTACAGCAAGATCATATAAACTTCACACAAGTCTTCCCAAAGGTTCTACTTGGCACAAACACTAAATTAAACACAAAACCACATCTAAACATAAGCTAGATGCAATATTTATTTCTAAACAAAAGCAAAAACAAATAAAATAAAATTGGGTTGCCTCCCAACAAGCGCTATCGTTTAACGCCCCTAGCTAGGCACGATACAAGGATAGATCTAGGTATTGCCATCTTTGTAAGGCAATCCATAAGTGGCTCTCATAATGGATTCATAAGGTAATTTGATTTTCTTTCTAGGAAAGTGTTACATGCCTTTCCTTAATGGAAATTGGAATCTAATATTTCCTTCCTTCATATCAATAATTGCACCAATCGTTCTAAGGAAAGGTCTACCAAGAATAATAGGACATGAAGGATTGCAATCTATATCAAGAACAATGAAATCTACGGGAACATAATTCCTATTGGCAACAATAAGAACATCATTAATCCTTCCCATAGGTTTCTTAATAGTAGAATCCGCAAGATGCAAATTTAAAGAACAATCATCAAGCTCATGGAAACCTAACAAATCACACAAAGTTTTTGGGATAGTGGAAACACTTGCACCCAAATCACACAAAGCAAAATATTCATGCTATTTAATTTTAATTTTAATAGCAGGTTCCCACTCATCTTAAAGCTTTCTAGGGATAGAAACTTCTAGTTCAAGTTTTTCTTCATATGATTGCATCAAAGCATCAACTATGTGTTTGGTAAAAGCTTTATTTTGGCTATAAGCATGCGGAGAGTTTGTACGGATTGCAACAAGGAAATACAATCAATCAAAGAGCAATTGTCATAATTGAATCCCTTGAAATCCAAAGTAGTGGGTTCATCACTATGCAAAGTTTTAATCTCTTCAACCCCACTTTTAACAATTTTAGCATCAAGATCTAGAAACTCCGAATCATTGGGACGCCTTCTAATTAAAGTAGACTCATCTCCATTCCCATCTTTATCAAGATTCATACTAGAAAAAAGGATCTAATAGGAGACACATCAATAACTTTCAGATCTTCATCTTTACTTTCATGATAACTAGAAGAACACACTTTTATAAATCTCTCTTTTTTAGCACGCATCCTAGCGGTTCTTTCTTTGCATTCATCAATGGAAATTGTCATGGCTTCGAGGGACTCATTGATATCATGCTTAGGTGGAATAGATCTAAGTTTCAAAGAATCAACATCAAGAGTATTTCTATCCACGCTTCTAGCCAGTTCATCAATCGTAAGCAATTTTTCTTCAAGGAAAGCATTGAAATTCTTTTGCGAATTCATAAATTCCTTAACAGTAGTTTCAAATTCAGAAGGCATCTTTCCATAAGAGTTATTGTAGGAATTACCAAAATTATTAGAGGAATTACTAGGAAAAGGCCTAGGATTGAAGTTTCCTCTATAAGCATTGTTACCAAAATTATTCCTACCAACAAAATTCACATCCAAAGATTCATTATTATTTTCAATCAACATGGATAAAGGCATATCATTAGGATCAGAAGAAGCACTCTTAGCAGCAAATAATTTCATAAGTTCATCCATCTTTCCACTCAAGACACTAATCTCTTCAATATCATGCACTTTTTACTAGTAGATCTTTCGGTGTGCCATTGAGAATAATTAACCATAATATTATCTACGAGTTTGGTAGCTTCTACTAAGGTAGTTTCCATGAAAGTGCCTCCTGCGGCCGAATCTAAAAGATTTCTAGAAGCAAAATTCAAGCCAGCATAAAAGTTTTGTATAATCATCCATAAGTTCACACCATGTGTAGGGCAATTATGTATCATTAATTTCATTCTCTCCCAAGCTTGTGCAACATGCTCATGATCTAGTTGCTTAAAATTCATAATATTGTTTGTAAGAGAGATGATCTTAGCAGGAGGAAAATACTTAGAGATAAAAGCATCTTTGCACTTATTCCACGAATCAATACTATTTCTAGGCAAGGAGGAAAACCAAGTTTTAGCACGATCTCTAAGTGAAAACGGAAATAACTTCAATTTAACAATATCATTATCCGTATCCCTTTTCTTTTGCATATCACACAAATCAACAAAGTTGTTTAGATGGGTAGCGGCATCTTCACTAGGAAGGCCGTAAAATTGATCTTTCATGACAAGATTCAACAAGGCAGCATTGATCTCACAAGATTAAGCATCGGTAATAGGAGCAATCAAAGTGATAATAAAATCATTATTGTTGGTATTGGAGAACTCACACAATTTGGTATTGTTCTGAGCCATAGTGACAAGCAAGCAATCCAACAGACAAGCAAACAAGAAGCAAGCGAACGATAAACACACGGCAAAAAAGAGGGCAAATAAAACGGCAAGGGTGAAGTGGGGGAGAGGAAAATGAGAGGCAAATAAATGTAATGCAAAGGATAAGGGTTTGTGATAGGTACTTGGTATATGACTTTTGCGTAAGCCTCCCCGGCAACGGCGCTAGAAATTCTTCTTGCTACTTCTCAAGCTTGTGTTGTATTCCCTCGAAGAGGAAAGGGTGATGTAGCACAGTAGCGTAAGTATTTCCCTTAGTTTTTGAGAACCAAGGTATCAATCCAGTAGGAGACCACACGCGAGTACCTCGCACCTGCACAAACAAATAAGAACTTCGAAGCCAACGCGATAAGGGGTTGTTAATCCCTTTACGGTCACTTACGAAAGTGAGATATGATAGATATGATAGTTTGATATTTTTGGTATTTTTGGATATAAGAACAGAAATAAAAAACAACAAAGTAAAGTAGATTGTAGGTTAATATGTTGAGAATAGACCCGGGGGCCATATGTTTCACTAGTGGCTTCTCTCATGATAGCAGAATTCTACGGTGGGCGAACAAATTACTGTCGAGCAATTGATATAAAGGCGAATAATTATGAGAATATCTAGGCATGATCATTATATATAGGCATCACGTCCGTGACAAGTAGACCGAGAGGATTTTGCATCTACTACTATTACTCCACACATCGACCGCTATCCAGCATGCATCTAGAGTATCAAGTTCAAAAGAACAGAGTAATGCTTTAAGCAAGATGACATGATGTAGAGGGATAAACTCAAGCAATAAGATATAATCCCCATCTTTTTATCCTCGATGGCAACAATACTATACGTGCCTTGCTACCCCTGCTGTCACTGGGAAAGGACACCACAAGATTGAACCCAAAGCCATGCACTTCTCCCATTGCAAGAACTATAGATCTAGTAGGCCAAACTAAACCGATAATACGAAGAGACTTGCAAGGATATTATAATCATACATAAAAGAATTTAGAAAAGAACCAAATATTTCTCATAGATAATCTTGATCATAAACCCACAAGTCATCGGATCTCGACAAACACACCGCAAAAAGATTACATCGAATAGATCTCCTCAAAGACCGAGGAGAACTTGGTATTGAGATCCAGAAAGAGAGAATAAGCCATCTAGGTACTAACTATGGACCCGAAGGTCTGTGGTAAACTACTCACAACTTATGGTGAGGCGATGGAGTTGATGTAGAAGCACTCCATGGAAGATCTCCCCTCCGGCGGAGCTCCGGAATAGGCCCCAAGATGGGATCTCACGGGAACAGAAGGTTGCGGCGGCAGAACTAGGGTTTTTCTGTTGCTTCGATGTTTTCAGGGTACATGGATATATATAGGAGGAAGGTGTTGGGTAACGTAGTATTTTAAAATTTTCCTACGATCACGCAAGATCTATCTACCAGATGCATAGCAACGAGAGGGAAGAGTGTGTCTACGTACCCTCGTAGACCGGAAGCGGAAGCGTCAAGTGACGCGGTTGATGTAGTCGAACTTCTTCGCGATTCAACCGATCAAGCACCGAACGTACGGCACCTCCGCGTTCAGCACACGTTCAGCTTGATGACGTCCCACGAGCTCTTGATCCAGTTGAGCTTCACGGGAGAGTTTTGTCAGCACGACGGCGTGGTGACGGATATGATGTATTTACCGGCGCAGGGCTTCGCCTAAGCACTGCAACGGTATGACCGAGGTGTGTTTCTGTGGAGAGGGGCACCGCACACGGCTGGAACAATTCAACTTGTGTGTGTTTGGGTGCCCCCCCGCCCCCGTATATAAAGGAGCAAGGGAGGAGGGCTGGCCGGCCTCCTATGGTGCGGCTAGGGCAATCCTACTAGGAATAGGATTGCAATCCTATTCCTAGTAGGAGTCCACCAAGAAGGAAGAGAGGGAAAGGAAAAGAGGGAGAGGTGGCGCCCCCCAATCCTAGTCCAACTAGGATCCCCTGGTGGGGCGCCGGCCAGCCTCTATGGGATGCCTCTCTCCTTTCCTTCAAGGCCCACTATGGACCATCCCCCCTCGTGGGGGGTTCCGGTAACCCCCTCCGGCAATCCAGTTAAATCCGAAACTTTTCCGGAACACTTCCGGTGTCCGAATATAGTCGTCTAATATATCAATCTTTATGTCTCGGACATTCCGAGACTCCTCGTCATGTCCGTGATCTCATCCGGGTCTCCGAACTACCTTCGGTACATCAAAACTCATAAACTCATAATACCGATCGTCATCAAACATTAAGCGTGCGGACCCTACGGGTTTGAGAACTATGTAGACATGACCGAGACTCATCTCCGGTCAATAACCAATAGCGGAACCTGGATGCTCATATTGGTTCCTACATATTCTACGAAGATCTTTATCGGTCAAACCGCATAACAACATACGTTGTTCCTTTTGTCATCGGTATGTTACTTGCCCGAGATTCGATCGTCGGTATCTCCATACCTAGTTCAATCTCGTTACCGGCAAGTCTCTTTACTCTTTCCGTAACACATCATCTCGTGACTAACTTATTAGTCTTTTGCTTGCAAGGCTTATTGTGATGTGTGTTACCGAGAGGGCCCAGAGATACCTCTTCGACACTCGGAGTGACAAATCCTAATCTTGATCTATGCCAACACCACGAATACTTTCGGAGACACCTGTAGAGCATCTTTATGATCACCCAGTTACGTTGTGACGTTTGATAGCACACAAGGTGTTCCTACGGTATTCGAGAGTTGCATACACTCATAGTCATAGGAACATGTATAAGTCATGAAGAAAGCAATAGCAGTAAAACTAAACGATCATAGTGCTATGCTAACGGATGGGTCTTGTCCATCACATCATTCTCCTAATGATGTGATCCCGTTGATCAAATGACAACTCATGTCTATGGCTAGGAAACATAACCATCTTTGATCAATGAGCTAGTCTAGTAGAGGCATACTCGGGACATACTGTTTTGTCTATGTATTCACACATGTACCAAGTTTCCCGTTAATACAATTCTAGCATGAATAATAAACATTTATCATGATATAAGGAAATATAAATAACAACTTTATTATTGCCTCTAGGGCATATTTCCTTCAGTCTCCCACTTGCACTAGAGTCAATAATCTAGCTCACATCGCCATGTGATTTAATACCGATAGTTCACATCGTTATGTGAATAACACCCATAGTTCACATCACCATGTGACCAACACCCAAAGGGTTTACTAGAGTCAATAATCTAGTTCACATCGCTATGTGATTAATACCCAAGAGTAATAAGGTGTGATCATGTTTTGCTTGTGAGACAAGTTTAGTCAACGGGTCTGTCACATTCAGATCCGTATGTATTTCGCAAATTTCTATGTCTACAATGCTCTGCATGGAGCTACTCTAGCTAATTGCTCCCACTTTCAATACGCATCCAGATTGATACTTAGAGTCATCTGGATTTAGTGTCAAAGCTTGCATCGGCGTAACCCTTTACGACGAACTCTTTATCACCTCCATAATCGAGAAATATTTCCTTAGTCATCCAATTACTAAGGATAATTTTGACCGCTGTACAGTGATCTATTCCTGGATCACTATTGTACCTCCCTGTCAAACTCATGGCAAGGTACACAACGTGTTTTGTACACAGCATGGCATACTTTATAGAACCTATGGCTGAGGCATAGGGAATGACTTTCATTCTCTCTATATTTTTCTGCCGTGGTCTGGCTTTGAGTCTTACTCAACTTCACACCTTACAAGTCAGGCAAGAACTCCTTCTTTGACTGATCCATTTTGAACTACTTCAAAATCTTATCAAGGTATGTACTCATCGAAAGTCTTATCAAGCGTCTTGATCTATCTCTATAGATCTTGATGCCCAATATGTAAGCAGCTTCACCAAGGTCTTTCTTTGAAAAAACTCCTTTCAAACACTCCTTTATGCTTTCCAGAAAATTCTACATCATTTCCGATCGACAATATGTCATTCACATATACTTATCAGAAATGTTGTAGTGCTCCCACTCACTTCTTGTAAATACAGGCTTCACCGCAAGTCTGTATAAATCTATATGCTTTGATCAACTTATCAAAGCGTATATTCCAACTCCGAGATGCTTGCACCAGTCCATAGATGGATCGCTGGAGCTTGCACATTTTGTTAGCACCTTTAGGATTGACAAAACCTTCTGGTTGCATCATATACAAGTCTTCTTTAATAAATCCATTAAAGAATGCAGTTTTGTTATCCATTTGCCAGATTTCTTAAAATGCGGCAATTACTAACATGATTCGGACAGACTTAAGCATCGCTACGGGTGAGAAAGTCTCATCGTAGTCAACTCCTTGAACTTGTCGAAACCCTTTCGCAACAAGTCGAGCTTTGTAAACAGTAACATTACCGTTTGCGTCGGTCTTCCTCTTGAAGATCCATTTATTTTTGATGGCTTGCCGATCATCGAGCAAGTCAACCAAAGTCCATACTTTGTTCTAATACATGGATCCCATCTCAGATTTCATGGTCTCAAGCCATTTTGCGGAATCTGGGCTCATCATCGCTTCCTCATAGTTCGTAGGTTCATCATGGTCTAGTAACATGACTTCTAGAACTGGGTTGCCGTACCACTCTGGTGCGGAACGAACTCTGGTTGATCTACGAAGTTCAGCAGAAACTTGATCTGAAGTTTCATGATCATCATCATTTGCTTCCTCACTAATTGGTGTAGGAATCACTGGAACGAGTTTCTGTGATGTACTACTTTCCAATTCGGGAGAAGGTACAATTACCTCATCAAGTTCTACTTTCCTCCCACTCACTTCTTTCGAGAGAAACTCCTTCTCTAGAAAGGATCCACTCTTAGCAACAAAGACCTTGCCTTAGGATCTGTGATAGAAGGTGTACCCAACAGTTTCTTTTTGGGTATCCTATGAAGATTTACTTCTCCGAATTGGGTTCGAGCTTATCATGTTGAAAATTTTTCACATAAGCATCGCAGTCCCAAACTTAAAGAAATGACAGCTTAGGTTTCTCGTCAAACCACAGTTCATACGGTGTCATCTCCACGGATTTAGATGGTGCCCTATTTAACGTGAATGTAGCTGTCTCTAATGCATAACCCCAAAAGCGATAGTGGTAGATCGGTAAGAGACATCATCGATCGCACCATATCTAATAAAGTACGGTTATGACGTTCGGACACACCATTACACTATGGTGTTCCAGGTGGCGTGAGTAGTGAAACTATTTCACATTGTTTTTATTGAAGGCCAAACCCGCTAACTCAAATATTTTACCTCTACGATCATATCGTAGAAACTCTTATTTTCTTGTTACGATGATTCTCCACTTCACTCTGAAATTCTTTGAACTTTTCAAATGTTTCAGACTTGTGCTTCATTAAGTAGATATACCCATATCTGCTCAAATCATCAGTGAAGGTCAGAAAATAACGATACCTGCCGCGAGCTTCAACACTCATTGGTCCGCATACATCAGTATGTATGATTTCCAACAACTCTGTTGCTCGCTCCACGGTTCCGGAGAACGGAGTTTTAGTCATCTTGCCCATGAGGCATGGTTCGCAAGCACCAAGTGATTCATAATCAAGTGATTCAAAAAGTCCATCACTATGGAGTTTCTTCATGCGCTTTACACCAATATGACCTAAACGGCAGTGCCACAAATAAGTTGCACTATCATTATTAACCTTGCATCTTGTGGCTTCAATATTATGAATATGTGTATCACACGATCGAGATTCAACAAACCATTTTCATTGGGTGTATGACCATAGAAGGTTTTATTCATGTAAACAGAACAACAATTATTCTCTAACTTACATGAATAACCGTATTTCAATAAACATGATCAAATCATATTCATGCTCAACACAAACACCAAATAACACTTATTTAGGTTCAATACTAATCCCGAAAGTATAGGGAGTGTGCGATGATGATCATATCAATCTTGGAACTACTTCCAATACACATCGTCACTTCATCCTTTAACTAGTTTCTGTTCATTATGCAACTCCCATTTCGAGTTACTACTCTTTAGCAACTGAACCAATATCAAATACCGAGGGGTTGCTATGAACACTAGTAAAATACACATCAATAATCTGTATATCAAATATACCTTTGTTCACTTTGCCATCCTTCTTATCCGCCAAATATCTAGGGCAGTTCCACTTCTAGTGACCATTTCCTTTGCAGTAGAAGCATTTAGTTTCAGGCTTGAGTTTAGCTTTGGGTTTCTTCACGGGAGTGACAACTTGCTTGTCATTCTTCTTGAAGTTCCCCTTCTATCCCTTTGCCCTTTACTTGAAACAAGTGGTCTGGTTAACCATCAACACTTGATGCTCTTTCTAGATTTCTACCTTCGCCGATTTCAGCATCGTGAAGAGCTCAGGAATTACTTTCGTCATCCCTTGCATATTATAGTTCATCACGAAGTTATACTAACTTGGTGATAGTGTCTAGAGAACTTTGTCAATTACTATCTTATCTGGAAGATTAACTCCCACTTGATTCAAGCAATTGTACTACCCAGACAATCTGAGCACATGCTCACTGGTTGAGCTATTCTCCTCCATCTTGTAGGCAAAGTACTGTCAGAGGTCTTATACCTCTCGACACGGGCATGAGTATGAAATACTAATTTCAACTCTTGGAACATCTCATATGCTCCTGGCGTTTCAAAACGTTTTTGAAGTCCCGGTTATAAGCCGTAAAGTATGGTGCACTAAACTATCAAGTAGTCATCATATCGAGCTTTTGTCAAAACGTTCATAACGTCTACATCTACTCCTGCAATAGGTCTGTCACCTAGCGGTGCATCAAGGACATAATTCTTCTGTGCAGCAATGAGGATAATCCTCATATCACGGAACAATTCCGCATCATTGCTACTAACATCTTTCAACTTGGTTTTCTCTAGGAACATATAAAAAATAAACGTGGAGCAACATCGCGAGCTATTGATCTACAACATAGATATGCTAATACTACCAGGACTAAGTTCATGATAAATTAAAGTTCAATTAATCATATTACTTAAGAACTCCCACTTAGATAGACATCCCTCCGGTCATCTAAATGATCATGTGATCCAAATCAACTAAACCATGTCCGATCATCACGTGAGATGGAGTAGTTTCAATGGTGAACATCTTATGTTGATCATATCTACTATATGATTCACGCTCGACCTTTCGGTCTCCAGTGTTCCGAGGCCATATCTGCATATGCTAGGCTCGTCAAGTTTAACCCGAGTATTCTGCGTGTGCAAAACTGGCTTACACCCGTTGTATTTGAACGTAGAGCTTATCACACCCGATCATCACGTGGTGTCTCGGCACGACGAACTTTCGCAACGGTGCATACTCAGGGAGAACACTTATACCTTGAAATTTAGTAAGGGATCATCTTATAATGCTACCGTCGTTCTAAGCAAAATAAGAAGCATAATAAGATAAACATCAGATGCAATCAAAATATGTGACATGATATGGCCATCATCATCTTGTGCTTTTGATCTCCATCTTTAAAGCACCGTTATGATCACCTTCGTCACCGGCGCGACACCTTGATCTCCATCGTAGCATCGTTGTCGTCTCGCCAACTATTGCTTCCTCGACTATCGCTACCGTTTAGTGATAAAGTAAAGCAATTACATGGCGATTGCATTTCATACAATAAAGCGACAACCATATGGCTCCTGCCAGTTGCCGATAACTTTACAAAACATGATCATCTCATACAAAACCGTATAACTCATCATGTCTTGACCATATCACATCACAACATGCCCTGCAAAAACAAGTTAGACGTCCTCTACTTTGTTGTTGCAAGTTTTACGTGGCTGCTACGGGCTTAGCAAGAACCGTTCTTACCTACGCATACAAAACCACAACGATGTTTCGTCAAGTATGTGATGTTTTAACCTTCACAAGGACCGGGCGTAGCCACACTTGATTCAGCTAAAGTGAGAGAGACAGACACCCGCCAGTCATCTTTAAGCAACGAGTGCTCGTAACGGTGAAACCAGTCTCGCGTAAGCGTACGCGTAATGTCGGTCCGGGCCGCTTCATCTCACAATACCGCCGAAGCAAAGTATGACATGCTGGTAAGCAGTATGACTAGTATCGCCCACAACTCATTGTGTTCTACTCGTGCATATCATCTACGCATAAACCTGGCTCATGATGCCACTGTTGGGTAACGTAGTATTTTAAAATTTTCCTACGATCACGCAAGATCTATCTACCAGATGCATAGCAACGAGAGGGAAGAGTGTGTCTACGTACCCTCGTAGACCGGAAGCGGAAGCGTCAAGTGACGCGGTTGATGTAGTCGAACTTCTTCGCGATTCAATCGATCAAGCACCGAACGTACGGCACCTCCGCGTTCAGCACACGTTCAGCTTGATGACGTCCCACGAGCTCTTGATCCAGTTGATCTTCACGGGAGAGTTTCGTCAGCACGACGGCGTGGTGATGGATATGATGTATTTACCGGCGCAGGGCTTCGCCTAAGCACTGCAACGGTATGACCGAGGTGTGTTTCTGTGGAGGGGGGCACCGCACACGGCTGGAACAATTCAACTTGTGTGTGTTTGGGTGCCCCCCCTGCCCCCGTATATAAATGAGCAAGGGAGGAGGGCTGGCCGGCCTCCTATGGTGCCGCTAGGGCAATCCTACTAGGAATAGGATTGCAATCCTATTCCTAGTAGGAGTCCACCAAGAAGGAAGAGAGGGAAAGGAAAAGAGGGAGAGGTGGCGCCCCCCAATCCTAGTCCAACTAGGATCCCCTGGTGGGGCGCCGGCCAGCCTCTATGGGCTGCCTCTCTCCTTTCCTTCAAGGCCCACTATGGACCATCCCCCCTCGTGGGGGGTTCCGGTAACCCCCTCCGGCAATCCAGTTAAATCCGAAACTTTTCCGGAACACTTCCGGTGTCCGAATATAGTCTTCTAATATATCAATCTTTATGTCTCGGACATTCCGAGACTCCTCGTCATGTCCGTGATCTCATCCGGGACTCCGAACTACCTTCGGTACATCAAAACTCATAAACTCATAATACCGATCGTCATCAAACGTTAAGCGTGCGGACCCTACGGGTTCGAGAACTATGTAGACATGACCGAGACTCATCTCCGGTCAATAACCAATAGCGGAACCTGGATGCTCATATTGGTTCCTACATATTCTACGAAGATCTTTATCGGTCAAACCGCATAACAACATACGTTGTTCCTTTTGTCATCGGTATGTTACTTGCCCGAGATTCGATCGTCGGTATCTCCATACCTAGTTCAATCTCGTTACCGGCAAGTCTCTTTACTCGTTCCGTAACACATCATCTCGTGACTAACTTATTAGTCTTTTGCTTGCAAGGCTTATTGTGATGTGTGTTACCGAGAGGGCCCAGAGATACCTCTCCGACACTCGGAGTGACAAATCCTAATCTTGATCTATGCCAACACCACGAATACTTTCGGAGACACCTGTAGAGCATCTTTACGATCACCCAGTTACGTTGTGACGTTTGATAGCACACAAGGTGTTCCTACGGTATTCGGGAGTTGCATAATCTCATAGTCATAGGAACATGTATAAGTCATGAAGAAAGCAATAGCAGTAAAACTAAACGATCATAGTGCTATGCTAACGGATGGGTCTTGTCCATCACATCATTCTCCTAATGATGTGATCCCGTTGATCAAATGACAACTCATGTCTATGGTTAGGAAACATAACCATCTTTGATCAATGAGCTAGTCTAGTAGAGGCATACTAGGGACATATTGTTTTGTCTATGTATCCACACATGTACTAAGTTTCCGGTTAATACAATTCTAGCATGAATAAAAGACATTTATCATGATATAAGGAAATACAAATAACATCTTTATTATTGCCTCTAGGGCATATTTCCTTCAGTCTCCCACTTGAACTAGAGTCAATAATCTAGATTACAAAGTGATGATCCTCACACCCATGGAGTCTTGGTGCTGATCATGTTTTGCCCGTGGAAGAGGCTTAGTCAACGGGTCTGCAACATTTAGATCCGTATGTATTTTGCAAATCTCTATGTCTCCCTCCTTGACTAGATCGCGGATGGAATTGAAGCGTCTTTTGATGTGCTTTGTTCTCTTGTGAAACCTGGATTCCTTCGCCAAGGCTATGGCTCCAGTGTTGTCACAAAAGATTTTCATTGGGCCCGATGCACTAGGTACTACACCTAGATCGGATATGAACTCCTTCATCCAGACTCCTTCATTTGCTGCTTCCGAAGCAGCTATGTATTCCGCTTCACACGTAGATCCCGCCACGACGCTCTGCTTGGAACTGCACCAACTGACAGCTCCACCGTTCAATAAAAATACATATCCGGTTTGTGACTTTGAGTCATCCGGATCAGTGTCAAAGCTAGAATCGACGTAACCGTTTACGACGAGCTCTTTGTCACCTCCATATACGAGAAACATATCCTTTGTTCTTTTCAGATACTTTAGGATGTTTTTGACCGATGTCCAGTGATCCACTCCTGGATTACTTTGGTACCTCCCTGCTAGACTTATAGCAAGGCACACATCAGGTCTGGTACACAGCATTGCATACATGATAGATCCTATGGCTGAGGCATAGGGAATGACTTTCATTTTCTCTCTATCTTCTGCAGTGGTCGTGTTGGGGAACGTAGTATTTTAAAATTTTCCTACGATCACGCAAGATCTATCTACCAGATGCATAGCAACGAGAGGGGAGAGTGTGTCTACGTACCCTCGTAGACCGGGAGCGGAAGCGTCAAGTGACGCGGTTGATGTTGTCGAACTTCTTCGCGATCCAACCGATCAAGCACCGAACGTACGGCACCTCCGCGTTCAGCACACGTTCAGCTTGATGACGTCCCACGAGCTCTTGATCCAGTTGAGCTTCACGGGAGAGTTTCGTCAGCACGACGGCGTGGTGACAGATATGATGTGTTCACCGGCGCAGGGCTTCGCCTAAGCTCCGCGACGGTACGACCGAGGTGTGATTCTGTGGAGGGGGGCACCGCACACGGCTAAAACAATTCAACTTGTGTGTCTTTGGGTGCCCCCCTGCCCCCGTATATAAAGGAGCAGGGGAGGGAGGCCGGCCAACCTCTCCTGGTGCGGCTAGGGAGGGAGTCCTACTAGGAATAGGATTGCAATCCTATTCCTAGTAGGATTCACCGAAAGGAAGAAGGGGGAAAGGAATAGGAGAGGTGGCGCCCCCCCAATCCTAGTCCAACTAGGATTCCTAGGTGGGGGCGCCGGCCAGCCCTATGGGCTGTCTCTCTCTCACCCTTTAGGCCCACTATGGACCATCCCCTCTCGTAGGGGGTTCCGGTAACCCCCTCCGGCATTCCCGATAAATCCGAAACTTTTCCGGTATACTTCCGGTGTCCGAATATAGCCGTCCAATATATCAATCTTTATGTCTCGGGCATTCCGAGACTCCTCGTCATGTCCGTGATCTCATCCGGGACTCCGAACTACCTTCGGTACATCAATACTCAAAAACTCATAATACCGATCGTCATCAAACGTTAAGCGTGCGGACCCTACGGGTTCGAGAACTATGTAGACATGACCGAGACTCATCTCTGGTCAATAACCAATAGCGGAACCTGGATGTTCATATTGGCTCCTACATATTCTACGAAGATCTTTTATCGGTCAGAACCGCATAACAACATACGTTGTTCCTTTTGTCAAACGGTATGTTACTTGCCCGAGATTTGATCGTCGGTATGTTTATACCTAGTTCAATCTCGTTGCCGGCAAGTCTCTTTACTCGTTCCGTAACACATCATCTCGTGACTAACTCATTAGTCTTTTGCTTGCAAGGCTTAT
This sequence comes from Secale cereale, assembly GCA_902687465.1. Taxonomy (NCBI): domain Eukaryota; kingdom Viridiplantae; phylum Streptophyta; class Magnoliopsida; order Poales; family Poaceae; genus Secale; species Secale cereale. The sequence continues at coordinate 781,709,966 of LR738711.1, forward strand.
TGTGATGTGTGTTACCGAGAGGGCCCAGAGATACCTCTCCGACACTCGGAGTGACAAATCCTAATCTTGATCTATGCCAACACCACGAATACTTTCGGAGACACCTGTAGAGCATCTTTATGATCACCCAGTTACGTTGTGACGTTTGATAGCACACAAGGTGTTCCTACGGTATTCGGGAGTTGCATAATCTCATAGTCATAGGAACATGTATAAGTCATGAAGAAAGCAATAGCAGTAAAACTAAACGATCATAGTGCTATGCTAACGGATGGGTCTTGTCCATCAGATCATTCTCCTAATGATGTGATCCCGTTGATCAAATGACAACTCATGTCTATGGCTAGGAAACATAACCATCTTTGATCAATGAGCTAGTCTAGTAGAGGCATACTAGGGACATACTGTTTTGTCTATGTATTCACACATGTACCAAGTTTCCCGTTAATACAATTCTAGCATGAATAATAAACATTTATCATGATATAAGGAAATATAAATAACAACTTTATTATTGCCTCTAGGGCATATTTCCTTCAAAAGGAAGGCATCGGGGGAGCAACATGGGGCACATGAGGCAGGGGGCACGCCCAGGGGGAGGGGGCGCGCCCCCCACCCTCGTGGATGTCACGTGTGCCCTATTCCGTGGTTCTCAAGTCTCCCGTGAAGATATCGCTCCAAAAATATCTCTCCCATAGGTTTCATTCCGTTTGGACTCCGTTTGATATTCCTTTTCTGCAAAACCCTGAAATATGCAAGAAAACCGCAATCTGGAGTGGGCCTTTGGGTTAATAGGTTAGTCCCAAAAAAATATAAAAGTGTATAATAAATCCCATTAAACATCCAAAACATCATAAATAATAGCATGGAACAGTCAAAAAATATAGATAGGTTAGTCCCAAAAATAATCATCATGCCTAGCTAGGGGCGTTAAACGATAGCGCTTGTTGGGAGGCAACCCAACTTATTTTTGTTCTTTTCTTTTTGCTCATGTTTAGGAATAAATATATCATCTAGCTTCTGTTTAGATGTGGTTTTGTGTTTTAATTAGTGTTTGTGCCAAGTAGAACCTTTGGGAAGACTTGTGTGAAGTTTATGCGATCATGCTGTAAAAAACAGAAACTTTAGCGCTCACGAGTTTGGCTACCATTTTTTTACCGGAGAGTGCTTTTTAGTTGATTCTTTTGGCAGATGATTAATAGACAAATTCCTCATGTCAACCAATTTATTTCAGAATTTTTAGAGTTACAGAAGTATTCGAAAGTTACAGATTGCTACAGACTGTTCTGTTTTTGACAGATTCTATTTTCTATGTGTTGTTTGCTTATTTTGATGAATCTATGTGTAGTATCGGAGGGTATGAACCATAGAAGTTGGAATACAATAGATATTACACCAATATGAATTTAGAATGAGTTCATAACAGTACCTAAGTGGTGGTTTTATTTTCTTATACTGACGGAGCTTACGAGTTTTCTGTTGAGTTTTGTGTTGTGAAGTTTTCAAGTTTTGGGTAAAGATTCGATGGAGTATGGAATAATGAGTGGCAAGAGCCTAAGCTTGGGGATGCCCAAGGCACCCCAAGGTAAAATTCAAGGACAACCAAAAGCCTAAGCTTGGGGATGCCCCGGGAAGGCATCCCCTCTTTCGTCTTCATCTATCGGTAACTTTACTCGATGCTATATTTTTACTCACCACATGATATATGTGTTTTGCTTGGACGTCAAGTTATTTTATTTTATTTTGCTTGTTGTTTGAATAATATCCCAAGATCTGAAATTCTTAAATGTTAGAGAGTCTTCACATACTTACATAATTATTCAACTACTCATTGATCTTCACTTATATCTTTCGAAGTAGTTTGTCATTTGCTCTAGTGCTTCACTTATATCTTTTTAGAGCGTGGCGGTGGTTTTATTTTGAAGAAATAGATGAACTCACATGATTCACTTATATCTATTAGAGATTCTTTTAGAACAGCATGGTAATGTGCTTTTGTTATGAAACTAGTCCTAATATGATAAGCATCCAAGATGGGTATAGTAAAAACTTTCATATAAAGTGCATTGAATATGATGAGAAGTTTGATACTTGATGATTGTTTTGAGATATGGAGATGATGATATTAGATTTATGCTAGCGGGGTAATTATGAATTCAATAAATACTTGTGTTAAAGTTTGTGATTCCCGTAGCATGCACATATGGTGAACCGCTATGTGACGAAGTTAGAGCACGAGGTATTTTTTGATTGTCATCCTTTGTGTGGAGGTCGGGATCAAATGATGGTTAACTCCTAACAACCCTTCCCCTAGAATCACGTGTTAAATAATCTGTTTTGATGACTTTTTGATTTTTGCAATAAGTATATGAGTTCTTTATGACTAATGTTGAGTCCATGGATTATACGCACTCTCGCCCTTCCACCATTGCTAGCCTCTCTTGTACCGCGCAAATTTCGTCGATACCATACACCCACCATATACCTTCCTCAAAACAGCCACCATACCTACGTATCATGGCATTTCCATAGCCATTCCGAGATATATTGCCATGCAACTTTCCACCGTTCCGTTCATATGACACGCTTCATATTGTCATATTGCCATGCATGATCATGTAGTTGATATCGTATTTGTGGCAAAGACACCATTCACAACTCATTCATACATGTCACTCTTGATTCATTGCACACCCCGGTACACTGCTAGAGGCATTCACATAGAGTCATATCTTGTTCTAGCTTTGAGTTGAAATCTTTGAGTTGTAAGTAAATAAAAGTGTGATGATCTTCATTATTAGAGCATTGTCCCGTGTGAGGAAACAAAAAAAAGATAAAAGCCAAATAAAAAACGATGGCCCAAAAAAATAGAGAGGGGCTAAAAAAAGAAAAGAGGAAAGCCCCTCCCAAAAAAATGAGAGAAAAGAGAGAAGGGACAATGCTACTATCCTTTTCCACACTTGTGCTTCAAAGTAGCGCCATGATCTTCATGATCGAGAGTCTCTTGTTTTGTCACTTTCATATACTAGTGGGAATTTTCATTATAGAACTTGGCTTGTATATTCTAACGATGGGCTTCCTCAAATGCCCTAGGCCTTCATGAGCAAGCAAGTTGGATGCACACCCACTTAGTTTCTTTTGTTGAGCTTTCATACACTTATAGCTCTAGTGCATCCGTTGCATGGCAATCTCTACTCACTCACATTGATATCTATTGATGGTCATCTCCATAGCCCATTGATACGCCTAGTTGATGTGAGACTATCTTCCTCTTTTGTCTTCTCCACACCAACCACTCTATTCCACCCATAGTGCTATATCCATGGCTCATGCTCATATATTGCGTGAAAGTTTAGAAGTTTGAAAAAATTTGAGTATGAGATAAATGCTTGGCTGAAACCGGGGTTGTGCATGATATGAATATTTTGTGTGATGAAGAGGGAGCATAGTCAGACTATATGTTTTTGTAGGGATAACTTTCTTTGGCCAAGTTATTTTGAGAAGACATAATTGCTTTGTTAGTATGCTTGAAGTATTATTGCTCTTATGTCAATATAGACTTTTATCTTCAATCTTTCGGATCTGAACATTCTTGCCACAATAAAGAGAATTACATTGAGAATTGTGTTGGTTAGCATTCCATATCAAAAATTCTGTTTTTCTCATTTACCTACTCGAGGACGAGCAGGAATTAAGCTTGGGGATGCTTGATACGTCTCCAATGTATCTATAATTTTTGATTGTTCCATGCTATTATATTTTCCTTCTAGGATGTTTTATGGGCTTTTATATACACTTTTATGTGATTTTTGGGACTAACCTATTAACCCAGAGCCCAGTGCCAGTTTTTGTTTTTTCCTTGTTTTTGAGTTTTACAGAAAAGGAATATCAAACGGAGTCCAATTGACGTGCCAATTTTTGATGATTTTTTATGGACCAAAAGAAGCCCCCAGAATAAAAGAGTTGGGCCAAGAGAGTCACGGGCTGCCCATGAGGGTGGGGGGCGTGCCCACCCCCACTGGCGGCGCCCCCCTATCTGGTGGACAGCCCGAAGACCTCCCTGACTTGTGCCCTACACAAAAAAATCCTATGAATACAGAAACCTCTAGAAAATAACCTAGATCGGGAGTTCCGCCGCCGAAAGCCTCTAGTGCCACCTAAAACCAATCTAGACCCTTTCTGGCACCCTGCCGGAGGGGGGAATCCCTCTCCGGTGGCCATCTTCATCATCCCGGCGCTCTCCATGATGAGGGAGTAGTCCACCCTCGGGGCTGAGGGTATGTACCAGTAGCTATGTGTTTGATCTCTCTCTCTCTCTCTCTCTCTCTCTCTCTCTCTCGTGTTCTTGAGATGGCACGATCTTGATGTATCGCGAGCTTTGCTATTATAGTTGGATCTTATGATGTTTCTCCCCTCTACTCCCTTGTGATGAATTGAGTTTTCCCTTTGAAGTTATCTTATCGGATTGAGTCTTTAAGGATTTGAGAACACTTGATGTATGTCTTGCATGTGCTTATCTGTGGTGACAATGGGATATCATGTGATCCACTTGATGTATTTTTTGGTGATCAACTTGCGGGTTCCGTGACCTTGGGAATCTATGCATAGGGGTTGGCACACGTTTTCGTCTTGACTCTCCGGTAGAAACTTTGGGGCACTCTTTGAAGTTATTTGTGTTGGTTGAATAGATGAATCTAAGATTGTGTGATGCATATCGTATAATCATGCCCACAGATACCTGAGGTGACAATGGAGTACCTAGGTGACATTAGGGTGTTGGTTGATTTGTATCTTAAGGTGTTATTCTAGCACGAACTCTATGATAGATCGAACGGAAAGAATAGCTTCGTGTTATTTTACTACGGACTCTTGAATAGATCGATCAGAAAGGATAACTTTGAGGTGGTTTCGTACCCTACCATAATCTCTTTGTTTGTTCTCCACTACTAGTGACTTTGGAGTGACTCTTTGTTACATGTTGAGGGCTAGTAATATGATCCAATTATGTTATCCTTGCTGAGAGAACTTGCACTAGTGAAAGTATGAACCCTAGGCCTTGTTTCAACGCATTGCCATACCATTTATGCTCACTTTTATCTTTAGTTACCTTGCTGTTTTTATATTTTCTTATTACAAAACCGAAGCAGTGCACCTATACAATTTACCATTGTATGGGTGTGTTGGGGACACAAGAGACTCTTTGTTATTTGGTTGTAGGGTTGTTTGAGAGAGACCATCTTCATCCTATGCCTCCCACGGATTGATAAACCTTAGGTCATCCACTTGAGGGAAATTTGCTACTGTCCTACAAACCTCTGCACTTGGAGGCCCAACAACGTCTACAAGAAGAAGGTTGTGTAGTAGACATCAAGCTCTTTTCTGGCGCCGTTGCCGGGGAGGTGAGTGCTTGAAGGTATATCTTTAGATCTTGCAATCGAATCTTTTAGTTTCTTGTTTTATCACTAGTTTAATTTACAAAAGAAAACTACCAAAAAATGGAATTAAGGTTACCACATATGCTTCATCTTTTTAATATCTTTCGTGAAAATGATGGGAAGCAAATTTGTGCTCAAGTACTAGAAGAAGAATTACACATAATGCTTGGCATAAAATATGTGAATGATGAGCATGATTGCAATGTTGTTAGTGTGAATCCTTTGAATATCCATGATGCTAATGATATGCAAAGCCACAAGCTTGGGGATGCTATGTTTAATGATATTTTTTATCCCCCAAGTTTTGATGAGAATATTCATTATGATGAAAGCATGCACCCTATTTATGATGATTATTGTGATGACACGTATGCTATAAAGAATAAAGATAACCATGAAACTTGTCATCATGATTCTAATTTTCAATTGGATTATGCTTCACATGATAGTTATTTTGTTGAGTTTGCTCCCACTACTATGAATGAGAAGAATTTTGCTTATGTGGAGAGTAGTAAAATTTCTATGCAAGTAGATCATGAAAAGACTGCTTTACGTGCTGGTTATATTGTAGAATTCATTCATGATGCTACTAAAAATTATTATGAGAGAGTATCATATGTTTGTAGGAATTGCAATAATATCAAGTTTCCTCTCTATGTGCTTAAAATCTTGAAGTTCTGCTTGTTTTGCTTTCCTATCCTAGTTGATTATTGTTCCCATAAGTTGTTTGCTCACAAAATCCCTATGCATAGGAAGTGGGTTAGACTTAAATGTGCTAGTCATATTATTCAAGATGCTCCCTTTATGTTTCAATTCTTATCTCTTATGCGAGCATTGCTACTTCTCGAGCTTGCGTTGTATTCCCTCGAAGAGGAAAGGGTGATGCAACACAGTAGCGTAAGTATTTCCCTCAGTTTTTGAGAACCAATGTATCAATCCAGTTGGAGACCACGCGCAAGTCCCTCGCACCTGCACAAACAAATAAGAACTTCGCAGTCAACGCGATAAGCGGTTGTCAATCCCTTTACGGTCACTTACGAAAGTGAGACCTGATAGATACGATAGTTTGATATTTTTGGTATTTTTGGATATAAGAACAGAAAGTAAAAACAACAAAGTAAAGTAGATTGTAGATTGATATGTTGAGAATAGACCCGGGGGCCATAGGTTTCACTAGTGGCTTCTCTCATGATAGCAGAATTCTACGGTGGGTGAACGAATTACTGTCGAGCAATTGATAGAAAAGCGAATAATTATGAGAATATTTAGGCATGATCATTATATATAGGCATCACGTCCGTGACAAGTAGACCGAAACGATTCTGCATCTACTACTATTACTCCACACATCGACCGCTATCCAGCATGCATCTAGAGTATTAAGTTCAAAAGAACAGAGTAATGCTTTAAGCAAGATGACATGATGTAGAGGGATAAACTCAAGCAATATGATATAAACCCCGTAATTTTATCCTCGATAGCAACAATACTATATGTGCCTTGCTGCCCCTGCTGTCACTGGGAAAGGACACCACAAGATTGAACCCAAAGCCAAGCACATCTCCCATTGCAAGAACTATAGATCTAGTAGGCCAAACCAAACCGATAATTCGAAGAAACTTGCAAGGATATTATAATCATACATAAAAGAATTCAAAAAAGAACCAAATATTTCTCATAGATAATCTTGATCATAAACCCACAATTCATCGGATCTCGACAAACACACCGCAAAAAGATTACATCGAATATATCTCCTCGAAGACCGAGGATAACTTGGTATTGAGATCCAGAAAGAGAGGAAGACGCCATCTAGGTACTAACTATGGACCCGAAGGTCTGTGGTAAACTACTCACAACTCATGGTGAGGCGACGGTGTTGATGTAGAAGCACTGCGTGAAAGATCCCCCTCCGGCGGAGCTCCGGAACAAGCCCCAAGATGGGATCTCACGGGAACAGAAGGTTGCGGCGGTGGAACTAGGGTTTCAATGTTGCTTCAATGTTTTTATGGTACATGTATATCAATAGGAGGAAGGACGGCATCGGGGGAGCAACGTAGGTCCCACGAGGCAGGGGGCGCGCCCAGGGGGAGGGGGCACGCCCCCCACCCTCGTGGACGCCACGTGTGCCCTATTCCATGGTTCCCAAGTCTCCCGTGAAGATATCGCTCCAAAAATATCTCTCCCAAAGGTTTCATTCCGTTTGGACTCCGTTTGATATTCCTTTTCTGCAAAACCCTAAAATAGGCAAAAAACAACAATCTGGACTGGGCCTTTGGGTTAATAGGTTAGTCCCAAAATAATATAAAGTGTATAATAAAGCCCATTAAACATCCAAAACATCATAAATAATAGCATGGAACAATAAAAAATTAAAGATACGTTGGAGACGTATCAAGCATCCCCAAGCTTAATTCCTGCTCGTCCTCGAGTAGGTAAATGATAAAAACAGAATTTTTGATGTGGAATGCTAACCAACATAATTTTCAATGTAGTTCTCTTTATTGTGGCATGAATGTTCAGATCCGAAAGATTCAAGACAAAAGTCTATATTGACTAACATGGCTAAAGAAAGTTATCCCTACAAGATCATATAGTCTGGCTATGCTCCCTCTTCATCACACAAAATATTCATATCATGCACAACCCCAGTTTCAGCCAAGCACTTGTTTTCATACTCAATTTTTTCAAACCTTTCAACTTTCACGCAATACATGAGCATGAGCCATGGATATAACACTATGGGTGGAATAGAATGGTGGTTGTGGAGAAGACAAAAAGGAGGAAGATAGTCTCACATCGACTAGGCGTATCAACGGGCTATGGAGATGCCCATCAATAGATATCAATGTGAGTGAGTAGGGATTGTCATGCAACGGATGCACTAGAGCTATGAATGTATGAAAGCTCAACAAAAGAAACTAAGTGGGTGTGCGTCCAACTTGCTTGCTCATGAAGACCTAGGGCATTTGAGGAAGCCCATCGTTGGAATATACAAGCCAAGTTCTATAATGAAAATTCCCACTAGTATATGAAAGTGACTAAACATGAGACTCTCTATCATGAAGACCATGGTGCTACTTTGAAGCAAAAGTGTGGAAAAGGATAGTAGCATTGTCCCTTCTCTCTTTTCTCTCATTTTTTTGGAGCGGCTTCCCCCGGTTTTTTAGCCCCTCTCTATATTTTTTTTCGGCCATCTCCTTTTTTTATTTGGCCTTTCCTCACATGGGACAATGCTCTAATAATGATGATGATCACTCTTTTATTGATTTACAACTCGATATTACAACTCGATACTAGAACAAAGTATGACTCTATATGAATGCCTCCGGCGGTGTACTTGGATGAGTAATGAATCAAGAGTGACATGTATGAAAAATTATGCATGGTGGCTTTGCCACAAATACGATGTGAATTACATGATCATGCATGGCAATATGACAATATGAAGCGTGTCATATGAATGGAACGGTGGAAAGTTGCATGGTAATATATCTTGGAATGGCTATGGAAATGCCATGATAGGTAGGTATGGTGGCTGTTTTGAGGAAGGTATATGGTGGCTGTTTTGAGGAAGGTAAATAGTGGGTGTATGGTACCGACGAAAGTTGCGCGGTACAAGAGAGGCTAGCAATGGTGGAAGGGTGAGAGTGCGTATAATCCATGGACTCAACATTAGTCATAAAGAACTCATATACTTATTGCAAAAATTTACGAGTCATCAAAACAAAGCAATCAACGCATGCTCCTAGGGGGGAGATTGGTAGGATTTAACCATCGCGCGCCCCTGACCTCCACACAAAGGATGACACTCTACAAATACCTCATGCTCTAACTTCGTCACATAGCGCTTCACCATAAGTGCATGCTACGGGAATCACAAACTTTAACACAAGTATTTCTCAATTTCATAATAACTCCACTAGCATGACTCTAATATCACTATCCTCATATCTCAAAACAATTATCAACCATCCAACTTCTCTTCATATTCAATGCACTTAGTATGAAAGTTTTTACTACATTGATCTTGGATGCCTATCATGTGAAGGCTAGTTTTATAGCCAAAGCACATTACCATGCTGTTTTAATAGACTCTCAAAAGGATAGAAGCGAAGCATGACAAATCAACAATTTCTACAAAATATAATTACCACCGTGCTCTAAAAGATATAAGTGAAGCACTAGAGCAAAAACTATTCAACTCAAAAGATATAAGTGAAGCACATCGAGTGTTCTAAAAATACCTAGGCCATATTTATCTCTATCAAAAAGGTATGTCGAGCAAGGATGATTGTGCCAAACTAAAAAGCAAAGACTCAAATGATACATGATGCTCCAAGTAAAACACATATCATGTGGTGAATAAAAATATAGCTCCGAGTATAGTTACCGATAGATGAAGACGAAAGAGGGGATGCCTTCCTGGGGCATCCCCAAGCTTAGGCTTTTGGTTGTCCTTGAATTTTACCTTGGGGTGCCTTGGGCATCCCCAAGCTTAGGCTCTCGCCACTCTTTGTTCCATAGTCCATCAAAGCAATACTCAAAACTTGAACACTTCACAACAGAAAACTTAGCCAAAAATCTCGTGAGCTCCGTTAGTATAAGAAAACAAACCACCACTCAAAGGTACTTTAATAAACTCATTATTTGTTTATATTGGTGTTAAACCTAATGTATTCCAACTTCTCTATGATTCATATCCTCCAATACTACTCGTGGATTCATAAAATAGCACTCTCCAGTCAAATCTGGCGACTATTCTAGTGAGCGCTAACGTTTCTGTTTTTTACAGCAAGATCATATAGACTTCACACAAGTCTTCCCAAAGGTTCTACTTGGCACAAACACTAATTAAAACACAAAACCACATCTAAACAGAATCTAGATGAAATATTTATTATTAAATAGAAGCAAAAACAAATAAAATAAAATTGGGATGCCTCCCAACAAGCGCTATCGTTTCACGCCCCTAGCTAGGCACGATACAAGGATAGATCTAGGTATTGCCATCTTTGGAAGGAAATCCATAAGTGGCTCTCATAATGGATTCATAAGGTAATTTTATTTTCTTTCTAGGAAAGTGTTCCATGCCTTTCCTTAACGGAAATGGGAATCTAATATTTCCTTCCTTCATATCAATAATTACACCAATCGTTCTAAGGAAAGGTCTACCAAGAATAATAGGACATGAAGGATTGCAATCTATATCAAGAACAATGAAATCTATGGGCACATAATTCCTATTGGCAACAATAAGAAAATCATTAATCCTTCCCATAGGTTTCTTAATAGTAGAATCCGCAAGATGCAAATTTAAAGAACAATAATCAAGCTCATGGAAACCTAACAAATCACACAAAGTTTTTGGGATAGTGGAAACACTTGCACCCAAATCACACAAAGCAAAACATTCATGATCTTTAATTTTAATTTTAATAGTAGGTTCCCACTCATCATAAAGCTTTCTAGATATAGAAACTTCTAGTTCAAGTTTTTCTTCATAAGATTTCATCAAAGCATCAACTATGTGTTTGGTAAAAGCTTTATTTTGACTATAAGCAGGCGGAGAGTTTAGTACGGATAGCAACAAGGAAATACAATCAATCAAAGGGCAATTGTCATAATTGAATCCCTTGAAATCCAAAGTAGTGGGTTCATCACTATGCAAAGTTTTAATCTCTTCAACCCCACTTTTAAATTTTTTAGCATCAAGATCTAAAAACTCCGAATCATTGGGACGCCTTTTAATTAAAGTAGACTATCTCCAGTCCCATCTTTATCAACATATCAATCTACAATCTAATTTACTTTTCCACTTTTACTTTCTGTTTTTATATCCAAAAATACCAAATATATCAAACTATCGTATCTACCAGATCTCACTTTCGTAAGTGACTGTAAAGGGATTGACAACCCTTATCGGGTTGGCTGCGAAGTTCTTATTTGTTTGTGCAGGTGCGAGGGACTCACGCGTCGTCTCCTACTGGATTGATACCTTGGTTCTCAAAAACGGAGGGAAATACTTACGCTACTGTGCTGCATCATGATACGTCTCCAACGTATATATATATATTCTATTTTGGATGTTTAATGGGCTTTATTATACACTTTTATATTATTTTTGGGACTAACCTACTAACCCAAGGCCCAGTGCAAATTGATGTTTTTTGCCTATTTCAGTGTTTCGCAAAATAGGGATATCCAACGGAGTCCAAACGGAATGAAACCTTCGGGAGAGTTATTTTTGGAACGATATCTTCACGGGAGACTTGGAGTACAAGCCAGAGAAGAAACGTGGTGCCCACGAGAGGGCAGGGGGCGCCCCCCACCCTCGTGGGCCCCACGATGCTCCACCGACGTACTTCTTCCTCCTATATATGTCCACGTACCCTGAAAACACCGAGGCAAGTGAGAAAACCCTAATTCCACCGCTGCAACCTTCTGTACCCTCAAAACACCGAGGCCTATTTCGGAGCTCCGCCGGAGGGGGATCCATCACGGAGTGCTTCTACATCAACACCATAGCCTCACCAATGAGTTGTGAGTAGTTTACCACAAACCTTTGGGTCCATAGTTATTAGCTAGATGGCTTCTTCTCTCTTTTTGGATCTCAATACAAAGTTCTCCTCGATCTTCGAGGAGATCTATTTGATGTAATCTTTTTGCGGTGTGTTTGTCGAGATCTGATGAATTGTGGGTTTATGATCAAGATTATCTATGAACAATATTTGATTCTTTTCTGAAATCTTTTATGTATGATTATAATATCCTTGCAAGTCTCTTCGAATTATTAGTTTGGTTTGGCCTACTAGATCTATAGTTCTTGCAATGGGAGAAGTGCTTGGCTTTGGGTTCAATCTTGCGGTGTCCTTTCCCGGTGACAACAGGGGCAACAAGGCACGTATTGTATTGTTGCCATCGAGGATAAAAAGATGGGGTTTATATCATATTGCTTGAGTTTATCCCTCTACATCATGTCATCTTGCTTAAAGCACTACTTTGTTCTTATGAACTTAATACTCTAGATGCATGCTGGATAGCGGCCGATGTGTGGAGTAATAGTAGTAAATGCAGAATCGATTCGGTCTACTTGTCATGGACATGATGCCTATATATAATGATCATGCCTAGATATTATCATAACTATGCGCTTTTCTATCAATTGCTCGACAGTAATTTGTTCAACCACCGTAGAATTCTGCTATCATGAGAGAAGCCACTAGTGAAACCTATGGCCCCCGGGTCTATTCTCAACATATTAATCTTCCATGTACTTTACTTTGCTTTATTTACTTTCTGTTCTTATACTAAAAATACCAAAAATATTATACTATCATATCTATCAGATCTCAGTTTCGTAAGTGACCGTAAAGGGATTGACAACCCCTTATCGCGTTGGCTGCGAAGTTCTTATTTGTTTGTGCAGGTGCGAGGGACTCGCGCGTGGTCTCCTACTGGATTGATACCTTGATTCTCAAAAACTAAGGGAAATACTTACGCTACTGTGCTGCATCACCCTTTCCTCTTCGAGGGAATACAACGCAAGCTCGTGAAGTACCAAGAAGATTTTCTGGCGCCGTTGCCGGGGAGGCTTACGCAAAAGTCATATACCAACTACCTATCACAAACCCTTATCCTTCGATTACATTATTTGCCTCTCATTTTCCTGTCCCCCACTTCACCCTTGATGTTTTATTCGCCCTTCTTTTTCCGCGTGTTTATCGTTCGCTTGCTCTTATTCGCTTGTGTGTTGGATTGCTTGATTGTCACTATGGATCTAAACAATACCGAATTGTGTGACTTTTCCAATACCAACAATAATGATTTTATTAGCACTCCGATTGCTCCTATTACTGATGCTGAATCTTGTGAGATCAATGCTGCTGTGTTGAATCTTGTCATGAAAGATCAATTTTTTGGCCTTCCTAGTGAAGATGCTGCTACCCATCTAAACAACTTTGTTGATTTGTGTGATATGCAAAATAAGAGGGATACGGATAATGATATTGTTAAATTGAAGCTATTTCTGCTTTCACTTAGAGATCGTGCTAAAACTTGGTTTTCCTCTTTGCCTAGAAATAGTATTGATTCATGGAATAAGTGCAAAGATGCCTTTATCTCTAAGTATTTTCTTCCCGCTAAGATTATCTCTCTTAGAAACAATATTATGAATTTTAAGCAACTAGATCATGAGCATGTTGCACAATCTTGGGAGAGAATGAAATTAATGATACGTAATTGCCCTACACATGGTTTGAACTTATGGATGATTATACAAAACGTTTATGCTGGCTTGAATTTTGCTTCTAGAAATCTTTTAGATTCGGCCGCGGGGGGGGGGGGGGCACTT
>LR738711.1:781723788-781871051 GCA_902687465.1 Secale cereale
TTTCATGGAAACAACCTTAGGAGAAGCTACCAAACTCCTAGATAATATTATGGTTAACTACTATCAATGGCACACCGAAAGATCTACTAGTAAAAAAGTGCATGCTATTGAAGAGATTAGTGTTGTGAGTGGAAAGATGGATGAACTTATGAAATTATTTGCTACTAAGAGTGCTTCTTCTGATCCTAATGATATTCCTTTATCCACGTTGATTGAAAATAATAGTGAATCTTTGGATGTGAATTTTGTTGGTAGGAACAATTTTGGTAACAATGCTTATAGAGGAAACTTTAATCCTAGGCCTTTTCCTAGTAATTCCTCTAATAATTATGGTAATTCCTACAATAATTCTTATAGAAATTTTGGTAAGATGCTGATGACCCACAAGTGTAGGGGATCTATCGTAGTCCTTTCGATAAGTAAGAGTGTCAAACCCAACGAGGAGAAGAAGGAAATGATAGGCAGTTTTCAGAAAGGTATTGTCTGCAAGCACTGAAATTATAGGTAACAGATAGTTTTGTGATAAGGTAATTGGTAGCCAGTAACAAAAGATAAAAGTAAATAAGGTGCAACAAGGTGGCCCGATCCTTTTTGTAGCAAAGGACTAGGCTGGACAAACACTTATAAGAAGGAAAGCGCTCCCGAGAACACATGGGAATTGTCATCAAGCTAGTTTTCATCACGATCATCTGATTCACGTTCGGTACTTTGATAATTTGGTATGTGGGTGGACCGGTGCTTGGGTGTTGTCCTTACTTGGACAAGCCTCCCACTTATGATTAACCTCTAATCCAAGCATCCACAACTACAAAAGAAGTATTAAGGTAAACCTAACCATAGCATGAAACAAGTGGATCCAAATCAGCCCCTTACGAAGCAACGCATAAACTAGGGTTTAAGCTTCTGTCACTCTAGCAACCCATCATCTAATTATTACTTCCCAATGCATTCCTCTAGGCCAAAATAATGGTGAAGTGTCATGTAGTCGATGTTCACATGACACCACTACAGGAGAGACAACATACATCTCATCAAATTATTGAACGAATAGCAAATTCACATGACTACTAATAGCAAGACTTCTCCCATGTCCTCAGGAACAAAAGTAACTACTCACAAGACATAATATTGTTAATGATCAGAGGGATACTAATATGCATAATGGATCTGAACATATGATCTTCCACCAAATAAACCAACTAGCATCAACTACAAGGAGTAATCAACACTACTAGCAACCCACACGTACCAATCTGAGGTTTGGGTACAAAGATTGGATACAAGAGATGAACTAGGGTTTGAGAGGAGATGGTGCTGGTGAAGATGTTGATGAAGATAGCCCTCCCAAAGATGGGAGAGTTGTTGGTGATGACGGCGGTGACGATTTCCCCCTCTCAGAGGGAAGTATCCCTGTCATAACAGCTATGCCGGAGCCCTAGATTGGTTTCCGCCAAGGTTCCGCCTCGAGACGGCGGCGTCTGGTCCTGAAAGCCTCCTTATGATTTTTTCCAGGTCAAAACACCTCATATAGGATAAGATGGCCATCAGGGGGCCATCGGGGGGCCCACGAGGCAGGGGGCGCGCCCCCCACCCTCGTGGATAGCAGGTGGCCCCCTGGTGATCTTCTTTCGCCAGATATTTTTTAATATTTTCTGAAATGGTGTCCTGTGAAGTTTCGGAGCTTTTTGAGTTGTGCGGAATAGGTTTCTAGAGTTTGCTTCTTTCCCAGCCCAGAATACCAGTTGCCGGCATTCTCCCTCTTCAGGTAAACCTTGTAAAATAAGGGAGAAAAGGCATAAGTATTGTGACATAACGTGTAATAACATTCCATAATGCAATAAATATCAACATATAAACATGATGCAAAATGGACGTATCAACTCCCCCAAGCTTAGACCTCGCTTGTCCTCAAGCGAAAGCCGATATCGAAAAATATGTCCACATGTTTAGATATAGAGGTGTCGATAAAAATAAAATACAGACATGAGGGCATCATGATCATTCTCATAATAGCAATATATATATATATATATATATATATATATATATATATATATATATATATATATATATTGTCATATGCTTCTTATGGTAAAGTAACAATTCATTCACAATATCCGGCATGAATCATAAACTTCATTGAAAACGAACAAACTATGATCTCGGCCATTGAAGCAATTCCAATTTATCGTATCATCGGAAAGAATCAATATAAGAGCTTTTCAGCAAGCCTACATACTCAACTATCATATAGTCTTTCACAATTGCTCACACTCACGCAATACTTATGGTTATGGAGTTTTAATCGGACACAGAGAAAGATAGAGGCTTATGGTGTTGCCTCCCAGCCTTTTACCTCAAGGGTAATGTCAACAGCAATAGACCATGAAAACTTACATCCAAGTGGGTATATATGTCAGGATCTTTCCAACACAATGTGCTTGCCAAAGGATAAACATGTAAAAAGGAAAGGTGATTTCCACCTTGACTCTTAAGGAAGAATAATAGATAGGCCCTTCGCAGAGGGAAGCAGAGGTTGTCATGTGTTTTTATCGTTGGATGCACAAAGTCTTAGCACAGAAGATCATCACTTTATATTGCCACTTGTGATAAGGACCTTTATTATGCAGTTCGTCGCTTTTATTACTTCCATGTCACAAGATCGTATAAAGCTTATTTCCTCCACACTAATAAATCATACATATTTTAGCGAGTTTGCAACATGAAAACTTACTTGGAAGAATCTTTCTCGATCCATAGGTAGGTATGGTGGACTCTCATGGCAAAACTGGGTTTAAGGATGTATGGAAGCACAAGTAGTATATCTACTTGGTGCGAGGAGTTTTGGCTAGCATGAGGGGGAAAGGCAAGCTCAACATGTTGGATGATCCATGACAATATACTTTATTTCGGATATAAGAAAACATAACCCATTATGTTGTCTTCCTTGTCCAACATCAACTATTTAGCATGTCATATTTTAATGAGTGCTCACAATCATAAAAGATGTCCAAGATAGTATATTTGTATGTGAAACCTCTCTTTCTTTATTACTTCCTATTAATTGCAACGATGACCAAAACTATGTTTGTCAACTCCAAACAACTTTTATTCATCATACTCTTTATATGAGAAGTCATTACTTCCCATAAGATCAATATGATATCTTTGATACTTTTTATATTTCCTTTTATCATGACCAAAGTGAGGAAATCAAGCCCTTGACTCAACACTAATCTTTATTATATAGCTCACGGACTCGATTACAAAGGGTAAAGATCATAAGGCAAAAGCTCACAACTAGAGCATGCTAACTTTATTCTACTAGATCAAAACACTACCAAATGGATCGAACTAACAAACTTTGATCTCGGTCATTGAAGCAATTGCAATTTATCGTAACATCGGAAAGAGTCAGTATAAGAGCTTTTTAGCAAGCCTACATACTAAACTATCATATAGTTTTTCACAATTGCTCACACTCACGCAATACTTATGTTTATGGAGTTTTAATCGGACACAGAGAAAGATAGGGGCTTATGGTGTTGCTCCCAACTTTTACCTCAAGGGTAATGTCAATAGTAATAGATCATGAAAACTTACATCCAAGTGGGTATATATGTCAGGATCTTTCCAACACAATGTGCTTGCCAAAGGATAAACATGTAAAAAGGAAAGGTGGATTTCACCTTGACACTTATAAGACAGGAATAATAGATAGGCCCTTCGCAGAGGGAAGCAGAGGTTGTCATGTGTTTTTATGGTTGGATGCACAAAGTCTTAGCATAGAAGCACTTCGCTTTATATTGCCACTTGTGATAAGGACCTTTATTATGCAGTCTATCGCTTTTATTACTTCCATATCACAAGATCGTATAAAGCTAATTTCTCGCACACTAATAAATCATACATATTTTAGCGAATTTGCAACATGAAAACTTACTTGGAAGGATCTTTCTCAATCCATAGGTAGGTATGGTGGACTCTCATGGCAAAACTGGGTTTAAGGATATATGGAAGCACAAGTAGTATCTCTACTTAGTGCGAGGAGTTTTGGCTAGCATGAGGGGGAAAGGCAAGCTCAACATGTTGGATGATCCATAACAATATACTTTATTTCGGATATAAGAAGACATAACCCATTATGTTGTCTTCCTTGTCCAACATCAACTCTTTAGCATGTCATACTTTAATGAGTGCTCACAATCATAAAATATGTCCAAGATAGTGTATTTGTATGTGAAGCCTCTCTTCTTTTATTACTTCCTATTAATTGCAACGATGACCAAAACTATGTTTGTCACCTGCCAACAACTTTTATTTATCATACTCTTATATGTGAAGTCATTACTTCCCATGAGATCAATATGATCTCGTTGATACTCTTTATGTTTTAATTCTTTTTATCATGACCCAAGTGAGGAAATCAAGCCCTTGAATCAACACTAATCTTTATTATATAACTCACGAACTCGATTACAAAGGGTAAAGCTCACAAAGCAAAAGCTCACAACTAGATCATGCTAACTTTATTCTACTAGATCAAGATACTACCAAAAGGATCGAACTAAATAAAACGGTAAAGATAGGAGTGATGGTGATACGATACCGGGGTCACTCCCCCAAGCTTGGTAGTTGCCAAGGGGAGTGCCCATACCCATATGATCATGTCCCCTTCTTCGGTGGTGGTGATGTAGGCTTCTTCCTTAACTTGCGTTTAAGGGCAGAATTTTGTTCCCTTAGGTCATTGATCTCCTACTCAAGGTTTAATATTTTCTTGCATAGTGCCTGCTTGTTTTCCTGCAAGAGGTGAAAAGGGATAAATTTGATCTTAGATTTCTTTGCTCTGTCGAGAAGACTTGACTTTTTGAACTCCACATGCATGTCCACGGGTTGAGGTAGTGGGACTTCGTCTTCATCTGAGCTAGTCCAATCCTTTCCCTTGGGATCATGGTCTTCTTCTTCCTCCGTGGTCCATCCATAATTCTCCCAGTCCCCATAGACCTTAGGGTCAGCAAGGGAATCAGCCACATAGATTTCTCCCTCCAAATCCTGGGACGACATGTTGCTTCTATCTGCGATAGAAACACCTCGAAACAAAAATAGAGGATTTTTGCGTGATACAGAGGTCAAAACCTTCGGGGGTATATATAATGAATTTTTACCGACCA
This sequence comes from Secale cereale, assembly GCA_902687465.1. Lineage (NCBI taxonomy): Eukaryota > Viridiplantae > Streptophyta > Magnoliopsida > Poales > Poaceae > Secale > Secale cereale. The sequence goes on from LR738711.1 coordinate 781,728,960, forward strand.
AAAGGAGTAACATACAAGAAATCAAAGTCCGGGAGGCACATGGGGTGCCCACGAGGCAGGGGGCACGCCCAGGGAAAGGGAGCGCGCCCTCCACCCTCGTGGACGCCTCGTGTCTCTTCCGGACTGCCACTTATTTTCATATTTTTCTAAATATTCCAAAACGGTGAAAAATTGCCTTTAGAACTGTTTTGGAGTCGGTTTACTTACAGTACCACATACCTCTTCCTTTTCGGAGTCTGGATCATTCTGGAAAGTGTCCCTTATGTATTCCTCCGGGGTTACGGTTTCAATAACATTGGTTTCAACATTTATAGGGTTACCTGAAATATAATGTTTAATTCTTTGACCATTCACTACCTTCAGATTTGTGCCTTCGAAGTTGTTGATTTTTATGGCACTGGAACGATAGACCTCCTCGATAATGCAGGGTCCTTCCCACATAGAGAGAAGTTTTCCTGCAAAAAATCTTAAAAAAGAATTGTATAGTAATACATAATCACCTACGTTAAACTCACGCTTTTGTATCCTTTTGTCATGCCATCTTTTAACTTTTTCTTTAAACAGCTTGGCATTCGCATAGGTCTGGGTTCTCCATTCATCAAGAGAGCTAATGTCAAATAACCTCTTCTCATCGGCAAGTTTGAAATCATAATTGAGCTCTTTAATAGCCCAATATGCCTTATGTTCTAACTCAAGAGGTAAGTGACAAGCCTTTCCATAAACCATCTTATATGGAGACATACCCATAGGATTTTTGTATGCAGTTCTATAGGACCATAGTGCATCATCAAGTTTCTTGGACCAATTCGATCTAGACCTATGAACTGTCTTTTGCAAAATTAATTTGAACTCTCTATTACTTAGTTCTACTTGACCACTAGTCTGTGGGTGATAAGGAGATGCAATTCTATGATTCACATCATACTTAGCAAGCATTTTACGGAAAGCACCATGAATAAAGTGTGAACCACCATCAGTCATTAGGTATCTAGGGACTCCAAACCTCGGGAAAATAACTTTATTAAGCATCTTAATAGAGGTGTTATGATCAGCACTACTAGTTGGAATAGCTTCTACCCACTTGGTAACGTAATCAATGGCAACTAGAATATGCGTGTACCCATTAGAGGCAGGAAACAGTCCCATATAATCGAAGCCCCAAACATCAAATGGTTCAATAACAAGTGAATAATTCATAGGCATTTCTTGACGTCTACTGATATTACCAATTCTTTGACATTCATCACAAGACAAGACAAACTTACGAGCATCCTTGAAGAGAGTAGGCCAATAAAAACCAGATTGTAATACCTTATGTGCAGTTCTATCTCCAGCATGCTGTCCTCCATAAGCTTTAGAGTGGCACTTGCGTAGGGTATGTTCCTGTTTATGCTCAGGTACACAACGTCTAATAATACCATATACTCCTTCTTTATAAAGATGTGGTTCATCCCAGAAGTAATGTCTCAAATCATAGAAGAACTTTTTCTTTTGCTGGTATGTGAAGCTAGGAGGTATAAACTTAGCAACAATATAATTAGCATAATCAGCATACCATGGAGCAGTTCGAGAAGTATTTATGACAGCTAATTGTTCATCAGAAAAGCTATCATCAATAGGTTTTGGGTCATCAAGTATATTCTCTAGCCTAGATAAGTTATCTGCAACGGGGTTCTCAGCTCCCTTTCTATCAATAATATGCAAGTCAAATTCTTGCAGCAAGAGAACCCATCTAATAAGTCTAGGTTTAGCATCTTTCTTTTCCATAAGGTATTTGATAGCAGCATGATCAGTGTGAATAGTTACATTAGAATCAACAATATAAGGTCTAAACTTATCACAAGCAAATACAACTGCTAAAAATTCTTTCTCAGTGGTAGCATAATTTCTCTAAGCACTGTCTAGGGTTTTACTAGCATATTGAATAACATTCAATTTCTTATCAACTCTTTGCCCTAGAACATCACCTACAGCATAATCACTAGCATCGCACATAATCTCAAAAGGTAAATTCCAGTCAGGAGGCTGGACAATAGGTGCAGAGATCAATGCTTTCTTAAGTATTTCAAATGCTTCTAGACAATCATCATCAAATACAAAAGGAATATCTTGTTGTAGAGATTAGTCAGAGGCCCGGAGATTTTGGAGAAGTCCTTTATGAACCTCCTATAAAACCCGGCATGACCAAGGAAACTTCGTATACCTTTGATGTCCTTGGGGCATGGCATCTTTTCAATAGCATCAACTTTAGCTTTGTCAACTTCAATACCTCTTTCAGAAATTTTATGTCCCAAGACAATGCCTTCATTAACCATAAAGTGGCACTTCTCCCAATTCAAGACAAGATTAGTGTCTTCACATCTCTGCAAAACTCAATCAAGGTTGCTTAAGCAATCATCAAATAAGTTCCGTAAACGGAGAAATCATCCATGAAAACCTCAACAATCTTTTCACAAAAGTCAGAGAATATAGCCATCATGCATCTTTGAAAGGTAGCAGGTGCATTACATAAACCAAAATGCATACGTCTATAAGCAAAGGTACCAAAAGGACAAGTAAAAGTGGTCTTTTCTTGATCCCCTTTTGACACAGGTATTCGAAAGAAACCAGAATAACCATCTAGAAAGAAAAAATGAGTATGTTTGGATAACCTGTCTAGCATTTGATCAATTAATGGCAAGGGGTAATGATCTTTCTTAGCAGCTTTATTTAATTTGCAAAAGTCAATTACCATCCTATAACCTATAACAATCCTTTGCAGGATCAATTCATCTTTATCATTAGGAACAACAGTCATACCTCCCTTCTTAGGGACATAATGGACAGGACTTACCCACTGGCTATCAACAATTGGATAGATAATACCTGCCTCTAGAAGCTTTAGTATTTCCTTCCTTACCACTTCTTTCATCTTAGGATTTAACTGTCATTGATGATCAATAGCCGGTTTAGCGTTATCTTCCAATTTTATCTTGTGTTGGCATAAAGTGGGACTAATGCCCTTAAGATCATCTAGAGTATATCCAATAGCAGCACGGTGCTTCTTTAGAGTTTTCAATAATTTTTCTTCTTCCTGCTCTGAAAGGTTAGCACTAATAATAACATGATATATCTTCTTTTCATCGAGATAAACATACTTAAGATTATTAGGTAAAGGTTTAAGTTCAAACACGGGATCGCCCTTGGGTGGAGGAGGATCCCCTAGGATTTCAACAGGCAAGTTGTTTTTCAATACGGGTCCGTGATTAAAGAATATTTCATCTATTTCCCTTCTCTCATTCATATGCATATCATTTTCATGGTCTAGCAAATACTGTTCTAAAGGATCATTAGGAGGCACAACAATAGAAGCAAGACCAATAATTTCATCCTTACTAGATAATTCTTTATCAAGGGGTTGTCTACGAAATTTAGCAAAGTTAAAATCATGAGACATATCCCCTAAACCAACAGTAACGATGTCTTTCACGCAGTCTATCTTAGCATTAACAATATTCAAGAAGGGTCTACCAGATATAATGGGACAAAAGTCATCTTGTGGGGAACTAAGAATAAGGAAATCAGCAAGGTATCTAACTTTCCCACACAAAACTTCAACATCTCTAACAATCCCAACTAGTGAAATAGTGTCTCTATTAGCAAGCTTAATAGTAACATCAACCCCTTCTAACTCAACAGATGCAATGTCATGCATAATTTCTTGATATAAGGTATGAGGGATAATACTCGCACTAGCACCCACATCACATAAACCATGATAGAAATGATCTCCTATTTTAACAGAGATAACAGACAAGCCTACAATAGGTCTATGTTTATTCCTAGCATCGGGTTTGGCTATTCTAGCAGATTCCTCTTGGAGGTAAATAACATGTCCATCTAAATGCTCTACCCAGAGATCTTTAACCATAGCAACACTAGGTTCAACTTTAATTTGCTCAGAGGGTGTAGGTGTTCTAGTATTACTCTTACGAACCACAGTTGAAGCTTTAGCATGATCCTTTATTCTAACAAGGAAAGGTGGTTTCTCAATATAAGCAGTAGGAACAATAGGATCAACATTATAAGTGATAGTCTTTTCTTCAACTTTAACAGGTTCAACTACTTTTACTTCAATGGGAGGATGGTATTTAAACCACTTCTCCTTGGGAAGATCAACATGAGTTGCAAATGATTCACAGATGAAGCTACTATCTCAGAGTCAAGTACATATTTAGTGCTAAACTCACGGAAAACATCGGTATCCATAAAAGCTTTAACACAACGAGAGGGGAGTGCATCTTCATACCTTTGAAGATCGCGATGTGGAAGCGATGCAAGAACGCGGTTGGTGGAGTCGTACACGAAGCGATTTAGATCGCGGTCGAGTCTGATCTAAGCGCCGAACAACGGCGCCTCCGCGTTCAACACACGTGCAGCCCGGTGATGTCTCCCATGCCTTGTTCCAGCAAGGGGAGAGGGAGAGGTTGGGGAAGACTCAATCCAGCAGCAGCACGACAGTGTGGTGGTGGTGGAGGAGCGTGGCACTCTAGCAGGGCTTCGCCAAGCACTGCGGGAAACGGGGAGGGAGAGGGGTAGGGCTGCGCCAAGAGAAGAGGAGACTCGTGCATCTGGCAGCCCCGAAACCCCCACTATATATAGAGGGAGGGGAGGGGTTGCGCCCCCATCTAGGGTTTCCCCCTAGGGGTGGTGGCAGCCCCAGATCCCATCTGGGGGCGGCCAGGAGGGGTAGAGAGGGGGGCGCCCCTAGGGTGGGCCTTAAGGCCCATCTGGACCTAGGGTTTGCCCCCTCTCCTCTCCCTTGAGCCCTGGGCCTTGGTGGGGGGCGCACCAGCCCACCTAGGGGCCGGTCCCTTCCCACACTTGGCCCACGCAAGCCTCCGGGGCCGGTGGCCCCTCCCGGTGGTCCCGATAACGCCCAGAACACTTCCGGGGACCAAAACGGGACTTCCCATATATAAATCTTTACCTCCGAACCATTCCGGAACTCCTCGTGACGTCCGGGATCTCATCCGGGACTCCAAACAACATTCGGTAACCACATACTACATTCCCTATAACCCTAGCGTCATCGAACCTTAGGTGTGTAGACCCTACGGGTTCGGGAACCATGCAGTCATGACCGAGACATATCTCCAGCCAATAACCAATAGCTAGATCTGGATGCCCATATTGGCTCCCACATGTTCCACGATGATCTCATCGGATGAACCACGATGTCAAGGATTCAAAATCCCATATACGATTCCCTTTGTCTAGCGGTATAGTACTTGCCCGAGATTCGATCGTCGGTATACCGATACCTTGTTCAATCTCGTTATGGCAAGTCTCTTTACTCGTTCTGTGACACATCATCCCGTGACTAACCCCTTAGTCACATTGAGCTCATTACGATGATGTATTACCGAGTGGGCCCAGAGATACCTCTCCATCATACGGAGTGACAAATCCCAGTCTCGGTTCGTGCCAACCCAACAGATGCTTTCGGAGATACCCGTAGTGTACCTTTCTAGCCACGCAGTTACGTTGTGACGTTTGGCACACCCAAAGTATTCCTACGGTATCCGGGAGTTGCACAACCTCATGGTCTAAGGAACAGATACTTGACATTGGAAAAGCTTTAGCATACGAACTACACGATCTTGTGCTAGGCTTAGAATTGGGTCTTGTCCATCACATCATTCTCCTAATGATGTGATCTCGTTATCAATGACATCCAATGTCCATGGTCAGGAAACCGTAACCATCTATTGATCAATGAGCTAGTCAACTAGAGGCTCACTAGGGACATTTGTGGTCTATGTATTCACACATGTATTACTGTTTCCGGATAATACAATTAAAGCATGAACAATAGACAATTATCATGAGCAAGGAAATATAATAATAACCATTTTATTATTGCCTCTAGGGTATATTTCCAACATTAGTTTCTTTTTGATGAGCTTTCATACACTTATAGCTCTAGTGCATCTGTTGCATGGCAATCCCTACTCACTCACATTGATATCTATTGATGGGCATCTCCATAGCCCATTGATACGCCTACTTGATGTGAGACTATCTTCCTCCTTTTTATCTTCTCCACAACCACCACTCTATTCCACCTATAGTGCTATATCCATGGCTCACGCTCATGTATTGCATGAAAGTTGAAAGGTTTGAAAATTTTGAGTATGAAAACAATTGCTTGGTTGAAACCGGGGTTGTGCATGATATGAATATTTTGTGTGATGAAGAGGGAGCATAGCCTGATTATATGATTTTGTAGGGATAACTTTCTTTGGCCATGTTATTTTGAGAAGACATGATTGCTTTGTTAGTATGCTTGAAGTATTATTATTCTTATGTCAATATAGACTTTTGTCTTGAATCTTTCGGATCTGAACATTCATGCCACAATAAATAAATTACATTGAGAATTATGTTGGTTAGCATTCCACATCAAAATTTCTGTTTTTATCATTTACCAACTCGAGGAAGAGCAAGAATTAAGCTTGGGGATGCTTGATACGTCTCCAACGTATCTATAATTTTTTATTGTTCCATGCTATTATATATTATGTTTTGGATGTTTAATGAGATTTATTATACACTTCTCTATTATTTTTAAGACTAACCTACTAACCCAAGGCCTAGTGCAAATTGCTATTTTTTTGCCTATTTCAGTGTTTTGCAGAAAAGGGATATCAAACGGAGTCCAAACGGAATGAAACCTTCGGGAGAGTTATTTTTGGAACGATATCTTCTCGGTAGACTTGGAGTACAAGCCAGAGAAGAAACATGGTGCCCACAAGGGGGCAGGGCGCGCCTCCACCCTCATGGGCCCCGCGTTGCTCCACCGACGTACTTATTCCTCCTATATATGTCCACGTACCCTGAAAACACCGAGGCAACAGAGAAAACCCTAATTCCACCACCGCAACCTTATGTTCCCGTGAGATCCCATCTTGGGGCCTATTCCGGAGCTCCACCGGAGGGGGGATCCATCATGGAGTGCTTCTACATCAACACCATAGCCTCACCAATGAGTTGTGAGTAGTTTACCACAGACCATCGGGTCCATAGTTATTAGCTACATGGCTTCTTCTCTCTTTTTGGATCTCAATACAAAGTTCTCCTCGATCTTCGAGGAGATCTATTCGATGTAATCTTTTTGCGGTGTGTTTGTCGAGATCCAATGAATTGTGGGTTTATGATCAATATTATCTATGAACAATATTTGATTCTTTTCTGAAAGCTTTTACGTATGATTCTAATATCCTTGCAAGTATCTTCAAATTATTGGTTTGGTTGGCCTACTAGATCTATAGTTCTTGCAATGGGAGAAGTGATTGGCTTTGGGTTCAATCTTGCGGTGTCCTTTCCTAGTGACAGCAGGGGCAGCAAGGCACGTATTGTATTGTTGCCATCGAGGATAAAAAGATGGGGTTTATATCATATTGCTTGAGTTTATTCCTCTACATCATGTCATCTTGCTTAAGGCATTACTCTGTTCTTATGAACTTAATACTCTAGATGCATGCTAGATAGCGGTCGATGTGTAGAGTAATAGTAGTAGATGTAGAATCGTTTCGGTCTACTTGTCACGGACGTGATGCCTATATAATGATCATGCCTAGATATTCTCATAACTATGCGCTTTTCTATCAATTGCTCGACAGAATTTGTTCACCCACCGTAGAATTCTGCTTTCATGAGAGAAGTGTTAGGCCCAAGATGCGATTCTATCCCGATCACGTGACACTTACGTGATTGGGCACAACCACATTTCGGGCGCTTAGCAAGATGGATATCATTACATTGTACCATTACATACATACATGGGGGATACAACAATTCATACAAGTCACATGAATACAACAACATCAATACAAGGCATCGACTACGGATGCAAACATGAAAGCACAACGACATCCATCTGCTATCCCAGGCTGCTGACCCGGAACCTAACCCAAGACTGAAGAACAACAAGAAGAAGAAAGAACTCCAACACAACGATCATCGCTCTCACGTCAAGTCATCGGAAACCTGCACCTGCAACTGTTGTTGTAGTATCTGTGAGCCACGAGGACTCAGCAATCCCATAACCATGGGTAACAAGACTAGCAAAGCTTAATGGGTAGGAAGAGGTAAAGTGGTGAGGTTGACACAGCGGCTAAGCAATATGTATGGTGGCTATCTTACGTGTACATGAATAAGATGAGCATCTACGCAAGCGGTCGCAAACTAGTAGTGATCGCTAAAGATCCTGAACTACCTACGAGTCAAACATAACCCCACCGTGTTCTCTTCTCACAGTGAAAAGAGACAATCACTGTTAGACACACAGTTGTGTGTTTTATTTCGGATCCTCTGTCAAGCTTTCTACAACCGGACATTAACAAATTCCAATCTGCCACATAACCACGGGCACGGCTTTCGAAAGATCATAACCCTGCAGGGGTGTCCCAACTTAGCCCATCACAAGCTCTCATGATCAGCAAAAGTAATAATAATATTACCCCTTATCTTAGGGAAGGCCCGATCAGACTCGAAATTCCCGGTGCACAAGACATTTCGACAATGGTAAAACAAGTCCAGCAAGACCTCCCGGCGTGCCGACACCCTGATAGTAGCCGCGCGTATCTCGTCTCAGGCCACGTACGGATGAGCTATGGTTACAGCGACCAGATACCCCAAGTTGTCAAGGGGCGGCGTCGCAAGCTGCTCTATTTGGGACCAACACCATCGGCACTGGCCCCTCCCTGTATGTAGAAAGAATCCTCGGGTAGCACTAACTCCCTATGCAATTAATTAAATAATTAAGTTTTTATTATGTTGCAAATTAAAAACCAATGTTGGGCCTTGCTGGAGGAGTTCTATTCAAAGACGAACTGTCAAGGGGTCCCCATCTACCCAACCATGTAAGGAACACAAAATCAAGGAACATAATGCCGGTTTATCGGCTCCTAAGGCAGCATGAGTGGAACAAAACACCGAGCAAAAGGCCAAGCCTTCCACCCATTGCCAATTATATAGGTTTGTTAATAATAATTATAGATATTGTGATATTCCCAAAGCATCAAGTTCCAACATGGAACAGTCTTCATCTTCGCCTGCAACTAACAACGCTATAAGAGGGGCTGAGCAAGCGGGTAACATAGCCAAGCAACGGTTTGCTGGGAAGGTGTCAAAGGTTAGAGGTTGCATGGCAACAATGAGAGGCCGACAATAAATGATGGGTAGTGCGACACATAACGATAGCATCGAGACAACTAAGCATGGCAATGATAGTAAAGGTATCCAAGGTGATGGTCATCTTGCCTGAGATCCTGCAAGGAAGAAGAACGAATCCGTGAAAAAGACAAAGAAGAAGCCTTGAAGACGAACCACGTGTAGACGAACGAATCCTCACGATCGCAACGGAAAAGAACTAACGAGAAGAAGCACACAACAAAGTAAACACCCAACACAAGAACAAGACAAGATGCTCAACCAAGTATGATGCAAGACAAGTCTATATGATGCATTACATGGCAAGGGATGAAGCACACAAGAACATCACAAACCAACAAGTTTAAATGAGGCCGGAAACTACATATAACACTTCCAGTAAGTCCTCATATGCATATTTTGAATTTGGTCCAGATCTGAACAAACCTTAAGTTGAAGTTATTAAACAGCAGGTTAACATGCACCATGATGATCTAAACGAAATTCTAGTCAAGTTTCATATAAAGTTTGTTTAATTCGGAGCTACGGCCTAAAAGATTTGAGCAAAACAAGTCAAGCATGGCAATGGTGCAAGATGCACCCAAACATCAAGCAACCACACTCCAAACAAGTAAACAACATGATATTATGCTTCTACATGCAAAATCACACAAGTTTCATATAGGGTACGCTCAAAACGGAGCAACGGTTCAACACTTACACACAAAACAAGATATAACAACAAGCTGTCAACAACAGCAACATAGCAACTTTGGAGCAAGGAAAATATATGCTACAACACCCAAACATGATAACAAGAAGCATGGATGTGAAGTAGACATGTTACTTAACAAGCATGAACTTAGAACACACCCAAAAACTAGCTGGAACACATTTAAACAAGCATGGCAAGTTGCAATAAATTTATCCAGAGTTAGCCAAAATCTGGGAAGGCAAAAACATCATCACGATGCTGCCTTCGGAGGCACAAAACAACAATCATATCAACTCTATCAAGTATATGAAGATCATGGACATGTAGTAGACATCACATACATCAAACAACTCCACTGGAGCAACTCCATAGGAGGCATGGATCAATAACAACAAGCCTCACCAAATTGATCATGCTGATAAAAGTCTGACAGGTAAATTTATAGCAACTTGAGAGCAAGAAATAAATAAGCTACAGCAAGCAATATATGCAAACAAGGGCATGAATGGATAGAGCATAACATGGACAACAAGACATGATCATAGGACATTCCAAAACAAGCATGGATTTGAGTGAGACTTCAAGCAAACATAGCATCAGGTTAACAGATTCCAGACTTAGCAGTTTTTTCACTAAGTATAAAACAACAACAACAACATGGCATGTTTACAGGCTTTTTTAAGTCACCTCAAGGCATATCATGGAAAGATGATTTCACCACAGCAATGACCATATGATTGTGCTTCAAAAACACATAGACATGTGGCATGAAGACAAACACATCAATAGCAATTAGCAAGTCAAAACAGCACCTCATAACAAGTTTCAGCACTTAACAGCCACATGTACTTTTGCAACAGAGATTAACATGGCAAGAGACACCTAACATGAATGCTACATCAACCAACATGTAGAGCACTTCACAATGAACATTTTGACATATCATATGCTCCATTTGGATAAACATGCACAAAGTTACAAGCATCACAAGTATGCAACAAAATTACAGATAACAGCAGTTTTAAACTTATAGGACTCTTGCAACGATGATTAGGGCATCAAGATGAACTCAAACAAGCATGCCACAATGGAACAAAATGAAGAGCATATCACAACGATCATTTTGATATATCATTCACTCAATTTGGACATACACACAAAAAAATACAGCCATGCAAACATGCAACATTTTTGAGACAAAAAAGGGACTTAGAAGAAAAACTACCTAGGAGAAGGGGTGGACGTGTCCATGCCGGGGCGGACGTGTCCGTCGGTGCGGCCCCTTGGGCCCACCTGGCAGGGACACAGGGAGCTGGAGGGCCTGGACATGTCCAGCTCCTCTGGACATGTCCCGCGGCGGGCAGCCCGAACCGGATCTGGCCCGATCCGGCCGACGGCGAACGGCTACGGAGGCAGAGGGGCGAGGGGTCGCCGGAGGGGGCCGGAGCGGAGCGGATCTGGGTGCCCCCGACCCGATCCAGACGGCAGCCGAGGCAGCGCGGATGCCGGCGACGAGCTCGAAGCTTCGGCAGTTGGGGACGAGGCTTGAGCCAGGCGAGGCGGCGAACGCAGAGGAGCGGCGGGGCTCGGACGACGGAGCAAAGAGGGGAGGCGGCAATGGGGCCGAGCGGCTCCGGTGGCTGGTGGAGCTGCGGCAGCACGCTTCGGCGAGCGGCGGCGGGATCCCGACGAGAGGTGCGGGGACGAGCGGGAGGGCGTGCGGGGGCGAGCGGAGCCAGGCGGGGCGCGCCCAACGACGGCGGCGCGGATGGGCCTGGCGGGCCCCGAGCGGGCCTGCTCCGGGCCCAGGCGGCGGGGAGAGGCCAGGGAGCACCGCGGGAGGCTCACGGGTGGCCCCCGCGCTGAGGTGGCGGCGGCGTGGGCTGGATGGCTGGCCGCCAAGTGGCGGGGAGGGGTTCGCCGGCACTGAAAACGATGAGGGCAGCAGCGGCTGATGATTGAGGTCGGGGAAAACAAGGAGGGAGGGGGTGTGCCTGCCAAAAATGGACTAGGGGGAATCCATTTATAGTAGGGGGCTAGGGTTAGGTGTTTGGGGGTGTTTTGGAGCGTTTCGGAGCCATCGGATCACGATCCAACGGCACCGGAGCGGAGGGGGAGTTAGGCAGGCCTAGTGGGCTGTGTAGAGAGGGTCTAGGGCTGCGAGGAGAGAAGGGAAAAGAGGCCCGCGGAGGTTTTCGGAGACCGAAAACGTCCGACGTTTTATCCGGCGACTAGTGTCGCTATATTTATCGGTTGGGCTATCAAACGAGCTCCGAATGCGATGGAATTTGGCAGGCGACATGTCTACACTATAATAAGACCACACGCAAGTTTCGTCCCATTCCGAGAACATTTTCCAGCCACTCATAAAATAAATATTCGGAGATGTCGCGGGCACGCGCGAGTGTGTCTGGACTTAGAATGGGCATCGGAAAGGACGAGGGGGCTCAGACGGATGCAAGTTTTGAAAACATGCCGATGCAATGCACACGATGACATGGCAAGATGCAACACGCAAGCAGATGACATGGCAACGACAACGAATAACTAGCTGACACCTCGCGCACCGGTCTCGGGGTGTCACGACACTCCCCTACTAACAAGAGATCTCGTCCCGAGATCTTAGGAACGAGACGGAAGATGAAAAGGAAGAACAAAGTTCTTCGAGGACAAAAGAGTGAAACCAAAGAACCTCAAGGGGTTGAGCCACTTGAACGGAAGAATGCAATGAAGATGAACGAGATGAGAAGCTCCGGTAAAAAGAGGAAACAAGGCAAACGACGAGAATCAAGAGCTTAAATGACAAGAGAGAGATAATAAACCACTCCGGTTAAAAGAGATAGAAAAAGAATTTCCACGAAGGAATTCAGGCAGCACTCCGGCTGAAAATGAAAGGTATAGAACAAGAACTCGAGAAGAAGGAACGATCCATGACGAGATGAACAAGAAAAACCTCCGGAAGAATTAAAGAATGGAATAAAAATGACAACTTCCATCACGAATGAATTTGAAAGAGCATCTTCAGGATAAAGGTTTGAACGGAGTTGTTGAGAAAATCCACAACAAAAGAATAAGCTTGTCGTGGACTTATTTAAACATCTCAAGACTTGAGGTGAATTATGCCACAACCAAAATATTGATGAGCTGAGAAGAGCGAAGAATGCAAAACTCCATTTCAAAAGAATACGGAGAATTATTTGCACTCGAGAGGAAAAAGGATTATGCTTGAGCTGCTCCAGAAGAATTATTGACGAACACTTGAAGAATGATTTATCTCATGAAGAACCACCATGAGGAACACCGGTAACAACAAGGATGATGATATAGAAATGACAGACGAAAGGAATAAGATTAAAGCATGCGATGATTAGTCGGGGTTCTGATGAGATGGACGAGGAGACTATGAACTCCGGAAAGAAAAGATTAAAGCACTTGGAACTAGAATTTATTCATCAAGAATAAATTCCGAAGGAAGGGATTAATCAACTTGACAAAAAGAATAAGATTTATGTTATGCTTATCCTCCATCAATTAAGTTGATGAGAAGCAATGGATTTGCATACTACTTATTCGCGCTGAAAAGATTAATGAGGGATATCTCGCGAACTTGCGAAAATCTTCATTAAACACCGGTAGGATTGGAAAAACGAACAATTGATATAATAACACCGGAAAAGAACTCTTGAGCGAATCGCCGTAAGGAATTAAAGCCGAGTGAAGAAAAGGGACGAACCACCGTAAGGAATTGAAATTGAGTTAATACAAGAGAATGAATCGCCGGGAAGAATAAAGCACTTAGGGAATTTAGATGCAAGAGGATGAGGAGATCACGGAAGGATTAAAGAATGCTTGAACGAAGCACCGGACAAATGTGAGACGAACGAAAAAGGCATCAACAAAGAATATTTGGAGGACGAAGTTATAAACTGAAAACGAAGAAATCTTCTGAACTGATGGCCTTCGGAGGAACACAATTAAAAAGAATTGATGAAATGCTCCGGACGATTAAAGAAAGAATTCATGACAAACAGAATAATTTGAGGATAACATGAAGCTAGAACCACGAATCTTCGAGAGGACGGACAAGATTCGGAGGAAATCTCTTCTTCGGTCTTTAGATGACGACGAGGAACACAACCAAAATTATTGAGATACTCCGGAAGTATGAAAAGAGAGAAAAGGTTGAACCAACGATGAAAAGAATTGAAAGCGATCTTGGAGAAGGCATGTGACCGATGGAATCCGTACTTACGTCACACTTGAAAAGAATTTCGGAATACTCCGGGAAATAATTATAAGAGTCAGGTAAGATCCTGGGAAAAACCTGTGGGTTAGGGCCCACTGAAATAAAACACCGTTGAAAATGATCGAAAAAGGAGATGATGCATCGGAACATTTGAAAAACTCAAATGAGGTGACAACCTCAAATTAATTGGAATACAGACAAATCTCCTGACATGTCTGCAGAACTCTGGATAATTAAATGGCGCGAGATAAACAAGGAAGGGGAATATCCGAGCCGAGGGAAAAGAATATGAACAACACCGAATACTTGAGTTGAATCCACCGGAAAAGAAGAAGAGGTGAATAATGACGATGAGAGGAGAATTCACCTGCTGAAATAACTAAGGAAAGAATACAAAGGATTCACACAAGTAGGATGGATACTCGATTAAGGACTCCGGCTTCGAGAAGCAAAAAGAGTGGGCGGGTGGGAAAAGAAAGACGACTTCGGAAGGGGAAACAACATCGGTTGAAAAGAACTGAGGATGAACTTGCAAAGAAGAAGAGGGTCGAATGCACTTGACAAGAGATGCACCACATGACAAGAACTGACAACGCAACGAACAAAAACTAACCGCGTGATCCTAAAAAAAATTGAAGGGGAAGAGGAGTAATTCAAAACACCTACTTCAAGATTCCTCACCAGAGCGACGAAGGGGGTGAGGAGTAAAAAGAATTCCTACTCTCAGATAGAACTAGACTCCGAAAAAGTTTTGTGCTAGACTCGACAACGGCCAACTATGATCAATCAAGGGGGCTCCTATGGTCGGTCGCGGCTCTGATAGCAACTTGTCAGGCCGAAGATGCGATTCTATCCCGATCACGTGACACTTACGTGATTGGGGCACAACCGCATTTCGGGCGCTTAGCAAGATGGATATCATTACATCGTACCATTACATACATACATGGGGCATACAACAATTCATACAAGTGACATGAATACAACAACATCAATACAAGGCATCCGACTACGGATGCAAACATGAAAGCACAACGACATCCATCTGCTATCCCAGGCTGCCGACCCGGAACCTAACCCAAGACTGAAGAAGAAGAAGAAGAAGAAAGAACTCCAACACAATGATCATCGCTCTCACGTCAAGTCATCGGAAACCTGCACCTGCAACTATTGTTGTAGTATCTGTGAGCCACGAGGACTCAACAATCCCATAACCATGGGTAACAAGACTAGCAAAGCTTAATGGGTAGGAAGAGGTAAAGTGGTGAGGTTGCACCATCGGCTAAGCAATATGTATGTTGGCTAACTTACGAGTACAAGAATAAGATGAGCATCTACGCAAGCGGTCGCAAACTAGTAGTGATCGCTAGAGATCCTGAACTGCCTACGAGTCAAACATAACCCCACTGTGTTCTCTTCTCAAAGTGAAAAGAGACAGTCACTGTTATTCACACAGTTGTGTGTTTTATTTCGGATCCTCTGTCAAGCTTTCTACAACCGGACATTAACAAATTCCAATCTGCCACATAACCGCGGGCACGGCTTTCGAAAGATCATAACCCTGCAGGGGTGTCCCAACTTAGCCCATCACAAGCTCTCACGATCAGCAAAAGTAATAATAATATTACCCCTTATCTTAGGGAAGGCCCGATCAGACTCGGAATTCCCGGTGCACAAGACATTTCGACAATGGTAAAACAAGTCCAGCAAGACCTCCCGGCGTGCTGACACCCTGATAGTAGCCGCGCGTATCTCGTCTCAGGCCACGTCCGGATGAGCTATGGTTACAGCAATCAGATACCCCAAGTTGTCAAGGGGCGGCGTCGCAAGCTGCTCTATTTGGGACCAACACCATCGGCACTGGCCCCTCCCTGTATGTAGAAAGAATCCTCGGGTAGCGCTAACTCCCTATGCGATTAATTAAATAATTAAGTTTTTATTATGTTGCAAATTAAAAACCAATGTTGGGCCTTGCTGGAGGAGTTTTATTCAAAGACGAACTGTCAAGGAGTCCCCATCTACCCAACCATGTAAGGAACACAAAATCAAGGAACATAATGCCGGTTTATCGGCTCCTAAGGCGGCATGAGTGGAACAAAACACCGAGCAAAAGCTTCGTTCAAGTATTCTTTAATCAGTTCACAATCTCTTCGTTCCTTGCATTCAAATTGCCCTCGAGTACTTATCCTTGTCCCGGTGATTCATTCTCTTGTGTTCACTCAATATCAATTCTTCCCGGTGGTTTGTTCTCTTTCATCATCTAATTTTAATTCTTCCCGGTGGCTTGTCCTCTTGCATCGTTCAATTTCATTCCTTACGGTGGTCATTCTCTTTCTTCACCCGGTTTCAATTATTTACGGTCGTTTTCTTCTCTTTCTTCATTCGATTTTAATTCCTTACGGTGATTCGCTCGACAGTTCTTTTCCTGTGCTATCATATCAATCCATTCTTTTATTCATATTCCACCGGTGTTTTAACAAGATTTTTGCAAGTTTGCGATATATCCCTCTTTAATCATTTCAACGGGTATAAGTAGTATGCGAATCCATTGCTTCTCATCAATTCATTGGTGGAGGATAAGCATAACACAATTCTTATTCTTCTTGTGGATTTGATTTATCTTTTCCTTCGGAGTTATTCTTGATGAATAAATTCTAGTTCCAGGTGTTTCTATTCTTTCCTTTCCGGAGCTCAAGTTTCTCGGCTATCTTGCCGGAACCCCGTCTAATCATCGCAAGGCTCTAATCTTATTCTTTTCGTCCGCCATTTCTATTTCATCATCCTTTTCGTGAGGGAGTTCTTCAGGGTGGTTCTTCATCATTTAATTCATTCTTCATATATTCATCTAATTCTTCTGGAGCAGCTCAAGCATTCTTATTCTTTTGACTTTTGAGTGCAAATAATTCTCCGTATTCTTTTATCGAGTTTTGCATTTCTTTCTTCATTCTCAGCTAATCCATCTTTCGGTTGCGGCATAATTCACCTCAAGTTTTGAGACGATTTACATAAGTCCACAACAAGTTAATTCTTTTTCGTGTTGATTTTTCAACAACTCCGTTCAAGCCTTTTTTGTGTAGATCCTCTTTCGAATTCATTCGTGATGGAAGTTGTCATCTTCTTCTCCATTCTTTTAGTTCCATCATTTTCATTATTCCGAAGGCATTGTCTTGTTCATTTCGTCATGTTTTATTCCATCTTCTCAAGTTCTTGTTCCATTCCATTCATGTTCAACCGGTGTGCTATTTCTTTCATTCTTAACCGAAGTGCTGCCCGAATTCCTTCGTTCGAATTCCTTTTCTATCTCTTTTAACCGGAGTGGTTTCGAATTCATTCTTGTTCCTTTAGCTCTTGTTTTCATGCCTTTCAACCCTTGGTTCTCTTGTGTTCCTTGTTCCTCTTTTGTAACGGAGCTTCTCAACTTCGTTCATCTCCGTTGTATCCTTTCTTTCAAGTGGATCAACCTCTGAACATTCTTTGGGTTTCACTCTTTTGTCCTTGAAGAACTTTGTTCTTCCTTTTTCCTTCCCGTCTCGTTCCTAAGATCTCGGGACGAGATCTCTTGTTAGTAGGGGAGTGTTGTGACACCCCGAGACCGGTGCGCCAGGTGTCAGCCAGTTATTCGTTGTCAGTGTCGTGTCATCTGCTTGCGTGTTGCATCTTGCCATGTCATCATGTGTGTTGCATCAGCATGTTTTCAAAACTTGCATCCGTCCGGTCCCACTCGTTCTTCCCGTTGTCCGTTTCGAGTTCCGATGCTCTCACACGCGCCCGAGGCTTCCTCGAGTCCTTCTTTTGTGTTTGGCCGTGTAACGTTTCTGGGATGGCGTGAGTCTTGTCGTGCGATGTTGTTTTGATACGTGTAACCCACCTGTCAAGTTTTGTCGCGTTTGGAGTTCGTTTGATACTCCAACAGTTATCCTCGTGGGCTAAAAGTACCTCCTCCTTGAGGCCCAAGACCCCCCTCCAACAGCCCACCAACCCAGCTCAAACCCTTCCCTTCATCTAGGCCGTTCAATTGTGATCTCGTGGCCGAAAACCTCTCCTTTTTTGGACTACCCTAGCTCCTTGTGCCTATATAAACGTCCACCCCCCTCCAATTTTGCGTCCAAAACCCTAGTGCTTCCACCGCCGCCGCACCGTACTTCCACCGCCGCCGCACCGTGCTTCCACCGTCGCCGCGCTGTGCTTCCATCGCCGCCGCTCCCACCGCGTGGGCCCGCTGGGCCCAGCGCCAGCCCGCCGCCGCCGCCGATCTGGGCCAGATCCGCGCCGCCCCTTCACCTTCATCCCCGCCGCCTCCGGCCGCACCGACCGCCGCGCCGCCACCCACAGGCGGCCGGAGGGCCGTCCATCGCCGCCGGTGCAGCTCCCGCCGGCTAGGAGGCTCGCCGCCGGCCCGAGCCGCTCTCCGTCGCCGCGCCCCGCCGGCTCTCCTCCGACCCCGCCACCGGCCACCTCCCCTCGCCGCGGGACCAGGCCGCCGGCCGGGCCACAGCCGCTGCCAGATCGAAGGACCGCCGCTGCAAAGGCGTCGCCACGCTCGGGAGGTCGATCCGATCCAGATCGAGCCGGCCTGGGGAAACCCTACCGTTTGACCCGCACCCGACCGTTGATACGTCCAAAACGTATCTATAATTTCTTCTTGCTCCATGCCTCTTTTGTGTGATATTGCTATGATATTTATGCACTTCCATACACTTTTGATCATATTTGGACTAACCTATTAACTCAGTGCACCACAGTGCCAGTTCCTGTTTTCTGCTATTTTTCTATTTCAGGTTTCCCCCATATTAAAAGTGCCCTAAAAATTCCGGGAAAAATACAGGAAAAATCAGCGTATCGGGAGTTTCCAGAAAAACCAAGGCAGGGCCAGAGGGGAACCTGGGGTGGCCCAGGCGACCACCCGGCGCGGCCCCACCCCTGGCCGCGCCAGGGGGGCGCCTGGGCCCCACCTCCGCCTCTGGTGACCCCCTTTTGCATATATATTGCTCGCGTCCCGAAACCCTCGATGACGGAACCCTTTTTCGTGATCTCGTCTCTGTTCCGCCGCCGCCGCGCTTTCAAGATCGGGAGCACCAGGAGAACTCTTCCCGGCACCCTGTCGGAGGGGAGAACCACCACCGGGAGCTTCTCCACCACCATGGACGCTTCCCGGATGAGTTGTGAGTAGTCTCCCTTGGACCATGGGTCCATGACCAGTAGCTATGTGATGTTCTCCTCCCCTCTTTCTTCTTCATCGATTAGACCTCGTGAGCTGCCCTACATGATCGAGGCACATATGTAATCTTTATGTTGTTGCTTTGCTGAGTTTGCTGGGATCCGGTGGATTATGAGATTATGTTCAGATTGTGTGTGAGTAATATATTTGATTCACCTCTTTTATATTTATGTTCTTGAGTAATTCTTGCATGTTCTTCGTTGCTGTTTATTGCTTTGGCCGAGTAGTAGGTAGTAACTCCAAGAGGGAACGTTATGCTTGATTGTGGGTTCATGCCCCTCGATGACTAGTTTGAGTGACAGAAACATGAGTCTAGGGGATGTGCTGTTTCCACAAGGGGGAAAACAACGGTGCTTGTACTTGCGGGTGCAAGGATTGTTTACTTTACGCAAAGTTCTTTTAATGCAGTTGTCTGTTGCTTTGAGTTTACACTTTGGGTGGGACTCGCAACTTAATACCAGCGAGATGTTCTGGATAGATATCTCAAGGTGGATGATTAGTAGTAGATGCAGATGGATTTCGGTCTACTTGCCTTGGCATACCGCCCATGCCTTTGAGCCTCTACCTTTCTTTACAGCATAGTTAGCATTGGTTTGCGCACATAATCCTGTCTATTGCCCAGCTGTAATTTGTTTACCTCGCTTAGCTGTATTATCATTTTTTGGGAGAGAGACATCACTAGTGAACATCATGGGACCCCGGTCCATATTACCATCACTGATCACACCCGCTATTTACTTCCTGTTCTTATTTCCTAGTAGCAGTCATACCTATCACTATTATCTCTTGCGTTTGATCCTTTGTAAACGACAAGGCCGGAGGGATTGACAACCTCTCTGTACTCGTTGGGAGCAATGTTATTTGTATCTGTGTGCAGGTCCTGTCAAGCAAAAGTTTCTGGCGTCATTGACACCTTCTTATCGACCCTCGGAGTCTCACGGGATTCGATCCTTGGTATCTTTGCCAAGGGAAATTTGCCGCTACGCTACATCTCAAACCTTCCACTTGGTATAACCAACGAGGGGCGAGAAGCCATCAAGCAAGTTTCTGGCGCCGTTGCCGGGTGATACGTCCAAAACGTATCTATAATTTCTGCTTGCTCCATGCCTCTTTTGTGTGATATTGCTATGATATTTATGCACTTCCATACACTTTTGATCATATTTGGACTAACCTATTAACTCAGTGCACCCCAGTGCCAGTTTCTGTTTTCTGCTGTTTTTGTATTTCAGGTTTTCCCATTACGTAAATTGCCAGAAAAATCCCGGGAAAAATATATAAAAAATCAGCGTTCCAGAAGCTTCCATGCGGCCAAAGTAGGGCCAGAGGGGGGCCACCAGGGCTCCAGGCAACCAGAGGGGGCGGCCCCCCTCCTGGCCGCGCCGCCAGGGCGCCTGGGCCCCCCTTGCCTCTTCTGACGCCCCCCCTTTGGCATATATTTACACCGCGTCCCGAAACCCTCGAGGACGGAACCCTTTTTCGCGATCCCATCTATGTTCCGCCGCCGCCGCGCTTCCAAGATCGGGAGCACCAGGAGAACTCTTCCCGGCACCCTGTCGGAGGGGAGGATCACCACTGGGAGCTTCTCCACCACCACGGACGCCTCCCGGATGAGTTGTGAGTAGTCCCCCTTGGACCATGGGTCCATGACCAGTAGCTATGTGATGTTCTCCTCCCCTCTTTGTTCTTCACCGATTAGACCTCGTGAGGTGCCCTACATGATCGAGGCACATATGTAATCCTTATGATGTTGCTATGATGAGTTTGCTGGGATCTGGTGGATTATGAGATTATGTTCAGATTGTGTGTGAGTAATATATTTGATTCACCTCTTTTATAATTATGTTCTTGAGTAATTCTTGCATGTTCTCCGTTGCTGTTTATTGCTTTGGCCAAGTAGTAGGTAGTAACTCCAAGAGGGAATGTTATGCTTGATTGTGGGTTCATGCCCCTCGATGACTAGCTTGAGTGACAGAAACATGAGTCTAGGGGATGTGTTGTTGCCACAAGGGGGAAAACAACGGTGCTTGTACTTGCGGGTGCAAGGATTGTTTACTTTACGCAAAGTTGTTTTAATGCAGTTGTCTGTTGCTTTGAGTTTACACTATGGGTGGGACTCGCAACTTAATACCAGCGAGATGTTCTGGATAGATATCTCAAGGTGGATGATTAGTAGTAGATGCAGATGGATTTCGGTCTACTTGCCTTGGTGTACCGCCCATGCTTTTGAGCCTCTACCTTTCTTGCAGCATAGTTAGCATTGGTTTGCGCACATAATCCTGTCAATTGCCCAGCTGTAATTCGTTTACCTCACTTAGCTGTTTTATCATCTTTTGGGAGAGAGACATCACTAGTGAACATCATGGGACCCCGGTCCATATTACCATCACTGATCACACCCGCTATTTACTTTCTGTTCTTATTTACTAGTTGCAGTCATACCTATCACTATTATCTCTTGTGTTTGATCCTTTGTAAACGACAAGGCCGGAGGGATTGACAACCTCTCTGTACTCGTTGGGAGCAAAGTTATTTGTATTTGTGTGCAGGTCCTGTCAATCGCTAAGTTGCGTCGCTAGCAGTTGACACCTTCTTGTTGACCCTCGGAGTCTCAGGGGATTCGATCCTTGGTATCTTTGCCAAGGGAAAACTACCGCTACGCTACATCTCAAACCTTCCACTTGGGGTAACCAACGAGGGGCGAGAAGCCATCACCGGGGACTCCACTCTTCAAGATAGGGGAGTTGCACGCTATCTTTTATCTTTGCTTTTTAGTCTTGTTAGTTTACCTTTCAGTTTTTGCTTTAGTGTCCCCTTACCAAAAATCACAAAAATAGTTATCTTGCTTGCTGCTGCTATGGGTTCCACTGAGAACACCAAGTTGTGTGACTTCACTAGTCATAACAACGATGACTTTAATGGCATGCCTATTGCTACACCTGCCACTTTAGCACCTTCTTATGAAATTAAACCTGCTTTACTGAACCTAGTTATGAAAGATCAATTCTCCGGTGCAGGAGATGCTGCTGCTTTGCACTTAAATAATTTTGTTGAACTCTGTGATATGCAAAAGTACCGAGAAGTAGATAGTGATATTGTTAAGCTTAAGCTTTTTCCTTTCTCCTTGACAGGAGGAGCTAAAATCTGGTTTCAATCCTTGCCTAGGAATAGCATAGATTCTTCGGACAAGTGCAAGGATGCCTTTATTGGGAAGTACTATCCCCCTGCTAAAATTATCCAACTAAGGAGTAACATAATGAATTTTAAACAATTGGATAATGAACACGTTGCCCAAGCTTGGGAACGCATGAAATCTCTTGTCAAGAACTGCCCTACTCATGGTTTGACTACTTGGATGGTTATCCAAACTTTTTATGCAGGCTTGAACTTTACCTCGCGGAACTTGTTAGATTCGGCCGCGGGAGGAACCTTTATGTCAACTACACTTGGTGTTGCCACGAGGCTTCTCGATGAGATGATGACCAACTATTCCCAATGGCACACCGAACGCGCTCCAACAGGTAGGAAGGTAAACTCTGTCGAGGAGATTTCCTCCCTAAATGAAAAAGTTGACTTGATCATGTCTCTAATTTCCAAGCAATCTTCTATTGATCCTAGTGATGTTCCTTTAAATTCTTTGATTGCTCAAGATCAAGTAGATGTGAACTTTATCTCTAGAAACAATTTCAATAACAATGCTTATAGGAGTAATTTTGGTAGCAACCCTAGACCGTTCCCCTCTAATTCCTATGGGAACAACAATGCTTATCCTAGCACCAAGAACTCCACTTCTGAACTAGAGATTATGCTTAAAGACTTTATCACTACCCAAAAAGCCTTCAATAAGAGTGTAGAAGAAAAACTAGATAAACTAGATAATCTCTCTTCGAAGGTAGACAATTTAGCCCATGAGGTAGAGTTGCTTAAAATTAGAACTTCTCCTCTTGAGGAAAGGAAGACTACTCCTATGAATGCTATTCAAGTGCAAATTAATGAAAACATTAGGATGATGGCTAAACTTAAAGAGAGATGGGCTAGAGAAAAGGAGGAAGAAGATAGAATTAAGAGCCTTTCTACCCACCACACTATTGCTACTATCCAAGTTGTTGAGGATATCCAAACTCTTAGCACCCAATGCACTCCTAGTCCCATTGGACCTATTAATGGTGATGTTATGACCTTAACCGTAAAAGAAACTCCTATGACCATAGAAGCTACCAAACAAGTGAGCCTAAAGGACACCACTACCACTTTACTCGATAGTAGTGACCTTGATTTTAATAATTGTAGCCCCTCAGAAGTTGTCACCTTTTTACAAAGAATGTCTAAAGCCCCCACACTAGCACACTTAATCTTGCCTTCACAGAGCATATCACTAATGCTCTTATCAAAGCTAGGGAGGAGAAGCTTAGGGTAGAAGCCTCCATACCTAGAAAGCTAGAGGATGGTTGGGATCCTATGATTAAAATTAAGTTGAATAACTTCTCTTGCTATGCTTTATGTGATGTTGGAGCTAGTACCTCCGTTATGCCCAAAAGAATATATGATATGCTTAAATTGAAACCTTTTGATCCTTGTTCTTTTGGTGTTCGTCTTGTTGATTCTTCTGTAAAGAAACCTTTGGGGAAGATCGACGATGTTCTTATCATTGTCAATGAAAATTATGTTCCCGTTGATTTTACTATTATGGATATTGAATGTGAACCTTCATGTCCAACTATTTTGGGACGTCCTTTTCTTCGCATCGTTGGTGCTACCATTGACATGAAAGAGGGTAATATAAAATTCCAATTCCCTCTCAAGAAAGGAATGGAACACTTCCCTAGAAAGAAGATTAAGTTGCCTTTTGATTCCGTTATACGGACTAGCTATTCTTTTACTCTTGATAAAACTTGATTTTCTCTCTTTGCATTATGCCTAGCTTAAAGGCATAAATGAAAGCGCTTTTGGGAGGCATCCCACAACGAATAAAATTTTATTTTGATTTTGTTGTGTCTTGATGTTTATTACTACTGTAGCAACATCATTGTATCTTTATTTTTCAGCTTTGTGCCAAGTTTAGCCTCCGATTGCAAGAAAGTTCAAAAGTTGTGACGTGCAGTCCAGAAAACAGATTCTGTCCTTGGACAGAAAAAATCGTATAAAATCACCAGATCATATTTTTGATCTGAATGTTTTCTACAGCGTGCTCTATACAATTGGCTTTCGGGCGTCTGTTCTGAGTTTTTTGATTTGAGTTGCAGAAGTGCCCCGAAAAAATTATTTACTACCTGCTGATCTGTTTTTCACATATTCTGTCCTGTTTTGCCTTTTCTTCGTTTTGCAAACCTTGAGCTTGCTTTTTCTTTGCAAAAACCTTTTGGCAATCTTGAGAAACAGTAGCTCTTCAAGATTATCCTTATTTCCAGCAGGGAAAAGTTATTTTATTATGGGTACTAACCTTGCTAATCAGATTATGATGAGTTGTGTATGAAGGGAGTTTTCAAGTGTGCGAGGGAAGATGATAAAAAGATTCAGGAGGGTCAAACGCTCAAGCTTGGGGATGCCCCCGTGCACCCCCAAGAAATATTCAAGAAGACTCAAGCGTCTAAGCTTGGGGATGCCCCCGTGCATCCCCTTCTCCATCAACAATTTTCAGTTCGTCTTTCGTTCCACTATGTTTTAATCACTTCATGCGTTATGTGCTATGCTTGGAGCGTCTTGCTCTTAGTTTCCTTTTTAGTTTTCTTTAGCTTTGATTGATGTTCATAACGAGTTAGAACCTAGCTTTTTTTGTGTGGGAGATAAACACGCTCCACTTCAACCTCGAACACAACATAGGATTTTCATGCTTATCTTTGTTGTGTGTGTTCTTTGTCTTTCCATAGCTACTGTCATGTTTAGCTCTTAGTTTTCATGCTTTTCTTTTTAAAGAGCTTTTGTTTAGTTGGTTGCTGAACTCTCTTGAGTTTTCATGTTCATCTTGTTAAGAGAGTTTGTCTGTTGCACTGAGTTGTGTGTCTTAACTTAAAGTAGGTAACTAAGGTTGCTATTTAATTTTAGTAGTAACTTGCAATAGTTTTGAGGTATTGCCATGAGTAATGACTGAACTTTTGGTGTCAAGAGCTTTAGCCTATTAGTGATAGATGTCGTATTTTGGGCAATCCGTGTTTATTTTCGAAAACCTACAAAATAGTTGACAACTTTAGCTACTAAATGGATCACTAATCTTTGGAGGGATCGAATATTAGAATACACTCACGTACCATGGGTCGAGGATGCGCAATGGTAACCAAACCCCCATACACACCTCCTCGGGGTACCTGTCTCTTTGAGAACCTCCTAATTAGATTGAGAGTTACAGATAATACGTGCATGAGTTCTTCGGACTAATGTGAGTATTCGAAAGTTGACACTTCCACCTAGCCATATTTTTCTAGCCTCTTCGGTACCATGCATTGCCCTTTCTCACCTCGAGAGTTGGCGCATACTTCGTCGGTGCATCCAAATCCTTGGCACGATACACTGTGTCATCATAAGCCTCATTATATCCTTCCTCAAAACAGCCACCATACCTACCTATTAAGGCATTTCCATAGCCTTTCCGAGATACATTGCCATGCAACATCCATCTTCTCATGACTTGATCTTCATGTCATACATGCTTTTTGCTTGATCGATGAGCCGCATGCTAGTTGGGCCTTGCCCTAATCATTGCTACATGACGCGCTAGTATCATTGCATATCCTGCTACACTGGCAGAGGCATACATTTGCATACATCATGATAGTTTCATTTTCTTTATGTTGAGTACTTTTGTAAAGTGTGAAAGATCTTCTATACTTCTTGTAATACATAGAGTGTTGCCCCTTAAGTGAGGAAAAGATCCCAAAGAGGACAAATCAAAAGATCCCAAAGAGGACAAAATCAAAAGATCCCAAAGAGGACAAATGAGAGATAAATAGAAAGAGCCATTGAGGCCACAAAAAGATAAAAAAAAAAAGAGAAAAAGAAATAAAAAGAGAGAGGGGGGCACACTACTATTTCCTTTTGAGAGATCCACACTCGTACTCCATCTTATACCTTGTGCTCCATAGAGATTATCATTCATGCATATAGCTATGTGGGGACCTTTACACTATAGAACTTGGCTTGTATATTCCAATGATGAGCCTCCTCAAAAGAGCTCTAGGTCTTCTTGAGCAAGCAAGTTGGATGCACCCCCACTAGTTCCATTGGAGAGCTTACCTTAGCTCATATGTGCATCCGTTGCATGGCAATCCCTACTCCTCACATCATATCTATCATTTGGCTTTCTCTCGCCGATGATTGTCCTCATTGATGTGAGCCCTTCACACCTTTTTTGTCTTCCCCCTCTATCATTTTTCTCTCTTTGCCATCCTAAGTGTCGATTTTCTTGCTTACGCTCATCCATTGCATGAGTGCTCAAAATATCGAAAGGGAGTGGATCATTTTGACTTGAACCTGGCTGACGGTCTGGGGATGAGTCAAGATAAGATTCCAAAGAAGACCAAGTGTGAAACTTTAGTAGATTAAGTTCTCAACAATACAAAAACTATGTTTTACTCTCTCATATATCCCTATCCCCTTTCTTGCACGCAAACACCATTTGGAGACATTCGAGTCACGGATAGTGAGAGCTCTTGCACCTTTATGTTCTTATGTTACTTGTTACAATGCTAATATAGACTCTTGCTTGTTATGACTTGAATTGAATTATGTGCCTTGATTACTTTACTTAAAAGTTCTTATATGGTTGATAGCATGTCACCACAGAAATTATGCTTGTTATCATTTACCTACTCGAGGACGAGCAGGAATTAAGCTTGGGGATGTTGATACGTCCAAAACGTATCTATAATTTCTGCTTGCTCCATGCCTCTTTTGTGTGATATTGCTATGATATTTATGCACTTCCATACACTTTTGATCATATTTGGACTAACCTATTAACTCAGTGCACCACAGTGCCAGTTCCTGTTTTCTGCTGTTTTTCTATTTCAGGTTTCCCCCATATTAAAAGTGCCCTAAAAATTCCGGGAAAAATACAGGAAAAATCAGCGTATCGGGAGCTTCCAGAAAAACCAAGGCAGGGCCAGAGGGGAGCCTGGGGTGGCCCAGGCGGCCACCCGGCGCGGCCCCACCCCTGGCCGCGCCAGGGGGGCGCCTGGGGCCCCACCTTCGCCTCTGGTGACCCCCTTTTGCATATATATTGCTCGCGTCCTGAAACCCTCGATGACGGAACCCTTTTTCGCGATCTCGTCTATGTTCCGCCGCCGCCGCGCTTCCAAGATCGGGAGCACCAGGAGAACTCTTCCTGGCACCCTGCCGGAGGGGAGAACCACCACCGGGAGCTTCTCCACCACCATGGACGCTTCCCGGATGAGTTGTGAGTAGTCTCCCTTGGACCATGGGTCCATGACCAGTAGCTATGTGATGTTCTCCTCCCCTCTTTGTTCTTCATCGATTAGACCTCGTGAGCTGCCCTACATGATCGAGGCACATATGTAATCTTTATGTTGTTGCTCTGCTGAATTTGCTGGGATCCGATGGATTATGAGATTATGTTCAGATTGTGTGTGAGTAATATATTTGATTCACCTCTTTTATATTTATGTTCTTGAGTAATTCTTGCATGTTCTCCGTTGCTGTTTATTGCTTTGGCCGAGTAGTAGGTAGTAACTCCAAGAGGGAACGTTATGCTTGATTGTGGGTTTATGCCCCTCGATGACTAGTTTGAGTGACAGAAACATGAGTCTAGGGGATGTGCTATTTCCACAAGGGGGAAAACAACGGTGCTTGTACTTGCAGGTGCAAGGATTGTTTACTTTACGCAAAGTTCTTTTAATGCAGTTGTTTGTTGCTTTGAGTTTACACTTTGGGTGGGACTCGCAACTTAATACCAGCGAGATGTTCTGGATAGATATCTCAAGGTGGATGATTAGTAGTAGATGCAGATGGATTTCGGTCTACTTGCCTTGGCGTACCACCCATGCCTTTGAGCCTCTACCTTTCTTTACAACATAGTTAGCATTGGTTTGCGCACATAATCCTGTCAATTGCCCAGCTGTAATTTGTTTACCTCGCTTAGCTGTTTTATCGTCTTTTGGGAGAGAGACATCACTAGTGAACATCATGGGACCCCGGTCCATATTACCATCACTGATCACACCCGCTATTTACTTCCTGTCTTATTTCCTAGTTGCAGTCATACCTATCACTATTATCTCTTGCGTTTGATCCTTTGTAAACGACAAGGCCGGAGGGATTGACAACCTCTCTGTACTCGTTGGGAGCAAAGTTATTTGTATCTGTGTGCAGGTCCTGTCAAGCAAAAGTTTCTAGCGCCATTGACACCTTCTTGTCGACCCTCGGAGTCTCACGGGATTCGATCCTTGGTATCTTTGCCAAGGGAAATTTGCCGCTACGCTACATCTCAAACCTTCCACTTGGGGTAACCAACGAGGGGCGAGAAGCCATCAGCCGCCCGTTGACCGACCCGTTGACCAGACCCGACCCGCAGGTTGACCTCGTTTTTTTCTTCTAAGTGTTTAGTTTTTCAGTGTCTGATGCATTTTTGTGATGAGGATAACTTTTACTGTGCTTGTCCGTTTTGTGCATATGATATGTCAAAATGATCGTGGTGACATGTACTATGTTTTGTTCCATTGTGTCATGCATGTTTGAGTCCATCTAGATGTCTTAATCTTCATGGGAAGAGTGCTACTTGTTATAAACTACTGCTATTAGTTGTTTTCTTGCCATGTTTGAGATGTAATAACTTGGTGCATGTTTATCCAAATGATGCAAATGATATGTCCACTTGTTCATCATGAGATGCTCTACATGTTGGTTGCTATAGCATGCTTGTTTGAGTTCATATTGCCATGTTTATCTATGTTGTAAAAGTGCATTTGGCTGTTATATTCTGAAACTTGTTACGAGATGCCTAGTTGAGGAGCTCGTTGCTATTGTTGTGTTTGTTCCCATGTCACGTGCCTAGATGTTTTAGAATCTCCATGATGTGTTCTTTGATGTGGTGCATTTAACTTTCCATGATATGCCTTGTGTTGACTTAAACATGCTTGCAAACATGACATGATATTACTGCTATTTTAACACTTAGTGAAATTTCACTAAGGCTGGAATCTGTAATTTCCAGATGCTATGTTTGCTTGTTGTTCTAGGCAAATCCATGATAGTTTTGGGGTGACTATTGATGATTCCTTGTTGTATATGTTGTTGGCTATCCATTCATGCCCTCACATGCTCATTTGGGTGGTTGTAGCATATTTATTTCTTGCTTCCAAGTTGCTATGTGGCTGTTAACTTCAGCTTGTTGTTATATATTGTTTCATGTGTATCTTTTAGCCTGTTGCTCCGTTTGGAGTGTTCCTTATATGAAACTTGTGTGATTTTGCATGTAAAATCATAATATCATATTGTTTTCATGTTTGGAGTGAGTTTGGTTGGTGTTTGGGTGCATCTTGCACCATTACCATGTTTCCTGTGATGTTTTCTGTGCTTCCTACCTTGCCATGTTATGCTTCCTGTATAGACTTGCTGTGCTTCCTGTATAGATTTTTCATGCATCATACCTTGCCATGTATTGCATCATATAAACTTGTGTTGTTTTCTATGCTTCCTACCTTGCCATGTAATGCTTCCTGTATAGACTTGATGTGCTTCCTGTATAGATTTGTCATGCATCATACCTTGCCATGTATTGCATTATATAAACTTGTGTTGTTTTCTATGCTTCCTACCTTGCCATGTAATGCTTCCTGTATAAACTTGCTATGCTTCCTGTATAGATTTGTCATGCATCATACCTTGCCATGTATTGCATCATATATAAACTTGTGTTGTTTTGCTGTGCTTCCTTTTTGCCATGTTTTGCTTCCTGTGTAGACTTTCTGTGCATCATATGTAGACTTGTTTTGCATCATACTTGGTAGTGCCTATTGTCATGTTCTTGAGTGGTTTGTTTACCGTGTTGCTTGCTTCTTCTCGTTAGTGCTTGTTCCGTTGTGTTCGTGAGGATTCGTTCGTCTACCCGTGGTTCTTCTTCAAGGCTTCTTCTTCGTCTTCTTCACGGAACCGTTCCTCTTCCATGAGGGATCTCAGGCAAGATGAGCATACCCTTGGATACCCTTACTATCATTGCCTTTGCTTAGTTGTCTCGATGCTACTGTTACATGTCGCGCTACCCATCATTATTGTCAGCCTCTCCTTGTAGCCATGAAACCTCTAACCGTTGAAACCTTCCTAGCAAAACCACTGTTTGGCTATGTTACCCGCTTGCTCAGCCCCTCTTATAGCGTTGTTAGTTGCAGGTGAAGATGAAGATCGTTCCAGGAGGGAACTTGTTGTTGGAATATCACAATATGTTATATATATATATATATATATATATAATAACACACCTATATACTGGGCATGGGTGGAAGGCATGGCCTTTGCTCGGTGTTTTGTTCCACTCATGCCACCTTAGGCGCCGATAAACCGGCATTATGTTCCTTGATTTTGCGTTCCTTACACGATGGGTATATGGGGACCCCTTGACAGTTCGACTTTGAATAAAACTCCTCCAGCAAGGCCCAACATTGGTTTTAATTTGCTCATATAACAACTTAATTAATTAATTAATTGTATAGCGGGTCATGTCCCCGGGTTCTTAATTCTACATAACAGGGGGGGCCAGTGCTGATGGTGTTGGTCCCAAACAGGTAGACTGCGGGGCCACCACGGGGAAACTCGAGGTTTGGTTTTACCTGTAGGATCACCTATCCGGTTGTGGCCTGAGACGAGATACGTGCGGCTACTATCAGGGTGTCGGCACGCCGGGAAGTCTTGCTGGACTTGTTTTACCATTGTCGAAATGTCTTGTGCACCGGGGTGCCGAGCCTGATCGGATTTCCCTAAGATAAGGGGTGATGATATTATATTTATCACTTCAGCTAATCGTGAGAGCTTGTGATGGGCTAAGTTGGGACACCCCTGCAGGGTTATGATCTTTCGAAAGCCGTGCCCGCGGTTATGTGGCAGATTGGAATTTGTTAATGTCCGGTTGTAGATAACTTGACAGATGATCCAAAGTAAAACACACAACTGTGTGAGTAACCGTGACTGTAACCGTGACTGTCTCTTTTCACTTTGAGAAGAGAACACGGTGGGGTTACGTTTGACTCGTATGTAGTTCACGATCTTTAGCGATCACTACTAGTTGCGACCATTTGCCCATTTGCGTAGATGCTCATCTTATTCTTGTACTCGTAAGTTAGCCACCATACTTTGCTTAGTCGCTGCTGCAACCTCACCACTTTACCTCTGCCTACCTATTAAGCTTGGATAGTCTTGTTACCCATGGTTATGGGATTGCTGAGTCCTCGTGGCTCACAGATACTACAACAACAGTTGCAGGTGCAGGTTTCCGATGTCTTGACGTGAGAGCGATGATCGTTGTGTTGGAGTTCTTTCTTCTTCTTCTTCTTCTTCTTCTTCTTCAGTCTTGGGTTAGGTTCCGGGTCGGCAGCCTGGGATAGCAGATGGATGTCTTTGTGCTTTTCCTGTTTGCATCCGTAGTGAGATGTCCTGTATTGATGCTGATGTACTCATGTGACTTGTATGTATTGTTGTATCCCCATGTATGTATGTATTGGTACGATGTAATGATATCCATCTTGCTAAGCGCCCGAAATGCGGTTGTGCCCCAATCACGTTAGTGTCACATGATCGGGATAGAATCGCATCTTGGGCCTGACAAAACAATCTTCATCTTCGCCTGCAACTAACAACGCTATAAGAGGGGCTGAGCAAGCGGGTAACATAGCCAAGCAACGGTTTGCTGGGAAGGTGTCAAAGGTTAGAGGTTTCATGGCAACAAGGAGAGGCCGACAATAAATGATGGGTAGCGCGACACATAACGATAGCATCGAGACAACTAAGCATGACAATGATAGTAAAGGTATCCAAGGTGATGGTCATCTTGCCTGAGATCCCGCAAGGAAGAAGAACGAATCCGTGAAGAAGAAGAAGAAGCCTTGAAGACGAACCACGTGTAGACGAACGAATCCTCATGATCGCAACGGAAAAGAACTAACGAGAAGAAGCACACAACAAAGTAAACACCCAACACAAGAACAAGACAATATGCTCAACCAAGTATGATGCAAGACAAGTCTATATGATGCATTACATGGCAAGGGATGAAGCACACAAGAACATCACAAACCAACAAGTTTAAATGAGGTCGGAAACTACATATAACACTTCCGGTAAGTCCTCATATGCATATTTTGAATTTGGTCCAGATCAGAACAAACCTTAAGTTAAAGTTGTTAAACAGCAGGTTAACATGCACCATGATGATCTACACGAAATTCTAGTCAATTTTCATATAAAGTTTGTTTAATTCGGAGCTACGGCCTAAAAGATATGAGCAAAACAAGTCAAGCATGACGATGGTGCAAGATGCACCCAAACATCAAGCAAACACACTCCAAACAAGTAAACAACATGATATTATGCTTCTACATGCAAAATCACACAAGTTTCATATAGGGCACGCTTAAAACGGAGCAACGGTTCAACACATACACACGAAACAAGATATAACAACAAGCTGTCAAAAACAGCAACATAACAACTTTGGAGCAAGGAATATATAGGCTACAGCACCCAAACATGATAACAAGAAGCATGGATGTGAAGTAGACATGTTACTTAACAAGCATGAACTTATAACACACACAAAAACTAGCTGGAACACATTTAAACAAGCATGGCAAGTTGCAATAAATTTATCCAGACTTAGCCAAAATCTGGGAAGGCAAAAACATCATCATGATGCTGCCTTCGGAGGCACAAAACAACAAGCATATCAACTCTATCAAGTATATGAAGATCATGGACATGTAGTAGACATCACATACATCAAAAAACTCCACTGGAGCAACTCCATAGGAGGCATGGATCAATAAGAACAAGCCTCACCAAATTGATCATGCTGATAAAAGTCTGACAGGTAAAATTTATAGCAACTTGAGAGCAAGAAATAAATAAGCTACAGCAAGCCATATATGCAAGCAAGGGCATGAATGGATAGAGCATAACATGGACAACAAGACATGATCATAGGACACTCCAAAACAAGCATGGATTTGAGTGAGGCTTCAAGCAAACATAGCATGAGGTTAACAGATTCCAGACTTAGCAGTTTTTTCACTAAGTATAAAACAGCAACAACAACATGGCATGTTTACAAGCTTGTTTAAGTCACCTCAAGGGATATCATGGAAAGATGATTGCACCACAGCAAAGACCATATGATTGTGCTTCTAAAACACATAGACATGTGGCATGAAGACAAACACATCAATAGCAATTAGCAAGTCAAAACAGCACCTCATAACAAGTTTCAGCACTTAACATCGAGATGCACTTTTGCAACAGAGATTAACATGGCAAGAGACACCTGACATGAATGCTACAGCAACCAACATGTAGAGCACTTCACAATGAACATTTTGACATATCATATGCTCCATTTGGATAAACATGCACAAAGTTACAAGCATCACAAGTATGCAACAAAATTACAGATAACAACAGTTTTAAACTTATAGCACTCTTGCAACGATGATTAGGGCATCAAGATGAACTCAAACAAGCATGCCACACTGGAACAAAATGAAGAGCATATCACAACGATCATTTTGATATATCATTTACTCAACTTGGACATACACACAAAAAGATACAGCCATGCAAACATGCAACTTTTTTAAGACAGAAAACGGACGTGTCCGTCGGTGCGGCCCCTTGGGCCCACCTGGCAGGGACACACGGAGGAGAAGGGCCTGGACATGTCCAGCTCCTCTGGACATTTCCGGCGACGGCGCAGCCCGGACCGGATCTGGCCCGATCCGGCCGGCGGCGAGTGGCTACGGAGGCGGAGGGGCGAGGGGTCGCCGGAGAGGGCTGGGGCGGGGCAGATCTGGGTGCCCCCGACCCGATCCGGCTCGCAGGAGAGGCGGCTAGGGACGAGGCGCGAGCTAGGCGAGGCGGCGAACGCAGAGGAGCGGCGGGGCTCGGACGACGGAGCAGAGAGGGGAGGCGGCGATGGGGCGGAGCAGCTCCGGTGGCTGGTGGAGCTGCGGCAGCACGCTCCGGCGAGCGGCGGCGCACCGACGGCGGGATCCCGGCGAGAGGTGCGGGGACGAGCGGGAGGGCGTGCGGGGGCGAGCGGATCCAGGCGGGGCGCGGCCCATGGCGGCGGCGTGGATGGGCCTGGCGGGCCCTGAGCGGGCCTGCTCCGGGCCCAGGCGGCGGGGAGAGGCTAGGAAGCGCCGCGGGAGGCTGATGGGTGGCCCCCGTGCTGAAGTGGCGGCGACGCGGGCTGGCTGGCTGGCCTCCAAGTGGCGGGGAGGGGTTCGCCGGCGCTGAAAACGATGAGGGCAGCGGCTGATGATTGGGGGCGCGGAAAACAAGGAGGGAGGGGGTGTGGCTGCCAAAAATGGACTAGGTGGAGTCCATTTATAGTAGTGGGGCTAGGGTTAGGTGTTTGGGGGTGTTTTGGAGCGTTTCGGGGCCATCGGATCACGATCCAACGGCACCGGAGCGGAGGGGGAGTTAGGCAGGCCTAGTGGGCTGTGTAGAGAGGGTCTCGGGCTGCAAAGAGAGACGGGAAAAGAGGCCCGCTGAGGTTTTCGGAGACCGAAAACGTCCGATGTTTTATCCGGCGACTAGTGCCACTATATTTATCGGTTGGGCTATCAAACGAGCTCCGAATGCGATGAAATTTGGCAGGCGGCCTGTCTACACTATAATAAGACCACACGCTAAGTTTTGTCCCATTCCGAGAACATTTTCCGGCCACTCATAAAATAAATATTCGGAGATGCCGCGGGCACGTGCGAGTGTGTCTGGACTCAGAATGGACAACGAAAAGGACGAGGGGGCTTAGACGGATGCAAGTTTTGAAAACATGCCGATGCAATGCACACGATGACATGGCAAGATGCAACACGCGAGTAGATGACATGGAAACGACAACGAATAACTGGCTGACACCTGGCGCACCGATCTCGGGGTGTCACAAGAAGCCACTAGTGAAACCTATGGCCCCCGAGTCTATCTTTATCATATTACTTTACTTCAATTTTTGCTGCCGTTGCTTATTTGCTTGATTTACTTTCTGTTCGTATACCAAAAATACCAAAAATATTATACAATCCTATCAATCAAATCTAACTTTCGTAAGTGACCGTGAAGGGATTGACAACCCCTTATCACGTTGGCTACAAAGTTCTTATTTGTTTGTGAAGGTGCGAGGGACTCGCGCGTGGTCTCCTACTGGATTGATACCTTGGTTCTCAAAAACTGAGGGAAATACATACGCTAGTGTGCTGCATCACCCTTTCCTCTTCGAGGGAATACAACGCAAGCTCGAGAAGTAGCACATCACCCTTTCCTCTTCGAGGGAATACAACGCAAGCTCGAGAAGTAGCATCTAGTAACATGACTTCCAGAACTGGGTTGTCGTACCACTCTGGTGCGGAACATACTCTGGTTGACCTACGAGATTCCGTAGTAACTTGATCCGAAGTTTCATAATCATCATCTTTAGCTTCCTCGCTAACTGGTGTAGGAATCTGAAAGTGCAACTAATCCCCGGGTGGTTTTGGTAATTAATAACAACATATATATCATTGAACTAATATTTACTTGAGAATCATTTCAGAGAAGTTCGATGATATGGGTATGGAAATGTCTGAAGAAGTGGACCCCTCAAAATGCTAAGACAAGCATTGGCAAAAGCTCAAGACTCTATTTTTGGTTTAGTGATCAAAGATCACATTGAGTCCATAGGAAAAGCCAATACTATTAAAAGGGGATGAGGTTGTGTTAATGATCTGGTTGCTCAAGTGCTTAGTGATCTAGCTCCCTCAACTATCAGCACTCTTCACTACTTAACACACTCATAAGTAATCTCGGACAAACCGATTCTGCCAACTCAGTCCCACCGAGATGAACCACCTCAGTTATTCTTCCAAACCCTAATTTTTCGGTCCATCCGATTTTGAGTTTCGGTCTCACCGAAATTGGACTGCCAACCTTCTGTAACCAATTGACATCACTTCGGAATATCCGAGTTGTTAATTTTGGTCCCACCGAGAATGGCAAGCTCCTACCTTTGACTCACATCGGACACACCGAGATGGTATTTTCGGTCCCACCGAAAATCCCAACGTTCACTATATTTGAACTTTCGGTCTGACCGAGTTTTCACTTCGGTCTCACCGAGATTGCTCAATTATGTGTGTAACGGTTGGATTTTGTGTGGAGGCTATATATACCCCTCCACCCCCTCTTCATTCGTGGAGAGAGCCATCAGAAAGTCTACCACTCCTACCATACACTTTCTGAGAAGAGAACCACCTACCCTTGTGTTGAGATCAAGTCATTCCATTCCTACCATATGAAACTTGATTTCTAGCCTTCCCAAGTTGCTTTCCACTCAATCCTTTCTTCCACCACAGCCATATCAGTGAGGAGAGTTGAGTGTTGGGGAGATTATCATTTGAAGCACAAGAGCAAGGAGTTCATCATCATCTACAACATCTATTACCTTTTGGAGGGTGGTGCCTCCTAGATTGGTTAGGTGTCGCTTGGGAGCCTCCGTCATCGAGATGTGGAGTTGAACCAAGAAGTTTGTAAGGGCAAGGAGATCGCCTACTTCGTGAAGATCTACCCGGAGTAAGGCTAGCCCTCCGTGGGCGTAGGCCATGATGGAATAGACAAGGTTGCTTCTTCGTGGACCCTTCGTGGGTGGAGCCCTCCGTGGACTCGCGCAGCCGTTACCCTCCGTGGGTTGAAGTCTCCATCAACGTGGATGTACGATAGCACTACCTATCGGAACCACGGGAAAAATCATTGCGTCTCCAAATTGCGTTTGATCTTCTCCACTTCTCTTTACTATATGTGCAATTTACTTTCCGCTGCCCATACTCTAGAATTGCATGTGTAGTGTGCTACTTGACTTGTGTGCTATGCAAAAACTGTCAAAATCTGTCCTTGATAAAAGACAGAATTTTTATCTTGTCGAGTAGTCTAATCACCCCCCCTCTAGACACTCTCACCTTCTTCGATCCCTCAATTGGTATCAGAGCTTTGGTCTCCATTGCTTTGGTTTACACACCATTGGAGGAAGATGGACGTGTCTACGTTTGGGAGTGTTAGCCATAGAGTGCCTATTCTTAATGGAGAGTCATATAACTCATGGAGGTCTGAAATGCTTAGTATCTTTAAGATGTACAATTTGTGCAAATATGTTGAGACCCCCTATGTGCCTCCTTTTGATCCCTTGCACCCTACCATGGATGAAGAGCTTGATTTGCTTCGTAACCTTAGGACTGTAAATCTTATCATTAGAGGGTTACCCGATGACTTGCTTAAGCTTGTTACAAACTTTGAGTGCGCCTATGCTATGTGGAAGTTCTTGGAAGAACTTTATCCGGACTACTCTTTGAGAAGTCTTGATGAAATTCTACACAAGACTATTGAATTTGATAAGATGCGCCCCAATGATCCCAACTTTGATAAATGCTTCTTTGAGCTTCGTGATCTTATGAAAAAGAAGGGTGATCCCGGTCTTATCAATGTTTTAATTAGAAATGCTCTTGCATTACATTCCCAAGATTATTGTCACATTGACAAAACTAATGCAAGTGGTTATCAAATTGACCTAGGTGTTGATGATGAACAATCTATGGGTCAATATGATGATAAGCATGAGCATGATGATGATTACTCCGACTCGGACACCGAGCTAGACAAGATCATGAAGAGTCTCAATCTTATGGCAAATCTGAGAGACTACATGTCCGGCGGAAAAGAGTGGATTCTTGATAGTGGATGCACCGACCACATGACCGGAGACAAAGACATGTTTGGAGAGCTTGCAAAGAACGATGGTCCACGCAAGTATGTGACTTTTGGAGACAACTCCAAGGGTAAGGTACTTGGCCTTGGTAAGGTGGCCATATCTCATGATAGCTCTATTCAAAATGTCATGCTTGTAGAATCTCTTGGATACAATTTACTTTCCGTGTCTAGATTAGCTGACTTTGGATTCAATGTGTTGTTCACCAAAGTAGATTGCCAAGTCTTTCGTCGTGACAATCAAAACATGGCATTTATCGGTATCCGTAGAGGTGATCTATATATTGTTGATTTCACTAAGAAAGCCCAACCTAGAGCTTGTTTCATTGCTAAATCCTCTAAAGGTTGGTTATGGCATAGAAGGCTTGGACATGTTGGTATGCGTAATCTAGACAAGTTGATCAAAGGTGATCATATTCTTGGCGTTAAAGATGTTTTCTTTGACAAAGATAGACTTTGTAGTGCTTGTCAAGCAGGAAAACAAGTAGGTGGAAGTCATCCCGTGAAAAACATCATGACCACAAGGAGACCGCTTGAGCTTCTTCATATGGACCTCTTCGGTCCCAATGCTTACAAAAGCCTTGGTGGTAACTCCTTTGGTCTAGTTATAGTTGATGATTATTCCAGATTTACGTGGGTATTTTTCCTTGATGACAAATCGCAGGTTCAGAGAATCTTCAAAACCTTTGCCAAAAAGGCCCAAAATCAATTTGAAGTGAAGATCAAGAAAGTTCGGAGTGACAATGGAACGGAGTTCAAGAATGCCAATGTAGACTCTTTTCTCGATGAGGAAGGGATTCTACATGAGTTCTCGGCTACATACTGAAAGTGCAACTAATCCCCTGGTGGTTTTGGTAATTAATAACAACATATATATCATTGAACTAATATTTACTTGAGAATCATTTCAGAGAAGTTCGATGATATGGGTATGGAAATGTCTGAAGAAGTGGACCCCTCAAAATGCTAAGACAAGCATTGGCAAAAGCTCAAGACTCTATTTTTGGTTTAGTGATCAAAGATCACATTGAGTCCATAGGAAAAGCCAATACTATTAAAAGGGGATGAGGTTGTGTTAATGATCTGGTTGCTCAAGTGCTTAGTGATCTAGCTCCCTCAACTATCAGCACTCTTCACTACTTAACACACTCATAAGTAATCTCGGACAAACCGATTCTGCAAACTCAGTCCCACCGAGATGAACCACCTCAGTTATTCTTCCAAACCCTAATTTCTCGGTCCATCCGATTTTGAGTTTCGGTCTCACCGAAACTGGACTGCCAACCTTCTGTAACCAATTGACATCACTTCGGAATATCCGAGTTATCAATTTCGGTCCCACCGAGATGGCAAGCTCCTACCTTTGACTCACTTCGGACACACCGAGATGGTATTTTCGGTCCCACCGAAAATCCCAACGTTCACTATATTTGAACTTTCGGTCTGACCGAGTTTTCAC
The DNA here is from genome assembly GCA_902687465.1 of Secale cereale. NCBI lineage: Eukaryota > Viridiplantae > Streptophyta > Magnoliopsida > Poales > Poaceae > Secale > Secale cereale. Next base: position 781,768,738 of record LR738711.1, read on the forward strand.
TTCGGTCTCACCGAGATTGGTCAAATATGTGTGTAACGGTTGGATTTTGTGTGGAGGCTATATATACCCCTCCACCCCCTCTTCATTCGTGGAGAGAGCCATCAGAAAGTCTACCACTCCTACCATACACTTTCTGAGAAGAGAACCACCTACCCTTGTGTTGAGATCAAGCCATTCCATTCCTACCATATGAAACTTGATTTCTAGCCTTCCCAAGTTGCTTTCCACTCAATCCTTTCTTCCACCACAACCATATCAGTGAGGAGAGTTGAGTGTTGGGGAGATTATCATTTGAAGCACAAGAGCAAGGAGTTCATCATCATCAACAACATCTATTACCTTTTGGAGGGTGGTGCCTCCTAGATTGGTTAGGTGTCGCTTGGGAGCCTCCGTCTTTGAGATGTGGAGTTGAACCAAGAAGTTTGTAAGGGCAAGGAGATCGCCTACTTCGTGAAGATCTACCCCGAGTAAGGCTAGTCCTCCGTGGGCGTAGGCCATGATGGAATAGACAAGGTTGCTTCTTCGTGGACCCTTCGTGGGTGGAGCCCTCCGTGGACTCGCGCAGCCGTTACCCTCCGTGGGTTGAAGTCTCCATCAACGTGGATGTACGATAGCACCACCTATCGGAACCACGACAAAAATCTTCGTGTCTCCAAACTGCGTTTGATCTTCTCCACCTCTCTTTACTACATGTGCAATTTACTTTCCGATGCTTATACTCTAGAATTGCATGTGTAGGGTGTTACTTGAATTGATCTTAATTGTGAAACTGCCAAAAACATTGCATGATCAAAAGGCAGATTTTTTATATTGTCAAGTAGTCTAATCACCCCCCCCCTCTAGACATACTTTCGATCCTACAAGTGGTATCAGAGCTTTGGTCTCCATTGTTTTGGTTTCCATTGCATTGGACTCCATAAGCTTGGTTTCACAACCTAGGAGAGTATGGCGTCTAGTGAGGGTAATTATCGTAGAGGTCCTTACTTTGATGGTACAAATTTTGCTAGTTGGAAGCATAAAATGAAAATGCATATTCTTGGTCATAACCCAGCCGCATGGGGCATTATTTGTGTTGGTATGCAAGGTGATTTCTTCGAGGAAGGAAAAGTTCCGGATCGCGAAGCTACACCAGAAGTGTTGCGGATGTTACAAAACAATGCTCAAGCTTGTGACATTCTCTTCAATGCTTTGTGTCCCGAGGAGTTCAACAAAATCAGCCGTTTTGAGAATGCTAAAGATATTTGGGATACTTTGGTTGAAATGCACGAAGGTACTGAATCTGTGAAGGAATCAAAGCTAGATATTCTTCAAGGTCAACTTGACAAGTTCAAGATGAAGGATGGTGAAGGAGTCGCTGGAATGTACTCTAGGCTTGCTCTCATCACAAATGAGATTGCCGGCTTAGGAAGCGAAGAAATGACCGACCGATTCATCATTAAGAAGATTCTAAGAGCTTTGGATGGAAAGTATGACATCGTGTGCACTTTGATCCAAATGATGCCAAACTACAAGACTCTCAAGCCAACTGAAGTCATTGGAAGAATTGTTGCTCATGAGATGACACTTAAGGATAAGGAAGAGCTTCACAATAAGTCAAGTGGTGCTTACAAAGCTACAAGTGATGCTCCTACTACCTCAAGTGACAAGCTGTTTTCCAATGAAGAGATAAGCCTAATGGTCAAGAACTTCAACAAGTTCTACAAGAATAGAGGCAAAAAAAGAAGCTCAAAGTCTAGATCATATGATGAAAAGAGATCTTCTAGTCGTGATCGAAACTGCTACAATTGTGGAAGACCCGGACACTTCTCAAATGAGTGTACGGCTCCCCACAAGAGAAGAGAAGAATCTCCAAGAAGAAGAGCAAGAGATGAGTCACCTCGGAGAGAGAGAAGGAGTAGAGATGATCGTTATGAACGAAGACCCTCTCGGAGAAGCAAGGATTCGGAGAGGAAAGACAAGTCATCAAGGAGCTACACAAGAAGAAGACATCAAGCTCATATAGGCGAATGGGTCTCCGGCTCCGACTCCGACAATCAATCCGATGGAAGCTATCACTCCGACTCCGACTATAGTCAAGATGAAGGTGTTGCCGGACTTGCACTCGTATCCTCCAAATCCAACTCCTACGACTTATTTGATTCACCAAATGAGGGAATTGGAAGATGCTTCATGGCTAAAGGCCCCAAGGTAACACACCCTGAATTCATTGACTTTGATAGTGATGAGGATGACTTGCTTGGTGAAGATGAGCTCTTGCATGATAAATCTAGTGAGCTTAGTAATGATGAAAATGCTAGTAGTCTTTATAGTCGAGAAGAGTCGAATGACAATGCTATGAAGGAGATTGAGCGTCTAACTAAAGAACTAAACACTCTTAAGTTAGCTCATGAAACAACTCAAGAAGATCATAGAGAGCTCCTAAGATCTCATGAGAAGCTACGCTTCGAGAAGCTCACTCTAGAGCAAGAACATGAGTTTCTAAAAGCGATCAATGACGATCTTCGAAAGAAGAGTTCTTCATATCTTGCCAAACGACTTCTCTTGTCTAATTTCTTGCCACCTATTAAGACTAAGCATGACAAGCATAAGAAAAATTCTTCCTCTAGTAGTAACAATAATGTTAAATCCAATATTGTTACTTCTAGTAGTTCTCTTGATTCCACTAACAATGTTTCAAGCCAAGTTACACTTGAGCAAGAAAATAGCTTATTGAAGGAAATCATAGAGAAAGGTGTCTACAAGAGTCTTGCCGGAAGCAAGAACTTTGAGGAAATTGTTCGCAAACAAGGAAGGCACCGGAAGAATCAAGGGATTGGTTTTGAGCGAAAGTTCAACGCCGAAGGAGTTGAGTGGGAAGAAGGTCAATACCCTACTCCACAGTTTGTTTCACAAAAGGAGAAGTATGATCCTACTTCTTCCAATGTGGAACAAGCTCAAGATGACCTTCCACCACAAGACCACAAGCTAAAGGCCAAGGACAAGCTTCAAGAGGAGATTGATGCATTCATTGAAGCACCTCAAGCCATGGTCAAGTGGGTTCCCAAGGACACATCAAGTTCTACTTCGTCAAGCTCAACTACAACCCCAAGGATTCCCATCAAGATGATGTGGATCCCAAAGAAGAAGAACTAGAAGGTTCTTGAGGGTGACTCCGCCAACAAACTTCACTCATATTCATTTTGGCAAGAACTTGTGCAATCAACTTCCACATCATGCACTAGTTCATGGAGTCACAAACCCTCTTGTTGGTAAGTCAAGGGACAAGGTAATGATTGCTTTCATGGACATCATCTTTTGTGAACTTCAATCTATGTCTATGGATATTCTTGTTTGTTCCTTGTGGGACTAACCCATGTAGGTATTGAAAGTGCCCTAATCCAAAGGATAGCTCCCAACTCTTGATGATCTACATCAACATTGAGCATCCACATCTTCAACATCTACATGAAGTCTTCTACGACAACCCAAGGTTAGTTTGACCCTTTAAAAGGGGTTCTCACATCTAGGGGGAGCTTTGCTCTAAAAATTGAGCTAAAGCATCTCCAAATGATGTGAACACATAAATGCTTTATGTAAAAGTGGTAACCCCACTTGTGCTTAAACGATGAGTATGACCTATGATCAAATGTTCTCATTTGGCTCCTAAGTCAAAATACTCATATATAGATGACCTAGTCATCGACAAATTGTGTGCTAGTAGCTAGAGTATTGGTTGTGCATGTTTGACACATATTTCAGTTGCTATCTTATTGTGTGAGCATGTTGAATGCATGATTTTATCCATTCAAGGACATCCATTTGTTGTTTTGATTGTTTTGATTTTTCTGGCCAAATGGATGGACAAGAATGCCTAAGCACTTTCCCTAGCTATCTATGCTTTCTTGTCTCAAATTCTATTCATGCTCATATCACAACTTTGAACAAGTCATTTTCGGACCCTCCGAGTGAGGAGCACTCGGAGCCACCGATCCGTCTAAGGCTGACTTCTAAAACCTTCTAAGTCCATTTCGGTCTGACCGGCTTTTCCTTCTGGGTCCAACCGAAACGCTTAGACTGATCTAGGTTTCATCTCGGTGAAACCGAGTTCAAAATCTCGGTCTCACCGATATGCGTAACTGCACAGCAGTTATACATTTCGGTGACACCGAGTTTTTCAACTCGGTCCCACCGACAGTATGGGGATATATATACCTGAGGGCTGCGCGCGATTTAACTCTTCAAACCGTTCGCCCCCAAGTCCCCTGCTGCCGTTGCCCTGGTCTTCGGATCGTCGCCGTCGTCGCCTGTGCGCCCTCGCCGCAGGTCTCCGCCGCCGTCAACGGTAATCCTCTCCGCGCCGTTGCCGCCGTAGAGGGACTCCACCAAGTTAGGGTGAGTCCCGATCCCTTTCGTGCTCCCCATCTGACTCTTGCACGAATGGTTTGCCATGAATCTATCCACGTTTGAGATATTCCCTAAACATCAATCAGATCCTCTAGTTTCGAGCGAAATTCTTAGGTTTAGGTTTCCACGGAACGCATCTCGGTGAAGCCGATTTTGAAACTCGGAATGACCGATTTGGCCTCTGGCCATTGCACTGCATCATTCGGTCTGACCGAGTTGTGCAAATCGGTGTGACCGAAACTTAGTTTCAGTGAAACCCTAGGTTGTCGGTAGGACCGAAACCCATTTCGGTCTGACCGAAAGTGGTGTGTAGGCCTCTGTATACACTTCGGATTCACCGAAACTTAAAATCGGTTTGACCGAAATACATTCTGTGAAAACTCAAAACTAAGTTTTGAACTCATTTTTTTTTTGCAAAAACCTCTGCAGTTGTGATAACTCTTCTACTCTGCCTATACCTTATCTTTTCACAGGTTGTCAGCCATGTCAGATGTCAGTGACAGCCAGAACAGGTCTGAGTCACCTTTTGCTGAGATTCCAGAGGCAGATACAAGTCCTGAGGCTAGCAGCTCCAGTGATGATGGTGAGAGGAGCACCCCTAGTGGCTTGCCTCCTGCAGCCACCAGAACCAGGAAGAAGAGAAATTCTGATGATGAGGACTCTGACTTCGTTGCTGAGGAAGTTACCTCCAAGCCAAAGAGAAATGTGGTTGCCAAAGAGCACCAAGGGCAGCAGTCAAGAAAAGGCACAAGCAAGGTAAAGCAGTCAGCTGTTGCAAAGAAGCTCAACTTGGAAGAGCCAGCTCCAAGTAAGGTGAAGAAAACTTCCAAGAGGAAGAGGGTAGTATATGCTGAACCTCATGTTGATGCAGCTGCTGAAGAAGAAGAAGAAGATGCACCCCAGCCTCCTCCTCAGAAAGCTAAGTTCATGGGTGATGCTATTCGGGCTCAAGCCTCCTCTAAGCCCAAGAAGCCTGCTCAAGCCAAGGCAGCTCCAGCCAAGCCCAAGAGGACAACCAGGAGCATTCCAGCTTCTGAGAAGAACAAAGGTGAGATGCCACCGTCTGAATCAGATGAAGAGCATGTGTTGCTTAAGCTCCGTCCCAAGTTGCCACTCCACAATGATGCTCATCCTCAAGCTGAGGACATGAAGGCAAGGAAGGATAAAGGTCTCAGGCTATGGAGACAGTCTGATCCATATGCTGTGAGGAGAAGGACTGTTCTGGACCCCAGATTCCTCACCAGAGAGCAGCAGGACTTCTATGAGACCGTGCTGATGGATAAGAAGCCTATTGTTGCTGACACCAGGTATGTTGACTGGAAGTACATTGACAGTGAAGAGCACCGAGACTTCTTTCCCCATGTGCATGAGAGCTTTACTGCATGTGGAGTTGTTGATTTTGTGGGTCAAGAACTGACAGCTTGGAATGACGAGATGATCATGCAGTTCTACGCCACAGCCCACTTCTATCCTGATGGCAAGATCACCTGGATGACTGAAGGTCAAAGGTTTTCTTCGTCTGTTGAAGAATGGGCAGAACTTCTGAATGCTCCAGTGCAGAGAGAGGACGACATTGATGTCTATGGGATTCCTAAGAAGAGTCATGATTCCATGAAGAACATGTACAAGGAGATCCCGGCTGCTGACTTGGAAGGGTGGAAGCTTGGCTCAGTGTACTATCTCCAGGCAGGTCTGACCACCACTAACACTATTTTGGGGCATACCTTGATGCCCAAGTCTGGAGACCACCGCATGATTCGAGGCTATTCTATCAACATGCTGCACATTCTTGATGAGAAGGCACCTTTCAAGGTGATGGACTTAATGGTAGAGACCATAAAGAGGACTGCAGCTGACCAGAAGAGGTCGTGTGGGTTTGCCCCGCAGATTCAGATGCTCATCAATGCCAAGTTTGGCACGGGCAAATTCATGTTGGATAGGAAGCACTTGCCACTGCAGCCAGAGCATGAGGACAATGTAGTTGTGATGGATGAGGAGGATCCAACCTCAGTTGAAGGACAAGCCAAAATTGAAGCTGCGAAGAAAGCTAAAGCTGACAAAGAGGCAGCAGCAGCAGCAGCAGCTAAGCCAAAGAGCTTCGGAGAGCAGATTCTTGAAGCTACCCAGAGGATTGAACAACGCCTGGCCAGCATTGAGCAATCTCAAGAGAGCCTAGAGAGAATTGTTGAGGACAAGATCCACGCTCTGGACGTGAAGCTGACAGAGATTCAGGTGTCCGTCAACAAGCTTGAGGCAGACATGGAGGAAGCAAGGCAGGAGAGAGCAGAACTCATGCAGGATGATCTAGTCCAGGACTCTCATCGCCAGACTGCTCCGGTTCCCAGAGGATCCAGATCTGCAGCTATTCCAGTGACTGACTCCAGGGCTACCACTTCAGCACCAGCTACAGCTCCAGCAGTTACTCCAGCTCCAGCATCCACTCCTCCAGCGCAGACATCAGCAGAAGTCTTCGCCGATGCAGTCATTTCTACACCGACATCTACCCAGACGGGAGCCGCCAGCAGAGCCCGCAGTGACGCTTAGCTCTATACCCTTTCGAACTTTTTGGTAACTTGTTGCCAAAGGGGGCGAAATTGTATAGATCATAGGGCTTCGAGAGAGAGAGTGCTCTTTCGTTCTTTTGCCGGTTTCTTTGAGATACATAGGTTTCTTTTGGTCTTTCGAAACTTTCAATGTGCTTGCTACTAAGTTTGATGCTACCTTAATGAGTGCTTGGTCATACTATGTTTTAATGTGTGCTTAATGCTTATCATATGCTATTCCTTATTGTATGGCTATTTACTCTTGTCTTGGTGATTGAGTGCATGTTATTCATTCTTATCATTTTGTGCGCTCCACCAAGATGTATGTGACATGGAAGAGTGACCCATAATCCTAATCGATTGTGCATTTGCATTCAAACGCAAATTTTAAATAATGCACAAATTTAGGGGGAGCTCTTGTTTATCACATACTTCTCAAAGCGACGATATTATTCATTGATTATATCTTTTGTCGAAGCTTTGATCTATATGTTGTCATCAATTACCAAAAAGGGGGAGATTGAAAGTGCAACTAATCCCCGGGTGGTTTTGGTAACTAATAACAACATATATATCATTGAACTAATATTTACTTGAGAATCATTTCAGAGAAGTTCGATGATATGGGTATGGAAATGTCTGAAGAAGTGGACCCCTCAAAATGCTAAGACAAGCATTGGCAAAAGCTCAAGACTCTATTTTTGGTTTAGTGATCAAAGATCACATTGAGTCCATAGGAAAAGCCAATACTATTAAAAGGGGATGAGGTTGTGTTAATGATCTGGTTGCTCAAGTGCTTAGTGATCTAGCTCCCTCAACTATCAGCACTCTTCACTACTTAACACACTCATAAGTAATCTCGGACAAACCGATTCTGCCAACTCAGTCCCACCGAGATGAACCACCTCAGTTATTCTTCCAAACCCTAATTTTTCGGTCCATCCGATTTTGAGTTTCGGTCTCACCGAAATTGGACTGCCAACCTTCTGTAACCAATTGACATCACTTCGAAATATCTGAGTTGTTAATTTCGGTCCCACCGAGAATGGCAAGCTCCTACCTTTGACTCACATCGGACACACCGAGATGGTATTTTCGGTCCCACCGAAAATCCCAACGTTCACTATATTTGAACTTTCGGTCTGACCGAGTTTTCACTTCGGTCTCACCGAGATTGCTCAATTATGTGTGTAACGGTTGGATTTTGTGTGGAGGCTATATATACCCCTCCACCCCCTCTTCATTCGTGGAGAGAGCCATCAGAAAGTCTACCACTCCTACCATACACTTTCTGAGAAGAGAACCACCTACCCTTGTGTTGAGATCAAGTCATTCCATTCCTACCATATGAAACTTGATTTCTAGCCTTCCCAAGTTGCTTTCCACTCAATCCTTTCTTCCACCACGGCCATATCAGTGAGGAGAGTTGAGTGTTGGGGAGATTATCATTTGAAGCACAAGAGCAAGGAGTTCATCATCATCAACAACATCTATTACCTTTTGGAGGGTGGTGCCTCCTAGATTGGTTAGGTGTCGCTTGGGAGCCTCCGTCTTTGAGATGTGGAGTTGAACCAAGAAGTTTGTAAGGGCAAGGAGATCGCCTACTTCATGAAGATCTACCCCGAGTAAGGCTAGTCCTCCGTGGGCGTAGGCCATGATGGAATAGACAAGGTTGCTTCTTCGTGGACCCTTCGTGGGTGGAGCCCTCCGTGGACTCGCGCAGCCGTTACCCTCCGTGGGTTGAAGTCTCCATCAACGTGGATGTACGATAGCACCACCTATCGGAACCACGACAAAAATCTTCGTGTCTCCAAACTGCGTTTGATCTTCTCCACCTCTCTTTACTACATGTGCAATTTACTTTCCGCTGCTTATACTCTAGAATTGCATGTGTAGGGTGTTACTTGAATTGATCTTAATTGTGAAACTGCCAAAAACATTGCATGATCAAAAGGCAGATTTTTTATATTGTCAAGTAGTCTAATCACCCCCCCTCTAGACATACTTTCGATCCTACAGAATCACTGGAACTAGTTTCTGCGATGTGCTACTTTCCAATTCGGGAGAAGGTACAATTATCTCATCAAGTTCCACTTTCCTCCCATTCAGTTCTTTTGAGAAAAAACTCCTTCTCTAGAAAGGATCCATTCTTAGCAATGAATATCTTGCCTTCGGATCTGTGATAGAAGGTGTACCCAACAGTTTCCTTTGGGTATCCTATGCAGACACATTTCTCCGACTTGGGTTCGAGCTTATCAGGTTGAAGCTTTTTCACATAAGCATCGCAGCCCCAAGCTTTAAGAAATGACAACTTGGGTTTCTTGCTAAACCATAGTTCATAAGGCGTCGTCTCAACGTATTTAGATGGTGCCCTATTTAACGTGAATGCAGTTGTCTCTAATGCATAAACCCAAAACGATAGTGGTAAATCGGTAAGAGACATCATAGATCGCACCATATCTAATAAAGTGTGGTTACGACGTTCGGACACACCATTACGCTGTGGTGTTCCGGGTGGCGTGAGCTGTGAAACTATTCCACATTGTTTTAAATGAAGATCAAACTCGTAACTCAAATATTCGCCTCCGCGATCAGATCGTAGAAACTTAATTTTCTTGTTACGATGATTCTCTACTTCACTACGAAATTCTTTGAACTTTTCAAATGTTTCAGACTTGTGCTTCATCAAGTAGATATACCCATATCTGCTCAAATAATGATACCCGCCGTGAGACTCAACACTCATCGGTCCACATACATCAGTATGTATGATTTCCAACAAATCAGTTGCTCGCTCCATTGTTCTGGAGAACAGAGTTTTAGTCATCTTGCCCATGACGCATGGTTCAGAAGCACCAAGTGATTCATAATCAAGTGATTCCAAAAGCCCATCACCATTGAGTTTCTTCATGCGCTTTACACCAATATGACCTAAATGGTAGTGCCACAAATAAGTTACACTATCATTATCAACTTTGCATCTTTTGGCTTCAATATTACGAATATGTGTATTACTACGATCGAGATCCAACAAACTATTTTCATTAGGTGTATGACCATCGAAGGTTTTATTCATGTAAACAGAATAACAATTATTCTATGACTTTAAATGAATAACCGTATTCCAACAAACATGATCAAATCATATTCATGCTCAACGCAAATGTCAAATAACATTTATTTAGGTTCTACTCTAATCCCGAAAGTATAGGGAGTGTGCGATGATGATCATATCAATCTTGGAACCACTTCCAACACACATCGCCACTTCACCTTTAACTAGTCTCCATTCATTCTGTAACTCTCGTTTCGAGTTATTAATTTTAGCAACTGAACCGGTATCAAATACCCAGGGGTTGCTATGAACACTAGTAAAGTACACATCTGTAGCGACCACGATCTGAATGGACCAAAGTCTCTGTGTTCTGTGTCATCCCTGGATCGGTAATGCTGACACACACAGTACTTGAAGGATTTATAACAGAGTGGCAATCACACACTTATTACATCGAATGTCTCAAAAGATAACTTATTACAAAAGTTTATGGCATAAGGCCATCTAACAAAATAACAGCGGAAGGCTTGGAAGATAAGTGAGTCCATCAACTCCAACGGCATAGCTGAGTGCATGACAAATGACCTAGCATGTCTTACTCCTCGTCTGAAAAGTCTGCAACGTAACATGTTGCAGCCCGAAACGGGTCAGCACATGGAATATGCTGGCAAGATAACACAGTAGAGCAAGTAACTGTAATAAAGGCTAACACTATATGCATATCTGGCTGGTGGAGGCTCTAAGGTTAAGGTTTTTGCATAAAGCCAATTTTTTCCCTACAACAAAGGAATAAATTTTACTTTAACTATCATGGTAGCTGAAACATCATTGAGAAGGTACCTCCAACTCAATCCCAATTAAAGTAGTCATCATTAACCCGTCAAATTAATTTTAGAGTGATGGGATCAATCAATAACTCAAGTACCAGATACTCAAGATTGTCCATAACCAGGGACGCGGCTAATCATTATTAGTTTGTACACTCTGCAGAGGTTTGCGCACTTTTCCCCACAAGACTCGATCTCCTCCGTTGGATTTCTCGCACTGCGTCGTGTTTGAGAGACGGATGACCGAGACACAGTTTTTCAGAAGCATTTACTCTTTACCCCGGGTGGACCGGTACACCTACTTTCCCCTACATCTGCTAGTCCACCACTGAAAGAGCTCACACAACTTACACATACTATTCTAGAGCCCATAATGGCATTATGGCTGCACACGGAAGTTTCTAGTATGAATAGTTTTATGATCCCTTTGAGCCTGGGTGGCATTCCATAGGATAATCACACGGTTCCTCCAGGATTTCCTAGGACAACACTAGATTCTCCAGGTGCCATGCAACTAATCCACCCAGATGTGTATTCAAGTAGCCACCTTAAGTTGAACCATTAATTAACATCTCACATCTGTCATGGATACTCTCAAACCCAAACCACGTCTACGAGCATAGCATGGCAACCTAAGCATAACGTAGAAGTAACTCCCAAGGGTTTGAAAATAATGCAGGTAATAGGTTCTACCTCAATCTACTTCCCAGACCCACAAGTTAAGAGATCCTACTCATGCAATGTGTGAGGGTTTGATCTAATGCATAAAAACTGGCTAATAAAAGGGTATGATCAAAGTGTTACTTGCCTTGCTGATGATTCGCAAAACCTAGAGACTCGTAGTAGCACGCTTCGCACTCCGGGAATTCTATCGCAATCAAACAATAGCATACATAAGAAATCAAGCAAAGACGAAACTCAAACTACGAAAGAAACAAGATCCATTTACTAGATTTATCTAAAGTCAAATTTTACAGTAGCAAAACCTTGTTCAAGTTGGTTAAATGGAAAGAGGGCTTCGAGACGAAGATCTGGGCGTTTGAATTGCCTGATTCCGACCCTCGAGCGAAAACAAAAACTAAAAACAAGATCAGGGCAGAAATCTCGATCGAAAATAATCGCGGATAAAGCCCCGAAAAAGAAAACTGATGAACAGGCTAACGAACGAACGTTCGTTGTCTGTGACTAACGGGCGAACAACGTTCGTTAAAACGAACGTACGGACGAACGTCCGCTAACTAACTAAACCGAAAAAAATGAACCGATCTATTATAAAAAATAGATCTAGGGTTTTTTTTCTAAAAAAACGAACGGTCTACAAAAACCGGTCGTACCTTAACGGGTCGAGCGGCGGGTTGCGGGCGGCGGCAAAAGCGTCGGCGGCGACGGCGGCGGTGACTTGCGGCGACGCGGCGGCTACGGCGGCGGCTGGCGCAAGCGGCGGTGGTGGTGGAGGCGAGACGGGGGCGCCGGCTTATAAAGGCAGGGGGCTTGCTTGGGGGAGGGAAAGTGATACGTCCAAAACGTATCTATAATTTCTGCTTGCTCCATGCCACTTTTGGGTGATATTGCTATGATATTCATACACTTCCATACACTTTTGATCATATTTGGACTAACTTACTAATCCAGTACACCCCAGTGCCAGTTTCTGTTTTCGGCTTTTTTTGTATTTCAGGTTTTAACGTTACGAGAACTGCGAGGAAAAATCCAGAAAAATTATATAAAAAATCAGCGTTCCGGAAACAACCTTGCGTCCGAAGGACAGCCGGGGGGGGGGGCCACCAGGGCTACAGGCACCCTGGCGGCGCCCCCCCCTGGGCCGCGCCGGGGGGGCGCCTGGGCCCCCCGAAGCTTCCCCGATGCCCCCCTTTGGCATATATTTAAAGCGTCCTCCGAAACCCTCAGAACAGGAACTCTTTTCGCGATCCCATCTCTGTTCCGCCGCCGCCGCCGCTTCCAAGATCGGGAGCACCAGGAGAACTCTTCCCGGCACCCTGCCGGAGGGGAGGATCACCACCGGGAGCTTCTCCACCACCATGGACGCCTCCCGGATGACTCGTGAGTAGTCTCCCTTGGACCAGGAGTCCATGACCAGTAGTTATGTGATGTTCTCCTCCCGTTCTTGTGCTTCACTAATTAGTCCTCGTGAGCTGCCCTACATGATCGAGGCACATATGTAATCCTTATGTTGTTGCTATGTTGAGTTTGCTGGGATCCGATGGATTATGAGATTATGTTCAGATTGATCTTGAGTAATATATTTGATTCACCTCTTTTATATTTATGTTCATAAGTAATTCTTGCATGTTCTCCGTTGTTATTTATTGCTTTGGCCGAGTAGTAGGTAGTGACTCCAAGAGGGAACGTTATGCTCTGTGGGTTCATGCCCCTCGATGACTAGCTTGAGTGACAGAAACATGAGTCTAGGGGATGTGCTGTTGCCACAAGGGGGAAAACAACGGTGCTTGTGCCCGCGGGTGCAAGGATTGTTTACTTTACGCAAAGTTCTTTTAATGCAGTTGTCTGTTGCATCGAGTTTACACTATGGGTGGGACTCGCAACTTAATACCAGCGAGATGTTCTGGATAGATATCTCAAGGTGGATGATTAGTAGTAGATATTGATGGATTTCGGTCTACTTACTTTGGCGTACCGCCCATGCTTTGAACCTCAACCTTTCTTGCAATGTAGTCAGCATTGGTTTGCGTTCGTGGTCCTGTCAATTACCCAGCTGTAATTCGTTTACCTCACATAGTTGTTTTATCATCTTTTGGGAGAGAGACATCACTAGTGAACATCATGAGACTCCGGTCCATATTACCATCATTGATCACACCCGCTATTTACTTTTCGTTATTATTTACTATTGCAAAACATTATCTATCACTACTATCATTGCTTTTAATCCTTTGTGAACTACAAGGCCGGAGGGATTGACAACCTCTCTGTACTCGTTGGGAGCAAAGTTATTTGTATCTGTGTGCAGGTCCACGTTGATTGCTAATATCTGGCGCCGTTAGTAGTTGACACCTACTTGTTGAACCTAGGAGTCTCTGGGGATTCGATCCTTGGCATCTTTGCTAAGGGAAAAACTTCCACAACACTGCATCTTACACCTTCCACTTGGGGTAACCAACGAGGGGTTAGAGGCCCATCAAGGAGTTTTTCCGGCGCTGTTGCCGGGGACTCCACTCTTCAGGATAGGGGATTTGCACGCTATGTTTTACCTTTGCTTTTAGTCTTGTTAGTTTACCTTTCAGTTTTCTCTATGTCTTTTCACCAGTTATGCTTATGGACAACCTTGCTATTGGATCGTTGCTTGCGGGAAGACGCCCCACACCTGTGGTGGTTGCTCCTCCCCCTACTGAAATTGTGCCCTATAAAATACCAGCTGGTATTATCAATTATGTTTTGGCTAATCGTTATGCAGGAGACAGACATCCCGGTGAACACTTGCTATATCTGTCACAATTATGTTCATTATTTAAGCTTGCAGGTGTATCAAGGGAGTTTGTCATGATGACATTTTTCGCCGTATCACTTATAGATAAAGCTTCAGATTGGTATAAGCTTCTCGATAACTCACACTTGCTTGATTGGCAAGAGCTTATGTCTCTCTTTTATACTAAGTTTTATCCTCTTCATGATGCTTATGTGGAGAGTAAGAGTACCTTTTTGCATGTGGATCATGGTAACAATGCTTTATCTGATGCTTATATTGTTGAGTTTATTCGTGATCCCACTGAAAATTATTATGAGAAGGGAACATATGCTTATAGATATTTCAATAATATCAAGTTCCCTCTCTTTATGTTGAAGGTTTTGAAGCCGCACTTGTTTTGTCTTCCTATGCTTATTGCTTTGTGCTTCAATGAATTATTGTATAGCAATATCCCTATGCATAGGAAGCATGTTAGGCTTAAATGTGTTTGGTATTTGCTTCTTGATGCTCTCTTTTGTTCTTCAACTCTTATTCCTACGAGAGCATCATTAAAGTCTTATGCCTAGCTCAAAGGCATAAAAGAAAGCGCTTTTGGGAGGCAGCCCACATGAATAAAATTTATATTTTGCTTTTGTTGTGTCTTGATGTTGTTTACTACAGTAGCATCATCATTGTATCTTTGCTTTTCATATTTGTGCCAAGTATAGCCTCTGATTGCTAGAAAGTTCAAAAGTTGTGAGGTGCTGTCCAGGAAACAGATTCTGTCCTTGGATAGAAAAATTCGTATAAAATCACCAGATCATCTTATTGGTCTGAATGTTTTCGACAGAGTTCTCTATATAATTGTCTTTCGTGCGTCTGTTCTGAGTTTTTTGATTTGAGTTGCAGAAGTATCCCGAACAGATCAATTACTACCTGCTGTTCTGTTTTTCACAGATTCTGTCCTGTTTTGCCTTTCCTTCATTTTGCAAATCAAGAGCTTACTTTTTCTTTGCAAAAACCTTTTGGCAATCTTGAGAAACAGTAGAACTTCAAGAATATCTTTATTTCCAGCAAGGTATAATTATTTTATTAAGGGTACTAACCTCGCTAATCAGATTACAATGAGTTATGTTTGAAGGGAGTTTTCAAGTGTGTGAGGGAAGATGATAAAAAGATTCAGGAGTGTCAAGCGCTCAAGCTTGGGGATGCCCCCGTGCACCCCCCAAGAAATATTCAAGGAGACTCAAGCATCTAAGCTTGGGGATGCCCCGTGCATCCCCTTCTCCATCAACATTATCAGTTCGTCTTTCGTTCCACTATATCTTTATCACTTCATGTGTTATGTGCTATGCTTGGAGCGTCTTGCTTTTAGTTTTCTTTTTAGTTTTTCATAACGAGTCGGAACTCAGCTTTCTTTATGTGGGAGAGAAACACGCTCCACTTCTACCTAGAACATAACATAGAATTTTAATGTCTATCTATGCTGTGTGTGTTCTTTGTCTTTTAATAGCTACTATCATGCTCTGCTCTTAGTATTCATGCTTATCTTTTCAAAGAGCTTTTGTTTAGTTGGTTGCTTGAACTCTCTTTAATTATCATGCTCACCTTATTAAGAGAGTTTGCTTCCGTTGCATTGGTTAATATGTTTATGATAAAGATGCTACTTGCATGATGGCGCTTAGTAGTTCAGGTTTTCTTATGGTTAATCTCAAATAGCTGGGGGGTTCCCAATGTGTTATTGGAGTACCAACTTGATTTTTTTGCCTATGTTGTGGTATGGTTTAGTAATATCTTCCCTCAAGAATTTATTTTGATTGACTTGGCGTATGCTCGCGCATATTTAAGACTGTAAAGAAAGTATGTCAAGCCTTGATGATCTTTTATTTCTGAGTAGCGATATAACTACCATGCTTGATTCAATATTGCTTTGTCGCTCTGCATGATTATGACCGTCATTGCTCTCTTAGTTGGTCGCTCCCAGTCTTTTGCTAACCTCCACCTGTACTAAGCGAACTAACTTTGCAATATATAGCTCATGGGAAAGTAGCTTAAAAACTATTGTGGTAAAGAATATGTTGCCTATGTATCTTATTTCTTATAAGTTGCTTGCTGAGCGGTAACCATGTTTCTGGGGACGCCATCAACTGTCACACTTTTGTTGAATATCATGTGAGTTGCTATGCATGTTCGTCTTGTCTGAAGTAAGGGTGATTTGCCGTGGGTTGAAAGAATATGCATATTGTTAGAGAAGAACATTGGGCCGCCAACCAAAGCCATGTATCATGGTGGAAGTTTTAGCTTGGACATTAATCATCAATCTCTTATGAGAATATTCTTATGTATTAAAGAGGAGTCCATCATCTATTTTCTATGTTGTCCCGGTATGGATGTCCTCAAGTTGAGATCTATCAAAAACGAGAAATCAAATGCGATTTATCTCCTTGGACCTTTGTGCAGGTGGCATAGAGGTACCCCTTTGTGACACTTGGTTGAAACATATGTAATGCAATGATAACCCATGGAAATCCGAGCTAATTAGGACAAGGCGCGAGCACTATTGGTATTCGATGCATGAGGCTTGCAACTTATAGGATGTCTTATGCATGACACATATGAAGTACTACTACCGTTGACAAAATTGCTTCTATGTTTTCAAAATAAAAAGCTCTAGCACATAACCATTCTTCTACTTTTATGTTAAAGCACCAACTACTGAGAGCATGATTGTCATTCTGAGTGTAATGTGCATTGTCCCAAAGTAGCATTGTCTTTTGCATGATTGTGATATCGTTTATTCTTAAATGATTGTATCTAGTCATCACTTAAACCTTGAAGGTGCCCCTGCATTTATGTTTTGCTTCACTAAAGGGGGCAAGCTAGATATCACTTTATCATATTTGCACATCATGTTCATTGCAAATCTTTTTGATGTTTCAGTTTCATGTTGTAAAACTTTCAGTCATTAGTGATTTTCTCATGAGGCAACTTAATTACTATAGAATCATTGTCTCAGTAAGCTTTTGTCATATGACTATGAAAAAGTCCTATATGGTTAATAGCATGTCACCACAGAAATTATTCTTGTTATCATTTACCTACTCGAGGACGAGCAGGAATTAAGCTTGGGGATGTTGATACGTCCAAAACGTATCTATAATTTCTGCTTGCTCCATGCCACTTTTGGGTGATATTGCTATGATATTCATACACTTCCATACACTTTTGATCATATTTGGACTAACTTACTAATCCAGTGCACCCTAGTGCCAGCTTCTGTTTTCGGCTGTTTTTGTATTTCAGGTTTTCACGTTACGAGAACTGCCAGGTAAAATCCAGAAAAATTATATAAAAAATCAGCGTTCCGGAAACAACCTTGCGTCCGAAGGACAGCCGGGGGGGGCACCAGGGCTCCAGGCGCCCTGGCAGCGCGCCCCCCCTGGGCCGCGCCGGGGGGGCGCCTGGGCCCCCCGAAGCTTCCCCGATGCCCCCCTTTGGCATATATTTAAAGCGTCCTCCGAAACCCTCAGAAGAGGAACTCTTTTCGCGATCCCATCTCTGTTCCGCCGCCGCCGCCGCTTCCAAGGTCGGGAGCACCAGGAGAACTCTTCCCGGCACCCTGCCGGAGGGGAGGATCACCACCGGGAGCTTCTCCACCACCATGGACGCCTCCCGGATGACTCGTGAGTAGTCTCCCTTGGACCATGAGTCCATGACCAGTAGCTATGTGATGTTCTCCTCCCGTTCTTGTGCTTCACTAATTAGTCCTCGTGAGCTGCCCTACATGATCGAGGCACATATGTAATCCTTATGCTGTTGCTATGTTGAGTTTGCTGGGATCCGATGGATTATGAGATTATGTTCAGATTGATCTTGAGTAATATATTTGATTCACCTCTTTTATATTTATGTTCATAAGTAATTCTTGCATGTTCTCCGTTGTTATTTATTGCTTTGGCCGAGTAGTAGGTAGTGACTCCAAGAGGGAACGTTATGCTCGATTGTGGGTTCATGCCCCTCGATGACTAGCTTGAGTGACAGAAACATGAGTCTAGGGGATGTGATGTTGCCACAAGGGGGAAAACAATGGTGCTTGTGCCCGCGGGTGCAAGGATTGTTTACTTTACGCAAAGTTCTTTTAATGCAGTTGTCTGTTGCATCGAGTTTACACTATGGGTGGGACTCGCAACTTAATACCAGCGAGATGTTCTGGATAGATATCTCAAGGTGGATGATTAGTAGTAGATATTGATGGATTTCGGTCTACTTACTTTGGCGTACCGCCCATGCTTTGAACCTCAACCTTTCTTGCAATGTAGTCAGCATTGGTTTGCGTTCGTGGTCTTGTTAATTGCCCAGCTGTAATTCGTTTACCTCACATAGCTGTTTTATCATCTTTTGGGAGAGAGACATCACTAGTGAACATCATGAGACTCCGGTCCATATTACCATCATTGATCACACCCGCTATTTACTTTTCGTTATTATTTACTATTGCAAAACATTATCTATCACTACTATCATTGCTTTTAATCCTTTGTGAACTACAAGGCCGGAGGGATTGACAACCTCTCTGTACTCGTTGGGAGCAAAGTTATTTGTATCTGTGTGCAGGTCCACGTTGATTGCTAATATCTGGCGCCGTTAGCAGTTGACACCTACTTGTTGAACCTAGGAGTCTCTGGGGATTCGATCCTTGGCATCTTTGCTAAGGGAAAAACTTCCACAACACTGCATCTTACACCTTCCACTTGGGATAACCAACGAGGGGTTAGAGGCCCATCAGGAAGGCGGCGGCGAGGCGTGGCCGAGTCGGCCACGGCGGGAGGCGAGCGCGGCCAGGACTCCGGTCGGAGTCGGGGATGGCAGCGGCGATGGGCCGGCTGGGCTTCGGCCCAGTCGGTCCAACTCACTTTTTTTTTATTATACTGCCGCAGAAAAACTCAAAAATAAAACACTAAACGGATCCGAAAAATTCCTAAATAAATTTTCACCGTCCTCTAATAAAATTTAGGACAAAGTGAACATTTTTGCCGGACCTAAGTGCAATTTTGAAAAACGCACATTTTTCCCTATGCAAATAAAATCGCAAATAAATCCGAATAAAATCCAAAAGGGATTTTTAATATTTTTCCTCCAATATTTCTTTTATTTTGGAGAAGTCATATTATCTCCGCTCATATATTTTATTAAGAAATACTTTAGGAGAGAAAAACTATTAAAACCAAAGTGATCCCCGTACCGGTATTCGAGAAAACTCAAATACGAAAAAGTAGAATCCCCAACTCTCCCCGTAGGTCCTTGAGTTGCTTAGGATTTTCGAGGATCGCCACGCACAAATGCAATAAAATATGCAATGCAATATGATCTATGTATAACATTCCAAATTGAAAATTTGGGATGTTACAACATCAATAATCTGTATATCAAATATACCTTTGTTCACTTTGCCATCCTTCGTATCCGCCAAGTATCTAGGGCAGTTCCACTTCCAGTGACTATTTCCTTTGCAGTAGAAGCACTTAGTTTCAGGCTTGAGTTTAGCTTTGGGTTTCTTCACGGGAGTGACAACTTGCTTGTCATTCTTCTTGAACTTCCCCTTCTATCCCTTTGCCCTTTACTTGAAACAAGTGGTCTTGTTAACCATCAACACTTGATGATCTTTCTTGATTTCTACATTCGCCAATTTCAGCATCGCGACGAGCTTGGGAATTACTTTCGTCATCCCTTGCATATTATAGTTCATCACGAAGTTATACTAACTTGGTGATAGTGACTAGAGAACTTTGTCAATTACTATCTTATCTGGAAGATTAACTCCCACTTGATTCAAGTAATTGTAGTACCCAAACAATTTGAGCACATGCTCACTGGTTGAGCTATTCTCCTCCATCTTGTAGGCAAAGTACTGTCAGAGGTCTCATACCTCTTGACACGGGCATGAGTATGAAATACCAATTTCAACTCTTAGGAACATCTTATATGCTTCGTGGAATTAAAAACATTTTTGAAGTCCCGGTTCTAAGCCGTAAAGCATGGTGCACTAAACTATCAAGTAGTCATCATACCGAGCTTTTGTCAAAACGTTCATAATGTCTACATCTGCTCCTGCAATAGGTCTGTCACCTAGCGGTGAATCAAGGACATAATTCTTCTGTGCAGCAATGAGAAAAATCCTCAGGTCACGGAACAACTCCGCATCATTGCTACTACCATCTTTCAACTTATATTTCTCTAGGAACATATAAAAAACGGGGAGCTGCATCGCGAGCTATTGATCTACAACATAGATATGCTAATACTGCCAGGACTAAGTTCATGATAAATTAATGTTCAATTAATCATATTACTAAAGAACTCCCACTTAGATAGACATCCCTCTAGTCATCTAAATGATCACGTGATCCAAATCAACTAAACCATGCCCAATCATCACGTGAGATGGAGTAGTTTTCAATGGTGAACATCTTATGTTGATCATATCTACTATATGATTCACGCTCGACCTTTCGGTCTCCAGTGTTCCGAGGCCATGTCTGTAAATGCTAGGCTCGTCAAGTTCAACCCGAATATTCCGCATGTGCAAAACTATCTTGCACCCGTTGTATGTGAACGTAGAGATGCTACTTCTCGAGCTTGCGTTGTATTCCCTCGAAGAGAAGGGTGATGCAGCATAGTAGCGTAAGTATTTCCCTCAGTTTTTTAGAACCAAGGTATCAATCCAGTAGGAGACCACGCGCGAGTCCCTCGCACCTGCACAAGCAAATAAGAACTTCGCAGCCAACGCGATAAGGGGTTGTCAATCCCTTTACGGTCACTTATCAATGTGAGATCTGATAGATAGGATAGGATAGTATTTTTGGTATGTTTGGTATAAGAACAGAAAGTAAAAAAAGTAAATTAGCAACGACAATAAAAATTGAAGGGAAAGTAATATGATAAAGATAGACCTGGGGGCCATAGTTTCACTAGTGGCTTCTCCCATGATAGCAGAATTCTACGGTGGGTGAACAAATTACTCTCGAGCAATTGATAGAAAAGCGCATAGTTATGAGAATATCTAGGCATGATCATTATATATAGGCATCACGTCTATAACAAGTAGACCGAAACGATTCTGCATCTACTACTATTACTCCACATATCGACCGCTATCCAGCATGCATCTAGAGTATTAAGTTCATAAGAACAAAGTAACGCTTTAAGCAAGATGACATGATGTAGAGGGTTAAACTCAAGCAATATGATATAAACCCCATCTTTTTATCCTCGATGGCAACAATAAAATACGTGTCTTGATGCCCCTACTGTCACTGGGAAAGGGCACATTGAACCCAAAGCCAAGCACTTCTCCCATTGCAAGAACTATAGATCTAGTAGGCCAAACAAAACCAATAATTCGAAGAGACTTGCAAGGATATTATAATCATACATAAAATATTTCAGAGAAGAATCAAATATTATTCATAGATAATCGTAATCATAAACCCACAATTCATCTGATCTCGACAAACACACCGCAAAAAGATTACATCGAATAGATCCCCTCAAAGATCGAGGAGAACTTGGTATTGAGATCCAAAAAGAGAGAAGAAGCCATCTAGCTAATAACTATGGACCCGAAGGTCTGTGGTAAACTACTCACAACTCATTGGTGAGGCTATGGTGTTGATGTAGAAGCCCTCCGTGATCGACCCCCCTCCGGCGGAGCTCCGGAACAGGCCCCAAGATGGGATCTCACAGGAACAGAAGGTTGCGGCAATGGAATTAGAGTTTTCTCCGTTGCCTCGATGTTTTCAGGGTACGTAAATATATATAGGAGGAAGGAGGGCATCGGGGGAGCCAGAGGGGGCCCACGAGGGTGGGGGCGTGCCTGCCCCCTGGGCGCTCCCTACCCCCTCATGGCCGCCTCTCTCGTTCCCTCGCGTGTACTCCAAGTCTTCTGGGTAGATATAGTTCCAAAAATAACTCTCCCGAAGGTTTCATTCCGTTTGGACTCCGTTTGATATTCCGTTTCTGCGAAACACTGAAATAGGCAAAAAAAAATAGCAATTTGCAATGGGCCTTGGATTAGTAGGTTAGTCCCAAAAAATAATATAAAAGTGTATAATAAAGCCCATTAATCATCCAAAACAGAATATATAATAGCATGGAAGAATCAAAAATTATAGATACGTTGGAGACGCATCAAGCATCCCCAAGCTAAATTCCTGCTCGTCCTCGAGTAGATAAATGATAAAAATGGAATTTTTGATGTGGAATGCTAACCAACATAATTCTCAATGTAATTTCTTTATAGTGGCATGAATGTTCAGATCCGAAAGATTCAAGACAAACGTCTATATTGACATAAGAATAATAATACTTCAACCATAGTAACAAAGCAATCATGTCTTCTCAAAATAACATGGCCAAAGAAAGTTCATCCCTACAAAATCATATAGTTAGGCTATGCTTCATCTTCGCCACACAAAATATTCCAATCATGCACAACCCCGGTTTCAGCCAAGCACTTGTTGTATACTTAATTTTTTTCAAACTCTTTCAACTTTCATGCAATATATGAGCGTGAGCCATGGACATAGCACTATGTGGAATAGAATGGTGGTTGTGGAGAATACAAAAGAGGAAGACGGTCTCACATCAACTAGGCGTATCAATGGGCTATAGAGATGCCCATCAATAGATATCAATGTGAGTGAGTAGGGATTTCTGTGCAACGGATGCACTAGAGCTATAAATGTATGAAAGCTCAACAAAAGAAACTAAGTGGGTGTGCATCCAACTTGCTAGCTCACGAAGTCCTAGGGCATTTGAGGAAGCCCATCATTGGAATTTACAAGCCAAGTTCTATAATGAAAATTCCCACTAGCATATGAAAGTGACTAAACAAGAGACTCTCTATCATGAAGATCATGGTGCTACTTTGAAGCACAAGTGTGGAAAAAGATAGTAGCATTGTCCCTATTTTTCTTTTTTTTTCTTTTTTTCCTTTTTTGGGCCTTTCTTTTTTCTTTGGCCTTTCCTTCTTTTTTTCTTCTTCTTTTTTTTCTTTTCTTTTTCTTTGGGACAATGCTTTAATAATGATGATCATCATACTTATATTGATTTACAACTCGATACTAGAACAAAGTTTGACTCTATATGAATGCCTTCGGCGGTGTACCGGGATGTGCAATGAACCAAGAGTGACATGTATGAAAAATTATTCATGGTGGCCTAGCCACGAATATGATGTCAACTACATGATCATGCATGGCAATATGACAATAATGAAGTGTGTAATAGCAAACGGAACGGTGGAAAGTTGCATGGCAATATATCTCGGAATGGCTATGGAAATGCCATGATAGGTACGTATGGTGGCTGTTTTACGGAAGGTATATGGTGGGTGTATGGTACCGGCGAAAGTTGTGCGGTACAAGAGAGGCTAGAAATGGTGGAAGGGTGACAGTGCGTATAATCCATGGAGTCAACATTAGTCATAAAGAACTCACATACTTATTGCAAAAATCTACAAGTCATCAAAACAAAGTACTACACGCATGCTGCTAGGGGAAGGGTTGGTAGGAGTTAACCATCGCGTGATCCCGACTTCCACACAAAGGATGACACTCAATGAAATACCTCATGCTTCAAATTTGTCACACAACGGTTACCATACGTGCATGCTACGGGACCTGCAAACCTTAACACAAGTATTTCTCAAATTGACAACTACTCTACTAGCATGACTCTAATATTACCATCCTCATATCTCAAAATAATCATCAAGTATCAAACTTCTCATAGTATTCAATGCACTTTTTATGAAAGTTTTTACTATACCCATCTTGGATGCCTATCATATTAGGACTAGTTTTTATAACCAAAGCACATTATCATGCTGTTCTAAAAGACTCTCAAAATGATATAAGTGAAGCATGAGAGATCAACAATTTCTACAAAATAAAACCACCACCGTGCTCTAAAAGATATAAGTGAAGCACTAGAGCAAAACTATCTAGCTCAAAAGATATAAGTGAAGCACATAGAGTATTCTAATAAATTCTAAATCATATTTATCTCTCTCAAAAGGTGTGTCCAGCAAGGATGATTGTGGCAAACTAAAAAGCAAATACTCAAATCATACATGACGCTCCAAGCAAAACACATATCATGTGGTGAATAAAAATATATTCGCGAGTAAAGTTACCGATAGACGAAGACGAAAGAGGGGATGCCTTCCCGGGGCATCCCCAAGCTTAGGCTTTTGGTTGTCCTTGAATTTACCTTGGGGTGCCTTGGTAATCACCAAGCTTAGGCTCTTGCCAATCTTTGTTCCATAGTCCATCAAAGCCATACTCAAAACTTGAAAACTTCACAACACAAAACTTAGCCAAAAATCTTGTGAGCTCCGTTAGTATAAGAAAAAACAAACCACCACTCAAAGGTATTGTAATGAACTCATTCTTTGTTTATATTTGTGTTAAACCTACTGTATTCCAACTTCTCCATGATTCATACCCCCCGATACTACTCATAGATTCATCAAAATAAGCAAACAACACACGAAAAACAGAATCTGTCAAAAACAGAACAATCTGTAGTTATCTGTAACTTTCGAATACTTCTGTAACTCTAAAAAAATTGAAATAAATTGTTAAACGTGAGGAATTTTTCTATTAATCATCTGCAAAAAGAATCAACGAAAAAGCACTCTCGAGTAAAAAATTACAGCCAATCTCGTCAGCGCTAAAGTTTCTGTTTTTTACAGCATGATCACATAAACTTCACACAAGTCTTCCCAAAGGTTCTACTCGGCACAAACACTAATTAAAACACAAAACCACATCTAAACATAAGCTAGATGCAATATTTATTCCTAAACATAAGCAAAAACAAAGAAAATAAAATTGGGTGGCCTCCCAACAAGCGCAATCGTTTAACGCCCCTAGCTAGGCACGATACAAGAATAGATCTAGGTATTGCCATCTTTGGTCTTTATCCTTTTGGCGGTGTCAAGCTCGAATCCGGGAGGTTCTTTACATTTCCCTTCATATTCGGAAATCTTTAGATCTAACGAATCCAACCGCTTATTGCAAAGGGTAATCAACATATTCATGCGGTTGAGATTTCCACTAACACTCTTAAGAGGTTCAAGACACTTTTGTAATATTTTCGTTACATCGCAAATTTTCTCAAAAACTTGTGTCTCTTCCTGGGCCTGATGTAACCCTTTTTGTTGAGGTAGTGTTCCCACAATTCCCTCTATAATTTCATGCGCAATACTACGATCTGTTTCGATAAAATTTCCTTTGGCAACGCAATCCAAGAGTTGTCTATGGGACATATTTAGTCCAACATAAAATTGCAAAGTAAAATTCTAATATTCACCTCTAAGGTGCAATTAAGATAAGATTCCATCATCCTGAACCAAGCATCTTTTAAGTTTTCTCCTTGCTTTTGTTTGAAGTGAAGAACTTCAAACTCGGGAGACAAAGGAGCGGATAAGGGACTAGCCATGGCGGCAAGGCAAAGTGATAAAACACACGGAAAAAGAAGGGCGAATAAAACGGCAAGGGTGAAGTGGGGGTGAGGAAAACGAGAGGCAAATAATGTAGTGCGAAGGATAAGGGTTTGTGATAGGTACTTGGTATATGACTTTTGCGTAGATCGCCCCGGCAATGGTGCCAGCAATTCTTCTTGCTACTTCTCGAGCTTGCGTTGTATTCCCTCGAAGAGGAAAGGGTGATGCATCAGAGTAGCGTAAGTATTTCCCTCAGTTTTTGAAAACCAAGGTATCAATCCAGTAGGAGACCACACACGAGTCCCTCGCACCTGCACAAACAAATAAGAACTTCCCAGCCAACGCGATAAGGGGTTGTCAATCCCTTTATGGTCACTTACGAAAGTGAGATCTTATACATAGGATAGGATAGTATTTTTGGTATAAGAACAGAAAGTAAAGAAAGTAAATAAGCAACGGCAATAAAAATTGAAGGGAAAGTAATATGATAAAGATAGACCCGGGGGCCATAGGTTTCACTAGTGGCTTCTCTCATGATAGCAGAATTCTACGATGGGTGAACAAATTATTGTCGAGCAATTGATAGAAAAGCACATAGTTATGAGAATAACTAGGCATGATCATTATATATAGGAATCACGTCCGTAACAAGTAGACCGAAACGATTCTGCATCTACTACTATTACTCCACACATCGACCGTTGTCCAGCATGCATCTAGAGTATTAAGTTCATAAGAACAGAGTAACGCTTTAAGCAAGATGACATGATGTAGAGGGATAAACTCAAGAAATATGATATAAACCCCATCTTTTTTATCCTCGATGGCAATAATACAATGCGTGCCTTGCTGCCCCTACTGTCACTCGGAAAGGACACCGCAAGGTTGAACCCAAAGCCAAGCTCTTCTCCCATTGCAAGAACTATAGATCTAGTAGGCCAAACCAAACCATTAATTCGAAGAGACTTGCAAGGATATTATAATCATACATAAAAGATTTCAGAGAAGAATCAAATATTGTTCATAGATAATCTTGATCATAAACCCACAATTCATCGGATCTCGACAAACACACCGCAAAAAGATTACATCGAATAGATCCCCTCGAAGATCGGGGAGAACTTGGTATTGAGATCCAAATAGAGAGAAGAAGCCATCTAGCTAATAACTATGGACCCGAAGGTCTGTGGTAAACTACTCACAACTCATTGGTGAGGCTATGGTGTTGATGTAGAAGCACTCCGTGATCGATCCCCCTCCGGCGGAGCTCCGGAACAGGCCCCAAGATGGGATCTCACGGGAACAGAAGGTTGCGGTGGTGGAATTAGGGTTTTCTCTATTGCCTCAATGTTTTCAGGGTACGTAGATATATATAGGAGGAAGGAGGGCATCAGGTGAGACAGAGGGGGCCCACGAGGGTGGGGGCGTGCATGCCCCCCTGGGCGCGCCCTGCCCCCTCGTGGCCGCCTCTCTCGTTCCCTCGCATGTACTCCAAGTCTTCTGGGTAGATACGGTTCCAAAAATAACTCTCCCAAAGGCTTCATTCCGTTTGGACTCCATTTTATATTCCTTTTCTGCGAAACACTGAAATAGGAAAAAAGAGCAATTTGCACTGGACCTTGGGTTAGTAGGTTAGTAGCAAAAAAAATATTAAAGTGTATATTAAAGCCCATTAATCATCCAAAACAGAATATATAATAGCATGGAACAATCAAAAATTATAGATACGTTGGAGACGTATCAAGAGCCTATCACACCCGATCCTCAGATGATGTCTCGGCACGAAGAACTTTCGCAACGGTGCATACTCAGGGAGAACACTTGTACCTTGAAATTTTGTAAAGGGTCATCTTATAATGCTACCGCCGTACTAAGCAAAATAAGAAGCATAATAAGATAAACATCACATGCAATCAAAATATGTGACATGATATGGCCATCATCATCTTGTGCATTTTATCTCCATCTCCAAAGCATTGTCGTGATCTCCATCGTCACCAGCTTGACACCATGATCTTCATCGTAGCGTCATGATCGTCTCGCCAACTATTGCTACTACAACTATCGCTAACTCATAGTGATAAAGTAAAGCAATTACATGGCCTTCGCAATTCATACAATAAAGAGACAACCATAAGGCTCCTGCCGATTGCCGATAATTTACAAAACATGATCATCTCATACAATAATGTATAACTCATCACGTCTTGACCATATCACATCACAACATGCCCTGCAAAAACTAGTTAGATGTCCTCTACTTTGTTGTTGCAAGTTTTACGTGGCTGCTACGGGCTTAGCAAGAACCGTTCTTACCTACGCATACAAAAACCACAACGATTTTTCGTCAAGTATGTGATGTTTTAACCTTCACAAGGACCGGGCGTAGCCACACTCGATTCAACTAAAGTGAGAGAGACAGACACCCGCCAGTCACCTTTAAGCAACGAGTGCGCGTAACGGTGAAACCAGTCTCGCGTAAGCGTACGCGTAATGTCGGTCCGGGCCGCTTTATCTCACAATACCGCCGAATCAAAGTATGACATGCCGGTAAGCAGTATGACTATTATCGTCCACAACTCATTGTGTTGTACTCGTGCGTATCATCTACGCATAGACCTGGCTCATGATGCCACTGATGGGTAACGTAGTATTTCAAAAACAATCCTATGATCACGCAAGATCTATATACTAGATTCATAGCAACGAGAGGGGAGAGTGTGTCTACATACCCTCGTAGGTCGTAAGCGGAAGCGTCTAGTGACGCGGTTGATGTAGTCGAACGTCTTCGTGATCCAACTGATCCAAGCACCGAACGTACGGCACCTCCGCGTTCAGCACACATTCAGCTCGATCATGTCCCACGAGCTCTTGATCCAGTTGAGCTTCACGGGAGAGTTTCGTCAGCACGACGGCGTGGTGACGGAGATGATGAAGCTACCGACGCAGGGCTTCGCCTAAGCACTGCAACGATATGACCGAGGTGTGTTTCTGTGGAGGGGGGCACCGCACACGGCTAAAACAATGTTGCTTGTGTGTCCTTGGGTGCCCCCTATCACCGTATATAAAGGAGCAAGGGGGAGGGTCGGTCGGCTCTATAGGGCGTGCCAGGAGTAGGATTCCTACTCCTCGGAGGAGTAGGAACCCCCTTTCCTATTCCTACTAGGAGTAGGAAAGGAAGAAGAAGGGGGAGAAGGAAGGAGAGGGGCGCCTCCCCACCCACTCCTAGTCCAACTAGGATTCCCTAGGGGGGCGCGGCCAGCCCTAGTGGGATGTCTCTCTCTTTCCCTTATGGCCCACTATGGCCCATACTCCCCCGGGGGTTTCGGTAACCCCTCTGGCACTCCGGTTTTATCCGATAACACCCGGAACACTTCCGGTGCCCGAATATAGTCGTCCAATATATCAATCTTTATGTCTCGGACATTTCGAGACTCCTCGTCATGTCCGTGATCTCATCTGGGACTCCGAACTACCTTCGGTACATCAAAACTCATAAAATCATAATACCAATCATCATCGAACGTTAAGCGTGCGGACCCTACGGGTTCGAGAACTATGTAGACATGATCGAGACACATCTCCGGTCAATAACCAATAGCGGAACCTGGATGTTCATATTGGCTCCTACATATTCTACGAAGATTGAGGGAGTCCTGGATTGGGGGGTCCTCATGTGGCCGGACAAACTCCTGGTGGGCCGGACTGGTGGGCCGTGAAGATTACTACAGAAGATTATCTCTCGTATCCGGATAGGACTCATGTATTCATGTAATGGCAAGTTTAGGTTCGGGTGTAGATTTTCCTTCCTCTTCAAGATAACTTGTAGAATCCCTAGGCCCCTCCGGTGTGTATATAAACCGGAGGGTTTAGTCCATACAGGCTAGAAGGAGAACAGAATCATAACTCTCCATAGGCTAGGCTTTGGGTTTAGCCATTACGATCTCAAGGTAGATCAACTCTTGTATTCATATTCATCCATACTAATATAGAAGGAAGTAGGGTATTACCTCGATCGAGAGGGCCTGAACCTGGGTTAACATCATGTCCCCGGCCTCCTGTTACCATCGATCCTTGGACGTATAGTTCGGGACCCCTACACGAGATCCGCCGGTTTTGACACCGACATTGGTGCTTTCATTGAGAGTTCCACTATGTCATCGACGAAAGGAACTATGGATCACTTCATCAACTGCAACGGCGACGACGAGTGAATTTTTCCTCCTGGCCAACTTTTCGTGTTCGACGGCTTCGCACTTCGTGCCAACACTGAAGGCCACCTTGAGCAGATCGAGAGCTACGCCCCCGACCATCATGACAGATTCGAGAGCTTGAAATACGTTGCTAATATCCGAGGAGACTAGATCTTCGCCGGATTCGAGCCAGCGGCAACCTCTCTCTACCACCACAATGATCATGACCTAACTCTGTCATCGGATGAGGAAATAGCACCTGCAATAGTTTTGGCCCTAGATCCAGAACAGATCGCGTCACCCGAAGACGGGAAGCTCAACCCCACCACGGGAGCCGCAGACTCTACGGCGTTGGAGCCGTACACAGACTCAACTCCGGTCTCTAATTCCGAATCATGCGTAACCACACCCTTCAAATCCGATCAGGTGCCTATCGCCGAATTCTGTGCTACAAATTTTTTCCAGCACTCACCCCTTGGCGACATGATAAGGTTGTTAAGATCTCTCTCCTTGGATGAGAACACACAGCCGCACTATATCCGGTTCGAACTGGAGGCTGATGAAGAATTTCGTTCCCCACCCACCACCCACTTGGTAGCCACGGTCGAAGATCTAACCGATCTACTTGACTATGCTTCCGAAGACTTCTAAGGGATGGACCTCGAAACTGAAGTAGATCCAAGTCAAGGCCGGCCCGTAACCGGGCGGTGGACGGCCACGTCTTCATACGACGTGTACATAGTGGATACACCCAAAGAGGTGGAGGGCGGAGGCGAAAACAATCCCGTAGATGACAAGCCCGCCGAAGAACCTCCCAAGCACCGGCGTCCAAAATGCCGAACTAAATCCCATAAAGGAAAGAACAGAAACACCGTGACAGATGACGGTGACATTCTGGAACAAGCCGAAGACCCCGCAGACCCAGCGATAGAGCAGGAGGAGCGAGAGGACGGCGAATATAGTCCGAAGCCGCAGTCCGATGACAGCGATGCCGAAGACGGTACTTATGAATCACTCTCCGAAGAAGAGGATAGCCTGGGCGACGATGAATTCATCGTCCCAGAAGAACCCTCAGAACAAAAACGCTTCCACCAGAGGCTTATTGCCACCGCAAGGAGCTTGAAAAAGCAGCAGAGACGGCTTCGAGCCGCACAGGACACGCTTAATGATAGATGGAACGAGGTGCTAGACGCCGAACAGAAACACGGCGTTAACGGCCAAACCAAAAGCTATCCTAAGCGTAAGCTGCTGCCCGAATTCGACGACGAGGCCGCTACGCCCGTCCCACCGAAGAATAACACCGCCGACAAGCCGGACCGACCACCTCGCAGACGGGACAGAGTAGCTAGCAATGGCGTACACAAGCCTGCACCACCACCCCGTAAAGGAAAGGAGGGTGCGTCCCAAGTCCGAAAACACGATCTGCGTGAGGACTTGAACAAAAAAGCTAGCAAGACCAGGTCTATATACGGACCTAGGGACCGGGCTCCCACACGGGACGATGGCTATCAAACCAATCGTGTCGGTGACATACCAGTTCGGGGTCAATACCGAACACCACAACCGTCGGACATACGCCACGATATAGAAAGATACAGAGGAGCTGCACACCCTCTGTGCTTCACCGATGAGGTGTTGGGTCATGACTTCCAAGAAGGGTTTAAACCCATGAACATCGAAGCGTACGATGGAACGACGGATCCCGTCGTCTGGATAGAAGACTTTATTCTTCACATCCACATGGCTTGAGGAGATGATCTCCACGCCATTAAATACTTACCCCTCAAGTTAAAAGGACCAGCTCGGTACTGATACGTCTAAAACGTATCTATAATTTCTGCTTGCTCCATGCCTCTTTTGGGTGATATTGCTATGATATTTATACACTTCCATACACTTTTGATCATATTTGGACTAACCTATTAACTCAGTGCACCCCATTGCCAGTTTCTGTTTTCTGTTGTTTTTGTATTTCAGGTTTTCCCGTCATGAAAACTGCCAGAAAATCCCCGGACAAATTATATAAAAAATCAGCATTCCGGAAGCTTCCACACGGCCGAAGTAGGGTCGGAGGGGGGCCACCAGGGCTCCAGGCGCCCTGGTGGCGCGGCCCCCCTCCTGGCCGCGCCGGGGGGCGCCTGGGCCCCCCAGGCCTCCGCTGATGCCCCCTTTGGCATATATTTAACACGCGTCCCGAAACCCTCGAGGACGGAACCCTTTTTCGCGATCTCATCTCTGTTCCGCCGCCGCCGCCCTTCCAAGATCGAGAGCACCAGGAGAACTCTTCCCGGCACCCTGCCGGAGGGGAGGATCACCACCGGGAGCTTCTCCACCACCATGGACGCCTTCCGGATGAGTTGTGAGTAGTCTCCCTTGGACCATGGGTCCATGACCAGTAGCTATGTGATGTTCTCCTCCCCTTCTTGTGCTTCACTAATTAGACCTCGTGAGCTGCCCTACATGATCGAGGCACATATGTAATCCTTATGCTGTTGCTATGATGAGTTTGCTGGGATCCGATGGATTGTGAGATTATGTTCAGATTGTGTTTGAGTAATATATTTGATTTACCTCTTTTATATTTATGTTCGTAAGTAATTCTTGCATGTTCTCCGTTGCTATTTATTGCTTTAGCCAAGTAGTAGGTAGTGACTCCAAGAGGGAACGTTATGCTCGATTGTGGGTTCATGCCCCTCGATGACTAGCTTGAGTGACAGAAACATGAGTCTAGGGGATTTGCTATTGCCACAAGGGGAAAACAACGGTGCTTGTGCCCGCGGGTGCAAGGATTGTTTACTTTACGCAAAGTTCTTTTAATGCAGTTGTCTGTTGCTTTGAGTTTACACTATGGGTGGGACTCGCAACTTAATACCAGCGAGATGTTCTGGATAGATATCTCAAGGTGGATGATTAGTAGTAGATGCAGATGGATTTCGGTCTACTTGCCTTGGCGTACCGCCCATGCTTTGAACCTCTACCTTTCTTGCAACATAGTTAGCATTGGTTTGCGCACATAATTATGTCAATTGCCCAGCTGTAATTCGTTTACCTCACATAGCTGTTTTATCGTCTTTTGGGAGAGAGACATCACTAGTGAACATCATGGGACCCCGGTCCATATTACCATCACTGATCACATCCGCTATTTACTTTCCGCTTTTACATACTAGTTACAGTTTTACCTATGACCATTATCACTTGCATTTGATCCTTTGTAAACGACAAGGCCGGAGGGATTGACAACCTCTCTGTACTCGTTGGGAGCAAAGTTATTTGTATCTGTGTGCAGGTCCAAGTTGATTGCTAATATCTGGCGCTGTTAGCAGTTGACACCTTCTTGTTGAAACTAGGAGTCTCAGGGGAAATCGATCCTTGGTATCTTTGCCAAGGGAAAACTACCGCTACACTGCATCTCAAACCTTCCACTTGGGGTAACCAACGAGGGGCGAGAAGCCATCAAGCAAAGTTTTCTGGCGTCGTTGCCGGGGACTCCACTCTTCAAGATAGGGGAGTTGCACGCTATCTTTTACCTTTGCTTTTTAGTCTTGTTAGTTTACCTTTCAGTTTTTGATTTAGTATCTTTTATCGAAAATCACAAAAATAGTTATCTTGCTTGCTTGCTACTATGGGTTCCACCAAAAACACTAAATGGGAGGAGTACACCCCTTCTTCTATCACGCCAATCACCACTGTCGGGATCTACAAAAGTAATAAACCTTGTGATTATGTTAGTCTTAATGGAGAGTTGTGCCCATGGCATGGTCTTCCAGGAAAAGAGTATGAGCCTCAGTTTAAAGTTGCTCCTATGCTTCCCCAAACTTGGGAAGACGTTCAAACTCTTATAATAGAGAGCAATTCAAACAAAGAAGATGACACTACAATTCTTCTCAATAATGATAAAATTGATTTTGATAATTGTAGTATCTCGGAAGTTGTCACCTTTCTACAAAGAATGGCTAAAGATCCCCGCACTAGCACGCTTAACCTTGCCTTCACAGAGCATATCACTAATGCTCTCATCAAAGCTAGGGAGGAGAAACTTAGAGTAGAAGCCCCCATACCTAGAAAGCTAGAAGATGGTTGGGATCATATGATTAAAATTAAGCTGAATAACTTCTCTTGCTATGCTTTATGTGATGTTGGAGCTAGTACCTCCGTTATGCCCAAAAGAATATATGATATGCTTAAACTGAAACCTTTTGATTCTTGTTCTTTTGGTGTTCGTCTCGTTGATTCTTCCATAAAGAAACCTTTGGGGAGGATCGACGATGGTCTTATCATTGTCAATGACAATTACGTTCCCGTTGATTTTACTATTATGGATATTGAATGTGAACCTTCTTGTCCAATTATTTTGGGACGTCCTTTTCTATGCACCGTTGGTGCTATCATTGACATGAAAGAGGGGAATATAAAATTCCAATTTCCTCTCAAGAAAGGGATGGAACACTTCCCTCGAAACAAGATTAAGTTACCTTTTGAGTCCATTATACGGGCTAGCTATTCTTTTAATCTTGATAAAACTTGATTTCTATGCATTATGCCTAGCTTAAAGGCATAAAAGAAAGCGCTTTTGGGAGGCAGCCCACAATGAATAAATTTTTATTTTGCTTTTGTTGTGTCTTGATGTTGTTACTACAGTAGCATCATCATTGTATATTTGCTTTTCAACTTTGTGCCAAGTGTAGCCTCTGATTGCAAGAAAGTTCAAAAGTTGTGACGTGCTGTCCAGGAAACAGATTCTGTCCTTGGATAGAATAATTTGTATAAAATCACCAGATCATCTTTTTGGTCTGAATTTTTCCGACAGCATGCTCTATACAATTGTCTTTCGTGCGTCTGTTCTGAGTTTTTTTATTAGAGTTGCAAAAGTGCCCCGAAAAAATCATTTACTACCTCTTGTTCTGTTTTTCACAGATTCTGTCATGTTTTGCCTTTCCTTCATTTTGCAAACCTTGAGCTTGCTTTTTCTTTGCAAAAACCTTTTGGCAATCTTGAGAAACAGTAGACCTTCAAGAATATCCTTATTTCCAGCAAGGAACAATTATATTATTATGGGTACTAACCTCGCTAATCAGATTATGATGAGTTATGTATGAAGGGAGTTTTCAAGTGTGCGAGGGAAGATGATAAAAAGATTCAGGAGTGTCAAACGCTCAAGCTTGGGGATGCCCCCATGCACCCCCAAGAAATATTCAAGGAGACTCAAGCGTCTAAGCTTGGGGATGCCCCCGTGCATCCCCTTCTCCATCAACAATTATCAGCTCGTCTTTCGTTCCACTATATTTTTATCACTTCATGTGTTATGTGCTATGCTTGGAGCGTCTTGCTTTTAGTTTCCTTTTTAGTTTTCTTTAGCTTTTCATAACGAGTCGGAACTCAGCTTTCTTTGTGTGGGAGAGAAACACGCTCCACTTCAACTTAGAACATAACATAGAATTTTCATGTCTATCTTTGTTGTGTATGTTCTTTGTCTTTCAATAGCTACTATCATGTTCAGCTCTTAGTTTTCATGCTTATCTTTTTAAAGAGCTTTTGTTTAGTTGGTTGCTGGAACTCTCTTTAGTTATCATGCTTATCTTATTAAGAGAGTTTGCTTCTGTTGCATTAGTCGATATGTCTATGATAAAAATGCTACGTGCATAATGGTGCTTATTAGTTCATGTTTTCTTATGGTTAGTCTCAAATAGCTGGGGGGTTCCCAATGTGTTATTGGAGTACCAACATGATTTGTTTGCCTATGATGTGGTATGGTTTAGTAATATCTTCCTTCAAGAATTTATTTTGATTGACTTGGCGTTTGCTCACGCATATTTAAGACTGTAAAGAAAGTCTGTCAAGCATTGATGATCATTAGTTTCTGAGTAGCGATATAACTTCCATGCCTGATTCAATGTTGCTTTGTCGCTCTGCATGATTATGACCGTCATTGCTCTTTTAGTTGGTCGCTCCCAGTCTTTTGCTAACCTCCACCTATACTAAGCGGACTGACTGCTTGTGCATCCAAAATCCTTTAAACTAGTTATGTCATATGAGTCCACCATACCTTCCTATACATGGTATTTACCTGCCATTCCTATCGAAGACTTTCATGTACCATCTCGAAATTATTCAAAAAAAACATTCCTATTTTGTGCCTCTGTTTTAGTTCATGAGGAAGTAGTAGTTAATTCATGATCTTTTTAAGTTGGACAAGCTTCACCCCGGGATTGCATGTCTAATGTGCAAACCCATAATACGAGAAGGAACTGGCAAAGAGTGCGCCCGGCTCAAAAATAATATAAACAAACAAACCCTCCTTCACGCTATGTTCATGAGAAATCAGAAAACTTTGGCAGTGATAAACAAAGGAGATTAAGAGGATGTGATCGTCCTCATTCGGGAGCCGTTCCTCGAAACTTTTCCATCTCAAGAAGTGATTGAGTTGTCTGCTAGCATTCGTTGACGAAACATGCATATCCAAAAAAATAATTATTACCTCTGTTTTTAAAACCAAGAGCTCTGGTACATGTTTTGTCTTTGTTTCCGACTACGGGTTTTCAACCTTGCCAACAAAAGCCACGGTTTGAGAGTCTCCACCTTCTTTTAAAGCACCAACTATTAAGAGCATGATTGTCATTCTGAGTGTAATGTGCATTGTCCCAAAGTAGCATTGTCTTTTGCATGATTGTGATATCGTTCATTCTGAAATCATTGTATCTAGTCATCACTTAAACCTTGGAGGTGACCCTGCATTTATGTTTTGCTTCACTAAAGGGGGCAAGCGAGATATCACTTTATCATATTTGCACACCATGCTCATTACAAATCTATTTGATGTTTCAGCATCATGTTGTAAAACTTTCAGTTCTTTGTGATTTTCTCATGAGGCAACTTAATTACTACAGATTCATTGTCTCAGTAAGCTTTTGTCATATGACTATGAAAAGTCCTATATGGTTAATAGCATGTCACCACAGAAATTATTATTGTTATCATTTACCTACTCGAGGACGAGCAGGAATTAAGCTTGGGGATGTTGATACGTCTAAAACGTATCTATAATTTCTGCTTGCTCCATGCCTCTTTTGGGTGATATTGCTATGATATTTATACACTTCCATACACTTTTGATCATATTTGGACTAACCTATTAACTCAGTGCACCCCAGTGCCAGTTTCTGTTTTCTGCTGTTTTTGTATTTCAGGTTTTCCTGTCACGAAAACTGCCAGAAAAATCCCGGAAAAATTATATAAAAAATCAGCGTTCCGGAAGCTTCCACACGGCCGAAGTAGGGCCGAAGGGGGGCCACCAGGGCTCCAAGCGCCCTGGTGGCGCGGCCCCCCTCCTGGCCACGCCTGGGGGGCGCCTGGGCCCCCCAGGCCTCCGCTGATGCCCCCCTTTGGCATCTATTTAACACGCGTCCCGAAACCCTCGAGGACGGAACCCTTTTTCGCGATCTCATCTCTGTTCCGCCGCCGCCGCGCTTCCATGATCGGGAGCACCAGGAGAACTCTTCCCGGCACCCTGCCGGAGGGGAGGATCACCACCGAGAGCCTCTCCACCACCATGGACGCCTCCCGGATGAGTTGTGAGTAGTCTCCCTTGGACCATGGGTCCATGACCAGTAGCTATGTGATGTTCTCCTCCCATTCTTGTGCTTCACTAATTAGACCTCGTGAGCTGCCCTACATGATCGAGGCACATATGTAATCCTTATGCTGTTGCTATGATGAGTTTGCTGGGATCCGATGGATTGTGAGATTATGTTCAGATTGTGTTTGAGTAATATATTTGATTTACCTCTTTTATATTTATGTTCGTAAGTAATTCTTTCATGCTCTGCGTTGCTATTTATTGCTTTGGCCAAGTAGTAGGTAGTGACTCAAAGAGGGAACGTTATGCTCGATTGTGGGTTCATGCCCCTCGATGACTAGCTTGAGTGACAGAAACATGAGTCTAGGGGATGTGTTGTTGCCACAAGGGGGAAAACAACGGTGCTTGTGCCCGCGGGTGCAAGGATTGTTTACTTTACGCAAAGTTCTTTTAATGCAGTTGTCTGTTGCTTCGAGTTTACACTATGGGTGGGACTCGCAACTTAATACCAGCGAGATGTTCTGGATAGATATCTCAAGGTGGATGATTAGTAGTAGATGCAGATGGATTTCGGTCTACTTGCCTTGGCGTACCGCCCATGCTTTGAACCTCTACCTTTCTTGCAACATAGTTAGCATTGGTTTGCGCACATAATTCTGTCAATTGCCCAGCTGTAATCCGTTTACCTCACGTAGCTGTTTTATCGTCTTTTGGGAGAGAGACATCACTAGTGAACATCATGGGACCCCGGTCCATATTACCATCACTGATCACATCCGCTATTTACTTTCCGCTTTTACATACTAGTTACAGTTTTACCTATCACCATTATCACTTGCGTTTGATCCTTTGTAAACGACAAGGCCGGAGGGATTGACAACCTCTCTGTACTCGTTGGGAGCAAAGTTATTTGTATCTGTGTGCAGGTCCAAGTTGATTGCTAATATCTGGCGCCGTTAGCAGTTGACACCTTCTTGTTGAAACTAGGAGTCTCAGGGGAAATCGATCCTTGGTATCTTTGCCAAGGGAAAACTACCGCTACACTGCATCTCAAACCTTCCACTTGGGGTAACCAACGAGGGGCGAGAAGCCATCAGGTACTGGTTAAACAGCCTCCCAGAGAACTTCATCGGGAGTTGGGAAGAACTTGAGGATGCTTTCCAGGCCAATTTTCAAGGGACTTATGTCCGGCCCCTGGACGCTGATGATTTAAGTCACATTATCCAACAACCCGGGGAGTCAGCCCGCAAGATTTGGAATTAGTTTCTCACTAAGAAGAACCAGATCGTCGACTGTCCGGACGCTGAAACCTTAGCGGCATTCAAGCACAGTATCTGGGACGAATGGCTAGCCAGACACCTTGGACAAGAAAAACCGAGCACAATGGCAGCCCTAAATACACTCATGGCTCGCTTTTGCACGGGTGAGGATAGCTGGTTAGCTCGTAGCAGTACCAGCGACCCTGGAACATCTGAAGTCAGGGATGGCAATGGAAAGCCACGACGTAACAAAAACAAGCGTTGAAACATTTTTGGAAGCGTAGATGATACATCGGTAAACGCCAGATTCAGCGGCTCCAGACCCGGTCAACGGAAGAAGCCATTTAAAGGCAA
This sequence comes from Secale cereale, assembly GCA_902687465.1. Classification (NCBI taxonomy): domain Eukaryota; kingdom Viridiplantae; phylum Streptophyta; class Magnoliopsida; order Poales; family Poaceae; genus Secale; species Secale cereale. The sequence continues at coordinate 781,807,861 of LR738711.1, forward strand.
CAAATATGGTCCATCAAGTTTGGACAGGATATTAGATAGGCCCTTCAAAATTCATGGCACCCGAGAGAAACCTGCCAACCATACTAACCGCAACTGCTGGGTTTTCAAGCAGGACGGCAAGCTAAACGCCGAACACAAAGGGAAGGAGCCTCAGAGCGAAGACGAGGATGAATCTCGCCAGCCGAATATAGGGGGGCAGAAGAAATTTCCACCGGAGGTTAAAACGGTGAACATGATATATGCCACTCATATCCCAAAGAGGGAGCGCAAACGCGCACTCCGAGATGTCTACGCCGTAGAACCCGTCGCCCCCAAATTCAACCCATGGTCAGCCTGCCCGATCACCTTCAATCGCAGGGACCACCCGACTAGTATTCGGCATGGGGGTTCGGCTGCCCTAGTGCTCGATCCAATAATTGATGGATACCATCTAACCCGCGTCCTTATGGACGGCGGCAGCAGTCTCAATCTGATATACCAGGATACTGTCCGCAAGATGGGGATCGACCCATCAAGAATCAAGCCAAGCAGCACGAACTTTAAATGAGTGATACTCGGTGTGAAGCTCGCTACACAGGCTCTTTAACGTTGGAAGTTGTATTCGCTTCTCCCGACAACTTTCGAAGCGAAGAATTACTCTTCGACATAGCTCCGTTCCGAAGCGGCTATCATGCACTACTCGGAAGAACGGCCTTCACCCGCTTTAATGCAGTACTGCATTATGCCTATTTAAAGCTCAAGATGCCTAGACCACGTGGCGTTATCATGGTCAACGGAAATAAGGAGGGCTCCCTCCGTACGGAGGAGTACATTGCGGCCTTATGATACGTCTCCAACGTATCTATAATTTTTGATTGCTCCATGCTATTATTTATGAAGTCTTGGATGTTTAATGGGCTTTATCTTACACTTTTATATCATTTTTGGGACTAACCTACTAACCCAAAGGCCCAATCTAGATTGTTGTTTTTTGCCTGTTTCAGGGTTTTGCAGAAAAAGAATATCAAACGGAGTCCAAACGGAATGAAACCTTCGCAAGAGATATTTTTGGAGAAAATCGCGCACGGAGAACTTGAGAACCACGTTAGAAGAGCCACTAGGGGCCCACGAGGGTGGGGGGCATGCCCCCTGCCTTGTGGGGCCCCGTGACTCCCCCGGTGTCCTCCTTCCTCCTATATAAGTCTACGTACCCCGAAACCATGAGCAACAGAGAGAAAACCCTAATTCCACCACCGTAACCTTCTGTTCCCGTGAGATCCCATCTTGGAGCCTGTTACGGAGCTCCACCGGAGGGGGATCCATCACGGAGTTCTTCATCATCATCATCATCGCCCTCACCATGAGTTGTGAGTAGTTTACCACACACCTTCAGGTCCATAGCTAGTATCTAGATGGCTTCTTCTCTCTCTCTGAATCTCAATACAAAGTTCTCCTCGGTCTTCGAGGAGGTCTATTCGATGTAATCTCTTTTTGCGGTGTGTTTGTCAAGATCCAATGAATTGTGAGTTTATGATCAAGATTATCTATGAGAAATATTTGGTTCTTCTCTGAACTTTTTATGTGTGCTCATAATATCCTTGCAAGTATCTTCGAATTATTGGTTTGGCTTGGCCTACTAGATCTATAATTCTTGCAATGGGAGAAGTGCTTGGCTTTGGGTTCAATCTTGCGGTGTCCTTTCCCAGTGACAGTAGGGGCAGCAAGGCACGTATTTTATTGTTGCCATCGAGGATAAAAAGATGGGGTTTATATCATATTGCTTGAGTTTATCCCTCTACATCATGTCATCTTGCTTAAGGCGTTACTTTGTTCTTATGAACTCGATACACTAGATGCATGTTGGATAGTGGTTGATGTGTGGAGTAATAGTAGTAGATGCAGAATCGTTTCGGTCTACTTGTCTCGGACGTGATGCCTATATACAGTGATTATGCCTAGATAGTCTCATAATTATTCGCTTTTCTATCAATTGCTCGACAGTAATTTGTTTACCCGCCTTAGAATATCGCTATCATGAGAGAAGCCACTAGAGAACACTATGGCCCCCAGGTCTATTCTCAACATATCAATCTACATCTACTCTACTTTTATCGCTTTTATTTTCTGTTCTTATAAACAAAAATACCAAAAATATAAACTATCATCTCTATCATATCTCACTTTCGTAAGTGGTCGTAAAGGGATTGACAACCCATTATCGCGTTGGCTGCGAAGTTCTTATTTGTTTGTGCAGGTGCGAGGGACTCGCACGTGGTCTCGTACTAAATTGATACCTTGGTTCTCAAAAACTGAGGGAAATACTTACGCTACTGTGCTGCATCTCCCTTTCCTCTTCAAGGGAATACAACGCAAGCTCAAGAAGTAGCAAGAAGAATTTCTCGCGCCGTTGCCGGGCAGGCTTACACAAAAGTCATATACCAAGTACCTATCACAAACCCTTATCCTTCTCATTACATTTATTTGCCTCTCGTTTTCCTCTCCCCCACTTCACCCTTGTCGTTTTATTTTCCCTTCTTTCGCCGTGTGTTTATCGTTCGCTTGCTTCTTGTTTGCTTGTGTGTGTTGGATTGCTTGCTTGTCGTTATGGCTAGTCCCTTATCCGCTCCTTTGTCCCCCAAGTTTGAAGTGCTCCACTTCAAGCAAAAGCAAGGATAAAACTTAAAAGATGCTTGGTTTAGGATGATGGAATCTTATCACAAGTGCACCTTAGAGGTGAATTTTAGAATCTTGCTTCACAATTTTTATGTTGGATTAAATATGTCTCATAGACAACACTTGGATTGTGTTGCCAAAGGGAATTTTATCGAAGTTGATCCTAGTATTGCGCCTGAAATTATAGAGGGAATAGTGGGAACACTACCTCCCCAAAAAGGGTCAAATTCAACCCCGGAAGGGACGCAAGTTTTTGTGAAAATTTGCGAAGTAACAAAAATATTACAAAAGTCTCTTGAACCTCTTAAAAGTGTTAGTGGAAATCTCCACCGCATGAATATGTTGATTACTCTTTGTAATAAGTAGTTGGATGCTTTAGATCTAAAGATTTCCGAATATGAAGGGAAACATAAAGAACCTCCGGGATTCGAGCTTGACACCATTAAAAGGGTGAAGATCAAAGATGGCAATACCTAGATTTATCCTGTATCGTGCCTAGCTAGGGGCGTAAAACGATAGCGCTTGTTGGGAGGCAACCCAATTTTATATTTTTTGTTTTTCTTGCTGTTAGGGAATAAATATTGCATCTAGACTCAATTTAGATGTGGTTTCATGTTTTGTTTAGTGTTTGTGCCAAGTAGAACCTTTGGGAAGATGTGTGTGAAGTTTATGTGATCTTGCTATGAAAAACAGAAACGTTAGCCCTCACTAGAATGGTCGTCAGATTTTACCAGAGCGTACTATTTAGATGATTCTTTTTGCAGATGATTAATAGACAAATTCCTCACATTTACCAATTTAGTTTGAATTTTTTTGGAGTTACAGAAGTATGCGAAACCTGCAGATTACTACAGACTGTTCTGTTTTTGACAGATTCTGTTTTTCGTGTGTTGTTTGCTTATTTTAATGCATCTATGAGTAATATTAGGAGGTAAGAACCATACAGAAGTTGGAATATAGTAGTTTTAACACCAATATAAACAAAGAATGAATTCAATGCAGTACCTTTGAGTAGTGGTTTGCTTTCTTATACTAACGGAGCTCACGAGAATTTTTGTCTAAGTTTTGTGTTGTGAAGTTTTCAAGTTTTGAGTATTGCTTTGATGGACTATGGAACAAAGAGTAGCAAAGGCCTAAGCTTGGGGATGCCCATGGGACCCCAAGTATAGTTCAAGGATAATCAAAAGCCTAAGCTTGGGGATGCCCCGGGAAGGCATCCCCTCTTTCGTCTTCATCCATCGGTAACTATACTTGGAGCTATATTTTTATTCACCACATGATATGTGTTTTGGTTGGAGCGTCTTGTATAATTTGAATCTTTGCTTGTTAGTTTGTCACAATCATCCTTGCTGGACACACCTATTTGAGAGAGTTAAATATGTCCTAGGAATTGTTAGAACACTCTATGTGCTTCACTTATATCTTTTGAGTTGAATAGTTTTTGCTCTAGTGCTTCACTTATATCTTTTAGAGCACGGCGGTGATTATATTTCGTAGAAAATTGTTGAACTCTCATGCTTCACTTATATCTATTTTAGAGTCTATTAAAACAGCATGGTAATGTGTTTAGGCTATAAAACTAGTCTTCAAATGATAGACATCCAATGTCAATGTAGTAAAAAAAATCACACTAAGTGCATTGAATAGAATGAGATGTTGGATGCTTGATAATTGTTTTGAGATATGAGGATAGTGATATTAGAGTCATGCTAGTGGAGTTATTATGAAATTGAGAAATACTTGTGTTAAGGTTAGTGATTCCCGTAGCATGCACGTATGGTGAACCGCTATGTGACGAATTTAGAGCATGAGGTATTTGTAAAGTGTCAACCTTTGTGTGGAGGTCGGGGCGCGCGATGGTTAACTCCTACCAACCTCCCCCCTAGGAGCATGCGTTGATTGCTTTGTTTTGATGACTCGTAGATATTTGCAATAAGTATATGAGTTCTTATGACTAATGTTGAGTCCATGGATTATACGCAATCTCACCCTTCCACCATAGCTAGCATCTCTTGTACCGCGCAATTTTCGCCGGTACCGTAAACCCACAATATATCCTTCCTCAAAACAGCCATCATATTATTCCTCAAAACAGCCATCATACCTACCTATCATGGCATTTCCATAGCCATTCCGAGATATATTGCCATGCAACTTTCCACCGTTTCGTTCATGACACGCTTCATATTGTCATATTGCCATGCATGATCATGTAGTTGACATCGTATTTGTGGCAAAGCCACCATGCATAACTTTTCATACATGTCACTCTTGTTTCATTGCACATACCGGTACACCGCCGGAGGCATTCATATAGAGTCATACTTTGTTGTTGTATCGAGTTGTAATATCGAGTTGTAATGAAAGTGTGATGATCATCATTATTAGAGCATTGTCCCATGGGAGGAAAGGCTAAATCAATAAAGCCCCTCCGCAAAAAAAGAAGAAAAAAGAAAGGCCAAAGAAAAAAGAAAGGCCCAAAAAAGGGGAAAAAATAAAAGAAAAAAAGGACAATTGCTACTATTTTTTTTCCACACTTGTGCTTCAAAGTAGCACAATGTTCTTCGTTGTAGAGAGTCTCATGTTTAGTCACTTTCATATACTAGTGGGAATTTTCATTATAGAACTTGGCTTGTATATTCCAACGATGGGCTTCCTCAAATGCCCTAGGTCTTCGTGAGCAAGCAAGTTGGATGCACACCCACTAGTTTCTTTTGTTGAGCTTTCATACATTTTTAGCTCTAGTACATCCGTTGCATTGCAACCCCTACTCACTCACATTGATATCTATTGATGGGCATCTCCATAGCCCATTGATACACCTAGTCGATGTGAGACTATCTCCCTCCTTTTTGTCCTCTCCACAACCACCTCTATTCCACCCATAGTGTTATGTCCATGGCTCACACTCATGTATTGCATGAAAGTTGAAAGGTTTGAAAGAATAGAGTATGAAAACAAGTGCTTGGCTAAAATCGGGGTTGTGCATGATATGAATATTTTGTGTGATGAAGAGGGAGCATAGCCAGACTATATGATTTTGTAGGGATAACTTTCTTTAGCCATAGTATTTTGAGAAGACATGATTGATTTGTTAGTATGCTTGAAGTATTATTATTTCTTATGTCAATATAGACTTTTATCTTGAATCTTTCAGATCTGAACATTCATGCCACAATTAAGAGAAATACATTGAGAAACTATGTTGGTTAGCATTCCACATCAAAAATTCTTTCTTTATCATTTACCTACTCAAGGACGAGCAGGAATTAGGCTTGGGGATGCTTGATACGTCTCCAGCGTATCTATAATTTTTTATTGGTCCATGCTATTATTTATGAAGTCTTGGATGTTTAATGGGCTTTATCTTACACTTTTATATCAATTTTGGGACTAACCTACTAACCCAAAGGCCCAGTCCAGATTGCTGTTTTTTGCCTGTTTCAGGGTTTTGCAGAAAAATAATATCAAACGGAGTCCAAACGGAATGAAACCTTAGCAAGACATATTTTTGGAGAAAATCACGCACAGAGAACTTGAGAACCACGTCAGAAGAGCCACGAGGGTGGGGGCGCGCCCCCCTTCCCAGGGCGCGCCCCTGCCTCCTGGGGCCCCCGTGACTCCCCCGGTGTCCTCCTTCCTCCTATATAAGTCTACGAACCCCGAAACCATCAGCAACAGAGAGAAAACCCTAATTCCACCACTGTAACCTTCTGTTCCCATAAGATCCCATCTTGGAGCCTGTTCCGGAGCTCCACCGGAGGGGGATCCATCATGGAGTTCTTGATCATCATCATCATCGCCCTCACCATGAGTTGTGAGTAGTTTACCACAGACCTTCGGGTCCATAGCTAGTATCCAGATGGCTTTTTCTCTCTCTCTGGATCTCAATACAAAGTTCTCCTCGGTCTTCGAGGAGGTCTATTCGATGTAATCTCTTTTTGCGGTGTGTTTGTCGAGATCCGATGAATTGTGAGTTTATGATCAAGAGTATCTATGAGAAATATTTGGTTCTTCTCTGAACTTTTTATGTGTGCTCATAATATCCTTGCATGTCTCTTCAAATTATTGGTTTGGTTTGGCCTACTAGATCTATAGTTCTTGCAATGAGAGAAGTGCTTGGCTTTGGGTTCAATCTTGCGGTGTCCTTTTCCAGTGACAGTAGGGGCATCAAGGCACGTATTGTATTGTTTCCATCGAGGATAAAAAGATGGGGTTTTATATCATATTGCTTGAGTTTATCCCTCTACATCATGTCATCTTGCTTAAGGCGTTACTCTGTTCTTATGAACTTAATACACTAGATGCATGCTGGATAGCGGTCGATGTGTGGAGTAATAGTAATAGATGCAGAATCGTTTCAGAATACTTGTCTCGGACATGATGCCTATATACAATGATCATGCCTAGATAGTCTCATAATTATTCGCTTTTCTATCAATTGCTCGACAGTAATTTGTTTACCCGCCGTAGAATATCGCTATCATGAGAGAAGCCACTAGAGAACACTATGGCCCCCGGGTCTATTCTCAACATATCAATCTACATCTATTTTACTTTTATCGCTTTTATTTTCTATTCTTATAAACTAAAATACCAAAATATAAACTATCATCTCTATCAGATCTCACTTTCGTAAGTGACCGTAAAGAGATTGACAACCCCTTATCGCGTTGGCTGCGAAGTTCTTATTTGTTTGTGCAGGTGCGAGGGACTCGCGCGTGGTCTCCTACTGGATTGATACCTTGGTTCTCAAAAACTGAGAGAAATACTTACGCTATTGTGCTTCATCTCCCTTTCCTCTTCGAGGGAATACAACGCAAGCAAGAAGTAGCAAGACCTTTGTAGTCGAAGTCCAAAACGGCATATTCAAGCCGGGTAACCTATCTATAGCACTGATCAAGAAATCTTCTGATTCAGCGATTTATCGTCCGATTTATCGCTACTCTTAGGGTGACCGATAAGATTATGCCTTATCTTCATCATTTATCGTTTGGGCCGATTTATCACTATGACAAGCGATTTATCGGAAATCTATTGATAAATCGGGCCTATTCGTAGCACTATGTTTGCAAAAACTATATTTATTTGCATTTTGTGGACATTGTAACGCAATGTGTACTATTTTCCTATTTTGTTTGTCATTATACCAGGATTCAAAGGCTAGGAATCAAGGTAGCACTTTTGCTCAATATTGTTTTGATGTTGAATATAGCATATTTTAATGTTGGGAACCTGGGATTTGAAAAAAAAAATGGTCGATTAATAGTCGACCGATAAAATCGATTAATCCGCAATTTCCGATTAATCTCTAATCCCCAGTTGACCGAGATGATAATGATAAGCGATATCCTCAACATTGATCTATAGCGGACACAACTAAACGTGTCCGGCAAACGCATCAGTGTGGCAGCTCAGATGAACCTGTGCAAGATTGACAGCCACGCCCCCGTCGACTGCCCCATAAGGTGATAGCATATGTGCCTCGAGTACATAATTATGCATTAAAAATTCCTTGGGCGGCGAGCGGGGGCACCTGCATATAGTCCATAGTTCGGCTAGACTCTATTCGGACTCTAAACTTATCTTCTTTAAAGTTTGTTAAACGAACCAAACTTGTTATGGCCACATTAGATTGATGTTTCTTTTCCAGGATTATTTTCCTTTCTTTTTCGTACAGAGGCCATCATACTCACACCCTCAAGGACACATTAACAGAGGAGAAAACAGCGCAGACGTACAACATGGACCCGCACTAAGGTTTCTTTTTTAGATTAAGACCATGTGTAAACCTTTTTCTCTATCTTTCCTATTATATACGTACTTGGCATGTAAAATGTCCAAAAAAAGGTCTTCGGCATTATCTGTAAGATTGCGACTCGTCGCACAATAAAGGGATATTAATAAAGCAGTCTTATTGGCATTATATTCGGAGTTTTATTCACTCACCATAAAAGTTCTCTTCCCGTATCAGATCGCCATATGTGCCTTGTCAATAAGGGTTTATTGCCAGGGGCTGTATTCAGCCCGAGTATATGTCGAAAAGACCGAATACCTATAAGGAGTGTTCGACGTCCTGGATGTTTGCCTTATATGCATCAGTTCCGAATCATTTCTTGGGTCAATAGTTGGGTTGCCCGGCTCCTGTGCTTACCCCTACGTTCCCGATTGTTCGGCTAGGGTGTAAAGGGAGAACTACTGCGATAGTACTTCTGGCTAGTCCGGTTAAGTACCTAAGTGGAGAAAGCCGAAAACTGACTGTCATGATAAGTGAGAACCTGGTCTGCACTCCGGTGACTTAATTTTATACTACGATCGATAGAGATCTACCCCGTGTTACACGAAGAGCTGGTTCTTCGCCCAGCCAGGTGCAATTGAATGCCTTAACTAAAGGAATATCATATCCGCACCATGGGCTAGTACCTAGCCCCACATGTCAAACTCCTACAACTAAGTGAAAGCAATAACGCCGCATAGTCTGATTGCCTGGTTCGCTCCGCATACACCTCCTATACGGACTAAGACGTTGGATAAAGAGTGTATTTGCATATGACCGAACACTCCAGTACTATGTACCTGGGGGCTGAAGCCGATGACTGGAAACTTTCAGATTTAGATAAACAGTCACACAGGAGGCAAAAAGACGATGATATTATAAATAGCGCAAAAGTTATATACATCGGGTTCATAAGCATAGTCTTTACATCCGGATACAATTACTCGAAGACAACACTCTTCGAACACTGGCCTTCTATAAGGCGGGCGCCATCGACGACATCCTCAAAGTACTTCTCCGGCTTGTGGTACTCCTTGCGTGCGGGCGGGCCAGCAGTAGCTATATGCACTGCGCTCATCTTCGTCCAGTGCACTTTGACGCGAGTGAAGGCCATCCGAGCACCTTCTATGCAGGACGAACGCGTTAGTGCGTCAACCCGCGGACTCGCCTCGACGAGCCGCTTCACCAATCCGAAGTAACTACTTGGGATTGGATCAGCGGGCCATAGCCGGACTATCAAGTCCTTCATGGACGAACCCGCCATGTTGTGCAGCTCGACCAGCTACTTCATCTGGTCACTAAGGGGCACTGGATGTTGTGGCTCATAGAACTGCGACCAGAACAATTTCTCCGTGTCGTTCCCCTCCTGGGCTCAAAAGTATTGAGCGGCATCTGTGATGCTCTTCGGAAGATCAGCAAACACGCCTAGAGAACTCCACAATCATGTCAGTCGAATATACATCTGCCCTCCAAAGATGCTCTGTAAGAGAAATATCTTACCAGATGCTATCTATCGTGCCTGCTCTATTTCCCGACGAGCGTTGCACGACTCTCCTCGCGCATCTTGGGCAGATTTCACTGCCGCAGACAGCTCGGTCGCCTGCTCCGAAGTCTTCTTCTCCAATGCCTCACATTTACGGATGGCATCCTGCAGATCGACCTCGACTTCGGACACCCGAGATTTGTGCTTCTCGCACTCGGCCTTTTCGGCCACCAAGTCAGCAGCCGCTTTGTCGGCGGCTGCCTTATTCGCCTCGGCCTCCTTCTTGGCCTTGGCAACCTCGTCCGTGAGGGCCTCGAGCTCAGCGGCGCCAACTGTGTAACACAGAATACAATATTAGAGTTTATAAAAATACTCAATCAATTAGGTCTTATTGACATTTCAAAAATATGCATACCTTGCATTTTATCAAAATGCTGGTCAACACGGTCGAGGTCTGCGTTCGCCACCTCGAGCTTCCGGTTTAGTTCGACAACCTCTGCGTCTCGCGTAGTTGCCGCAACTAGTGAAGCATGCACAAACAGTTAAGCTCTATAAGAATGCTATCCTATGGATACTTTGTCCGATTCTTTTCAGAATCACACAAAGCATCAGGGGCTACTGGTTATATATGTGTATTTAAAATAAATAAAAGTATTACATTGCTTACCTCAAAGCCTATTAACAAGATGTTGAAGGCTTCATTCAGTCCGCCCTTGACGGACTGAATCTTCTTCATCACCGCACCCATCATGGTGCGGTGCTCCTCCATGATGGAAGCACTTTGTAGTGCTCCCATCATAGAGTCAAGCGCCTCTGGATTGACTCCAGGCGCCGCCGTATCCTCCTCCGCTTGAGGAATCGGGTCTTCGGACCCCGAAGCCGCACTAGGCTCCGGGATAGTATTCGGTGGGACCTCGGATTGATTGGGGCCCACGTCTTTGGTCTCCATGGGGATCGTCGCCCCATGTCAGCGGCCGCCGAGGTATTATCCCCGGCCGCCTTGTCACCTGCCACGCCCTCTCCTCCTAGAGCGGTAGGCACCCGTTGGGAGGACACTTCGGCGTCCCCGCCAATCATGGGCGATGGAGCCCGGACTGGTGGGTCACTCTCCGTCTCTCCTGGCGCGAGAGAGTTCCCCTCCAATGAGATAGCGTCAGGGTGTCCACCGGGAGGGTTGTAGGTCAGCAGGAGAAAAATTAAGTAAAGTATCCAAAATACTGAATAAACGAAGGTGCATCACTTGAATCTAGATTGACTTACGATTCGGGCAGGGGTTTCTCCCTGGGCTTTACCACAAAGCTATGTTCGGACGAATCCGAACTAGCTCCGATGTTCAGTTTCCTCCGGGGCATGGTTGTACCCGCGTCAGCGGCGGCCTCCCTCTTCTTCCCCCTGCCTTGTGCTGGGGGCACTTCTTCCTCCTCTTCCTCCTCAACATCTTCCTCCGCCTCGTCATAGGAGATGATATGGAGGTCCTCGGGTTTCTTGCCCGAGGGACGGGGACTGTCTCCGGTCCCCTTGCCCTTTGTCTTCTTGGGCTTCTTGGTCGGTGCCTGGTACAGCACGGGGACCAGCATCGCCGTCAGTAGAGGCAGAGCTGGCTCTTCGGGCAAAGGCGTCGGACACTTAATCCGGGTCGCCTTCTTCGTCCAACCCTGTATATCACGTAAAGATTCCAATTCCTATTATCATTAAATAAGGGAAAGGGTAAGTGTTCGGCAAGGATTATTGTTACCTCTAGGACGGAAACTTTGGTGTTGAAGCCCGCATCCTCGATCTCTTCGGGCCATTCCTTCTGGCTCTTGAAGAGATGCTTCCAGATCTCCTTGTGCGTAAAGCCGAAGAGATGCTTCAGCGGCTTGTCTCCTGCCGGATCGAACTCCCATAGGGAGGAATCCCGGCTTTGGCAAGGGAGAACAAGCCGGGTCAGCATCACCTGGACCACGGAGGAGAGCAGGTGCCCCTTGGAGATTATGCCGGACACACGGCTCACGAGAGTCGTCACCTCAGTCTACGACCCCCAGTCCAGCCCCTTTTTGTTCCAGGAGGTCAACCTCACCGGGGGTCCGGATCTGAAAGCAGGTTCCGTCGCCCACTTGGTGTCGCAGGGTTCGGTGATGTAGAACCATTCCTGCTGCCAGACCTTGTTCGTCTCCACGAACGAGCCCTTGGGCCAAGTTGCGTTCGGGAGCTTGCTAATCATGGCGCCCCTCACTTAGTGTGTTCCCCGTCAACCACCTTCGGCTTCACGTTGAAGGTCTTAAGGCCACAGGCCAAAGTGTGGGGGTGCGGAGAAAGGCTTCACACATCACTATGAAAGCGGATATGTGAAGAATTGAGTTCGGGGCTAGATCATGGAAATCTAGCTCGTAGAAAAACAAAAGACCCCGAACAAACAGGTGAAGTGGAAACCCTAGCCCTCTAACAAAGTGAGAGGTAAAAAGTACCCTCCCCCCGCCTTTGGAACGGGAATCACCTGGCCCTTAGGGGGGACTCGATGGGCGATGTCGCCGGCGAGGTACCCCGCGCTCCGTAGATCCTCCACGGTCTTTTCAGTGACCGTGGAAGCCTCCCATTTGCCTCTGGCGCCGGATCCAACCATTGCTGGGGAAAGGAGTAGTGGTTGAGGAAGGAGGAGCGATGGGCGCAGGAAACAAGGATACAGGGGCAAGGAAGATTGGAGAGCTCGAGCTTGAGGAAGGCATGGGGCTGATGAAAGGGATTAGTGTCCTTTTATAACGCTGCGAATACAGAACGTCCCCCTACTTTAGCCATAAACCTCGCCAGTTCCCAAAGTGGTTGTGCGTAATGCGCGGCGTGGGTGCTCACGTCATGTTGATAAGGATCCCACAATAAGCGGGCACGATCTCTTTCCTGATGGGATGTGTCAATGAGGATATACCTCGAAACGCGAAACCAGGACCAAATAAAACGGTTCGATATGTTAGTGGGTCAGACGCAACGCTTTGCCCAAAAGTTGTGAGTAGAGACACACTATTCATTTTCTCTTAAAGAGCCTTGCCTTCGAGGCTAAGGGTTGTACTGATCTTGCAGAGCCGAACACAATACGCCTTCTTGCAGGAGATATATTCGGGAGAAGGAACCCGCCTTGCAATGCCGAAGACAATACAGAAGCCGAACTCATCATCATCGAAGACAGGTTCAGGGGCTACTGAGAGAGTCCTGGATCGAGGGTCCTCATGTGGCCGGACAAACTCCTGGTGGGCCGGACTGGTGGGCCGTGAAGATTACTACAGAAGATTATCTCTCGTATCCGGATAGGACTCATGTATTCATGTAATGGCAAGTTTAGGTTCGGGTGTAGATTTTCCTTCCTCTACAAGATAACTTGTACAATCCCTAGGCCGCTCCGGTGTGTATATAAACCGGAGGGTTTAGTCCGTAGAGGATAAAAGGAGAACAGAATCAACTCTTCATAGGCTAGACTTAGGGTTTAGCCATTACGATCTCGAGGTAGATCAACTCTTGTATTCATATTCATCCATACTAATATAGTAGGAAGTAGGGTATTACCTCGATCAAGAGGGCCTGAACCTGGGTAAACATCGTGTCCCCAGCCTCCTGTTACCATCGATCCTCAGACGTATAGTTCGGGATCCCCTGCCCGAGATCCATCGGTTTTGACACCGACAAAGATCTTTATCGGTCAAACCGCATAACAACATACGATGTTCCCTTTGTCATCGGTATGTTACTTGCCTGAGATTCGATCGTCGGTATCACCATACCTAGTTAATCTCGTTACCGGCAAGTCTCTTTACTCGTTCCGCAATACATCATCACGTGACTAACTCATTAGTCATTTTGCTTGCAAGGCTTATTATGATGTGTATTACCGAGAGGGCCCAGAGATACCTCTCCGACACTCGAAGTGACAAATCCTATTCTTGATCTATGCCAACACCACAAACACTGTCGGAGACACCTGTAGAGCATCTTTATAATCACCCAGTTACGTTGTGACGTTTGATAGCACACAAGGTGTTCCTCCGGTATTCGGGAGTTGCATAATCTCATAGTCATAGGCACATGTATAAGTCATGAAGAAAGCAATAGCAGTAAAACTAAACGATCAAGTTGCTAAGCTAACGGATGGGTCTTGTCCATCACATCATTCTTCTAATGATGTGATCCCGTTGATCAAATGACAACTCATGTCTATGGCTAGGAAACATAACCATCTTTGATCAATGAGCTAGTCTAGTAGAGGCATACTAGGGACACTCTGTTTTGTCTATGTATTCACACATGTACTAAGTTTCCGGTTAATACAATTCTAGCATGAATAATAAACATTTATCATGATATAAGGAAATATAAATAACAACTTTATTATTGCTTCTAGGGCATATTTCCTTCAGTCTTCTTCCCCAAGAAGACTTACATCTTATCCCCTCAAACTCCATTGTTGCTCAAAGCTCCATTTTGTCTGATCTCTCTCCCTAGCCAACCTATCGTGTTGATTCTTTAGGGTTTGGTTGAGAGGGCCCCGATGTATACTCCCACCAAGAGATATTTAACCCCCCCCCCCCACACACACACACTAATCCCTTGTGGATCTTATTACTCCTAGGTTGAGCACCCTAGACGGAAGAGATCACCTTGGGGCCACAATCCATTGTGATGAAGCTTCGTGGTGGTGTTGGGAGCCTCCAATTAAGTTCTGGAGATTGCCCCAACCTTGTTTGTAAAGGTTAGGTTGCCTCCTTCAAGGGCACCACTAGTGAAATCATGACATCTTGCATTGTGCTAGGGCATGAGGAGAATATGGTGGCCTAATACGTCTCCGTCATATCTATAATTTTTTATTGTTTGATGCCAATATTCGACAACTTTCATATACTTTTGGAAACATTTTATATTATTTGTGGGACTAACATATTGATCCAGTGCCTAGTGCCAGTTCCTGTTTGTTACATGTTTTTTGTTTCATAAAATATCCATATCAAATGAAGTCCAGACGTGATAAAAATTTACGGAGATTTATTTTAGAATATATGTGATTTTTTTCAAAGAAGAATCAACGCAAGACGGTGTCAGAGGTGGCCACGAGGCACCAGGGAACGCCCTTGTGGCTTGTGAGCACCTCGTAGGTCGGTTGCTTCTCTTCTTTCGCCGCAAGAAAGATAATTTATGGATAAAAATCCCCTCAAACTTTCATCCCAATCAGAGTTACGAATCTGCGGATATTTAAGAAACGGTGAAAGGCCAGAAAACGGGGACGTGAAATAGAAGAGAAATAGAGAGAGATCCAATCTAGGGGGCTCCCTCCCCTCCGCCGGAATGGCGGCCATGGACCAGAAAGGGAACTCTCCTCCCATCCAGGGTGGAGACTAAGGAAGAAGAAGGAGGAGGGACTCTTTCCCCCTCTCTCTCGGTGGCGCCTGATACGTCTCTAACATATCTTTTTTTTAATTGTTACATGCTATTATATTATCAATCTTGGATGTTTTATATGCATTTTTATGTCATTTTATATTATTTTTTGGACTAAACTGTTAATCTAGTGCCAAGTGTCAGGTGTTGTTTTTTCGTTATTTTTGAATTTACATAAAATCAATACCAAACAGAGTCCAATTGGAACGAAACTTTTTGACGACTTTTCTTGGACCACAAGACACCCAGGAAGCTTCGGGGGAGGGCCAGGAGACCTATGAGGAGACGACAAGCTCGTAGGGCACGCCCTACTGGCTTGTGGGCCCCTCCTGGCTCTCTTAACCCTAATTCTTCTTCTATAAATATCCAAATATTCCCCGAAGACCAGGGGCACACCAAAAAATACTTTTACACCGCTGCAAGTTTTTGTCTTCGTGATATCCCATCTGGGGACCTTTTCCGGTACTCTACCAGAGGGAGATTTGACCATGGAGGGCAACTACATCAACCTTGCCGTCCTTCCGATGATGCGTGAGTAGTTTACCACCGAGCTACGGGTCCATAGCTAGTAGTTAGATGGCTTCTTCTTTCTCTTTGATCTTCAATACAATGTTCTCCTTGATGTTCTTGGAGATCTATTTGATGTAATCTTTTTTTGCGGTGTGTTTGTTGAGATCCGATGAATTGTGGGTTTATGATCAGATTATCTATGAATATTATTTGAGTCTTCTCTGAACTCTTTTATGCATCATTTATATAGCTTTGTATTTCTCTTTGATCTATTGATTTGGTTTGGCCAACTAGATTGATTTTTCTTGCAATGGGAGAGGTGCTTTGTAATTGGTTCAATCTTGCAATGCTCAATCCCAATGACAGAAAGGGACATGCCACGTACTTGTATTGTTTCTATTAAGGATAAAAATATGGGGTTTATTCATATTGATTGGATCTATCGCTCTACATCATGTCATCTTGCTTAAGGCGTTACTCCGTTCTTGTTAAATTAATACACTAGATGCATGCTGGATAGCGGTTGATGTGTGGAGTAATAGTAATAGATGCAGGCAGGAGTCAGTCTACTTGTCTTAATCATATGTTGTCAGCATGAATAGTAAATGATGAAAAAATTGAAAACAAATTCAAAAAATTCCGAATTTTTTCTGTGGAAAACATTGACAAATGTTTTGAGAGATTGCAAAGTTTCATAAGTAAATGACATTCATGGAAGTCGTGGGAAAAAAAAGGAAAATTGATGCTCCAAAACAAAAGCATTTTGGAGTGCTGTTTTTTTTTTTTTTTTGCCACGACTTCGATGAATGTCATTCCTTGGTGAAACTTTATAAGTGCTCAAAACATTAGTCAATGTTTTCCACAAAAATAATCCAGATTTTTATTAATATTTTTGGATTTTACTACTCATGCTGACATCATATGAGCTCAAACTGATATGAGGACTTTTCAGCACTTTTGTCATGAATGCAAATGACATGCACATATAGGTGATGTTTTTCCGAACATTTTGATATCTTATATGCATTTTATGAGTTAGTATGAATTTGTTATGAAGTTTTCAAAGTTATGGTCAAACGGTTAAAGGGCAAAAGCATAAGAAGAGCAATCAAGCTTGGGCAGAAATGAGGTTTTTTGAATTTAGGGGCAAAACACACGGGTGTGACACAACTAGTGGCTCAAATGTAATTGTCCCTTTTTTCTATTACTCAAATTCTAATTTATTTATTAATTATCTAATTTATTTAGATACTAATAAAATAAACTCATAAAAAATTCAAAATTGCAGACAATTTTAAAATGTTTAAACTTCTTCCCAAATTCGAGTTTTCTATTATTATTTTGTGAACTTCTTCCCAAATAGTTTACCGTCAATTCAAAAAAGGTTCACAAAATTAAAACATGTCCCAAGCGAGCAAGCCAGAGAAAGCCATCAAGTGAAGACACGAGCGAGCGAACTTAGGGCATGTACAATGGTTCTATCTTAAGGATGCCACGTAAGATAAATGATGAGGTGAAGGAGAGAGAAACCACAAGAAAAGGCTTGTCTTATCTTATTTAAGAGAAGACAAGAGATGATAGCTTAGCACAATTTGTCTCACCATGTTTTTAGGAATAACTAATTATTGAAGATAAGGCTAAAAGATGACCCATTGTAGACTTGTTTTTTTGTCATCTCTAATTTACATGCAAAACTTAAGATAATACTATCTTATCAACCATTGTACATGCCTTTAATGGGCTCCGGCGCACTTAACACGCGCCCGCTCCTGACGCCACACGCGCTGAGGAGGAACTCTGGAAAATAATGGAGCATGAGGGTCCAAATGGCCTCCTATAGCAAAAAAAAGTTTTTAAAAAAATAGAGGTGCTTTGCCTTAGGCCTTAGCCCATCCTAACCCTCCTAAACGATTTGTTTTTAAGTCCGCACTGATGCCACACCGCACAAAAGAAAACTAGGCATTTGCTCAAAAAAATAAGTTGACACTGATGTCACTTTACTTGTCAACTTTAATTTGTTGTTGTGAACCAACCTGTGGTTGGATGGTTAGAGGGACTATGGTATCCCCGACCCATCAGGGTTCAAGTCGTGATGCTCGCATTATTTCTGAATTTATTTCAGGATTTTCGGCGATGCGTTTTTAGTGGGAGGAGAAATTTTCGTCGACGATGAGGCGCCTACAATGACTTCGTAAATCTCAAGATGATATGCCGGCTCAGTCTCTCGAAAGTGCTCATAAGGATAAGTGTGCGTGTGTGCGTTCATATGGATTAGTGTATGCGCGTATGTATGAGCGCTTGCGTGTGTACCGTGTTAAAAAAAACTTTAATTTGTTGTTGTTGCAACCGACACTTTCGCTTAGGCCAACTATGACAGAGTTAGCCAAACCAAACATGCATGCCAAATTTTCATTCGCTGGTTGCTTCACACTTCACAGCAAAGGAACAACAAAAAACTAGCTAGAAGTTTTGAGTCGTGCGTACGTGCGTGAGGACGACCCTACAGTGTTCTTGCCTATAATTGACCGTTCAACGTACTGATGTTGCAGCTGTTCAACATATCCAGCTCGGCTAATTATGATCGGCCCGTCTTACTTTTCGCGGTGCTAGCTAGCTGTGTTGAAAATGGTTGCGTGCGCGCGCAGCAGTGTGCCGGATACGTGAAGGGAGACGGGAAACTCGCGGGCAGCCGGGCCACTGGACACGACGGAAATAAACGATCGGTGACGCGCGCGACGCCGGGGAGTCGCCATCGGAGGAATTATTGGCGTGCATGGTGCATGCAAAAGTGATCGCCGAACGTCTCACAGCACAGCAAAGCAGCATGCATGGATGCATGTATGGCGGCTCTGCTCTGCTTGCGTACCCAAAAATGCGACGGCAGCTCACAGGTCACCTTGTTTTGGCCGCCGAATGCCGGTACATCGGCAGTGCCTTTATGTGCATGCATTTAGACCAATTATTCATATCAAACTATCCAATTATGCACGCATCTGACTCTAGCAACAAAATGATATACTCCATTACATATTGTGTTCATGTCAGTGAAAATGCACATTTCTTGTAGAGAAACGGTGGGAGTACAACTGATCCGCGTTGCAAATAGCAGCTTATTTCGGTCGTCTATCCATTTTGACTTTGTATTACTATGTTTACGTGTCGTGAGGGCGGTTCGACTGTTAGCTTGGTAAGCGTGCAGTGCTTGGCTGAATCACTCGAAGTGTGGTCTTGACTCTTGGGATGACGTGTGGCTCTCTGGGGAAACATGAAGGCATGAGCAAGACACCAACGGCGGTTCTTGGATCGGATTTACGGTGGTATGCTATTGGCGCAAATGGGGTTGCGATGTTACTTCATATGTGTTGTCACCCGGTGGTAAAGTTGGTCGAGGGTGAGCCCCCTTTCACAAGGTTTTGACGGCGGTGGGTTGTGCCCCACTCTGAAAGAATGTTGTTCCGAAAGAGGGTCGATGTTGGTGATGATGGCACAATGTTTTTCTTGTCCTTCGAGGGAGTGGAAAGTTCATCCCCTTCTCCATTGAACCAGGGCTGCTCTAATCTTGGGGAGGCCACGGTGCCCGCTGTAACTGCTATAGACACCCACCTCTTGGGGTTTGGTTGGTGATGGTGAGTGTTCAAGCAATATTCAACATGGTTTGGTGTCGATGATGATGCACCCTATGGATGTCATTCCCTCTCACGGAGGTGTTTGTTGAAGAGCTTATTTCACAGCTTGCCATTTGCCTCGGCGTTTTTAAAGTTAAAGCCTGAAATTGGATGATTGCACCCGAAGGTCGGTGTGTTAGGCTTTGGAGGTTGGTTTCGGGTTGACAGTAATAACTTCACATAGAAGAGGAGCACAGAGGCCTCTAGATGTAGTGTCGGCGTTGTGCTTTGCATGCGTATCATAGTTGGAGAGTGCTCTAATCCTAGTTTAGCCAGGTGGCTTTGCCATTGTTGGGATTTTAGCATGCTTGTCCCAAAATCAACTTCGTCCTATTGTTTCTCATAATTCAGGCAAATTCGTTCTTCTTATTGAACATACAAGAACACTCTGCCCACAGAAAAGGTTGTTCAAACAATAAAGGGTAAATTTACTTCATGGAACTTACATACTCTTCTCTTAGTCATGGAGCATGGCGCGGGCAACGTAAGGAGTTCTACAATTAACCTTGAGTTTGATGCACATGCTAAAACCTCGGCTTGAGGAGCGAAAACCGGACACTACAAATTTATTCAAAACGACAAAGCCGGCTGGCAACTAGCTAGCATACCACATCAGCTTAATTAGGGCTCGATTGTTAGAAACTTTGTGGACATAAATAGACAATCGCTCCTCTATGCATGGGCATGGACAGCAAGGAAAAGGTGCAGTGCATATGCACACCCTTAAGTGTCTCCCAAACAAATCAAGGTGATGATTATTCCTTCTGCCTCTGCTAGTTATACTATGCAAGCTCACGACGGATGCGTGTCTCGCTACTTCGGGCATGTCTCGTTCGATCTGGCTATGATGAGATACGCGCGTTTCCCCCCTTGCAATCTGAGGACACTCACAATGATGGTGCATGCATGTGTACGTCTCTATGATGATCTCCCTGAAATTAAACTTCAAATTCGGTGGCGAAATGAAGCGCTGCCGACCATATACAAAGTTACGTCAGACAAGTACTCCCTCCGTCCGGAAATACTTGTCATCAAATTTGACAAAAAGCATGTATCTAGAACTAAAATAAATCTAGATACATCCCTTTTTATTCATTTTGATGACAAGTATTTCCGGACGGAGGGAGTATATATATAGGTAAACTATTGGCCTGGCTAGCTAGTAGTACGCCTAGACCTAGCTTATGTTTCTTCGAGGGTTAATAATCAGATCTTGAATCTAGTTCTACGAAATTTATACGCGACGCTCCATCGATTCGCTAGCGATTTTCTGCTGCGACGCATGATTATGGATTGTGTCCTACGCGATTTCTCCACTAAGTTTCGTGTGTGTCGCTCGGTGGCCAGAGTTTGGCTTGCTACTGTGTTGACCTAATCTCTTCCACGAGTGGTATTTGAGTCCGTGTATCATGTGGGTTTTAACTTGTACGGATAGGATGCAAGCAGTTAGACCACTGTATGGTCTATATGATTCAGAGAATTTTAATTCCTTGCAAAATACTCCCTCCGTCCGGAAAATATTGTCCCTCAAATTGATGTATGTAACATCAAGTTAGTGTTGGATACATCCATTTGAGGAACAAGTTTTTTGGACGCAGGGAGTAATTAAGATGAGTGGCCAGTTTCATTCATGTGAAAATTTCCTTAGGATTGATTTCCTTTTATGTCAATCCATAGAGATTTTTTGGGTCACTCCAACCTTCAAAACCCCTATGTTTTCTGTGTGCACGATGAAACAACATCTCAAATGATATGGGATTTGAGATGACACGCCACATCAATTATGTTTTTTTTTGTATTATTTCTTCTTGGCATTCATTCACAACACTTATACTTGCCAATAAATCGTTCCTTCCTTCACCAAAAAAAAAAAAAGAGTGAATTCCGCTTTTTACCCCCTATTTTGACATTTTTGACACTAATTACCCAATTTAGCGAAATTTCATCCGTTTTACCCCATTTAACAAAATTGTTGACACAATTTACCCTGTTTAAAGTTTTGTGCGCATTCTAACCGGTCGGTCATAATTGTTAGGTCCAACAGGCATGCCATGTCAGTGTTTTTTCATACTATTTTTCTCACTGCTGAACAGTGCCGTGCAGCTTCTCCCGACCAGCTCGGCCCGATGGCGGTCGCTCACGTCACATCCAACGCACAACGCCCAAGTCGGCCGCGCGCCACGCTCGCCTCCCGTAGCTTCTCATTTGCGTTGCTCGCCCCCAATCAAACATGCAAACTGATTTCCGTATAAGCATCAAATTCCTATAGCATGTTCATCATGCCTGCATCATTTGTTAACTCAACCATGGAGTTCCCGTTGGCCACCTTCTTCTGATAATAAACATTGTCCCAAGGGTTGAAAACCAACTCCTTGATCTTTTCCTTTATATCAAAATAACTAACGAAGTCCCTCTCAATCATCTCTGGCTTTGGATTCTTTATCCACTGACATGTAATATATATAACACTCCACATCTTGGTTGACATCCGCTTTGTGCAAGAAAAATAAAAATGAATTCGTGGCTGCAATCATCATAAATCATAATCTACTCTTAGAGGGTAAATACACATGTTTCAGCATCCATTGTAAGATACAAATATCCAAAATTCCTTTACAGCTAGCAAGTAGCAACAGATGCTATCACTTGTGCATGTATTAACACTCCACCGGTCAACATATTTGCTACCTAGATATTCATATATGTAGGTGTATCAGAGTTAGTGAAGTAGTATATTTACACCACTTTAATATAATCCATAGAACCATGCATACTTAGGGCCGTATATCATATCTGAAGAAAAACATACATGATTTCAAATTATATCAGTAACAATTTCTCCGATAATTTATTCAATGGTAATATGCCATGCTGATCAAGTATAGTCGTCCCATCAGAATACTTCAAACGGGAAACGAGTTGAGTAGGAAGAAAAATACGCAGGAAAAAACTGTGGACGTGGCATGCCAGCCGGTCAGAACGCCCAAAAAATTTAAAACAGGGTAAATTGTGGCAACACTTTTGCTAAATGGGGTAAAACGGATGAAATCCCGCTAAATGGGGTAATTAGTGTCAAAAATGTCAAAATATGGGGTAAAAACCGGAATTCACTCAAAAAAAAAACATCTAAGGTGCGGCGACCCCTTCCTTTCTTTTCATGACGCGTGCACGCACTTGGTATTTTCTTGCAGAGTTTCTCCAGAAGCATGCATGAATATGTGCTCAGCTGTAGATATCGATGCGCGGCATGATGTATTTGCACGCACAAGAGTTGGAGAACTCGAGTCTGCATGATGCATGCAACCAATCCCCTTGTCATGCACGTCCATTATTATAGACGTCGATCGATCTCAGGCATGTCAGTCACGGCCACTTGCCACATGAATGAATGGCCGGGCAGGGCGCGTACGTCGCCGGCTCGCTCGACCAAAGGCCGGCGGCGCCCTCGCGTGACCTCATGGGTCGTCAGGGCGCGCAAGCAAACGACCGACCGGCACGCGGCCGCGGCGCCCGCATTCTTTTCCCCCAGATCAGATCACCCCTCGCGCACGTAAGGACCAACGACCCGGAGCATCAGCGAGCCTCTTCCTCTGGAAGATAGACAATGCACCCACACACTTTACACGCAGGCCTCTTCCTCATAGTGATCGACCGCGGTCTATTCGAGCGCATCGGCAGCTCCGGTCCGGTCCGGTCCGGGTGTGATTACTCTCAGCTTTCCTCTCGCTGCGTTTTTGTCTAAAGTGTTTTTCTCGTTTCGTAACGAGAAAAGCAGTGTCAGGCATGGTGTACGCTATGAGTTGAACATATAGGATCTGAGTCGTGTGGCTGCGACGCGCCCTGTGTTTTCCGGCTGGACTTTGATCCGTGCCTGCCTGACTCAGACTGCCGGTACATACAGGCGTGCTGCAAGATCGCGTCCATGTTCCTAGTCATGAGTCATGGGTCAACAACTGCGTCGGACTCACGAGCGCGCAGCCTACTGCAGCGACGCATACGCATTTTTCGATAAAGGGTGGATTTTATTGGCTCAAAATGAAGCATCAAGAGGATACAAGCACTATGAGCACACACCCGGCCTCTGCATAGCTAGGATGCACACAGCCAACACACACGCACACACACACACACAAAAAAAAAAAACGCCGGTAACTAGCAAAGTCATATACGACCAAAGCTATGTGTAGGCGAGGAAAAAAAAAATATCCAAAGTGATCAAATCCGTGATCGGCAAACTATAGCAATAACCATATCCGCACCAATCATCTCATTACTCCACTCGAACGACGAAATTCTCCAACAGCAACGCCCTCAAGAGGGAAGCGACACTGACGCAGTCGCCGTCACCGGATCCAACCATCAAGGCCAGAATCTAGGTTTTCACCCTGAAGAACCAGTCAGAGCTTATCCGAGCAATGCCTTCAAGAAGGTTACGACGCAAAATAAAAACGTCGCCACTGCCAGGTATAACCAACAGGGGTCAGACCAAGGCTTTCACCCCGGAGCTCAAGACCGAGTGCACATATATAGCACCATCATCGAAGTCACTCGTGTGTTGTCGCCACCATTTTTCCGCGATCCCAGCAGCTACATACGATGTGCGACCGCCGCTACTGCACCACCATCCCTCTGCGTCAAGCCTTCAACCATAGTTTGTATCTCACCGCTGAAGTCAACCATCAGATCTAAAAAGATGAACACTCTCTGAAGACCTTGCGGTGACCACTGCCGTCGTGGAGCCGTAGGAGGTTGCTGTAGCATAGTGCAGGCACCACCGTCCGGCCGACCAGATCTTGATCACCACACCGCCATCTGAGGCCAATGTACCCACCTTGATACAAGCAAACCCTGCCGTATGCAGCCGAGCTGGGGAAGCCAGATCTGATAGAACCCGATCCAGCCATCCTACATAGCCAAGCATAGGATCGGCCAGGCGCGCACATCCATGGGCTGGAGAAGCCACTTGCTCGTAGCAGCCAAGGCCGCCACAAGAGGCAGCAACGCACGAGAAGGCCAATCTCCGATGCACTCGAGATGACAGGCATGGATCTGACGCCATCACCACCCAGCACACCAGCCGCGCTCGAGCGACAAACTGCACGGCGCGCGGACGAGGAGATGGGCCACCGGCCCGGCCTTGCCGGAACTGAGCAACCGCGCCAAAACGTCGCCGCCGCCGTCACTGAGGTGGGCTCCGCTGTGCCCGAGTCCACCCCACGACGCGAGCAAGATCCCCGCCGCCGCCGTCGGCCGCAGCGGCTTCGCCCCGCAGCTTCCTCCGGCGGCGGCGGAGAGAAGAGGAAGCTTTTTGTGTGTGGCGGCGCTAGGTTTTCAGTCCGCCCGAGTCGCCCGCACAGGAGTTACGCACAGGAGCGACGCATACGCATGACTCCCGATCAAAGGCCGAGAGTATTTATTTTCCCTTTCGTTTACTTGCCTGCAAAATATCCAGCATAACTCACTGCCTGATTGATCAATGCAAAATGCAAGCCGTATACCGCTGCCAACATCGAACTCTGCCGGACGCTGGTATATGTATGCAAATTGTGCGTAACTCATCGTTTCCTTCCCCTGAAAGAATTCCTACAATCCTAGCAGCAGCTACGTACGCATAACTCATCGTCTGGTGATTTGGTCAATCAATGCGAAATGCAAGCCGTATACCTCGAACTCTGACCGACCTGCCTTGCCTTCTACAGGAAGCAGTTGTGAAAGAGAAATCGAGCACTGGTTCTGCACATTGAATTTGACCACGACCAAGCACGCACGTACGTACGTAGTACGTCTGAGTTCCACACAGTTAGTCCAACTGCTGAAGAATCACCGGCGGCCGGCGGAGGGAATCTGCAGGTACGTAACGTGGTCGTGCTCATGCATCGATCGCCCTGGGTCAGCACTCAGCAGATTAACTACCGCCCCGGCCGGCGACGCGTGAAAACTGGTCCCGGGTGGAGGAGCGGTGCATGTCTTTCTCTTTCACATACTAGCATACAATAGCAGCTGCCTAGTCCGGCCGTGCGTAGGTCCGACTCCGGCGTGCACACACACACACGAATCCTTGACCAGCATCGCATCGGTCGACCAGGCCGCCACATGGAAGGTCGGGTAAAGGGCAGGCCGCCACCCATGTCACGGCGTACCACACCTCAACAACTCTCGCCGGAGCAGAGCATTGCGAATGGCCGCGGGGAGAACAGTTTCCATCCTCCCAGGCGATATAATCTCACCTGTTAATTAGTCTTTTTTGTTGTTGCAAGAACACATGTTAATTAGCCTTTTTTTGCAAGATCACCTGTCAATTAGTCCACGAAACATTCGGCCCAAAACAGCCAAGGTTCTGCACGTTGCAGCAGGAGACGATAAGAGCGAAGACCGCCTGCCAAACCACGAAGGAAGAAGCTAGAATGACACGGTGCGCTGCAGAGCTTAGCTGGAGCGTTCCCCGTCGCGACCGCGGCATTTAGGAGCGCCGCGAAAGGCAGGGGCGCCGTTTGCCAAATCCAACGAGCCAGCGAGGCACGGGAAATTATTACTACTCCCTCTGCTCACTTTTGTAAGACGACGACGATAGACAATTCAGACAGCACCAAAAACAGTTCAATCTTAGGGGAACCATGGTAGACAATTCAGACTGCACAAAAACAGCTCGATCTTAAACGCCTTATTAAAAATGAAGGGAGGGAGTAGAATTTTCTCCTCTTCGCGAGGATGATGGTGGTATGGCCTGAAATAAAATAAAACGAGTGAAATCGAGCCCCTCCCCGGTCCTCGCTCGTCGACGCGCAGTGTGAGAGGAAGGGAGGGAGGGAGGGACCACCGTGTGCGGGAGGGGGGGCGGTGGGGCCGGGCGCACCCCCCACGGGGCTTGCATGTTCGCCCGATTGCTTGCTGGGCTTGCGTTGCATGTCCCGTCGCGCCCCCACGGCGTGGGCCCGCGTTTCGTGGTAGGCGCCACACATGCAGCACAGCAGGATCGCCTCGCCTGGGAAGGGATCGGCATCGTCGCGCCTAGCTAGTAGCTAGTCCCGGCGCCCCCTTTCCTGTGGCCACGCATCGCTCTCCCCCTCCCGCTGGCTAGGTCAATTTGCCCCGAGTTTTTGCCCATTGCAATATAGGCAGCGGGGGCTCCATCGGTCGACACATGCCCCTGATCCTGAGCCCGATGCCCGTCTCTTTTTTCTTTTCATCAGAAAACAAAAAGGAGTCTGGTGCTCCTTTGATTGGCGATCCTAGGCCTGGAGTTGTGAGCGGCGATGAAGGTGCTGGCAAAAGTTGACCCTGCTGAGGCATGCCCAAAAATCATCGCGAGATAAGTGCCTGGCTAACTGGGTGACGCCGGTACTATACGTGCATGCACCTACGACTACGAGGTCCAGAGATCCATGTAAATTGTGCGTGGCGCCTCCCCCCTCCCGAGAGAGTCATGGATGCTGACTCCTCGCCGGTCGCTGTTGGTCGAGTTCGGCCAGGGTGATCCGTCGCCGAAGAGGACGCCATTGACAGGGTCCGAAAGTCCTGGCGTGACAGGCTATTACAGACGGCGGTAGGGAGCGGTTTGTAGAACGCGAGGAGATATGAGGACTGAAAGCCTATCCTGAACGTGTACTGCTGCGTATGCCTCCGCACTTAATTACGTACTTCCAGAGCGAGCAACCAAAACCAAACAGTGGATCTCCGCGTGTCAAGAACAGGACGGTAATTCTGCTGTACACACCACGTACATGCACAGTGTAGTACTCCTCGCATGCATATATATACCACAGTGGCACGTACAGTGGAGTAGATCGCGCGTACGAGATAAAGCTGCGGCTGCCGATTCACGCAAGCACTGATCAACCAAGCTGTGGCGCGCCTCTGCAGCAAATGCATGTACTACAGCCGACTGACACAAGCCACGCTCCCGTATCATGTACAGCTGCATGCGCGGCCCGGCCCGATGGTAAAGCCGGCGGCCGGAACCACAAAAGCTGTCCTCTCCTCTCCTCTCAGACCAATCTGCAGCAGCCATCTACGGGCAGCAGGCAGCAGGCAGCACCATTAATGCCGTCCCTCGAAGTGAGCACAGGGCCGAGCAGTGTCGATCTACGACACAAAATCTCTTTATTTTTTATTTTTCTCTCTTGCATGTTGTATTACTTGATTGAGATTTGATTAAATCTTAGTCGATTGAGATCTAACCACAACCATTCCATAATTCGTCCTCATCGTTTTTTGGGGTCGCGGTCAAGTGGTCAACGTTATCCGCTCGTACGTTCGTTCAAATGTACTCCCTCTTTTTTTTTTAGTCTGCATATAAGATTTGGTCAAAGTCAATCTTTGTTAACTTTGACTAAGTTTATAGAATAATATATCAAGATGGGTCTGTCTATATCACATCTAGATGTGAGATATTATCTCACATCTAACTCCCTCATCTAGATGTGAAATGGCAAACCTGTATCAAGATACACAATATGAAATCAATGTTGTTAGATGCATCATGAAATTAATTTTCATACCATATAGCTTTAGTATTGTAGATGTTGGATATTTTTCCTATAAAGTTGGTCAAATTTTACAAAGTTTGACTTCGACTAAATCTTATATGCAGACTAAAAAGAAACAGGGGGTATATATGTCCATCCTTCTCCTCGGTGCGTATTTGAAGGAAGGGTCGAGGAAACATCCGGTGTCCTTCCTACGCATTCATCCAGGAGCACGTACCGACGACCCAGGCGACTTTATCTAGCACGCCCGCCTATGTACCCCGCGGAAGATGAGTACTGAGTACGTACACAGTTTATCTTCTAAGATATACTCATAATATAAGAGCGTGTTTGACACTACACAGGATGTTTCCGTGCGGTGCATGCAGTGACATGCATGAACTTGCACGATCCATAAGGCTCTAGCGTGTACCACCAGTACATGAAATTTGTCAGATAAATCAAGCACGGGGTGTGTCCGTGCGTGCAGTGACACGCATGAACTTGCACGATCTATACGGCTTTAGCGTGTACCATCAGTACATGTAACTTGTCAGATAGTTCGGCTGATGCAGATTAAGTCTATCCACCGGGCACTCCGCATGTGGTATTTCCCGCCTGCCGCGCGGGCACGACCGCACGAGCACCTGACCGGGTAGGTCGATCGCCACGCGTACTACCTCAGTACGTACGCGTGCGCACCCCGACCCCTGAATTAGCAAACCCCACCAAACGCATCGCCGCGTGTTAGACGACGCACGAGACGGAACCGGGGGTACGCACGGTGTGTTTCGTTCCTCCAAGAAGCAACTCAAAAGCAGATGGATGCATGCCAAGTCCTCGTGGCCAAAACTTTTTTAAACACAATATACAGACGCAAATACTTATATATACGCGTATACACTCATTCATATGAACGCATCTTATTTATATGAACACCTTCAAGAGACCGAGCCAACATACCATCTTGAGAGTTTACGAAATCATCGTAGACGCCTTATAGTCGACGGGATCGTCTTCTCCAACTGAACGCGCATCACCGAAAATTCTGAAATGAATCCAGGTAACCAGTATGCAGGTAACATGTCCATTCGATTGGCTCCTCTCTTTCCCCGAGGATAAAGAGTTTTATTCCATATGAATGCATAGGGTTACAGTCTGACAAATTTCTCTTCCTCGATCGGCTCCTCCTCCATTTTCGAGGGTAAAAGAGTTTTATTTCATATGAATAGAGTTACAGTCCTATTGATTAGCTTGTGCGCGAGCTTAATGTCGCACGAGACATGTACGAGGCCTAGCTCGTGGGCAAATATACGGTGGGCGCCAGTGGCGTGTTCCTCCTTTTTATCAAGCTTTTCCTTACAGAACCGAGGGGGGAGCTAGACGAAGCAGTGGCGACCGAGTCGGAGTTGGGTGAAAGATTAGTTAGTTAATTGTACCGCATGCATGCATGGCTTGATTCTTGACTTGTCGTCCACTGAGAACTGCATATTCTTGTTCACAGGCCAGTTTATTAATCATACTGTACCCAGATCACGGCAGTACGCTGGTTTAATAATTAACAATTAAATCCGCGATGGCGACTTGTCCACTTTAAATATTTTCTGCGTTCTGTACCATGATCGCACGGGAGAATAGGGACAAACTGCCGGAATATACCTAGAGGTTTAGAGAGAGAGAGAGAGTGGAGGGTCATTAGTAGATTACTCATCACAGGAAAAGAGCTGGAAGGGGGGAGGGTAATAATAAAGAACTAAAAGATGGCAAATGAGACGAAAGCGGTGGCGGAATCGGATCCGAGACAGAAGCGGTAAGCGGGAGATGCACGAAGATACCCAAGATGGAAATCCCTCTCTAGCTTTTAACCCAACTTGGGCCTAGTTTTTGTGTCTAGTTACATTACATCCATGGATGCACCTTGTCTTCAACACCGGCCTCGTCTCTTTCATCCAGACGGACGAACCACGGAGCACCCGGTAACAAGTGGTCTTCTTCTCATCGATCTGTACGTCCTCTCGACGTACTTACTGTAGAATAGAAAACAAAGACTGCGTAGGTAAGGGCACTAGTGACATCGCATGCAAGTGCTAGTGGTCTCCTCCTGAATAATAATTAGACTAAAAAAACATTTGTGTTTAGTGCATGATGATTGTTTGGGAAGTCTTTTTTTGACAGATTATGCTACGAATTTTGTGAGCGGATATTCAAAACGGCGCCGGGAGCATATGCTCCTGCCTGTAAGGACTATTTTTGCTAATGTCAAAGGCCGGAAAAAAAATCGACATGCATTTGTTCATGTCCTAATAGATGTATTTAGAACTAAAAATATGTCTAGATACATTCATTTGTCCGATAAGTATTTTCAAACGGAGTGAGTAGGTAATTTTCATGGAGAAAACATGCGACGTGTGCTAAAAACACATCTATCACTTGGAAATTTGCTTTCTAGAGCACCAAATTTGTCAATTTTCCACGTCGCAACATAAGTCATTTATTCATCTAATTTTACACGCAAAAAAGGTCACACACAAACATGCCGGAAAAATGTAAGAAAATCGGCATGCACTTGTTTGTGTCCTTTTGGATGTATGTAATTTCCATGGAGAAAACATGTGACATGTGCTAAAAACACATCTACCACTTAAAAAATTGTTTTTTAGAGCACCAAATCTTTTTTTTACATCACAACAGAAGTCGTTTATTCATCTAACTTTACACGCAAAAATGTCAGAGAAAATGTAAGCTTTTGGATGTTTGTAATTTTCATGGAGAAAACATGCGACGTTGGCTAAAAACACACTCACACTTCAAAAATTGCTTTTTAGGGCACCAAATTTTGTTTATATTTTTCACATCACAATGTAAGTGGTTCCTTCTAACTTTACACGGAAGAAAAGACACACAAATGTGTCATAGAAAAATTATGAGCTTTTGAAAGTTCTTGTTACTATTTATTTGCGAGTCAAAACTTTACCTCTATTTTGTGAGATCTATTCGCGATGCTTGAGTATGCAAAATATTGCTCTATGCATGAGTCTCCACACTTTTTACCCACAATTTCCATTGTTTTTGCTTTATGCACAACTAAGTCTTCTAGAAGTATTAAATAAATAAATAAAATACTACTCGCTCCCATTCATAATAAGTAATAAGTTGTACTAAATCAATGACAATTAATATGGATCAGAGGTAATAGGAGGAGTAAGTGTGTTTTTGTACTTCATTTAATGGTTTATCTCACCCGGTTTTTAGATACTCAGTATCAATATCAGATATACTCCTACATAATAAATGGATGTGAAGAGATAAAAGATTAGAGTGATGCAATTGAAGCGAAAAGAGCCGAAAATATAGGGGGCTCTCTCTAGTCTAGAGAGAGAAAATAGGCGCGCCCATGCGGCCGTGCCCAATAGCGTTGCTCCCTGTACCTTTCAGCTTTATAATCCCCCCCCACAAATCTCCCCACTCCCTCGCCCACCCTCGCCCTCCCCCTCCCTCAAAACTCTCTCTCCCTCCCTGAAAATTCTCCGCATACTGGGTGCCCAAGTGGTGCCGGCATCTCGCTGAGGCGAGAGAGACACAGAGAGAGATCCTCCCCTGTTCCCACTCCCCCGCCGCTCCCCCGACCCGCCCCGCCGCCGAGCCGGGAGGAGGAGGAGGAGCCGCAGCTCAGCTCAGTCCCCGACCCCGAGCTGATCGACCCGCCGGCTGCGAGATTCGGCCAGGTAGCTCCCGTTCCTGCAGAATTCCGGGTCCTTTCGCGCGCGGGGGCGGTGATCTGGGCCGCTCCAGTGGTGGAATTGTGTGTTTTGCCTTTTTCTTTCTTCGGCCGGGTTCGGCCCCGTGGGAATTTTCCATTCTGGGGGCACGAGGAGTGGTGTTTACGCCTTTTTGTCTGCTTGTCTAGTGGTTTGATCCGTCAATTGCGAGGACAAGCCCGGCCCTTTCCTCTTTTTCACCTAAATCCTTGGCTAAAACTGCCGCTGCCTGCCTGGAGTTCTTGAGCTCAAACATGTTACATGTTCAATTTAATTCTTAACTAAGCAGTATTGAATGCCTCTGCTCTGCTCAATCTGGGAAGGAAGTAATTCCAATCTGGTGGTGTCTCCAGGTTTCACAGTTGCGGCACAATAAATACATGCTTGTTTTCATGATTTTCTAAAAAAGTTTGCTCTCTTGATCGGCCTCTGGCGTTGTTTGATTGCATAATTCGAACAGTCCCGTGTGATTCAAGTAGTAGAACTCAGTGTTTTTTTCTCACAAAAAAAGTACTGTACTAGTAGTACTCAGTTCGTAATCTAACAATTTTCTTTCTTTTTGTTTGTTCTTGGCGGCATAATTCAGGGCACGACGGAGAGATGTACCGGGTGAAGAGCGAGAGCGACTGCGAGATGATGCATCAGGAGGACCAGATGGACTCGCCGGTGGGCGACGACGGCAGCAGCGGAGGGTCGCCCCACAGGGGCGGCGGGCCGCCTCTGAAGAAGGGGCCCTGGACGTCGGCGGAGGACGCCATCCTGGTGGACTACGTGAAGAAGCACGGCGAGGGGAACTGGAACGCCGTGCAGAAGAACACCGGGCTGTTCCGGTGCGGCAAGAGCTGCCGCCTCCGGTGGGCGAACCACCTCAGGCCCAACCTCAAGAAGGGGGCCTTCACCCCCGAGGAGGAGAGGCTCATCATCCAGCTCCACTCCAAGATGGGCAACAAGTGGGCTCGGATGGCCGCTCATGTAAGTGCGATGCCACGCTGATTCACTGCTTTACTCCATGTACTAGTAGTAGCAGATGCTTACCAGTAGCAAGGCATGCTCTTTGTGTGATGTTCTTGAGCCTTGCATGATTTCTTCCTACGTCATGGTCACATGGGGTTGAAAGCACCGATTTTTATTTTTTTTATCGACTGATTGTTCTGAATACTCTATAGTTTTTATGTAGTGAATTGTTCTGTTTAATTTATGTATTGGAACTGTGTTAATATTTGTGGCCTTTCCTGTTACTTGCTGTTATTGCCCTGGATGAAAGACTAACTTAAATGATTATCTAGTGCAGTTTAGGAAATAATCAAACTTGGGCTTTAAGTTGGTACATACTGTGTTCAGCTCTACTATTCTTGTTACTGAAAGCAAGTTGGCCTAACACATAAAAAGGTTGGAAATTGACGGCTACATATGTAGCCTTAAATAGGTAGTCCATTTTTGACCTTGACTGCGTTCAAGGGGGTCGCCTGCTAGCATGGCATCTATGTTGACAAATTGACTATTATTAGTTAGGGTCTATTTCAGTGTGACCAACTAGTGTTGTTTTTGTTGACAATCTAGAGCTACTAATCTTGTATGGAATATTATGACTCACAGTATTCAGTCAGTTTTTCTATCTTGTAGCATGTACACTTGCTACAATTTGGACATAAGCCCTACAATTGATCCATGTTTTTCACATCGATTCCATTGAAAAATAGGTTATCGCGTACAGCATATTACAGCACTTTATCCTGTGTTCATGATTCTTGTATTTTTTTTCCTCATGTTGTTATTATTGACTTTGTGTACCTCTTCTCAGTTGCCAGGGCGTACTGACAATGAAATAAAGAATTACTGGAACACTCGAATAAAGAGATGTCAGCGAGCCGGCTTGCCAGTATATCCTGCTAGTGTATGCAATCAATCTTCAAATGAAGATCAGCAGGGCTCCAGCGATTTCAACTGCGGCGAAAATCTTTCCAGTGACCTTCTGAATGGAAATGGTCTTTACCTGCCAGATTTTACCTGCGACAATTTCATTGCTAATTCAGAGGCTTTATCTTATGCACCACAGCTTTCAGCTGTTTCAATAAGCAGTTTGCTTGGCCAGAGCTTTGCATCCAAAAATTGCGGCTTCATGGATCCAGTAAACCAAGCAGGGATGCTGAAACAGTCTGACCCATTACTTCCTGGATTGAGCGACACCATCAATGGGGCGCTCTCCTCGGTCGATCAGTTCTCAAATGACTCTGAGAAGCTCAAGCAGGCTCTGGGTTTTGACTATCTCCACGAAGCCAACTCTAGCAGCAAGATTATTGCACCATTTGGGGGTGCACTTACTGGCAGCCATGCCTTTTTAAATGGCACCTTCTCTACTTCTAGGACCATCAATGGTCCTTTGAAGATGGAGCTCCCTTCACTCCAAGATACCGAATCTGATCCGAATAGCTGGCTCAAGTATACCGTGGCTCCTGCGATGCAGCCTACGGAGTTGGTTGATCCCTACCTGCAGTCCCCGACAGCAACCCCGTCAGTGAAATCGGAGTCTGCGTCGCCGAGGAACAGCGGCCTCTTGGAAGAGCTGCTTCATGAAGCTCAGGGACTAAGATCTGGGAAGAATCAGCAGCTTTCCGTGAGGAGTTCAAGTTCCTCTGTCAGCACGCCGTGTGATACTACGGTGGTTAGCCCAGAGTTTGATCTCTGTCAGGAATATTGGGAAGAACGTCTGAATGAGTATGCTCCATTCAGTGGTAATTCACTCACTGGATCCACCGCTCCTGTGAGCACTGCGTCGCCTGATGTTTTTCAGCTCTCCAAAATTTCTCCTGGTGGGTATATTTTTAAATTCCTCATCCTTTGTTAAGAGTGAAAATTGTTCGGGTTACTTATATGAATATCTTGTATTTGCAGCACAAAGCCCTTCGCTGGGATCTGGAGAGCAGGCAATGGAGCCTGCATACGAGCTTGGGGCTGGGGACACTTCATCTCATCCTGAAAACTTGAGGCCAGACGCATTCTTCTCCGGGAACACAACCGACTCGTCCGTCTTCAACAACGCCATAGCTATGCTCCTGGGCAACGACATGAACACGGAGTGCAAGCCTGTTTTCGGCGACGGTATCGTGTTTGATCATTCCTCGTGGAGCAACATGCCGCATGCTTGTCAAATGTCGGAGGAGTTCAAATGAGTTCAAATGAGTTCCTCACCGAGCCTCAAGCGGCGTCGAAGGAGATTCTTGGTATCCCTCACCCTGATTGTTTTGAGGAAAAATTCAGAGAAAACCTCATCGATTGTATGCGCTGCTGCGTGCTCGCCGTCGACAGGTCCTTGACGGCGTGTGCGGCTGCTACCAGATGTGCTCTCCATGCAACTAAGCCCCCTTTTCCCCAATAAAGTTGGTGGAGATAAGCCGGTTATCTATTTTTTGTTTGTTTGTTTCGAATTAGAGAACCCTTTTTTGTCATCTAAATGGCATTTATTTGAACAATGTAAGATCAGTTACTGCTTTTCTGGCGTACCCTCTCTTATTGAACATTTCCCCCCAATATGTCAATCAATAGCAGCATTTTTTTTCTTCTCGCGGCAGCATTTTGTTTGTGGGCTGGGTTCGGCTTGGTCTATTAACTTTGACAAATCTAAGACAAGTAATTCGGGACCGAGGGAGTATTGCTCATCAAGCGCTCAAGCTGTTGGCTATTTAGTTACAGACGTAGTAAATTGTCTCTATTCTTGGCTGCCGATTCAAGTCTGGCTGGCCTACAAACAAACGTCTGAAACATGCGCTGTCGTGTTTGCCAGCTACTACAGAGCATAGTAGCTAAAACTTGGTGATGTTCTCTGTCGACCCATTTGCCGGAGAAAACAGAGGGGCAGGGAGGGCACACACTATTTATGTGCCGGCGACGTGCCGTGGATGCTCCGGCCCTGGTAGAACGGAGACGCCGCGCACAACGCGCGCGATGTGCACGGCATGACTCGCGTGTGGGTCTCTCTGCCCGTGTCCGCGACGCACGCTTCGGGGGCTCCCCCCTCTCTGCGCATACGGTGCCACGATTAATCAATACACGCATGTGCGGATGTGTCTAGATTGTCTTCCCAATGGATAGAGCCTAAAAAAAAAAATTGTGGTTGGATGGTTAGGTGAACAGTGATATTTTCAGTCCATCAGATTTAAGTCTTGCTGCTCGCATTTATTTTGAATTTATTGCTTGTGTCTGTACTAAGAGCAATTCCAATGGGGCGACCCAAACGGACGGCGATTTCGTCCGTTTGAGTTGGCCGTCCGCTCGCCGTCCGCCCTCTTTTAGATTTGGGTCGGCAACACGCCCAACGCGCCGACCCATATCTGCCGGCGTGGCCGCCCAGTATTACATTGATTTGCATTCAAACATATTGTTTAAAAAAATAGTTTATCGATACAAATAAAAATAGTATAGTTTTACAAGCCGGATACAAAATGAAAATATTTCACATAGTTTTACAAACGAATAAAAGAAGATACATCTATTGGTTGCCAACATGAGCATACATATACTCAACCAAATCATTTTGCAGCTGCACGTGAGTTTCCCAATCACGCATGTCTTCATGAAATTGGGTGAACTGTTCAAACGTTGCCGCTACTCCATGCTCAGGCACATCATTCTCACCCTGAAACCAAAAGCCTTGATCGTATAGACATTCCGGGCGCTCGTCTTCTACGATCATATCGTGCATGATCACACAAGCAGTCATCACCTGCTACCGTTTCTGCGTGCTCCAGGTATTAGTAGGATACTGAACGATGCCCCTATCGAGATTGCAAAACACCAAAGGCACGCTCGACATCCTTCCTAGCACTCTCTTGCTCTTGGGCAAATCTTTTTCTCTTCTCTCCGACAGGGTTGTGTATTGTCTTGACAATAGTGGTCCACTGAGGATAGATACCGTCACCCAGGTAGTACCCTTTGTCGTAGTTGTGGCCGTTGATAGTAAAGTTCACCAGTGGACTGTTGCCTTCGGCAAGCCTAGCAAACACCGGCGAGCGCTGAAGCACATTGATATCATTATGTGATCCAGCCATGCCAAAGAAAGAGTGCCAGATCCAGAGATCTTGAGACGCCACGATATCTAGTATGATAGTGCAAGCCCTGACATGGCCCTTGTACTGCCCTTGCCATGCAGAAGGACAGTTCTTCCACTCCTAGTGCATGCGGTCTATGCTGCCAAGCATCCCTGGGAAGCCCCTTCTGGCATTCATAGCCAACAAACGAGATGTATCTTCAGCCGTCGGCTCTCTCAAGTACTCAGGGCAAAAAACAACAATAACAGACTTGCAGAACTTATACATGGACTCTAGGCATGTAGACTCGCTCATACAGACGTACTCGTCAATGAGATCACCGGGCACTCCGTATGCAAGCAACCGGATGGCGGCAGTGCATTTCTGATAAGATCATAAGAGGAGAAACCAATCTTGCCGACGGCATCGTCTTTGCACTCGAAATAGTCATCATAACCGACCACCCCCTCTCTAATACAGTTGAAAACATGCCTACTCATACGGAAACGGCGACGTAATTTTTGATGTTTGAACAATGGGTTTATTGTATCAAAGTAGTCTTTCCAGAGAAGGAAATGCCCGCTCTCTCGGTTGCGATTCAATGCAGGAAGGTGGCCCGGAATGGAGCCGCGGAACAACGGCCGCTGGTTGTCGAGGTGGTGCAGGACCAACACAGGAGCCAATATCTCCTCCTCGTTATCGGACGACGAATCGTCGGAGTCGCAAAGGAAATTGTGGAAAAAAACTCGTCGGTGGAGTCCATTTCGTACCTTGGCAAACTGTCGAACAACTTGCGGGCGTCGAAGAAGGAGACGCCGGCGAGGGGAGTTGCGGCGCGCACGGACTAGCTAGCTGCACTGCCGGCGTCCAACGAGCTTGCTGGTCGGATGAGGCGGCTTCTTACGCGCGGGCGGCTGTGCGTTGGGGGGAGCGGCGGTGGGAAATAGTTTTCTCCCGGCGGCAAAACGGCGGTGACGGGTGACATGGGAGGGGGTGGGCGGCGTTGCTGGGCGGATGTGGGGGCGGCGACAGCTGGCTGAGTTACCGGCAAAAATGGGCGGCGGCGGCGGCGACAAAGGAGGCGGACGAGGGCTGCTATTGGCTGGGGGCGAGAGGGGAGGCCAATGTGCCACCGACCAGCGGGCCCGGGGAGAGGAGAAGGCGAGCGTGCGCACAAATCCGGTGCAAAAATAGGCTGGGAATGGGTCGCACGCGAATGAAAAGCGGACGCGCGTCCGTTTGGGTCGGCGCATTGGGTCGCCTTTTGTGTCCGCGCCGATCCAAACGGACGGCGGTGGACGAAATGGGTCGCCCCATTGGAGTTGCTCTAAAGTTTAAAAGGGGGATAAAACCTTCCTTGAAGGCGTTCACATCCCTGCATAGCCCGTCACCAGCACTACCGTTCCGCTCGCAAATCGCCGCCACCACGCTCACGGCCGGCGACACCCACCTCGCCAAACCGCCATCGCTTGCACCACCGATCGCCGCTCACCAATCGTCGACGGCCCCCATCACGGTTGCTTGTCCTGCTACGCTAGTTGCAACATCAGACGCGCTAAGTTCCAGCCGTATGACAGTTGCAACATCGGGTGCCTCTCGCTCCAGCTCGTTGTGTGTCAGTTGCAGCTCGCCGTCGTATTGGTTCCATCTTGCTCCCGTGCCAGCTGCAGCATTGGGCACAACTCTAGTTGCAGCTCGTTGTCGTCCTCATAGCATCCTCGATGGTCGGTTCCAACTCCTTGTGAAGGCCGTCGTAGCACGCTTCACCGTCGTACCAACTCTCCGCATGAGCCATAGCACCTGCTAGTGGCTGGTTGCAGCTCTCGGTTGTGCTCGGCGTAGCACTCTGGTAGCAGGTTACAGCATCTCAGTGTCGCCCCTCGCACGGGTCGTAGCATCGCTAGAGGCTACTTCTATGTCTCGGTGGTGCTGATACATCTCCAACGTATCTATAATTTTTAATTGTTCCATGTTGTTATATTATTAATCTTGGATGTTTTACAATCATTTTCTAGCAACTTTATATTATTTTTTGGGACTAATCTATTGACATAGTGCCAAGTGTCAGTTGCTGTTTTTTGCTCGTTTTTTACTTTGTAGAATATCAACACCAAACGGAGTCCAAATGCAACTAAACTTTTCGGAGAATTTTTTGCTCACAAGAGACCCAGTGAGCCCAGGAGGTGCACCAGAGGGCCCCGTGGGGCCCACAAGACACCAAGGCGCGCCAGGAGGTCCAGGCGCGCCCTCATGACTAGTGGGGCCCACGGGAGTCCCCTATTAACCTACTGCCTAGTGCCAGTTTCTATTTTTTCCTTGTTTTTGACCTTCGCAAAAAAGGAATATCAAACGGAGTTCAATCAAGCTGAAACTTTATGATGATTTTTTATGGACCAAAAGAAGCCCACAAAGTGCCGGAGATTGACCAGAAGAGCCACGAGGTAGCCATAAGGGTGGGGGCGCGCCCACCCCCCAGGGCGCGCCCTCCTACCTTGTGGTCGCCCTGTGGGTCCTCCTGACTTGTCCCCGACGCCAAAGATTCCTATAAATACTGAAACCTCCGAAAATAAACCTAGATCGGGAGTTCCGCCACCGCAAGCCTCTGTAGCCACGGAAAACCAATCGGGAGCCCGTTCCGGCACCCTGCCGGAGGGGGAAACCATCACCGGTGGCCATCTTCATCATCCCAGCGGTTGATGTCTACTACGCAACTTTATTCTTGTAGACACGTGTTGGGCCTCCAAGCGGAGAGTTTTGTAGGACAGTAGTAATTTCCCCTCAAGTGGATGACCTATCCGTAGGAGGTGTAGGATGAATATGTGCTCTCTCAAACAACCATGCAACCAAATAATAAAATGTCTCTTGTGTCCCCAACACACCCAATACAATGGCAAATTGTATAGGTGCACTAGTTCGGCAAAGAGATGGTGATACAAGTGTAATATGGATAGTAGATATGAGTTTTTGTAGTGCGAACAATAGAAAACAGCAAGGTAGCAAGCAACAAAAGTGAGCACAAACGGTATTGCAATGCTTGAAAACAAGGCCCAGGGTCCGTACTTTCGCTAGTGCAATCTCTCAACAATACTAATATAATTGGATCATATAACCATCCCTCAAAGTGCGATGAAGAATCACTCCAAAGTTCCTATCTAGCGGAGAACGTAAGAAGTTTTTGTAGCTATCCTTTCCGATCGATCTATCAAGAGTTCGTACTAACATAACATCAAGTTATTCTTTTTGATCGATCTATCAAGAGTTCGTACTATGATAACACCAAAACATATTCAGATTTATAATACTCAATCCAACGCAAAGAACCTCAAAGAGTGCCCCAAGATTTCTATCGGAGAAACAAAGACAAGAACGTGCATCAACCCCTATGCATAGATTACCCCAATGTCACCTCAGGAATCCGCAAGTTGAGTGCCAAAACATATATCGAGTGAATCAATACGATGCCCCATTGTCACCATGAGTATTCAATTGCAAGACATATATCAAGTGTTCTCGAATCCATAAAAGTATTCAATCCAAAGAATTCTCAAAGGGAAAACTCAATTCATCACAATATAGAGAGGGAAAAACACCATATGATCCGACTATATTAACAAAGCCCGCGATACATCAAGATTATGAATCTCAAGAACACGAGAGAGAGAGAGAGATTAAACACATAGCTACTGGTACAAAGCCTCAGCCCCGAGGGTGGACTATTCCCTCCTCTTCATGGTGTCCGCCGGGATGATGAAGATGGCCACCGGCGATGATTTCCCCCTCCGGCGGAGTGCCGGAAAGGGCTCTAGATTGGATCTCGTGGAGTACAGAGCCTTGCGGCGACAGAACTTCTGATCTAGGTCTACCCCGAAGGGTTTCGGAATATTTGTGAATTTATAGGGTAAAGATGCGGTGCGGGAGGCCATCGAGGTGGGCACAACCCACCTGGGCGCGCTAGGGGGGCCTGGCGCACCCTGGTGGGTTGTGCCCCCCTCGGGGCACCCCCCAGGTGCTGCTTCGGCCCATTGGGTGTCTTCCGACCCATAAACGTTCTCCAAAAAGTTTTGCGGTGTTTGGACTCCGTTTGATATTGATTTCCTGCGATGTAATAAACATGTAGAAAACAACAACTGGCACTTGGCACTGTTTCAATAGGTTAGTCCCAAAAAATGATATAAAATGACTATAAAATGATTGTAAAATATCCAAGAATGATAATATAACAGCATGGAACAATAAAAACTTATAGATACGTTGGAGACGTATCAACATCCCCAAGCTTAATTCATGCTCGTCCTCGAGTAGGTAAATGATAAAAACATATTTTTATGTGGAATGCTACCTATCATGTCATATCATATTCTTTTCTTTATGGCATGGACATTTGGACTTTTATATGGTTCAAAGCAATAGCCTAGGATTGACATGAGATTTAATACTTAAGCATATCAACAAGCAACCATGTCTTTAAGAATATCAAATGCTAAAGAATGTTATCCCTAAAAAATCATATAGTCTGGTCATGCTCTATCTTCCCAACTCAAAGTATAAATCATGTACTACCCTTATGTCAGCCAAGCAATTGGTTCATACTTTTTAACGCGCTTCAGCATTTTCAACTCTCACGCAATACATGAGCGCAAGCCATGGATATAGCAATATAGGTGGAATAGAATGCGGTGGTAGTAGACAAAAGAAGGGAAGAAAGTCTCACATCAACTAGGCAAACTAATGGACTATGTAGATGTCCATCAAGCGATATCAATGTGAGGAGTAGGGATTGCCATGCAACAGATGCACTAAGGGCTATAAGTGTATGAAAGCTCAATATGAAACTAAATGGGTATGCATCAAAGTCTACTATAGAAAATTCCCACTAGTATATGAAAGTGACAACATAGGAGACTCTCTTTATGGAAAAACATGGTGCTACTTTGAAGCACAAGTGTGGTATTTGCATGCCCCTTCTCTTGTTTCTTTCATTCATCATTTTTTTTTCCTTTTTTCCTTTTTTTCTTTTAGTCTGGAGTCTCATCCCGACTTGTGGGGGGAATCATGGTCTCCATCATCCTATCATCATCGGGACATGCACTAATAATGGATAATGATGATCATCACACTTCTTTTACTTATAACTCAAAAGAAATAAAAATTACAACTCGATACCTATAACATAATATGACTCTATATGATGAAAATGAATGCTCAAGTCAACTATATGATGGAAGTGCATGGCAATATAACTCGGAATG
Source organism: Secale cereale (assembly GCA_902687465.1). Taxonomy (NCBI): domain Eukaryota; kingdom Viridiplantae; phylum Streptophyta; class Magnoliopsida; order Poales; family Poaceae; genus Secale; species Secale cereale. Next base: position 781,849,840 of record LR738711.1, read on the forward strand.
GCTATGGAAATGCCATAATAGATAGGTATGGTGGCTGTTATGAGGAACGTATAATAAAGTTTATGCACCGGCGAAAGTTGCGAGGCACGAGAGAGGCTAGCAATTATGAAATGGTGAGAGTGCGTATAATCCATGGACTCACATTAGTCATAAAGAACTCATATACTTATTGCAAAAGTTTATTAGCCCTCGAAGCAAAGTAATACTACGCATGCTCCTAGGGGGGAGGTTGGCCGGAGTTAACCATCGCGCGCCCCCCGACCTTCACACAAAGATAGGACAATCAAGGATAAATTGTGCTCCAACTTCCCGGCATAACGAGAGACTATACATGCATGCTTCGGGAATCACAAACCTTAACACAAATATCTTACTAAAGCATAATTACTCATTAACATGACTCACATATCATATCATCATGTCTCAAAACTATTACAAGGAATCAAGTTTATTTTGTCCAATGATCTTCATGAAAGTTTTTATTATATCCTTCTTGGATATCTATCACTTTGGGACTAATTTTCATGTGTTGCTTTTGATAAGCTCAAACAAATATAAGTGAAGAACATGAGCATAATTTTTCTTTCTCTCAAAATAATCTAAGTGAAGCAAGAGAGAATTTATTTAAAAATACTAAAGCACACCGTGCTCAAAAATATATAAGTCTAGCACTATAGCAATGGTGCTAGAAAAGAGCTTCGTTGACGGGATGTGAATACCGCTTATCTAGCTTCTTTGGCAACTATTTGGGGGCCCTATTTTATTTAAAAACTTTCAGATTAAAGTGTTTTATTAAAACAAAAAGCAAACAAAATAAAATGGCATATCAAGAATAGCACATCTCATGTGAAGAAACAAAAACTTAGGATCAACCGATACTAACCGATAATTGTTGATGAAGAAAGGTGGAATGCCTACCGGGGCATCCCCAAGCTTGGATGCTTGAGACTACTTGAAATATTATCTTGGGATGCCTTGGGCATCACCAAGCTTGAGCTTTTGTGTCTCCTTAATTTTTCTCATATCGCGGTTTCCCTAAATCTCAAAAGCTTCATCCACACAAAACTCAACAAGAACTCGTGAGATAATTTGTCATCCTCTACTGTAGCAAATCACTAAAATTATTATTCAACATTGAATACTTAATGCCTCTGTATATTTAATACTCATATCCTCAAATAGAATCATTAAACGCGCAAACAAATGCAAACATACCAACAATCTGTCAAAACAATACCGTCTGTAAAGAGTGGAATTGTTCTCATACTTCCCTACCTCTACAAATTCTGAAACATTACCACATTAAAGATAACTTATTCAGTCTAACTTTGTAAAAATTTCAAGATTTTATCACGTCTTGACTATCGAGAAGAATTCAAACAATGATAGAAAACTTTTTGTTTTCAAACAACAACATATAAACTTGCAAAATAAGCCTGGTAAAGGCTATCCTTGGCACTTTTATTGAAATAAATATGAAAAACATTATTATAAATACCAGCAAGCAAATCCTAACAAAATAAAATGACGCTCCAAGTAAAACTCATATCATGTGACGAATGAAAACATAGCTCCAAGTGAGGTTACCGATAATGTTGGAGACGAAAGAGGGGATGCCTTCCGGGGCATCCCCAAGCTTAGTTGCTTGGATCTTCCTTGAATATTACCTTGGGGTGCCTTGGGAATCCCCAATCTTAGGGTATTTTCACTCCCTGTTCTCCTCATATCGATATCTCACCCATGACTTGAAAACTTCAATCACACAAAACTTAACAAAACTTTGTGAGATGGGTTAGTATGATAAAATAAATCATTCACTTTGGGTACTGACAAATACAAGATTCATAATTGTTCTCACACAATTATTATTGTAGCATATCATTTCTACAATTTATATTGATCAATATAAGCCATAGAAACTAGAAAACAAGCAAACTATGCATTGAAAACAAAATTTGTCAAAAATAGAACAGTCTGTAATGATCTGAACATTCACCATACTTATGCAACTCTAAAAATCTTGTAAAAAATATGAACATGTGAACAATTTGTATATTAATCTTCTGCAAAAAGAATCAACTTAAAAGTACTCTTCTGTTGAAAATGAGAATGTTTCTCGTGAGCACACAAGTTTCTGTCGTTCAGCAAAATCAAATCTACTATCACCCAACATGATCTTAAGGCCATGCTTGGCACTTTATTGAAAAAAAATCTATAAAACATGATTAATGCAGTAGCATAATCATGTGAACACACAAAAACAGTAGGTATAAGTGTTGGGTTGTCTCCCAACAAGCGCTTTTCTTTAATGCCTTTTAGCTAGGCATGATGATTCCAATGATGCTCACATAAAAGATATGATTTGAAACACAAAGAGAGCATAATGAAGAATATGACTAGCACATTTAAGTCTAACCCACTTCCTATGCATAGGGATTTTTTGAGCAAACAAATTATGGGAGCAAGAATCAACTAGCATAGGAAGACAGAACAAGCAAAACTTTAAGATTTTCAACACATAGAGAGGAAACTTGATATTCTTGAGATAAGTAAATGCATATGTTCCTCTCTCATAATAATTTTCAGTAGCATCATTAATTAATTCAACAATATAACCATCACATAAATCATTCTTTTCATGAGGCATAAGCATAGAAGTTTTGCTACTCTCCACATAAGAAAATCTATTCTCATGAATAGTAGTGGGAGCAAACTCAACAAAATAACTATCATGAGATTGAAAATTAAAGTCATGATGACAAGTTTCATGGTTATCATTATTCAATATAGCATACATGTCATCACCATAATCATCATATATAGGAACTTTGTTGTCATAATCAATTGCAACCTCCTCCAAAATAGTGGATACATCATTAAATAAAGTCATGACCTCTCCAAATCCACTTTCATCAATATAATCATCATAAATAGGAGGCATGCAATCATCATAATAAATTTTCTCATCAAAACTTGGGGGGCTAAAAATATCATATTCATCAAATATAGCATCCCCAAGCTTTTGTCTTTGCATATCATTAGCATCATGGATATTCAAAGAATTCATACTAACAACATTGCAATCATGCTCATCATTCAAATATTTTGTGCCAAACATTTATTGACTTCTTCTTCTAACAACTGAGCACAATTTTCCGATCCATCATTTTTAAGAAAGATATTATAAAGATGATCAATAATATGATGCAACCTCAATTCCATTTTTTAGTTTTCTTTTACAAAACCAAACTAGTGATAAAACAAGAAACTAAAAGATTCGATTGCAAGATCTAAAGATATACCTTCAAGCACTCACCTCCCCGGCAACGACGCTAGAAAAGAGCTTGATGTCTACTATGCAACTTTATTCTTGTAGACACGTGTTGGGCCTCCAAGCGCAGAGTTTTGTAGGATAGTAGCAATTTTCCCTCAAGTGGATGACCTAAGGTTTATAAATCCGTAAGGGGTGTAGGATGAATATGTGCTCTCTTAAACAACCCTGCAACAGAATAATAAAAAGTCTCTTGTGTCCCCAACACACCCAATACAATGGCAAATTGTATAGGTGCACTAGTTCGGCGAAGAGATGGTGATACAAGTGTAATATGGATAGTATATATGAGTTTTTGTAGTGCGAACAATAGAAAATAGCAAGGTAGCAAGCAACAAAAGTGAGCACAAACGGTATTGCAATGCTTGAAAACAAGGCCTAGGGTCCGTACTTTTGCTAGTGCAATCTCTCAACAATACTAATATAATTGGATCATATAACCATCCCTCAAAGTGCGATGAAGAATCACTCCAAAGTTCCTATCTAGCGGAGAACGTAAGAAGTTTTTGTAGCTATCCTTTCCGATCGATCTATCAAGAGTTCGTACTAACATAACATCAAGTTATTCTTTCTGATCGATCTATCAAGAGTTCGTACTATGATAACACCAAAACATATTCAGATTTATTATACTCAATCCAATGCAAAGAACCTCAAAGAGTGCCCCAAGATTTCTACCGGAGAAACAAAGACAACAACGTGCATCAACCCCTATGCATAGATTACCCCAATGTCACCTCGGGAATCCGCAAGTTGAGCGCCAAAACATATATCAAGTGAATCAATATGATACCCCATTATCACCACGAGTATTCAATTGCAAGACATATATCAAGTGTTCTCAAATCCATAAAAGTATTCAATCCAAAAAATCTCAAAGGGAAAACTCAAATCATCACAAGATAGAGAGGTGAAAACACCATATGATCCAACTATATTAACAAAGCCCCCGATACATCAAGATCGTGCCATCAAGAACACGAGAGAGAGAGAGAGAGAGAGAGAGAGAGAGAGAGAGAGAGATACAACACATAGCTACTGGTACATACCCTCAGCCCCGAGGGTGGACTAGTCCATCCTCATCATGGTGGCCGCCGGGATGATGAAGATGGCCACCGGTGATGATTTCCCCCTCCGGAGGAGTGCCGTAAATGGCTCTAGATTGGATCTCGTGGAGTACAGAGCTTTGCGGCGGCGGAACTTCTGATCTTGGTCTACCCCGAAGTGTTTCAGAATATTTGTGAATTTATAGGGTAAAGAGGCGGTGCAGGAGGCCATCGAGGTGGGCACAACCCACCTGGGCGCGCCAGGGGGCCTGGCGCGCCCTGGTGGGTTGTGCCCCCTTCGGGGCACCCCCAAGGTGCTGCTTCAGCCCATTGGGTGTCTTCTGGCCCATAAAAATTCTCCAAAAAGTTTCGCGGTGTTTGGACTCCGTTTGATATTGATTTCCTGCGATGTAAAAACCATGCAGAAAACAGCAACTGGCACTTGGCACTATGTCAATAGGTTAGTCCCAAAAAATGATAAAATGACTATAAAATGATTGTAAAACATCCAAGAATGATAATATAACAACGTGGAACAATAAAAAAATTATAGATACGTTGGAGACGTATCAGCGGTATCCATGATGAGGAGGGAGTAGTTTACCCTCGGATCTGAGGGTATGTACCAGTAGTATGCGTTTGATCTCTCTCTCTCTCTCTCTCTCTCTCTCTCTCTCTCTCTCTCTCTCTCTCTCTCTCTCTCTCTCTCTCTCTCTCTCTCTCTCTCTCTCTCTCTCTCTCTCTCTCTCTCTCTCTCTCTCTCTCGCTCGTGTTCTTGATTTGGCATGATCTTGATGTACCGTGAGCTTTGCTATTATAGCTGGATCTTACGATGTTTCTCCCCCTCTACCTTCTTGTAATGGATTGAGTTTTCCCTTTGAAGTTATGTTATCGGGTTGAGTCTTTAAGAATTTGAGAACACTTGATTTATGTCTTGCATGTGCTTATCTGTGGTGACAATGGGATATTCACGCGATCCACTTGATGTATGTTTTGGTGATCAACTTGCGGGTTCAGTGACCTTGTGAACTTATGCATAGGGGTTGGCACACATTTTTGTCTTGACTCTCCGGTAGAAACTTTGTGCACTCTTTGAAGGTATTTGTGTTGGTTTGAATGGATGAATCTGAGATTGTGTGACGCATGTCATATAATCAAACCCGCGAATACGTGTGCTGAAAATGGAGTATCTAGGTGACATTAGGGTTTTGGTTGATGTGTGTCTTTAGGTGACATTAGGGCTGTTTGTGACACTTATAGGAATAGCCCAATAGATCGATGAGGAAGAATAATTTTGAGGTGGTTTCGTACCCTACAATAATCTCTTTGTTTGTTCTCCGCTATTAGTGACTTTGGAGTGACTCTTTGTTGCATTTTGAGGGATTGTTATATGACCCAATTATGTTATCATTGTTGAGAGAACTTGCACTAGTGAAAGTATGAACCCTAGGCCTTGTTTCTAATCATTGCAATACCGTGTGTGCTCACTTTCATCATTTGTTACCTTGCTGTTTTTATATTTTCAGATTACAAAAACCTATATCTACCATCCAAATTACACTTGTATCACCATCTCTTCGCCGAACTAGTGCACCTATACAATTTACCATTGTATTGGGTGTGTTGGGGACACAAGAGACTTTTTAATTTTTATCATTTGGTTGCAGGGTTGTTTGAGAGATACCATCTTCATCCTACGCCTCCCATGGATTGATAAACCTTAGGTCATCCACTTGAGGGAAAATTGCTACTGTCCTACAAAACTATGCGCTTGGAGGCCCAACACGAGTCTACAAGAAGAAGGTTGTGTAGTAGACATCAAGCTCTTTTCTGGCGCCGTTGCCAGGGAGGTGAGTGCTTGAAGGTATATCTTTAGATCTTGCAATTGAATCTTTTAATTTCTTGTTTTATCACTAGTTGGTTTTATAAAATAAAACTACAAAAAATGGAATTGAGGTTGCCTCATATTATTCATCTCTATAATGTCTTTCGTGAAAATGATGGAAATGAAAATGGTGCTCCATTGATAGAGGAAGAAGTCAATAAAATGTTTGGCACTAAAATTTTCAATGATGAGCATGATTGCAATGTTGTTAGTATGAATTCTTTGAATATCCATGATGCTGATGATATGCAAAGCCACAAGGTTGGGGATGCTATGTTTGATGTTAATGATATTTTTAGTCCCCCAAGTTTTGATGAGCAAATTTATTATGATGAAAGCATGCCTCCTATTTATGATGATTATTGTGATGACATGTATGCTATAAAGAATAATGATAACCATGAAACTTGTCATCATGATTTTAATCAAGTACTACATGATAGTTATTTTGCTGAATTTGCTCCTCCCACTACTATGAATGAGAAGAATTTTGCTTATATGGAGAGTAGTAAAATTTCTATGCTTATGCATCGTGAAAAGAGTGCTTCATGTGATAGATATATTGTTGAATTCATTCATGATGCTACTGAAAATTATTATGAGAGAGGAACATATGTTGTAGGTATTGCAATAATATCAAATTTCCTCTCTATGCGTTGAAAATCTTGAAGTTGTGCTTGTTTTGCCTTCCTATGCTAGTTGATTCTTGTTCCCATACATTTTTTGCTCACAAAATCCGTATGCATAGGAAGTAGGTTAGACTTAAATCTACTTTCCATATGATTCATTATGCTCTTATTGCGTTTCAATTCTTTACTTCTATGTGAGCATCATTGAAATCATCATGCCTAGCTAAAAAGGCGTTAAAGAAAAGCGCTTGTTGGGAGACAACCCAATACTTTTACCTTCGGTTTTTGTGTGTTCATGTGATTAAGAAATCATTTTTATAGCTTTTGTTTCAATAAAGTGACAAGTAAAGCCTTTGGGATAGTGTTGATGATGGTTGATTTGATTCTGTGCAGAAACAGAAAGTTTTTCCTCGAGTGCAGAAAATTCAATAAATCACTGGAATGTGATAATTATATGAAACGCATTATTTATATAAAAATTGCCTATGTTGTCCTAATTTTTCAGAATTTTTAGAGTTCCAGAAGTATGGTGGTTGTCCACATTACTACAGACTGTTCTGTTAATAACAGATTCTGTTTTTCATGTGTTGTTTGCCTATTTCGATGAATCCATGAGTAGTATTGGTGGGTATGAACCATGGAGAAGTTGGAATACAATAGATATAACACCAATATGAATTTAGAATGAGTTCACAACAGTACCTTAGTGGTTGTAGGATCGAAGAAGTATGTCTAGAGGGGGGGTGATTAGACTACTTGACAATATAAAAAATCTGCCTTTTGGTTGTGCAAAGTTTTAGGCAGTTTTACAATTAAGATCAAGTCAAGTAACACACTACACATGCAATTCTAGAGTATGGGCAGCGGAAAGTAAATTGCATATATAGTAAAGAGAGGTGGAGAAGATCAAACGCAGTTTGGTGACACGGAGATTTTTGTCGTGGTTCCGATAGGTGGTGCTATCGTACATCCACGTTGATGGAGACTTCAACCCACGGAGGGTAACGGCTGCGCGAGTCCACGGAGGGCTCCACCCACGAAGGGTCCACGAAGAAGCAACCTTGTCTATTCCATCATGGCCTACGCCCACGGAGGACTAGCCTTACTCGGGGTAGATCTTCACGAAGTAGGCGATCTCCTTGCCCTTACAAACTTCTTGGTTCAACTCCACATCTCAAAGACGGAGGCTCCCAAGCGACACCTAACCAATCTAGGAGGCACCACCCTCCAAAAGGTAATAGACGGTGTTGATGATGATGAACTCCTTGCTCTTGTGCTTCAAATGATAATCTCCCCAACACTCAACTCTCCTCACTGATATGGCTATGGTGGAAGAAAGGATTGAGTGGAAAGCAACTTGGGAAGACTAGAAATCAAGTTTCATATGGTAGGAATGGAATGGCTTGATCTCAACACAAGGGTAGGTGGTTCACTTCTCAGAAAGTGTATGGTAGAAGTGGTGGTACTTTCTGATGGCTCTCCTCACGAATGAAGAGGGGGTGGAGGGGTATATATAGCCTCCACACAAAATCCAACCGTTACACACACATTTGACCAATCTCGGTGAGACCGAAGTTAAAACTCGGTCAGACCGAAAGTTCAAATATAGTGAACGTTGGGATTTTTGGTGGGACCGAAAATACCATCTCGGTGTGTCCGAAGTGAGTCAAAGGTTGGAGCTTGCCATCTCGGTGAGACCGAAAGTAACAACTCGGATATTCCGAAGTGATGTCAATTGGTTACAGAAGGTTGGCAGTCCATTTTCGGTGAGACCAAAACTCAGAATCGGATGGACCGAGAAATTAGGGTTTGGAAGAATAACTGATGTGGTTCATCTCGGTGGGACTGAGTTTGCAGAATCGGTTTGTCCGAGATTACTTATGAGTGTGTTAAGTAGTGAAGAGTGCTGATAGTTGAGGGAGCTAGATCACCAAGCACTTGAGCAACTAGATCATTAACACAACCTCATCCCCTTTTAATAGTATTGGCTTTTCCTATGGACTCAATGTGATCTTTGATCACTAAACCAAAAATAGAGTCTTGAGCTTTTGCCAATGCTTGTCTTAGCATTTTGAGGGGTCCACTTCTTCAGACATTTCCATACCCATATCATCGAACTTTTCTGAAATGATTCTCAAGTAAATATTAGTTCAATGATATATATGTTGTTATTAATTACCAAAACCACCCGGGGAGCAAATGTGCTTTTAGTGGTGATTTGCTTCCTTACACTAACGGAGCTCAGAAGATTTTCTGTTGAGTTTTTTGTTGTGAAGTTTTCAAGTTTTGGGTAAGGATTTGATGGACTATGGAATAAGGAGTGGCAAGAGCCTAATCTTGGGGATGCCCAAGGCAGCCGAATGTAATATCCAAGGACAACCAAGAGCCTAAGCTTGTGAATGCCCCGGGAAGGTATCCCCTTTTTCGTCTTCGTCTAACAATAACTTTACTTGAGGCTATATTTTTATTAACCACATGATATATGTTTTGCTTGGAGCGTCATTTTATTTTGTTTAGATTTTCTTGCTGTTATTAGAATAAGTTTTAGTATCTTTTGTTTCAATAAAAAAGACAAGTATAGCCTTTACCATGCTTATTTTACAAGAATATATGTTGCTGTTCGAAAACAGAAAGTTTTCTATCATTGTCTGAATTCTTCTGGATAGTCAGAAGGTGATAAAAATCTTGAATTTTTTACAAAGTTAGCATGAATAAATTCTCTGTATCATGGTGATTTTTCAGAATTTTTAGAGCTAGGGAAGTATGAGAACAATTGCACTCTTTACATATTGTCCTGTTTAGATAGATTGCTGTTATGTTTGCATTGTTTGCATGTTTAATGATTCTATTTGAGGATAAGAGTATTAAATATGTAGAGGCATTTAGTATGCAATGTTTAATTATAATTTTAGTGATTTTCTACAGTATGGAATGATAAGGTTTTGAGTTGATTTATACAAACTTATCTCACGAGTTCTCGTTGAGTTTTGTGTGGATGAAGTTTTTGAGATTTAGGGAAACCAAGACATGAGAAGAATTAAGGAGACACAAAATCTCAAGCTTGGGGATGCCCAAGGCATCCCATGTTAATATTTCAAGAAGTCTCAAGCAGCTAAGCTTGGGGATGCCCCGGTTGGCATCCCACCTTTCTTCATCAACAATTATCGTTTAGTATCGGTTTAGCCTAAGTTTTTGCTTCTTCACATGATATGTGCTATCCTTGCAATGTCATTTTATTTTGTTTTTCTTGCTGTTTGAATGAAGTACTTAAGATCTGAAATTTCAACTCCGAGATGCTTGCACCAGCCATACATGGATCGTTGGAGCTTGCACACTTTGTTAGCACCTTTAGGATTGACAAAACCTTCTAGTTGCATCATATACAACTCTTCTTTAAGAAATCCATTAAGGAATGCAGTTTTGACATCCATTTGCCAGATTTCATAAAATGCGGCAATTGCTAAGATGATTCGGACAGACTTAAGTATCGCTACGAGTGAGAAAATATCATAGTAGTCAACACCTTGAACTTGTCAAAAACCTTTCGCAAGAAGTCAAACTTTGTAGACAGTGATTTTACCATCAGCGTATGTCTTCCTCTTGAAGATCCATTTATTCTCTATGGTTTGCCGATCATCGGGCAAGTCCACCAAAGTCCGCACTTTGTTCTCATACATGGATCCTATCTCAGATTTCATGGCCTCAAGCCATTTATCGGAATCTGGGCTCATCATAGCTTATTCACAGTTTGTAGGTTTGTCATGGTCTAGTAACATGCCTTTCAGAACCGGATTACCATACCACTCTAGTGCGGAACATGCTCTGGTTGACCTAAGAAGTTCGGTAGTAACTCGATCTGAAGTTTCATGATCATCATCATTAGCTTCCTCTCTAGTTGGTGTAGGCATCACGGGAACAGTTTCATGTGATGAACTACTTTCCTATTCGAGATAAGGTACAATTACCTCATCAAGTTCTACTTTCCTCCCACTCACTTCTTTCGAGAGAAACTCCTTCTCTAGAAAGGATCCATTCTCAGCAACAAAAATCTTGCCTTCGGATCTATGGTAGAAGGTGTACCCAACAGTTTCTTTTGGGTATCCTATGAAGACGCACTTCTCGGATTTGGGTTTGAGTTTATCAGGCTGAAGCTTTTTCACATAAGCATCACAACCCCAAACTTTAAGAAACGACAGCTTTGGTTTCTTGCAAAACCATAGTTTATACGGTGTCATCTCAACGGATTTAGACGGTGCCCTATTTAACGTGAATGCAGTTGTCTATAATGCATAACCCCAAAACAATAATGGTAAATCGGTAAGAGACATCGTAGAATGCGTCATATCCAATAGAGTACGGTTATGACGTTTGGACACACCATTATGTTGTGGTGTTCCAGGTGGTGTGAGCTGTAAAGCTATTCCACATTGTTTCAAATGAAGACCAAACTCGTAACTCAAATATTCGTCTCGTGCGATCGGATCGTAGAAACTTTATTTTCTTGTTACGATGATTCTCTACTTCACTCTTAAATTCTTTAAACTTTTCGAATGTCTCAGACTTGTGTTTCATTGAGTAGATATACCCATATCTACTCAAATCATCTATGAAGGTGATAAAATAACGATACCCGCTGCATGCTTAAACACTCATTGGACCGCATACATCAGTATGTATTATTTCCAATAAGTCATTAGCTCGCTCCATTGTTCCGGAGAATGGAGTTTTAGTCATCTTGCCCATGAGGCATGGTTCGCAAGCATCAAATGATTCGTAATCAAGTCATTCCAAAAGTCCATTGATACGTCTCCAACGTATCTATAATTTTTGATTGTTCCATGCTATTATATTATCCTTCTAGCATATTTTATGGGCTTTTATATACACTTTTATATGATTTTTGGGACTAACCTATTAACCCAAAGCCCAGTGCTAGTTTCTGTTTTTCCTCCTATTTTAGGGTATCACAGAAAAGGAATATCAAACGGAGCCCAATTGACCTGAAATTCAACGGAGGCTGTTTTTGGAGCAGAAGAAGCCCGGAAAGTGCCGGAGGGGGCCAGAAGATCCACGGGCTGCCCACGAGGGTAGGGGCACGCCCCCTGCCTCGTGGACAGCCCGGAGACCTCCTTTACGTGCCCTCGAATCCAACACCTCCTATATATACTGAAACCTCTGGAAAATAACCTAGATCGGGAGTTCCGCCGCCGAAAGCCTGTGTTGCCACTGAAAACCAATCTAGACCCGTTCTGGCACCTGCCGTAGGGGGGGGGATCCCTCTCCGGTGACCATCTTCATCATCCCGGCGCTCTCCATGATGAGGAGGGGGTAGTCCACCCCCGGGGCTGAGGGTATGTAGCAATAGCTATGTGTTTGATCTCTCTCTCTCTCTCTCTCTCTCTCTCTCTCTCTCTCTCTCTCTCCTGTTCTTGAGATGGCATGATCTTGATGTATTGCGAGCTTTGCTATTATAGTTGGATCTTATGATGCTTCTACCTCTCTACTCTCTTGTGATGAATTGAGTTTTCCCTTTGAAGTTATCTTATCGGATTGAGTCCTTAAGGATTTGAGAACACTTGATGTATGTCTTGCATGTGCTTATCTGTGGTGACAATGGGATATCACGTGATCCACTTGATGTATGTTTTGGTGATCAACTTGCGGGTTCCGTGACCTTGGGAATCTATGCATAGGGGTTGGCACACATTTTCGTCTTGACTCTCCGGTAGAAACTTTGGGGCACTCTTTGAATTAATTTGTGTTGGTTGAATAGATGAATCTGAGATTGTGTGATGCATATCGTATAATCATACCCACGGATACTTGAGGTGACAATGGAGTATCTAGGTGATATTAGGGTTTTGGTTGATTTGTGTCTTAAGGTGTTATTCTAGTACAAACTCTATGGTAGATTGAACGGAAAGAATAGCTTCGTGTTATTTTACTATGGAATCTTGAATAGATCGATCAGAAAGAATAACTTTGAGGTGGTTTTGCACCCTACCATAATCTCTTTGTTTGATCTCGCTATTAGTTACTTTGGAGTGACTCTTTGTTGCATGTTGAGGGATTGTTATATGATCTAGCTATGTTATTATTGTTGAGATAACTTCCACTAGTGAAAGTATGAACCCTAGGCCTTGTTTCCTATAATTGCAATACCGTTTATGCTCACTTTTATCATTAGTTACCTTGTTGTTTTTATATTTTCAGATTACAAAAACCTATATCTACCATCCATATTGCACTTGTATCACCATCTCTTCGCCGAACTAGTGCAGCTATACAATTTACCATTGTATTGGGTGTGTTGGGGACACAAGAGACTCGTTGTTATTTCGTTGCAGGGTTGCTTGAGAGAGATCATCTTCATCCTACGCCTCCCACGGATTGATAAACCTTAGGTCATCCACTTGAGGTAAATTTTCTACTGTCCTACAAACCTCTGCACTTGGAGGCCCAACAACGTCTACAAGAATAAGGTTTATTGTTTTTGCAGATGATTATTAGACAAATTCCTTAGGTCTGCCAATTTATTTCAGAATTTTTAGAGTTACAGAAGTATTCGAAAGTTACAGATTGCTACAGACTGTTCTGTTTTTGACAGATTCTGTTTTCTCTGTGTTGTTTGCTTATTTTGATGAATCTATGAGTAGTATCGGATGGTATGGACCATAGACAAGTTGGAATACAATAGATATTACACCAATATGAATTTAGGATGAGTTCATAATAGTACCTAAGTGGTAGTTTTATTTTCTTATACTAACGGAGCTTACGAGTTTTCTGTTAAGTTTTGTGTTGTGAAGTTTTCAAGTTTTGGGTAAAGATTCGATGGACTATGGAATAAGGAGTGGCAAGAGCATAATCTTGGGGATGCCCGAGGCACCCCAATGTAAAATTCAAGGACAACCAAAATCCTAAGCTTGGGGATGACCCGGGAAGGCATCCCCTCTTTCGTCTTCGTTCATCGGTAACTTTACTTGAGGCTATATTTTTATTCACCACATGATATGTGTTTTGCTTGGAGCGTCAATTTATTTTATTTTCTTTTGCTTGCTGTTTGAATAATATCCCAAGATCTGAAATTATTAAATGTTAGAGAGTTTCCAAATAGTTACATAATTATTCAACTACTCATTGATCTTCACTTATATCTTTTGGAGTAGTTTGTCATTTGCTCTAGTGCTTCACTTATATCTTTTTAGAGCACATCGGTGGTTTTATTTTGAAGAAATAGATGAACTCTCACGCTTCACTTATATCATTTTGATAGTCTTTTAGAACAGGATGGTAATTGGCTTTGGTTATAAAACTAGTCCTAATATGATAGGCATCCAAGTTGGGTACAGTAAAAACTTTCACATAAAGTGCATTGAATGATAGGAGAAGTTTGATACTTGATGATTGTTTTGAGATATGAGGATGGTGATATTAGAGTTATGCTAGTGGGGTAATTATGAATTCAAGAAATACTTGTGTTAAAGTTTGTGATTCCCGTAGCATGCACGTATGGTGAACCGCTACGTGACGAAGTTAGAGCATGAGATATTTATTGAGTGTCAACCTCTGTGTGGAGGTCGGGGGCGTGCGATGGTTAAATCCTATCAACCTCCCCCTAGGATCATGCGTTGATTGCTTTGTTTTGATGACTCGTAAATTTTTGCAAGAAGTATATGAGTTCTTTATGACTAATGTTGAGTCCATGGATTTTACGCACTCTCACCCTTCCACCATTGCTAGCCTCTCTTGTGCCGCGCAACTTTCACCGGTACCATACACCCACCATATATCTTCCTCAAAACAGCCACCATACCTACCTATCATGGCATTTCTATAGCCATTCCGAGATATATTGCCATGCAACTTTCCACCGTTCCGTTCATATGACACGCTTCATATTGTCATATTGCCATGCATGATCATGTAGTTGACATCGTATTTGTGGCAAAGCAACCATGCATAATTTTTTACTAGCACATATGCCCGTGCGTTGCAACAGGAAAAATGATGTTTTGTGCCAGCATAATGTCCCACAACACCGAATTCACGATGAAGAACATGCTGCAACGCGACATCCTTCTACAAAATGAACATAAATGTTTTTGTTGCAATTTAGCCGTGTTCATATTTTCTTTGCCGGGGATAATCTCCCACAGATTCCATTTAAGTATAATCCTTTTTTATCCCATAATGTTGATTTATTTTGACCCAATTATTTTTTATGGTCTCTATGAAAGCCCATAAAGGCCCATCAACATACACGTACCTGGCCCAGATCGCTTAGCGTGTGTAAACCAAACGAAAATGACTAAACCAAACCAAGAATACCTATTCCCTTTAATAGTAGGTATAGATACATGTCACTCTTGATTCATTGCACATCCCGGTACACCGTCGGAGGCATTCATATAGAGTCATACTTTGTTCTAGTATCGAGTTGTAATATCGAGTTGTAAATCAATATAAGTGTGATGATCATCATTATTAGAGCATTGTCCCAAAGAAAAAAAAGGAAAGGCCAAAGAAAAAAAGAAAGGCCAAAAAAAGGAAATGAAAAAAAGAAAAAAAGAAAAAAAAAGAAAAAGAAAAGAAAAGGGACAATGCTACTATCTTTTTCCACACTTGTGTTTCAAAGTAGCACCATGTTCTTCTTGATAGAGAGTCTCATGTTTAGTCACTTTCATATACTAGTGGGAATTTTCATTATAGAACTTGGCTTGTATATTCCAATGATGGGCTTCCTCAAATGCCCTAGGTCTTCATGAGCATGCAAGTTGGATGCACACCCACTTAGTTTCTTTTGTTGAGTTTTCATACATTTATAGCTTTAGTGCATCCGTTGCATGGCAATCCCTACTCACTCACGTTGATATCTATTGATGGGCATCTCCATAGCCCGTTGATATGCCTAGTCGATGTGAGACTATCTTTCTCCTTTTTGTCCTCTCCATAGCCACCACTCTATTCCACCAATAGTGCTATGTCCATGGCTCACGCTCATGCATTGCGTGAAAGTTGAAAGGTTCGAGAAAATTGAGTATGAAAACAATTGCTTGGCTGAAACCGGGGTTGTGCATGTGAATATTTTGTGTGGTGAAGAGGGAGCATAGCCAGACTATATGATTTTGTAGGGATAACTTTCTTTTGGGCATGTTATTTTGAGAAGAAATGATTGCCTCCTTAGTATGCTTGAAGTATTATTATTCTTATGTCAATATTAAACTTTTGTCTTGAATCTTTCGGATCTGAACATTCATGCCACAATAAAGAGAATCACATTGAGAATTATGTTGGTTAGCATTCCACATCAAAAATTCTGTTTTTATCATTTACCTACTCGAGGACGAGCAGGAATTAAGGTTGGGGATGCTTGATATGTCTCCAACGTATCTATAATTTTTGATTGTTCCATGCTATTATATTATCCTTCTCGGATGTTTTATGGGCTTTTATATACACTTTTATATGATTTTTGGGACTAACCTATTAACCCAGAGCCGAGTGCCAGTTTTTGTTTTTCTCCTCTTTTAGGGTATCGTAGAAAAGGAATATCAAACGGAGCCCAATTGACCTGAAATTCAACGGAGGCTGTTTTTGGACCAGAAGAAGCCCAGAAAGTGCCGGAGGGGGGCTAGAAGATCCACGGGCTGCCCACGAGGGTAGGGGGCGCGCCCCCCCTACTGGGTGCGCCCCCTACCCCGTGGACAGCCCGGAGACCTCTTTACTTGCCCCCGACTCCAACACCTCCTATATATACTGAAACCTCCAAAAAATAACCTAGATCGGGAGTTCCGCCGCCGAAAGCCTCTGTTGCCACCAAAAACCAATCTAGACCCGTTCTGGCACCCTGCCGGAGGGTGGGAATCCCTCTTCGGTGGCCATCTTCATCATTTTGGCGCTCTCCATGACGAGGCGGGAGTAGTACACCCTTGGGGCTGAGGGTATGTACCAGTATCTATGTGTTTGATCTCTCTCTCGCTCTCTCTCTCTCTCTCTCTCGTGTTCTTGAGATGGCACGATCTTGAAGTATCGTGAGCTTTGCTATTATAGTTGGATCTTATGATGCTTCTCCCCCTCTACTCTCTTGTGATGAATTGATTTTTCCCTTTGAAGTTATCTTATCAGATTGAGTCTTTAAGGATTTGAGAACACTTGATGTATGTCTTGCATGTGATTATCTGTGGTGACAATGGGATACCACGTGATCCACTTGATGTATGTTTTGGTGATCAACTTGCGGGTTTCGTGACCTTGGGAATCTATGCATAGGGGTTGGCACACACTTTCATCTTGACTCTCCGGTAGAAACTTTGGGGCACTCTTTGAAGTACTTTGTGTTGGTTGAATAGATGAATCTAAGATTGTGTGATGCATATCGTATAATCATGCCCACGGATACTTGAGGTGACAATGGAGTATCTAGGTGACAATAGGGTTTTGGTTGATTTGTGTCTTAAGGTGTTATTCTAGTACGAACTATATGATAGATTGAACGGAAAGAATATCTTCGTGTTATTTTACTACAGACTCTTGAATAGATCGATCACAAATAATAACTTTGAGGTGGTTTCGTACCCTACCATAATCTCTTCGTTTGTTCTCCACTATTAGTTACTTTGGAGTGACTCTTTGTTGCATGTTGAGGGATTGTTATATGATCTAGCTATGTTATTATTGTTGGGAGAACTTCCACTAGTGAAAGTATGAACCCTAGGCATTGTTTCCTATCATTGCAATACCGTTTATGCTCACTTTTATCATTAGTTACATTGCTGTTTTTATATTTTCAGATTACAAAAACCTATATTTACCATCCATATTGTACTTGTATCACCATCTCTTCGCCGATCTAGTGCACCTATACAATTTACCATTGTATTGGGTGTGTTGGGGACACAAGAGACTCTTTGTTATTTGGTTGTAGGGTTGCTTGAGAGAGACCATCTTCATCCTACGCCTCCCACGGATTGATAAACCTTAGGTCATTCACTTGAGGGAAATTTGCTACTGTCCTACAAACTTCTGCACTTGGAGGCCCAACAACGTCTACAAGAAGAAGGTTGTGTAGTAGACATCATCCATCAGCATGGAGTTTCTTTATGCGCTTTACACCAATATGACCTAAACGGCAGTGCCACAAGTATGTTGCACTATCATTATCAATTCTGCATCTTTTGGCTTCAATATTATGAATATGTGTATTACTACGATCGAGATTCAATAAACCATTCACCTTGGGTGTATGACCATAGATGGTTTTATTCATGTAAATAGAATAACAATTATTCTCTGACTTAAATGAATAATCGTATTGCAATAAACACGACCCAATCTTGTTCATGCTCAACGCAAACACCAAATAACATTTATTTAGGTTTAACACTAATCCCGAAAGTACAAGGAGTGTGCGATGATGATCATATCAATATTGGAACTACTTCCAACACACGTCTTCACCTCACCCTCATCTAGTCCCCGTTTATTCTGCAACTCCTGTTTCGAGTTACTAATCTTAGCAACCGAACAGGTATCAAATACCCATGGGCTACTATGAGCACTAGTGAGGTACACATCAATAACATGTATATCAAATATACCTTTGTTCACTTCGCCATCCTTCTTATCCGCCAAATATTTGGGGTAGTTCCGCTTCTAGTAGAAGCACTCAGTTTCAGGCTAGGGTCTAGCTTTGGGCTTCTTCTCGGGAGTGGCAACTTTCTTGTCGTTCTTCTTGAAGTTCCCTTTCTTTCCCTTGCCATTTTTCTTGAAACTAGTGGTCTTGTTTAACCATCAACACTTGATGCTCTTTCTTGATTTCTACCTTCGCTGATTTCAGCATCGCGAAGAGCACGTGAATCGTTTTCGTCATCCCTTGCATATTATAGTTCATCACGAAGTTATAGTACCTGGGTGATAGTGACTAGAGAACTCTGTCAATCACTATCTTATCCGGAAGATTAACTCCCACTTGTTTCAAGTGATTGTAGTACCCAGACATTCCGAGCACATGCTCACTAGCTGAGCTATTCACCTCCATCTTGTAGGCAAAGTATTTGTCAGAGGTCTCATACCTCTTGACATAAGCATAAGTCTGAAATACCAATTGCAGCTCTTGGAACATCTCATATGCTATGTGGCATTCAAAGCATTTTTTAAATCCCGATTCTAAGCCGTAAAGCATGGTGCACTAAACTATTAAGTAGACATCATATTGAGCTTTTCCAAACGTTCATAACATTTGCATCTGCTCCTGTAATAGGTCTGTCACCTAGCGGTGCATCAAGGACATAATACTTCTATGCAACAATGAGGATAATCCTCATATCACGGACCTAGTCCTGCATCATTGCTAATAACATCTTTCAATTTAGTTTTCTCTAGGAACATATCAAAAACATAGGGGAGCTACAACGCGAGCTGTTGATCCACAAAATAATTTGCAAATACTATCATGACTAAGTTCATGATAAATTAAAGTTCAATTAATCATATTACTAAAGAACTCCCACTTAGATAGACATCCCTCAAGTCATCTAAATGATACGTGATCCAAATCAACTAAACCATGTCCGATCATAACGTGAGATGGAGTAGTTTTCAATGGTGAACATTTCTATGTAGATCATATCTACTATATGATTCACATTCGACCTTTCGATCTCCAGTGTTCTGAGGCCATGTCTGTAATTGCTAGGCTCATCAAGTTTAACTCGAGTATTCCGCATGTGCAAAACTGTTTTGCACCCATTGTATGTGAACGTAGAGACTATCACACCCGACCATCACGTGGTGTCTCAGAACGAAGAATCGTCGCAACGGTGCATACTCAGGGAGAACACTAATACCTTGAAATTTTAGTAAGGGATCATCTTATAATGCTACCGCCGTACTAGGAAAAATAAGATGCATAAAAGATAAACATCACATGCAATCAGAATATGTGACATGATATGGCCATCATCATCTTGTGATTTTGATCTCCATCTCCAAAGCATCGTCATGATCTCCATCATCACCGGCTTGACACCTTGATCTCCCATCGTAGCATCATGGTCGTCTCGCCAACTATTACTTCTACAACTATTGCTAACTCATAGCGATAAAGTAAAGCAATTACATGGCGCTTGCATTTCATACGATAAAGAGACAACCATAAGGATCCTGCCGGTTGCCGATAATTTACAAAACATGATCATCTCATACAATAATGTAAAACTCATCACATCTAGACCATATCACAGCACAACATGCCCTGCAAAAACAAGTTAGACGTCCTCTACTTTGTTGTTGCAAGTTTTACGTGGCTGCTATGGGTTTCTAGCAAGAACCATTCTTCCATACGCATCAAAACCACAACGGTGTTTCCTCAAGTTTGTTGTTTTAACCTTCAACAAGGACCGGCCACAGTCAAATTCGATTCAACTAAAGTAGGATAAATAGACACCCGCCAGCCATCTTTATGCAAATCTAGTTGCATGTCTGTCTGTGGAACCGGTCTCATGAACGCGGTCATGTAAGGTTGGTCCGGGCTGCTTCATCCCACAGTACAGACGAATCAAAAACAAGACGTTGGTGGTAAGAAGCATGACTATCACCGCCCACAACTCTTTGTGTTCTACTCGTGCATATCATCTACGCATAGACCGGGCTCATGGTGCCACTGTTGGTAAATGTAGCATGCAATTTCAAAAATTTCCTATGCTCACGCAAGATCTATGTAGGAGAAGCATAGCAACGAGAGGGGGAGAGTGTGTACACATACTCTCGTAGACCGAAAGCGAAAGCATTAGTTCAACACGGTTGATTTAGTCAAACGTCTGCGCGATTCAACTGATCAAGGACCGAATGTACGACACCTCCGAGTTCAGCACACGTTCAACTTGATGACGTCCCTCGAACTCTTGATCCAGCAAAGTGTCGAGGGAGAATTTTGTCAGCACGACGGCGTGGTGACGGTGATGGTGAAGTGATCTGTGCAGGGCTTCGCCTAAGCACTACGACAATATGACTGGAGGAGCAAAGCTGTGGAGGGGGGCGCCGCACACGGCTATGAACAATTGATGTTCGTGTGTGTTTTAGGTGCCCCCTCCCCATGTATATATAGGTTGGAGGAGACAAGAGGCAGACAAGGAGGTGCCCCAAGTAGGAGGAATCCTACTTGGGGTCCTCTCCAATCTTGCCAAAAACCCCTCTCCTATTCCTATTCAAAGTAGTAAGAGAAAAGGAAGAAAGGGGGAATCCTATGCCCCTTTTCCTTTTCTCCTTCCCCTTTCCTTCTCCAATTTGGCCAGCACATATGTGGGGGGGGGGGGGGGGGG
>LR738711.1:781871088-781895582 GCA_902687465.1 Secale cereale
GCCCCTTTTGTGACTGGTGCGTTTCCCATCTTGTCCCATAAGGCCCATATCTTTTGTCGGGGGTGCCCGAAACTCCTTCTGGTGACCCGATAAGTACCCAGTACCCCCCGGAACACTTCCGGTGTCCGAATACCATCGTCCTATATATCAATCTTTACCTCTTGACCATTTCGAGACTCCTTGTCATGTGTGTGATCTCATCCGGGACTCCGAACAACATTCGTTCACCAAAACACATAACTTATATAATACAATGTCGTCATCGAACGTTAAGCGTGCGGACCCTACGTGTTCGAGAACTATGTAGACATGACCGAGACGACTCTCCGATCAATAACCGATAGCGGATCCTGGATTTTCTTATTGGCTCCTACATATTCTACAAATATCTTTATTGGTTGAACTGTTATGACAACATACGTTATTCCCTTTGTCATCGGTATGTTACTTGCCCGAGATTCGATCGTAGGTATCTTCATACCTAGTTCAATATCATTACCGACAAGTCTCTTTACTCATTCCGTAATACTCGTCCCGTAACTAATTCATTAGTCACTTTGCTTGCAAGGCTTCTTATGATGTGTATTACCGAGAGGGCCCAGAGATACCTCTCCGATACTTGGAGTGACAAATCCTAATCTCGATTTATGCCAACCCAACAAACACCATTGGAGATACACATAGAGCATCTTTATAATCACCCAGTTACATTGTGAAGTTTGATAGCACACAAGGCATTCCTCTGGTATCCGGGAGTTGCATAATCTCATAGCCGGAGGAATATGTATTTGACATGAAGAAAGCAATGGCAGTAAAACTGAACGATCATTATGCTAAGCTAACGGATGGGTATTGTCCATCACATCATTCTCCTAATGATATGACCCCGTTCAAATGACAACTCATGTCTATGGTTAGGAAACTTAACCATCTTTTAACGAGCTAGTCTAGTAGAGGCTTACTAGGGCCACAGTGTTTTGTCTATGTATCCACACATGTATCAAGTTTCCGATTAATGCAGTTCTAGCATGAATAATAAACATTTATCATGATATAAGGAAATATAAAATAACAACTTTATTATTGCCTCTAGGGCATATTTCCTTCATTATTCAGGTCTAAAACTAATCCCAAAGGTAGATGTAGCGGTAGCGTGCGGACGACGATCACATCGACTTTGGAACCATTTCCCACGTGCATCGTCACCTCGTCCTTAGCCAGTCTTCGTTTAATCCGTAGCCCCTATTTCGAGTTACAAATATGAGCAACTGAACCAGTATCAAATACCCATACGGTACTACGAGCATTAGTAAGGTACACATGAATAACATGTATATCAAATATACCTTCATTCACTTTGCCATCTGATACGTCTCCAACATGTCTACTTTTTCAAACACTTTCCCTTGTTTTGGACTCTAACTTGCATGATTTGGATGGACCAAACCTGGACTGACATTGTTTTTAGCAGAATTGCCAAGGTGTTATTTTTGTGCAGAAATAAAAGTTCTCGGAATGACCTAAAAATCCACGAAGAATATTTTTGGAATATATAAAAATACTGGCGAAAGAATCAAGACCAGGAGGCTCACACCCTTCCCACGAGGGTGGGGGCGCGCCCCCCTGTCTCGTGGGCCCCCTGAGGCTCCACCGACCTGGACTCCAACTCCATATATTCAATTTCGGGGAGAAAAAAAATCAGAGAGAAGGATTCATCATGTTTTACGATACGGAGCCGCCGCCAAGCCCTAATCTCTCTCGGGAGGGCTGATCTGGAGTCTGTTCGGGGCTCCGGAGAGTGGAGATCATCGCCATCGTCATCATCAACCTTCCTCCATCACCAATTCCATGATGCTCACCGCCGTGCGTGAGTAATCCCATCGTAGGCTTGCTGGACGGTGATGGGTTGGATGAGATTTACCATGTAATCGAGTTAGTTTTGTTAGGGTTTGATCCCTAGTATCCATTATGTTCTAAGATTGATGTTGCTATGACTTTGCTATGCTTAATACTTGTCACTAGGGCCCGAGTGCCATGATTTCAGATATGAACCTATTATGTTTTCATGAATATATGTGAGTTCTTGATCCTATCTTGCAAGTCAATAGTCACCTACTATGTGTTATGATCCAGCAACCCCGAAATGACAACAATTGGGACCACTCTCGGTGATGACCGTAGTTTGAGGAGTTCATGTATTCACTAAGTGTTAATGCTTTGGTCCGGTACTCTATTAAAAGGAGGCCTTAATATCCCTTAGTTTCCAATAGGACTCCGCTGCCACGAGAGGGTAGTACAAAAGATGTCATGCAAGTTCTTTTCCATAAGCACGTATGACTATATTCGGAATACATGCCTATATTACATTGATGAACTGGAGCTAGTTCTGTGTCACCCTATGTTATAACTATTGCATGAGTAATAGCATCCGACATAATTATCCATCACTGATCCAATGACTACAAAATTTTCATATATTGATCTTTCCTTAGTTACTTTTCCGTTGCCACTGTTACAATTACTACAAAATTTCTACTGTTACTTTTGCCACCTTTACCGTTACTTCCATACTACTTTGCTACTAAATACTTTGGTGCAGATATTAAGTCTTTCAGGTGTGGTTGAATTTAAAACTCAACTGCTAATACTTGAGAATATTCTTTGGCCCCCCTTGTGTCGAATTAATAAATTTGGGTTGAATACTCTACCCTCGAAAACTATTGCGATCCCCTATACTTGTGGGTTATCAAGACTATTTTCTGGCGCCATTGCCGGGGAGCATAGCTATATTCTTTGAGTCACTTGGGATTTATATCTTTTGATCACTATGAAGAACTTGAGAGACGAAAAACCCAAGATCCTTCCCTCAACTACGAGGGAAGGTAAGGAACTGCCATCTAGCTCTGCACTTGATTCACCTTCTTTTATGACACCTACACCTGCCATTGAATCTAATATGTCGCATGTTCTTGATGATGCCACTTCTGCTATGCATGATACTTATGATGAAACTACTTCTATGCTTGATAATATTGTGCCACTAGGTGAATTTATCGATGAACAAATTGCTAGGGCTAGAGAGAATGAAATTATTGAAACTGATAATATTGATGAAAGTGATGATGAAGATTCTCCCCTAGATATGAATTGCCTGTTGTGCCTGAGGGTTATGTTATGGATGAAGAAACTCCTAGAGATCTTTTGGCTTGCAAAGATAGATATGATCTTAAGAAACTGTTAGCTAAGCTGAAAGAAAAGTCTTTGAATGCTACAACGAAATATGACCCTGCTTTTGCTACTTCACCTATCTGTATTTTTGATAAAGATTATGATTTCTATGTCGATCCTGAGTTAATTAGTTTGGTTGAATCTGATCCTTTCCATGGCTATGAATCTGAATCTATTGTGGCACATCTTACTAAATTGAATGATATAGCCACCATATTCACCAATGAGGAAAAAATTCGTTACTATTATATCATTAAGCTATTTCCGTTCTCGTTAAAGGGTGATGCTAAAACTTGGTTTAATTCTCTTGATCCTGGTTGTGTGCGTAGTCCCCAGGATATGATTTATTACTTATCTGCTAAATTTTTTCCCGCTCATAAGAAACAAGCGGCCTTAAGGGAAATATATAATTTTGTGCAAATTGAAGAAGAGAGTCTCCCACAAGCTTGGGGGAGTGTCAGGGATATAACTATCAGGTATAAACCGCCCAGGACAAGAATTACTTCTACTGAAGCCCAACACGATATAGATTATGGCGTTTTAATATAGAATGTTAAAAGGCCCATGGCCCAAAAAGGGTTTAAGGCCCGTGAATGTAAACCGTCATGTGGCGGGGGACTTGTGTTGTAAGATAGGAAAGATAGAGACCAAGCCGGGCACGTTTATGAGCCAGCCTCGGGATTCTGTAAGACGGGCCGGGCATCTTCCTATGTATATAAAGGGATGACCCGGCGGCGGTTCAAGGACAACAAAAGACAACTCGAGACACAGGCAAAGCGGATTCGCTCCCTGGTCATCGAAACCCTAGCAATACCATAACAACTAGACGTAGGCTTTTACCTTCATCGAAGGGGCCAAACTAGTATAAAATCCCTTGCGTCCTTTGTCCACTTGAACCCCTTAGCTAACCTGAAGCGATGGCTCCACGACTAAGTCCTTATGCTAGGACATCTGCCGTGAAAAAACCACGACAATTGGTGCCCACCGTGGGGCTATCGCACGATGGTTTCGAGTTCTTAGAGGGTAGTTTTGAAGGAATCAAGGGCTATGCAGTGGGCCAGATGACTTAGAGTCGTCGCGGCAAGATCTACATCGACGACGCAGGCTGGGGCCCCGAGGCCGATTCAATCAAGTATGGTTACCGGGTCCCCTTCGGCAGCATCCATGTTTTCATTGGCAAGATCGGTGAACTGGGCCCTGAGCCGGACATCTGCTACAACATCGTCGAGTCGGCTCAGCATGCGAGATCTGCCTGGGTTCGGACTGCCATGAAGCGTGTCTTTGTGGGAGTCGTCCACGGAGCGGAAGCTGAGGATAGATCGGAATCTGGTGGTGAGACCGTTGTTTATTCCGGTGACGAGTCATCTACGGGAGAGACCGAGTCTTTATACCTACCGCAGGATGGCCGGTCTGGGGGCTATTCCAATGGCGACAGTATTCTGGACACCCTTGATCCGCCAAGCCGGGTTGCGGTCTTCAAGGCCGGATCACAATCTGTACAACAATCTTCGACTGCGGCAGCGTTAACGTCCGGTGTGGCGATGGCAACAACAGCTGGGGCAGGAGGCCCTGTGCAACCGCCGACTGAAGTCCTGTCCGCCTTATTCGACACTTTGACAGCGCTGTTGACCACGGAGGTCAGCCAGGCTGATAAGGAGCAGCACGACGCAGAAGTTGCTAAAGTAAGGGGTTAGATAGATCAAGCCAAGGTGGACCTGGCCGCTGAAAACACCAGGATGGCTGCGAGGCAAGCTGAGTTGGATGCGCAGGCTTATCGGCTCCTGTTGGATCAGAACGCGTCAAATGATGTAATGCAAAGAAGGCGCCAGTCTCGCCTGCCTTCAGTTTATGAAGCAAGGAATCTCTTTAATACGCCAGGAGCAGGAACCAGCAAGCAGCCAGTGGTAAACCGGGCAGAGGTGCCTGGAACGGGGGCGACGGTCCAGCCGCACGCAGCGAACCCATCTCGTTAGATAATTCCATCACAACGCGCACCGATGCCTCTCGATCACTACTCCAACCCCTTGGATAACATAGTCGCAGCCGCTTCACGATTGGCGGCACTCCCCATTGAAGGAGAATCCCCTATAGCAGTGGAAGCGCGACAAGCTAGGGAGTACCTAGAGATGGCTTTGACTTAGCAGTAGGCTTATTCTCATAGCCGCGAGAGGATTCATTCCACCCCCCGCCCAAGCCGGAGTTACAGCAGGCATATGAAAAAACCGGCCATATCAAGTAGTGCGTGGAACCGTAACCTGCCTCGGAGGGATAACCCGGAAGGTGGAGGGGTAAATGCTCAAGATGTAGTAGACCAGGGTAGGCAGCGTCGAGAGGCCGAGTTAGCAGCATAATATGCAGCCCGTCAGCCTACCTCGATTCGTCCAACAACTACGATAGAACCAGGAGTTTCTTCCAATTCTTTGGGAGTGCCGTGTCTCACCCCCACTTTACGTAATGTGCGGCTGCCTAAAGATTTCAAAGGACCACGAAAGGTGCCCAATTACACTGCTGATATGTCCCCTGAAGCATGGGTTGAGAGCTACGAGATGGCGATGGATATGCTGGATGTGGACGATGCGGCGTGTGCTAAGTACTTCACCATGATGCTGGAAGGAACGACTCATACTTGGTTGGAAAGTTTACCGGCTAATTCGATCGGATCATGGGCCGAGTTAAGGCGCCGGTTTATCAATAATTTCAAAGATACATGCAAGCAGCCCATGCCGATTGTGGACTTAGCTGCCTGTGTCCAAGGGGAGAATGAATCAACAAGTCATTGGGTGTGCCGGGTGTCCGAGATCCTGCATTCATCAGACCGCATCAATCCGGACACATCAGTCTTGACATTGGAAGGCAATTGCCGGTTTGAGCCTCTGAAACTGAAGTTGGGACGGCTCAAACGTCACTGCAATGACATGGGAACACTTATGGCGGCTCTGGTGAAATACGCCGATTCTGATAGTGCCAAATATCCAGAGTCTAACGATGAGAAGTCAAGAAAGGGAAAGAAGAAGGGTAAAGCGACACAGTCTAATCCGGCGAGTCGGGTACAACGGTAAGCGTAAAGCGGATAATAATTCAGATTTCGTGGCTAACACTAGTACGCAGAATGATGGTCAATGTCGTAAGGGTAGGCCGCCCCCACAGAGCAGAGGATCAAACATCAATCTGGAGCGCCAGTTAAATCTGCCTTGCCCTAGGTACGACACGAAGGAAAAACCAGCCACACATCTCTGGAAGGACTGCTTTATTATGCGGGAGTTCACAAATTCGGATCGGTTCCAATATGATCATGGTCCGGCCGGCGCTTCAGGCCCAGGCTTTCATGGGCCGGGTTATCAAGGTGTCACACCCTGCATTTTGTAACATGTCATTTGCATCAATGAAGCATGAAAATTTGGACCAGCAATATTTTTTGGCATCATTTGGCTTTTATTTGAATTAAGCTTTTTGCCTCATGTGTTTTTCTTGTGCTCATTAAAGTCAACTATTACCTCTTGTAGAATTCATCTCCATACCTAAAACTTCTGCCCAATGATCATACCAAGTGTATATAGCAGTATAGTATTTTCTTATAAAATTATTTTGGCCAAAATGTATTTTTAAAATTTAGTATTCCAAAAACCCCTGAATAGAGGTTTGCACTGCAAGTGCTTGATTTGGGTGAGAAAAATTATTTCAAAAAGTATATTTGAGACCTAGTAGTCATAGGACTTCTAGAAACCACAAAATTATAATTTTAAAAGTTATTTTCCTATTTTATTTAAAAGCTTTTTCTTCAGGCCAGAAATGGTCTTTAATAGGGAAAAATTATTTAAGTATTTCAAAAATATTTGCCAAAATTCAGGGAGACTCATAGGACATATATTGTCCATATATAAGAGTTTCAACACTTGGTCATGTTCAAAATAATGGGCTAATCCCTCTAAAACCCTTTCTGGATATTTCAAGCTTTTGAAATATTTACAAAGGAAATATTCTCCAAAAATTCCAGGGAAATTCTATCATGTCATATATGACATATTTGATGATCTTGCCAAGTCCCATGCCTTGGGAAGCAAGATAGCATCCTCAAAACCCTTCAAAACCATTCTGTCCATGTTTGAAGTTTGAGCAACTTTACATTGCCAAACTTGCCCAAATGCTCTCAAATTTGGTGCACATGCTAGAATGGCCTAATAAGGCATCTAGACCAAATGGAACAAGGTTTGGAGTAGGGAAACTTGATCAGAATGCCCCAAAACCCTTTCTATTCAAATTCAAATTTGAACAACTTTACATTACCAACTTTTTACCTGGAGCTTCAAACTTTGTGGGCATGATCATAACCCCAAATGATGAAACTACACCAAGTGGTGCATCAAGGGGAGATGATTAGCTTGACTTAAACAAGATGAAGCCATTTCTGTTGATTTCTAGGGTTCACCAAAGTTACATTGGCTAGTTTCTTCAAATGAGCCCAAATTTGGTGAAACACCCTATTTCCATATGACATTCAATCCTGTTAAGTGTCATGGCTAGTGGAGATCATCTGCTAGTCCAAAACTTGATCAAACACCTTCTGCCTTTTTACCAAAACTATCATCTTGACCCCTTTTACTATTTACTTTTGCCTCAGCTTTCTACCACAGCTTCATCTAGTTACAATCTACCTCCAGTAACTTCCCCATGTCCACAGCTCCATGATTGAGGGGTGAAAACCCCAATTCACCTTGCTGGACAGCCAAATTCTACCTAGTTACCAGCTTCCCTTCTCTCTCATTGATCATCCAGAGCATCCAAGGCCTCAGCTGGGTTGTTTACGTCGCCCTGGACCCCCCAGACACGGCGGACACGCCCAGAGAGCCAATGGCATGCCATGGCATGCGATAAGCTCGCTCTAGAGCGCGCTACAACGCGCACCCGCACTGTAGCTACGCCCATCGCTTGCCCCCGACCACCTCGTGCTCCTCCCTCGCGCCTACCGATGCGCCTCGACGTCTGCGACCCTCCCCGGCGCTGTCCCCCTCCTCCCTCTCCCTCCAATGTCCGCCCTCGCACGCGCGCTGGCCGCCCGCGAGCTCTAACCTCTAGCCTCGCACGCGCGCGCCCTCTGGAACATCCCCCGCTCCCCCTCTTCCTTCCCTCCGCCCTGGAATTCGTCCGGCAACACCCCAGACTCAATCCCATCGCCTCCCGTGCACTGTGGCGTCGAGCAGGAGCTCGCCGGCGCATAGGTCCACGGGACCTCGCCGCTCCCCTATAAATAGGGCCTCCGAGCCCCTCCTCTCTTCACCAACAGCCTCCTCTCCCTCTCAATTGCCTCCCCGAGCCACTCGCCTCTCCCCAGACCCGCCCGAGCTCGGGATCGAGCTCCGCCGCGGCGGCCTCCCGTCGCCAGCCCAGTACAGGCCGCCCTGGCTCTTTCTTTTGCTCGATCTAGCACCACAGCACTCCACTGATGCATTTCCCTCTCTTTTCCCCCTCTGCAGCTGCCGGAATCGACCGGAGCAGCGACCTCCCGACGATCCTCCGCCCCAAGTCCTCACCGCCGGCGAACCAGGCCTCTCCGGCGAGCCGCACCACCACCACTACATCCGCGACTCACTGCTGAGCCCGTTCCTGCCCTCTGTTTGCCCCGCCGTGGCCGGAATCGCCGCCGGTGAGCTCGCCGTCGCTTTGGCCGAGAGGTTGAAGATGACAGGCGGGCCCCGCCTGTCATCCTCACCACTCTCTCTCTCCCCTCTCTGCCACTGACCATCAGGCCCCGCCCGTCAGGTTTAAAAACCCTGACGCGCGCGCTGGCGCCCGAGCGGTGGGCTATTCGCCTGGGCCGTGCACTGTGGCCATTCTGGCCGAGTGGCACAGGGCCTTTTCCTTTTATTCTTTTCTATGATATTTCAAATAATTTCACAGAAATAAATATTTGTCCAAATGAATCAATTCCAACTCCTAAAATCTTGTTAAATTCTAACCTATTTAATGGTGTCACTTTCACACATACCCATCAACCTTTTCTGTTCTGTTCAAATTTAAATTCATATTTGAACATTAAAACATCTGTTCAAAAATCCTTAGATCCCATTCTGCAACTCCAAAACTCCAACTAAGAATTTTTGCCATCTTAGTTTTCTCTCTAGTATTTAACAAAAATAAGTTGACATTTTTCTGAGCACTTTGATTTTTCTGTTTTTATTGTGGTCTTATTTTCCCGTTGTTATTTTGCGACGAATAGATACCGTATTTGACGAGGTTGCTGAAGAAGGAGAAGGGGAAGGATTTGAAGACTTCGAAGACCAAGCCATTCCAGGCAAGTAGCCCTTTGACTATGATACACTTGTGTTCTTCAGAACCCGTTTGCTTCCGAATGCATGATGATAGAGTTACGGTGGTGACCTAGTCAAGAACCACCACATGATGCATGTTTACTCATGATCTTGCTATGTGCTAGATGTCATGCAAATAGTTAGTAGTGATGCTTAGTGATGCATGTGTGTCATCAAACCTTCGTGGTTGAATCTTTTCATAAACCCCATCGGGTGCCCCTAATGCCCGAGGGTGATGTTGAGTTAGGTCATCACTCGAGGAAGAAGTGATGTGCCGGTAAAGATCTTGTGCATGGGTGAAATGATGGATTAGATTTATATGTGACTACCGTCCCAACCAAACAAGTGCAACCACTCTACCCCTTATGGGACGGGGCTTTATTGATTACTTAGGCCGATACTAGCATGGTGCCCGCATTACTAGTGATGGGAAGACTTGAGGTCTTTCCCGGGACGGGGTCGTGCTTGGATAGACGACCATGACTGTTTTTACAGGGCACCGGACACACCGTTGGTCCCTTCGGGTACGCGTGACATTGAAATTAAGGCAAGTCCCATGATCTATTGTTTGTACTCGAGGGCCGTGTACCAACGAGTGGACTCTATGTTAGTGTCGTCTAAGGAAAGATAATGACCGAGTGCTTTGTGACGCCCGAAGACCGACGTCCCAGAAGATTCCAGAGATTCCAGATGTTCCGGGTTCTCCCGTGTGTTTCAATTGTGCTTGTGTTATTATTATTTTTGCATTGCATCATGTCATCATGCCATCATGTCATCAATCTTTACATCTCAACATAAATAAATTGTGTGGACCTTCGGTCCATTTAAACCGAGGGAAGGATGACTTCTCTTTATAACATATCATCCTAATAGTATGGAGCTATTATATATAAATATTCCATTTGTGTGGAATTAACCCAACACACTTGCATATTTTCCCCATGCCTTCTCTTTCGCAATTTCTTGCGTCTCCTATTTTTCGTGGACCGTGGACATTTTTGCGAGTCCAGGAAAAATAACCTCTTGCCCAAATTCCACCCCTAACCTCCCTTTTTATTCTTTCCCTTTTCTGTTTCAGTTTTATCTTTTTAGAATAGAGAGAGTGAGAGAGCAGCCCAGCTTGGGCCTCCTAGCTGCCGCAGCAGGCCCCAGAACCTTCCTCAGCCTCCAGGCCGGCTCGAGGCCCAGCCTCCCTCTCCCCCCTCGCTAACCTAGCCCGCTACCTCACCCCTCGCTCGTCCCTCTCATCCCCCTCACGCCGCCAGCTTCCCCCTCCTCTCGCCCGATCCACCTCGCTCTCCCCTCGCAGTCCCGATCCACCCCGCTCTCTCCTCCTATCGCGCCGCGTCCCTCACCTCCCTTCGACGCGTGCCTCGCCTCTGGCCCCGCCGGACCGACCACCCAGGCCGCCGCGTCGGCCCCTTCCTCCCTAGCCCATGCTGCCTCCGCCTCGCCGGAGCGCACCCCTGCCGCACCCCGTCATTCAGCCGCACGCACCATGGACGCGCCCCACCAGACCAGCGCCTAGGCCGCAGCACCGAGCAACCTCCAGCCCCGAGCTTTACTCCTCCTCGCTGGGCAGCCGCACTCCACCGCCAGGTCGCCCGCCGAGCCCCGCAGCGCCCGCGGTCGGGGGCCTCTTCCTCGCCCTCCGGCCTCCTCCGCGCCCCGCGCCGGCCACCGGCGCGCCAAGGCCGCAGCACCGAGCGCCTCTCCTCCTGGAACCTCCTCGCCAAGCACCTCCATCTTCGATTCCAGCACCGGGCTCTCGTCCGCACACAAGTCACGCCAAGTACATCTACGTATGCACCGGACGTCTACGGAACGTGTACGGCTACGTGGTTTCGCAGTACTCTTCGGTTACGTCAAGTTCGACTACATGAATACGCCCGGAGATGCGACAAGTACCTCTACCGACGACCCCGACGCCCCGTGTACAACTACCGTCGACCCTCAAAAACCCATGGACGTCAAGTTCCCCTACCGATGACCGCGAACGACTACTTCCTCTACGACCCTCAAGTACGACTACACATGAGA
The DNA here is from genome assembly GCA_902687465.1 of Secale cereale. Taxonomy (NCBI): domain Eukaryota; kingdom Viridiplantae; phylum Streptophyta; class Magnoliopsida; order Poales; family Poaceae; genus Secale; species Secale cereale. Next base: position 781,882,662 of record LR738711.1, read on the forward strand.
ACCGCGAGTACCACTACATCAATGTGTACCACTACCGTCGCCGAGGACCCGTGTAATGCAAGCATCAAGTTCGACTACCGTCGCCGTGTACCACTACTTCCTCGACGAACAGAATGACTACTTCCCTCTACGAACGTGTACCACGACTCGCGAGAACGACTACTTCCACTACGTCCCTCGACGACGCGACCCCCTCCGAGAACGAACGCTTCGAAGGTATAACCCCGAGACGATGACCCGTGGACAAATGCTTGTGTTGTATGAGATGTTTCCCTTGTGTGCACCGTGCCCGTTTCATCTTTTGTCGTGCTCCTCGGTTGCCTCGTCGCCAACCCGTGGGAACCCGGTGACGGGATCACCCCACCTTTTCATCTTGTTCGACTCGCTCACGTCACCTTTCTTTTGCACCGGTCTCTCGACGAGTTACCGGAACCGAGATGTTGCCGTTGCATCATTTTCGGATCGTTGCCGTGGCACCCTTTTCTTCCACCACGGTGACAAATACTCCTTATCATCTTCATGTCAACTTTTAATAAAATTTGCATAAAACTTGATCATATCATCCGCATCATGTTAACAACATTGATATGTTTAAATTGTTGTTTGCTTAAAATTGCTAAAAATGCATATGGGGGTTTTCCCGGAATTGTTGTTGTTATTTCCGGCCTCATTTAAAATGCCTAAATAGTGTAGTTTTATTTATGCATCATACCTTGCCATGTTTTGCATATTGTCATGTTGCTTGTGTTGTTTTCATGTGCTTCCTACCTTGCCATGTATTGCTTCATGTGTAGTTTTGTCATGCATCATACCTTGCCATGTATTGCTTCCTGTATAGACTTGTCATGCATCATACCTTGCCATGTTTTGCATCATATAGACTTTTGTTGTTTCCTGTGCTTCCTACCTTGCCATGTTTTGCTTCCTGTATAGGCTTGCTGTGCATCCTATGTAGACTTGTGTTGCATCCTATATAGATCTGTCTTGCATCATACTTGGATGTGCATCGTATGCCATGTTTATGCTTGCGTGTTTACCGGGTTGCTTGTTTCTTTCCGGTTTGCTTCCTCGTTAGCTTCTGGTTCGTTCAGGAGTTGTGAGGTTTTGTTCGACTACTTCATGGACCCGTTCTTCTTCCTTGCGGAATCCCAGGCAAGATGATCATACCCTTGGATACCTTTACTACCATTGCCATGCTTAGTTGTCTCGATGCTATCGTTACATGTCGCGCTACCCATCTTTTATGTCAGCCTCTCCTTGTTGCCATGAAACCTCTAACCTTTGACACCTTCCTAGCAAAACCACTGTTTGGCTATGTTACCCGCTTGCTCAGCCCCTCTGATAGCGTTGTTAGTTGCAGGTGAAGATGAAGATCGTTCTAGGTGGGAACTTGTTGTTGGAATATCACAATATCTATTATTATTATTAACACACCTATATATTGGGCATGGGTGGAAGGCTTGGCCTTTTGCTCTGTGTTTTGTTCCACTCATGCCACCTTAGGTGCCGATAAACCGGCATTATGTTCCTTGATTTGCGTTCCTTACACGATGGGTATATGGGGACCCCTTGACACTTCGATTTTGAATAAAACTCCTCCAGCAAGGCCCAACATTGGTTTTAATTTGCTCATAATAACAACTTAATTAATTAATTAAATTTGCATAGGGGGTCGCGCCCTCGGGTATTCTTTTCTACATAGCAGGGGGGACAGTGCTGATGGTGTTGGTCCCAAACGGGGAGCTTGCAGGGCCACCACGGGGAAACTCGAGGTTTGGTTTTACCTGTAGCTTCACCCATCCGGACGTGGCCTGAGACGAGATACGCGCGGCTACTATCAGGGTGTCGGCACGCCGGGAGGTCTTGCTGGACTTGTTTTACCATTGTCGAAATGTCTTGTGCACCGGGATGCCGAGCCTAATCGGATTTCCCTAAGATAAGGGGTGATGATATTATATTTATCACTTCAGCTAATCGTGAGAGCTTGTGATGGGCTAAGTTGGGACACCCCTGCAGGGTTATGATCTTTCGAAAGCCGTGCCCGCGGTTATGAGGCAGATTGGAATTTGTTAATGTCCGGTTGTAGAAAACTTGACAGAGGATCCGAAGTAAAACACACCACTGTGTGAGTAACCGTGACCATCTCTTTTCACTTTGAGAAGAGAGCACGGTGGGGTTATGTTTGACTCGTATGTAGTTCAGGATCTTTAGCGATCACTACTAGTTTGTGACCGTTTGCATAGATGCTCATCTTATTCTTGTACTCGTAAGTTAGCCACCATATTATGCTTAGCCGCTGCTGCAACCTCACCACTTTACCTCTTCCTACCCATAAAGCTTTGCTAGTCTTGATACCCATGGTTATGGGATTGCTGAGTCCTCGTGGCTCACAGATACTACAACACTAGATGCAGGTTCAGCCGAGAATGATGCAGGAGCTGGATCAGAACTTCGCTGGGAGCTCAATGAAGGGAGTGGCCGTATGCTTGTGACGTTTTCGACGATCAGTAGTGGTTTCTACTAGGGGCGATTCGGACCTGTGGCTTTATGTTTTGGTATCTTTCTTTTGGATCTTCGCCCGTAGTCGGGTTGTGATGTTTTGAATGATGTTTTGCTTATGTAATGTATTGTGTGACGTGGCGAGTGTAAGCCAACTATCTCCTTTTGCAATTTCATCCCTATTTTTACATGAGTCGTGCAAAGATACCAAACTTGAGATCATTCCAGAATGGTCTTATACCTTTAAGTCGTGCCTCGACACGTAGGAGGTATAGTCCCATCCTGGGCATTACAAGTTGGTATTCAGAGCCTTCTCCGACCTAGAAGCCCCCACTGATTGATCGAATCGTTGACGGTTGAGTCTAGGCACACACTTACAATGTTTTGAGTCCTATTTATATATCGGAGAGTAGAATTTCTTTTGCTCCACATCTCTTTTCACTCTGGTAAGGACTCCCGACGATTACTTTTATCTCTTCTACTCTCAAAATTCACCAAATTTTTTTTAGGATCACGCGAGTATTGTTTGGATTGTTCCGATGTCTTTGTGACGAGAACATTGTTCTCGATGCCTCCTGTCATTAGGAGTTATGGCAGTGTCCCGGGGAGTAGAGCTCCGAGGTGTTGTCATCACAAATATGTCACATCAGTTCTGGAATACTTAAGACGGCCGACATCGACAACTCTCCGATGCGGTTAGTGGCAAGATAACCCCGACATCACCCAGTACTGGGGAGGTAGTTCGGGAGTATTGCCATAACCTGTATAGTAGATGCGTTTCGAAGGTCCGAGGTAAACGGTTTCCGGAAATAACTGGTTATGTGTTGAAGGATGGATACAACTGGATGTAGGATTAGAGTTGAGTGCGCGGTGCTTCCCCTGTATCCCCAACACCTGATTGCATAACTGGAAACTTTCGGAAATTAATAGGTGGATTCATGTAGTAGTTCTAGGCATTCTTCCAACGAATGCATGATATGAAGTTCGGGGTTCTACATTGAGTGAAGTGGTTTATGGGCGTTTGTTCCGATCGGGAGTTGCATCTTAAAGGGTCCTTGGCTATGCTGATCCGGGGATTGCAAAACCCTTTTGTAACACGTTCCATGAGCTTTCATCACGAATATGTCGGACGAAGCTTCTATCTTGTATTTGTTCTATCTGCTCCTTGTTGTTTTTATTTACCTTTTGTTCTCCCAAGTGGCTTCTCGACAAGTTGATGTACCTGCGGAATACATTCGTTCAATTCTCCGTTCGAATGATATTGTGAAGATGATGTTGCAACATATCTATCCCTTGTTTTGTCTTGATTCTGGTATTCGAGTTGCATCGATGTCAAATGTTGATTCCATACCTTTCCTAAGCGGTGTTCTCATATTTCTATGGGAGTGCTAGTCCTTCTTGATCAATCAAGATTTTCATGTTAATCCTTTCCAACCGGTTTGCCTTCTCTTCAAGTTATTCCATCCGGACGCCGTTGAGAAATCTGACGATTTGTCTGTTTCATTCATCCAAAGTTGTCTTTGTTTTCCCCACCCTCCCTCCCTTTTCTTTGGAGCCAGAGTCCTTGATCAAGTATCCATTTTATTCATGTGAGGTTTGTTCATTCATTTCCTTCAATGTTCTTATCCGGTGATTATCGTGAAGATGCTCAAGAGCTTCAAGTTCATCATTCTTTTGTTCTCAAATTCTGCCGGTGGATGTAATTCAAGATTTCGGTGTTGATCTTATCCTTTTCCTCACTTCACAATGTTTTCTTATTCCGGTGCTCCAATTAATCATTCTCCTCTTGCTATTCATATCCGGAGAGGTGAAGGTATCTCAGAAAGATTCGTGTTTCCATTCTTAATCCGTTCAAGCTATTTTGAGGATTATCATCTTATTCAAGCCATTTAATTCAACCGGTGCAATATCTCTTAAGCAATCTTTTTCAACGGTGATTTCTTTGAGTGGGCCCTAACCCACAGGTCTTTTCCCAGGATCTTACCTGACTCTTCTATTTTTTCCGGAGTTATACTCAAATTCTTTTCAAAGTGTGACGTAAGAATGATTCCATCAGTCACATGCCTTCTCTAAGATCGCGTTCAATTCTTTTCACCATTGGTTCAACCTTTTAATTCTCATTCCGGAGTGCCTCAACAATTCATGGTGGTGTATCTCATCGTCTTCTCAGTTTTTGAAGACCCGAAGACGAGTTCATCTTGAATCCTTATCCGTTCTTCCAAGATTTGTGGTTCTAGCTTCATGCCATCCTCTTTATTGTTCCGATTGTGTGGAATTCTTTTTATACCCATCCGAAGCATTTCATGAATTCTTTCCAGTGTGATCCTCCGAAGGCCATCATTTCAGAAGATTTCTTCGTTCTCAGTTTTCAACTTCGACCTCCAAATATTCTTCATTGATGCCTCTTCGTTCGTCTCCATATTCTTACGGTGGTTCTTTCAAGATTACCCTTCCGTTGTTATCGTTTTAATTCAATTGTTCTTTTCATAATCCTACCGGTGGTTCGTTGAAGATTTACCCAAGCTTGTGCGAGATCTCTCTTAATTCTTTGCAACGAGAATAAGTAGTATGCCAAATCCATTGCTTGTCGCCAATTTAAATTGGTGAAGGATATGCATAACATAAATCTTATTCTAGTTTCTTCCAAGAGGTTAATCCCTTCCTTCGGAGCTTGTTCATCATATCATATTCTCGGTTCTAAATTGTTCATCTTGTTTTTCGGAGCTCTAAGTTATTTCAATTATATCATTTCAAAGCTGCATCTAATTCATCGCGGGCCTTGAATCTTATTCTTTTCATCTTTCGCTTCTCATTCTTTCATTACCGGAGTTTTCATGGTGGGTCTTCATGATTTAATTCATCCTCGAAGTCTTCATCAAGATTCTTGTTGGAGCTCAACCATTCTTCATCATGCTTTCCAAGTGCAATTCTTTCTATCTTATTGTTTGAGATAGTGGTAAGCCATTTTTGACAATTTTCCTTCATGTTTCATGATTCACAAGTTGTCAGGAATGAGATATTTAAACCCATCATTTTCCTTGTTCAGTAGATCTTTTCAACCCTTCAATTTATTCATTGGAGTTATCTTGGGTTGTATTTCACCTAAAGCTTTCCCTGAGAATTGTTGCTATTATGGTGCTTATAAATGACCCAAGTTTTTCATTTATCATTCCGGCGAAATAAGTTTTTCGTCTCCTTGTTGATCTCAATACAAGCAATTCGTTTCTGTTAGTGGCTGGTTGTCACCTTCCATAAGCCCACATCAAACTTATTCTTTTCGTTGTTGAATTCCAGCAACTCTGTTCAACCCTTCTCCGTAAGGAGGATTTTCTAATTCATTCGTGGGAGAAGTTGTCATTTTCTTCTCCATTCTTTTCTTTCATTGATTTATATGCTATTCTTTCATTCCGGAGGCATTGTGATGTTGATCTCTTCAAACCATCATCTCGTTTTTATCGAGATCATGTTCTTTCCCTTGCTTATCATTTAACAGGAGTGTCGTGACCTCCATTCTAGTTCCGTCATCTTATCTAGTTTTCCTCCATTCTCAACCGAGTGCTGTCTGAAGCCTTCCTTACCCCTTGTGACATTCTTTCAATTGTTTCGGAGGCAATATGCTGTTGTTTCATCCAGTATCATTCCATCTCCTCAAGCTCATGTTGATTCCTTCCATTTTCAGTCAGAGTGCTGTCCAAATTATGTCATTCTTATTTCCTTGGATATACCGTTGCGGTTTCATTTTCTTTTGGTTGGTAAGCTCTTGTTTCATGTCTTCCATCCTACAAGGTTCTCATTGTGTTCCTTGTTCCTCCTTTTACCGGAGTGTTTTCATCTTCGTCCATTTATGTTGCATTGTTCTTTCAACTTGTTTAAGCTCTCAAGGTTCGTGGTCTCACTCGTCTGTCAAAGAAGCAACTTTGTTTTACCTCTTCTTTTTCGTTTCTATCCGGTGCCATCTCTAGGATCTCGGGTCGAGATCCTCTGTTAGTGTGCGAGAGTTGTGACGCCCGAAGACCGACGTCCCAGAAGATTCCAGAGATTCCAGATGTTCCGGGTTCTCCCGTGTGTTTCAATTGTGCTTGTGTTATTTTTTTTTGCATTGCATCATGTCATCATGTCATCAATCTTTGCATCTCAACTTAAATAAATTGTGTGGACCTTCGGTCCATTTAAATCGAGGGAAGGATGACTTCTCTTTATAACATATCCTCCTAATAGTATGGAGCTATTATAGATAAATATTCCATTTGTGTGGAATTAACCCAACACACTTGCATATTTTCCCCATGCCTTCTCTTTCGCAATTTCTTGCCTCTCCGATTTTTCGTGGACCGTGGACATTTTTGCGAGTCCAGGAAAAATAACCTCTTGCCCAAATTCCACCCCTAACCTCCCTTTTTATTCTTTCCCTTTTCTGTTTTAGTTTTATCTTTTTAGAATAGAGAGAGTGAGAGAGCAGCCCAGCTTGGGCCTCCTAGCTGCCGCAGCCGGCCCCAGAACCTTCCTCAGCCTCCAGGCCGGCCCGAGGCCCAGCCTCCCTCTCCCCCCTTGCTAACCTAGCCCGCTACCTCACCCCTCGCTCGTCCCTCTCATCCCCCTCGCGCCGCCAGCTTCCCCCTCCTCTCGCCCGATCCACCTCGCTCTCCCCTCGCAGTCCCGATCCACCCCGCTCTCTCCTCCTATAGCGCCGCGTCCCTCACCTCCCTTCGACGTGCGCCTCGCCTCTGGCCCCGCCGGACCGACCGCCCAGGCCGCCGCGTCGGCCCCTTCCTCCCTGGCCCGTGCCGCCTCCGCCTCGCCGGAGCGCACCCCTGCCGCGCCCCGTCATCCAGCCGCACGCGCCATGGACGCGCCCCTCCAGACCAGCGCCCAGGCCGCAACACCGAGCAACCTCCAGCCCCGAGCTCTGCTCCTCCTCGCTGGGCAGCCGCACTCCACCGCTAGGTCGCCCGCCGAGCCCCGCAGCGCCCGCGGTCGGGGGCCTCTTCCTCGCCCTCCGGCCTCCTCCGCGCCCCGCGCCGGCAACCGGTGCGCCAAGGCCGCAGCACCGAGGGCCTCTCCTCCTGGAACCTCCTCGCCAAGCACCTCCATCTTCGATTCCAGCACCGGGCCCTCGTCCGCACACGAGTCACACCAAGTACATCTACGTATGCACCGGACGTCTACGGAACGTGTACGGCTACGTGGTTTCGCAGTACTCTTCGGTTACGTCAAGTTTGACTACATGAATACGCCCAGAGATGCGACAAGTACCTCTACCGACGACCCCGACGCCCTGTGTACAACTACCGTCGACCCTCAAAAACCCGTGGACGTCAAGTTCCCCTACCGATGACCGCGAACGGCTACTTCCTCTACGACCCTCGAGTACGACTACACACGAGAACCGCGAGTACCACTACATCAATGTGTACCACTACCGTCGTCGAGGACCCGTGTAATGCAAGCGTCAAGTTCGACTACCGTCGCCGTGTACCACTACTTCCTCGACGAACAGAACGACTACTTCCCTCTACGAACGTGTACCATGACTCGCGAGAACGACTACTTCCACTACGTCCCTCGACGACTCGACCCCCTCCGAGAACGAACGCTTCGAAGGTATAACCCCGAGACGATGACCCGTGGACGAATGCTTGTGTTGTATGAGATGTTTCCCTTGTGTGCACCGTGCCCGTTTCATATTTTGTCGTGCTCCTCAGTTGCCTCGTCGCCAACCCTTGGGAACCCGGTGACGGGATCACCCCACCTTTTCATCTTGTTCGACTCGCTCACGCCACCTTTCTTTTGCACCGGTCTCTCGATGAGTTACCGGAACCGAGATGTTGCCGTTGCATCATTTTCGGATCGTTGCCGTGGCACCCTTTTCTTCCACCACGGTGACAAATACTCCTTATCATCTTCATGTCAACTTTTAATAAAATTTACATAAAACTTGATCATGTCATCCGCATCATGTTAACAACATTGATATGTTTAAATTGTTGTTTGCTTAAAATTGCTAAACATGCATATGGGGGTTTTCCCGGAATTGTTGTTGTTATTTCCGGCCTCATTTATAATGCCAAAATAGTGTAGTTTTATTTATGCATCATACCTTGCCATGTTTTGCATATTGTCATGTTGCTTGTGTTGTTTTCATGTGCTTCCTACCTTGCCATGTATTGCTTCCTGTGTAGTTTTGTCATGCATCATACCTTGCCATGTATTGCTTCCTGTATAGACTTGTCATGCATCATACCTTGCCATGTTTTGCATCATATAGACTTGTGTTGTTTCCTGTGCTTCCTACCTTGCCATGTTTTGCTTCCTGTATAGGCTTGCTGTGCATCCTATGTAGACTTGTGTTGCATCCTATATAGATCTGGCTTGCATCATACTTGGATGTGCATCGTATGCCATGTTTATGCTTGCGTGTTTAACGGGTTGCTTGTTTCTTTCCGGTTTGCTTCCTCGTTAGCTTCGGGTTCGTTCCGGAGTTGTGAGGTTCTGTTCGACTACTTCATGGACCCGTTCTTCTTCCTTGCGGAATCCCATGCAAGATGATCATACCCTTGGATACCTTTACTACCATTGCCATGCTTAGTTGTCTCGATGCTATCGTTACATGTCGCGCTACCCATCTTTTATGTCAGCCTCTCCTTGTTGCCATGAAACCTCTAACCTTTGACACCTTCCTAGCAAAACCACTGTTTGGCTATGTTACCCGCTTGCTCAGCCCCTCTGATAGCATTGTTAGTTGCAGGTGAAGATGAAGATCGTTCCAGGTGGGAACTTGTTGTTGGAATATCACAATATCTATTGTTATTATTAACACACCTATATATTGGGCATGGGGGGAAGGCTTGGCCTTTTTCTCGGTGTTTTGTTCCACTCATGCCACCTTAGGTGCCGATAAACTGGCATTTTGTTCCTTGATTTTGCGTTCCTTACACGATGGGTATATGGGGACCCCTTGACACTTCGATTTTGAATAAAACTTTTCTAGCAAGGCCCAACATTGGTTTTAATTTGCTCATAATAACAACTTAATTAATTAATTAAATTTGCATAGGGGGTCACGCCCTCGGGTATTCTTTTCTACATAGCAGGGGGGCCAGTGCTGATGGTGTTGGTCCCAAACGGGGAGCCTGCAGGGCCACCACGGGGAAACTCGAGGTTTGGTTTTACCTGTAGCTTCACCCATCCGGACGTGGCCTGAGACGAGATACGCGTGGCTACTATCAGGGTGTCGGCACGCCGGGAGGTCTTGCTGGACTTGTTTTACCATTGTCTAAATGTCTTGTGCACCGGGATGCCGAGCCTGATCGGATTTCCCTAAGATAAGGGGTGATGATATTATATTTATCACTTCAGCTGATCGTGAGAGCTTGTGATGGGCTAAGTTGGGACACCCCTGCAGGGTTATGATCTTTCGAAAGCCGTGCCCGCGGTTATGAGGCAGATTGGAATTTGTTAATGTCCGGTTGTTGAAAACTTGACAGAGGATCCGAAGTAAAACACACCACTGTGTGAGTAACCGTGACTGTCTCTTTTCACTTTGAGAAGAGAACACGGTGGGGTTATGTTTGACTCGTATGTATTTCAGGATCTTTAGCGATCACTACTAGTTTGCGACCGTTTGCGTAGATGCTCATCTTATTCTTGTACTCGTAAGTTTGCCACCATATTATGCTTAGCCGCTGCTGCAACCTCACCACTTTACCTCTTCCTACCCATAAAGCTTTGCTAGTCTTGATACCCATGGTTATGGGATTGCTGAGTCCTCGTGGCTCACAGATACTACAACACCAGATGCAGCTTCAGCCGAGAATGATGCAGGAGCTGGATCAGAACTTCGCTGGGAGCTCGATGAAGGGAGTGGCCGTATGCTTGTGACGTTTTCGACGATTAGTAGTGGTTTCTACTAGGGGCGATTCGGACCTGTGGCTTTATGTTTTGGTATCTTTCTTTTGGATCTTCGCCCGTAGTCGGGTTGTTATGTTTTGAATGATGTTTTGCTTATGTAATGTATTGTCTGACGTGGCGAGTGTAAGCCAACTATCTCCTTTTGCAATTTCATCCCTATTTTTACATGAGTCGTGCAAAGATACCAAACTTGAGATCATTCCAGAATGGGCTTATACCTTTAAGTCGTGCCTCGACACGTAGGAGGTATAGTCCCATCCTGGGCATTACATGCTTCCCCCGAGTACTTGAGGTACTGCGGGATCGTGGGTGACACGAAAGCTTCCCGAATCTTGTGGGTAAAGTGCGCAACCTCTGCAGAGTGTAAAACTATTCGAATAGCCGTGTCCACGGTCATGGAAAGTTGGGTGGTGCTACTTAAACTATGTCCAGAATTTTACTACATCGGTGAAAGTATGTGTGTGTGATGAGTCAAGGTGGTGGCTTGACTCGTTGGGTTGAATCCTATTCATGTTGATATCGGTAACCTGTCTTCGAGGTTACTTGAATTTATTGATGCATATACTTGATGGTAGAGTATTTATTCTAGCTTGTTGCTAGATTGCTCATTGTTGTACAATTGCATTGTTACATTGAACCAAATCATGGGTTGCTTGCGAGTACATTCAAAGTACTCATTGGCTTGCCACTGGTTATTTAATTGGCCAGGCATGGAGGAACAGGAATAGGAAGAAGAGTTCTATGGAGACGAACATGCGAACTAGGACGCTATCCCAGTCAGAATGCCTGTAGGGTTAAGGCAGATGGCATGGGTTCTACTTATCATCGAAGACTTCCGATATTTGAGATATTTGCTATTCAGCCCTTGAGGCTTTATCTATGTAAGACTTGGCCATAATGGCCTTAATTTGTGTAAGACGGTATGTATGGATGTAAGACTCTTGTTATTCAGCTTCTGTGTGTTCAGTGAGCATTGATCTCTGGGATCACTGTACACGTGCATTCGGTGATCTCGACTTCTAAGTCGGGGTCCCCACAGAGCTGGTATAAGAGCCATCCTGACTGTAGGAAGCCTTAGTTAGCATGGGCGTTAGTTAGTTGAGACCCCTTTTCAAAAACCTTCTGAACCTCTCTTCTTTTCTAAACCTTACCAACCTGAGATTTCATCAGCTTATTAACCTCTCCTATTCCACCTTTGTAGATGGCCGCTGTACCTGAAGAGCACCTGACCACTGGGTTTCCCTTGCTTCTCGAGGATAGCCTCCAGGAGTGTCAGTTCCACCGAGCGCCCATCCTCATCTACCTTGAGCATTGGGTTAGCGACACTGAGGTGGAGTACCATGTGGAAGTGATCGTGAAGGCAAACGACCCTCCCACAAGTTAGTTCTTCGAGGGACCCCAGATGGCAACACTACCTCTCGCTGTCGAGGCGGCTGCACTCAAGGCACTAACCCGTCTCCGCGAGCTTCTTTCGGAGATGGCAGCCAAGATGACAACCCGCTTCTTGCCTTACCAGAAGGAAGGTGAAGATGAAAGCAGCACACTAGCCCCTCCACTGAAGGAAGAACTCTCGCTTCGATTCCAGACCTACTTCAGTCTATGTGCCGACAGCTTGGCACAAGATTTGGCCGCGGAATCAATGAAGCTCCGAGAAGAACTTCACAAGACCAAGGCACTTCTTTGTCGAGCTCAAGAAAAGACAAATAGGATCAAGAAAGAAGGAGCACCTTCCGGACAGTCCGCTATCGCATACCGAGGCAGAAGACCCTCCGAAGATGTATCTTACAAGAATGAAGAACCACCTCAGCAACGCCGGATGACGGCAAGGGAATATCGCAAGCTTTTCCCTGCACCGCCGACAAAGCACCGTCGTATCCAACTCCTCCACTCCCCCACACCCTCAAGTGACAAGGGGGCCCAGATAGATGAAGACAAGGAGGAAGACCCAGAAGAGCCGGAATACGCGACCGAGCATTCCGCCGCTTAGGCATTATTCGCTACTCGGATATGCCAGTTCGTGACCTCTACGGTAGGATAGGTCGTGTAACCTCTATGCGCAGTCGAGTCCTTGTATGGTTCATATGAAACCATCTAGTGTTGCTTTTGTTGTGTTTAGATGTATGTCGTATTCTTCCTTCGGGAATATGTAAACGACTGCATCACCCGTTTGGATTTTAATGAATGTGTTTGGCCTTTCGGCCCTTGCATGATTTGATTAGTGTCACACCCACCCCCTTACTAGGCACCCATCTATCTTGCTTTCCCTCTTCCAAGTCATGAGACCTTTTACCGCTCCAACAGGATGCCTGTTGTAACTCGTACTGGTACCTCTACCCAGCAGCCTGAAGCCGGAGCATCCGCTCAGTCAGAGGCAGGCCACGACCAAACCAACGACCAAGCTCCACCACCACCACCTCCTCCGAACATGGACATGGCTCAGCTTCTCCAAGCTTTCCGAGAGGAACGCCAAGCCAACACCGCAGCCCTTCAGTTGATTGCTCAAGCTGTCACCAA
>LR738711.1:781895602-782128675 GCA_902687465.1 Secale cereale
GGGGGGGGGGGGGGGACGGCAATGGACGTTCCATGTTGGCAGAGTTCAAGAAGTATGCACCGCCAACTTTCGTCGAGACTGCTGAACCCCTGGATGCAGACGACTGGGTCCGCACCATTGAGGACTTGCTGGAACTAGTCGGATGCACCGAAGACCGTGAGAAGGTGGTTTATGCAGCCCACTGCCTCGGGGGGACTGCTAGAGCTTGGTGGGATGGATTCAAGGTCATGCATGCTGAACAAGACATCACTTGGGACAACTTCAAGGCAGAATTCTGCAAGGCCCACATTTCCTTCCGGAATCATGGCTATCAAAAAGCGTGAATTCTGAGCCCTGAAGCAAGGAAGTGGCACTGTCAAGGAGTACATGCAGAAGTTCAGTGTTCTGTCAAGGTATGCCCCTGAAGATGTCAGCACTGATGCTGCAAAAAGGGAGCGCTTCATGGAAGGCCTCAATCAGACTCTGCAATACTCGCTTGTCGTGTGTGACTGCCCAACCTTCCCTGACCTGGTGAACAAAGCACTCATGCTTGAAGACAAGCGGCGTGCTTTGGAAGACACTCGCAAGCGCAAGATGGTCAGCAAGGGAAGTTCCAGCAACCAGAAGCCTCGTCCATGGCAGTCAGCCCCGGCCAAGCCAACCTATCAGCAACTAAGAGCTCCTGCACCTCGCACCAACTATCAGCCTCAGCAGTATGCCAACCCAAGGCCGGCTTTCAACCCCAATAACAGTGGTGGCAATAAGATCAACAATCCAAACCAAGTCACTTGCTTTGGATGTGGTCAGTCAGGACACATCTCAAGGGTATGCCCCAACAAGAAGCCTGATGCCCCGCGCCCCAATGCGCAGAACCCAGGACAAGGCCGCGGGATGCCACCAAGGAACCCAGCTCCTCGCAACCCGCCTAACCATGGGAAGGGGCGTGTGAATCACGTCACTGCTGAAGAAGCCCAGGAAGACCCGGACGTCGTGCTGGGTACGTCTTGTCAACTCAGCACCTGCAACTGTCTTGTTTGATTCTGGAGCAACGCATTCATTTGTCACTCAAAGATTTGCATTAAAAAGTGGCATGACCCCTACACCCCTGAATAACCCTATGGTGGTACAAACCCCCGGAGCAGAGATGAGAGCCAAGATAGGCTGTAAGGGAGTTAGTATTACCATTAACGATGTAGATTTCCTAGCAGACCTCATCGTCCTGAGATCACAAGGCTTGGATGTGATCCTAGGCATGAACTGGCTCAGCAAGCACCAAGGCTTGTTAGACTGTGCCAATCGGACTGTCACCGTGACCAATGACCAAGGAGTCGAAGTCAAGTTTGCTCCTAACTCCTCTTCAGCTCAAGACGTTCAAGTCAACTGTCTGTCTGAAGTTGGGCTAGAGCAAGTACCGGTGGTATGCGAGTATCCCGATGTCTTTCCGGATGAGCTACCGGGAATGCCCCCCGACCGTGACATTGAGTTCATCATCGAGCTCGTGCCCGGGGCAGGACCCATCTATAAGAAGCCTTATAGAATGGGGACGGAAGAATTAGCCGAGTTGAAGAAGCAACTGGAAGAGCAGCTGAGGAAGGGATTTATCCGCCCAAGTGCCTCCCCTTGGGGATCACCCGTTCTGTTTGTGGCAAAGAGGGACGGTACCATCCGCTTATGCATTGACTATCGTTCCCTCAATGAAGTTACAGTCAAGAAAAAATATCCACTTCCCAAGATTGAAGATCTGTTTGATCAGCTCAGCGGAGCCAAGGTGTTCTCCAAGATCGACCTCAGATCTGGGTACTACCAGCTGAAGATCAGACCCCAAGATATTCCGAAGACAGCATTCGTAACCCGGTATGGCCTGTACGAGTGCACGATCATGTCCTTTGGGTTGACCAATGCCCCAGCTTACTTCATGTATCTCATGAATAAAGTCTTCATGGAATATTTGGACAAGTTTGTTGTTGTCTTCATCGATTACATTCTTGTCTTCTCGAAGACGGAGGAAGAACACGAGCAACACTTGAGGATGATCCTAGACAAGCTACGGGAGCACCAACTATACGCCAAATTCAGCAAGTGTGAGTTCTGGCTGCATAAAGTTGGATTCTTAGGTCATGTCTTGACCGAAGAAGGATTGTCAGTTGATCCCGCGAAGATCGAAGCTGTGACCCAATGGCAATCTCCAACGACCGTCAAGGAAGTCAGAAGCTTCCTCGGACTTGCGGGCTATTACCGCAAATTCGTGGAAGGATTCTCTAGCATTGCCCGGCCGATGACTCAGCTCCTCAAGAAGGACAAGAAGTTCGAGTGGACGCCAAAATGCGAAGAGAGCTTCCAAGAGCTCAAGAAGAGATTGACCACCGCCCCAGTCCTGGCAACACCTGATATTCACAAGGAGTTCGTGATATATTGTGATGCCTCTCGAACCGGATTGGGAAGCCTTCTGATGCAAGAAGGCCAAGTCATAGCTTACCTCTCCAGGCAGCTACGACCTCATGAAGAGAACTATGCTACTCACTATCTTGAGTTAGCGGTAGTGGTTCATGCCTTGAAGACATGGCGGCATTACCTCCTAGGGAAACGGTGTGAGATATACACAGACCACAAAAGTCTGAAGTACATTTTCACCCAAAAGGAATTGAACATGAGGCATCGAAGATGGTTGGAACTCATCAAAGAGTATGACCTCAGTGTTCAATATCACCCCGAGAAGGCTAACGTGGTGGCCGATGCCTTAAGCAGGAAGGCTTGCTCCTTGAATGCCATAATTCAAAAGAGGCAGCCATCCCTATTTAAGGAGCTCGAGCAATTCAGTTTGGAATTGGTCACCCCTGGATTTCTGGATCATTTGGAAGTCAAACCGACCCTGATGGACGAAGTCAAGAGGGCACAAGGTGGACACGCAAGCATTGAGGGCATTAAGAAGAAGATGAAGCTAGGCAAGGCCCCATGATTCTCTGAAGACGAGCACGGGATTGTTTGGTACAAAGGCCGCATCTGCGTACCAAACAAGATGGAGCTGAAGAACCTGATCCTGCAAGAAGCCCACGACACTCCGTATTCCATCCACCCTGGAGGAACCAAGATGTATCAAGACTTCAAGGGAAGATTCTGGTGGCACGGGATGAAAAGAGAGATTGCAACCTATGTTGCGAAGTGTGATGTGTGCCAAAGGGTCAAGGCTGAATATCAGCGACCCGCTGGATTGCTTCAACCACTCAAGGTTCCCGAGTGGAAGTGGGATAAAGTCGGAATGGACTTCATCACTGGATTACCAAGGTCGAATAGAGGACATGACTCCATCTGGGTCATAGTCGACCATTTGACCAAGGTGGCCCATTTCATTCCTGTCAAGACTACTTATGATGGCAACCGGCTGGCAGCTCTCTACATCGATAGAATCGTAAGCCTTCACGGCGTTCCCAAGGAGATTGTGTCAGATCGACAAACCTAGTTCACCTCAAGGTTCTGGAAGAAGTTCCAAGAAGCCTTGGGAACCAAATTGTTTTTCAGCACGGCTTTTCACCCACAGACCGGAGGTCAGACAGAACGAGTAAATCAAATTCTCGAAGACATGCTCCCAGCCTGTGTCTTGGCATATGGAGCCAAGTGGGAAGATTGTCTCCCTTTTGCTGGGTTCTCCTATAACAACAATTACCAGTCAAGCCTTCAGATGGCACCATTTGAGGTGTTGTACGGACGCCGATGTCGCACACCCCTCAACTGGCCAGAGACTGGAGAAGGGCTAGTCTTTGGACCGGATATTCTCCGTGAAGCAGAAGAGCAAGTCCAACTAGTCAGAGAACGTTTGAAGGCAGCCAAGTCAAGGCAGAAGAGCTATGCTGACACTCACCGTCGGGACATGAGTTTCCATGTCAGGGACCATGTGTACCTGCGGGTAACTCCTCTAAAGGGAACCAAGCGTTTCCACGTCAAGGGGAAGCTCGCACCAAGGTTCATTGGACCCTTTGAGATCACTGCACGACGAGGAGAAGTGGCTTACCAGTTGGAACTACCACCTGAGCTATCCGATGTGCACAACGTATTCCACGTGTCACAACTCCGAAAATGTCTCCAAGTTCCGAACAAGCCTGATCTCTACAAGGATGTTAATCACCAAGCCATTGATCTGCAGCCTGATTTGACCTACCGCGAGAAGCCCATTCGTATTCTGGATGAAGCAGAACGACAGACACGAAGCCGCACCATCAAGTACTTCAAGGTCCAGTGGAGCAACCACACGGAAGCAGAAGCAACCTGGGAACGTGAAGACTATCTTAGATCCGAGTATCCCGACCTCTTTTAAGACCTAGTTTAGGAATCTCGGGGACGAGATTCTTGTAAGGGGGGTAGGTCTGTCACACCCTGCATTTTGTAACATGTCATTTGCATCAATGAAGCATGAAAATTTGGACCATCAAATTTTTTTGGCATCATTTGGCTTTTATTTGAATTAAGCTTTTTGCCTCATGTGTTTTTCTTGTGCTCATTAAAGTCAACTATTACCTCTTGTAGAATTCATCTCCATACCTAAAACTTCTGCCCAATGATCATACCAAGTGTATATAGCAGTATAGTATTTTCTTATAAAAATATTTTGGCCAAAATGTATTTTTAAAATTTAGTATTCCAAAAACCCCTGAATTGAGGTTTGCACTGCAAGTGCTTGATTTGGGTGAGAAAAATTATTTCAAAAAGTATCTTTGAGACCTAGTAGTAATAGGACTTCCAGAAACCACAAAAGTATAATTTTAAAAGTTATTTTCCTATTTTATTTAAAAGCTTTTTCTTAAGGCCAGAAATGGTCTTTAATAGGGAAAAATTATTTAAGTATTTCAAAAATATTTGCCAAAATTCAGGGAGACTCATAGGACATATATTGTCCATATATAAGAGTTTCAACACTTGGTCATGTTCAAAATAATGGGCTAATCCCTCTAAAACACTTTCTGGATATTTCAAGCTTTTGAAATATTTACAAAAGAAATATTCTCCAAAAATTCCAGGGAAATTCTATCATGTCATATATGACATATTTGATGATCTTGCCAAGTCCCATGCCTTGGGAAGCAAGATAGCATCCTCAAAACCCTTCAAAACCATTCTGTCCATATTTGAAGTTTGAGCAACTTAACATTGCCAAACTTGCCCAAATGCTCTCAAATTTGGTGCACATGCTAGAATGGCCTAATAAGGCCTCTAGACCAAATGGAACAAGGTTTGGAGTAGGGAAACTTGATTAGAATGCCCCAAAACCCTTTCTGTTCAAATTCAAATTTGAACAACTTTACATTACCAACTTTTTACCTGGAGCTTCAAACTTTGTGGGCATGATCATAACCCCAAATGATGAAGCTACACCAAGTGGTGCATCAAGGGGAGATGATTAGCTTGACTTAAACAAGATGAAGCCATTTCTGTTGATTTCTAGGGTTCACCAAAGTTACATTGGCTAGTTTCTTCAAATGAGCCCAAATTTGGTGAAACACCCTATTTCCATATGACATTCAATACTGTTAAGTGTCATGGCTAGTGGAGATCATTTGCTAGTCCAAAACTTGATCAAACACCTTCTGCCTTTTTACCAAAACTATCATCTTGACCCCTTTTACTATTTACTTTTGCCTTAGCTTTCTACCACAGCTTCATCTAGTTACAATCTACCTCCAGTAACTTCCCCATGTCCACAGCTCCATGATTGAGGGGTGAAAACCCCAATTCACCTTGCTGGACAGCCAAATTCTACCTAGTTACCAGCTTCCCTTCTCTCTCATTGATCATCCAGAGCATCCAAGGCCTCAGCTAGGTTGTTTACGTCGCCCTGGACCCCCCAGACACGGCGGACACACCCAGAGAGCCAATGGCATGCCATGGCATGCGATAAGCTCGCTCCAGAGCGCGCTACAGTGCGCACCGGCACTGTAGCTTCGCCCAATCGCTTGCCCCCGACCACCTCGTGCTCCTCCCTCACGCCTACCGTTGCGCCTCGACGTCTGCGACCCTCCCCGGCGCTGTCCCCCTCCTCCCTCTCCCTCCAGTGTCCGCCCTCGCACGCGCGCTGGCCACCCGCGAGCTCTAACCTCTAGCCGCGCACGCGCGCGCCCTCTGGAGCATCCCCCGCTCCCCCTCTTCCTTCCCTCCGCCCTGGAATTCGTCCGGCAACACCCCAGACTCAATCCCATCGCCTCCCGTGCACTGTGGCGTCGAGCAGGAGCTCGCCGGCGCACAGGTCCACGGGACCTTGCCGGTCCCCTATAAATAGGGCCTCCGAGCCCCTCCTCTCTTCACCAACAGCCTCCTCTCCCTCTCAATCGTCTCCCTGAGCCACTCGCCTCTCCCCAGACCCGCCCGAGCTCGAGATCGAGCTCGAGCTCCGCCGCGGCGGCCTCCCGTCGCCAGCCCAGTACAGGCCGCCCTGGCTCTTTCTTTTGCTCGATCTAGCACCGCAGCACTCCACTGATGCATTTCCCTCTCTTTTCCCCCTCTGCAGCTGCCGGAATCGACCGGAGCAGCGACCTCCCGACGATCCTCCGCCGCAAGTCCTCGCCGCCGGCGAACCAGGCCTCTCCGGCGAGCCGCACCACCACCACTACATCCGCGACTCACTGCTGAGCCTGTTCCTGCCCTCCGTTTGCCCCGCCGTGCCCGGAATCGCCGCCGGTGAGCTCGCCGTCGCTTTGGCCGAGAGGTTGAAGATGACAGGCGGGCCCCGCCTGTCATCCTCACCACTCTCTCTCTCCCCTCTCTGCCACTGACCGCCGGGCCCCGCCCGTCAGGTTTAAAAACCCTGACGCGCACGCGCTGGCGCCCGAGCGGTGGGCTATTCGCCTGGGCCGTGCACTGTGGCCGTTCTGGCCGAGTGGCACATGGCCTTTTCCTTTTATTCTTTTCTATGATATTTCAAATAATTTCACAGAAATAAATATTTGTCCAAATGAATTAATTCCAACTCCTAAAATCTTGTTAAATTCCAACCTATTTAATGGTGTCACTTTCACACATATCCATCAACCTTTTCTGTTCTGTTCAAATTTAAATTCATATTTGAACATTAAAACTTCTGTTAAAAAAATCCTTAGATCCCATTCTGCAACTCTAAAACTCCAACTAAGAATTTTTGCCATCTTAGTTTTCTCTCTAGTATTTAACAAAAATAAGTTGACATTTTTCTGAGCACTTTGATTTTTCTGTTTTTATTGTGGTCTTATTTTCCCGTTGTTATTTTGCGACGAATAGATACCGTAATTGACGAGGTTGCTGAAGATGGAGAAGGGGAAGGATTTGAAGACTTTGAAGACCAAGCCAATCCAGGCAAGCAGCCCTTTGACCATGATACACTTGTGTTCTTCGGAACCCGTTTGCTTCCGAATGCATGATGATAGAGTTACGGTGGTGACCTAGTCAAGAACCACCACATGATGCATGTTTACTCATGATCTTGCTATGTGCTAGATGTCATGCAAATAGTTAGTAGTGATGCTTAGTGATGCATGTGTGTCATGAAACCTTCGTGGTTGAAATCTTTTCATAAACCCCATCGGGTGCCCCTAATGCCCGAGGGTGATGTTGAGTTAGGTCATCACTTGAGGAAGAAGTGATGTGCCGGTAAAGATCTTGTGCATGGGTGAAATGATGAATTAGATTTATGTGTGACTACCGTCCCAACCAAACCTGTGCAACCACTCTACCCCTTATGGGACGGGGCTTTATTGATTACTTAGGCCGATACTAGCATGGTGCCCGCATTACTAGCGACGGGAAGACTTGAGGTCTTTCCCGGGACGGGGTCGTGCTTGGATAGACGACCATGACTGTTTTTACAGGGCACCGGACACACCGTTGGTCCCTTCGGGTACGCGTGACATTGAAATTAGGGCAAGTCCCATGATCTATTGTTTGTACTCGAGGGCCGTGTACCAACGAGTGGACTCTATGTTAGTGTCGTCTAAGGAAAGATAATGACCGGGTGCTTCCCCCGAGTACTTGAGGTACTGCGGGATCGTGGGTGACACGAAAGCTTCCCGAATCTTGCGGGTAAAGTGCGCAACCTCTGTAGAGTGTAAAACTATTCGTATAGCCGTGTCCACGGTCATGGACAGTTGGTTGGTGCTACTTAAACTATGTCCAGAATTTTACTACATCGGTGAAAGTATGTGTGTGTGATGAGTCAAGGTGGTGGCTTGACTCGTTGGGTTGAATCCTATTCATGTTGATATCGGTAACCTGTCTTCGAGGTTACGTGAATTTATTGATGCATATACTTGATGGTAGAGTATTTATTCTAGCTCGTTGCTAGATTGCTCATTGTTGTACAATTGCATTGTTACATTGAACCAAATCATGGGTTGGTTGCGAGTACATTCAAAGTACTCATTGGCTTGCCACTGGTTATTTAATTGGCCAGGCATGGAGGAACAATAATATGAAGAAGAGTTCTATGGAGACGAACATGCGAACTAGGACACTATCCCAGTCAGAATGCCTGTAGGGTTAAGGCAGATGGCATGGGTTCTACTTATCATCAAAGACTTCCGCTATTTGAGATATTTGCTATTCAGCCCTTGAGGCTTTATCTATGTAAGACTTGGCCATAATGGCCTTAATTTGTGTAAGACGGTATGTATGGATGTAAGACTCTTGTTATTCAGCTTCTGTGTGTTCAGTGAGCATTGATCTCTGGGATCACTGTACACGTGCATTCGGTGATCTCGACTTCTAAGTCAGGGTCCCCACACAAGGTGGTGGTTCTGGCTCAGGATTTCAAGACAATCAGAATGGACATGGCAATCAGAATGGGCACAACAATCAGGGCAGCCAAGGTGGTTATAATCATCAGGGGAATCATCATCAGCAGAAGTCAGGTTATCAAAGCAACCCGAAGCAGTTGAGTAGTGGGAAGTATCACAACTTCACCCCTAGCCTGTGTAAACGTGATCAGAAGGTTTATAAGAGGGTGGTGCACTCTGTTGAACCGGCAGTACCTCGTTATTTACGCTGGTCGGAGCAGCCCATTGTGTGGAGTCGGGAGGATCATCCGCCCCGGGTTGACAATCCGGGTCAGCTAGCACTAGTGGTGGCACCTCAGGTTGGGGGGTATAAATTCACCAAGGTGCTCATGAACGGAGGAAGCAGCATCAACATCCTGTATTATGAAACCTTCTGTCGCATGGGTCTAACAGATAAGAAACTCAGACCGTCCAACACTGTTCTCCATGGCGTGGTACCTGGTAAATCAGCGTATCCGGTCGATAAGATAGATTTGGAGGTTACCTTTGGAGATGAGCAAGACTCAAGGTTAGAGACTTTGACCTTTGAAATGGTAAAAATCAAGAGCCCGTATCATGCCCTGTTCGGGCGGCCGGTTTACGCTAAGTTCATGGCGAGGCCCTGTTATGTTTATCTGCATCTCAAGATGCCGGGTCATAAAGGGACTATCACGATACATGGGAGCCGTAAAATAGCTTTGGAATGTGAGGAAGGTGATGCGGCTTATGCCGAGGCGGTTTGTGCAACAGAGGAGTTGAAGTTCTACAAGGACAATGTTGATCCGGCAGATATGTCTTCGTTGAAGAAGCTAACTACAGAGCATGACTCGGCCTTGAAGTTTAAATCAGCTGAGGAGGCCAAGCTAGTTGATTTTGTTCCTGGCGATTCGTCCAAGTAGTTTAGCATTAGCGCTAACCTAGATCCGAAATAGGAAAGCGCGCTCATCGAGTTCATCCGTGAGAACCGGGACATCTTTGCATGGAAACCCTCTAACATGCCAGGTGTACCGAGGGAACTCGCTGAGCACACTCTTAATGTTGATCCCAATTTCAAACTGGTCAAACAGTTTCTCCGCCGCTTCAATGAGGAAAGGCGCAAATCTATTGGTGAAGAGGTAGCCAGGCTCTTGGCGGCCGGGTTTATCGTTGAAGTGTTTCATCCTGAGTGGTTGGCTAATCCAGTGCTAGTGCTAAAAAAGAATGTCACTTGGCGTATGTGTGTTGATTACACAGATCTGAACAAGGCTTTTCCGGCTGATCCTTTTGCTCTCCCCCGTATTGATCAAATCATTGATGCTACGGTGGGTTGTGAGCGTTTAAGTTTTCTAGATGCATATTCCGGCTATTATCAGATCAAGATGGCAGTTAAGGACCAAGAGAATACAGCTTTTATAACTCCCTTTGAGCCTTCTGCTATGTATCTATGCCCTTTGGGCTCAAGAGTGACCAGGCGACTTATCAACGTTGCGTACAGAATTGTCTTCATACACAGATTGGGCATAACGTTCATGCATATGTAGATGATATTGTGGTAAAATCCAGAAAGGGAGAGACGTTGATAGATGAGTTGAAAGAAACTTTGGATAATCTCCGGGTTTATAAGATGATGCTTAATCCGTCCAAGTGCGTTTTTGGTGTACCGGCAGGCAAGCTCCTGGGTTTCCTGGTTTCAAACAGGGAAATTGAAGGTAATCCGGAGAAGATCAAAGCTATTATGTCATTGGCTAAACCGGCGTGTATCAATGATGTTCAACGTCTGGCAGGCCGCATTGCGGCACTGAGCCGGTTTATCAGCCGATTGGGGGAGAAGGCCATCCCGCTCTACCAAATGATGAAAAAAGACAGACCACTTTGTCTGGAGTGATGCTGCTAATGCTGCGTTCGAGGACTTGAAGAAACAGTTGGCAGAGCCGCCTGTCCTTGCTGCTCCGGTTGATAATGAGCCACCGTTACTATATGTGGCCGGTAATTCCCGAGCCGTTAGTGTCGCCATTGTAGTGGAGCGCAAGGAAGCTGGGAAGGAATATCCGGTTCAACGGCCGGTTTACTACATCAGCGAGGTGCTCATTGAATCTAAACAGAGATATTCGCATTGGCAGAAACTGGTATACGAAGTCTTCATGGTAAGCCGGAAGCTTAAGCAATATTTTCAGGGTCATCCCATTACTGTGGTCAACTCTGCCCCTCTGGGAGATATAATCCAAAACAGAGAATCAACTGGCCGGGTTGCCAAGTGGGCCATTGAGCTTGGTCCTCTCACAGGCTAAAATATGTGCCTCGTACTGCAATCAAATCCCAAGCACTCGTGGATTTCATCAATGATTGGATGGAGCTACAGGCGTCGGAAGAAAAACCGGATCACACGTACTGGACTATTCACTTCGATGGATCCAGGCAATTTGAGGGCTCGGGGGCTGGAGTCATATTAACTTCCCCAGGAGGTGATAAGTTTTGTTATGTTCCCCGTTTAATGTTCCCTTGCACTAACAATGCAACTGAATATGAGGCTCTCCTCCATGGTCTTCGAATGGCTAAGGAGATGAATTTAAGCTAGGTTAAATGCTTTGGTGACTCGGACCTGGTGGCTCAACAAGTGTCTGGTACTTGGGATTCCAAGGACCCGCTCATGGCAACATATCGTCAAGAGGTGGATATTGTCGCTGGACACTTCAAGGGTTATCAGGTGGACCATGTGGACCGGCGAAAGAATGAAGCGGCAGACGCATTAAGCCGTCTGGGTTCCCAACGTAAACTGGTTCCACCTAATGTTTTTCTGGATGTTCTGCATAATCCGTCGGTTAAATTACCTTCAGAGGAGGACTTGGCTGTTCCTGATCCAGAGGCTCAGTTGGTAGCGGCGCTTCATGCTATCCCGGATTGGACAGTCCCATACTTGGCGTATATGAACCGAGGCGAGTTACCAGAGGATGAAATCCTGTCTAGGCAGATAATCCGGCGGTCCAAGTCAATGACTATTGTCAATGGAGAACTGCATCATTGCAGTGTAACAGGGGCGTTTTAGCGTTGCGTGTCTCCGGATGAAGGCCGTGAGATTCTATGATAAATCCACGAAGGAGATTGTGGTCACCACGCCGATTCAAAATCCTTTGTAGCTAAAGCTTTTAGTCACGGATTCTATTGGCTGACAGCTCATGCTGATGCAGAGGACTTGGTAAAAAAGTGTGATGCCTGTCAGAAATTCTCAAGGCGTGCTCATGTACTGGCTCAAGAACTAAGGATGATTCCAATTACTTGACCGTTCGCGACTTGGGGGCTAGATATGGTTGGGCCCTTTAAGAGATCTCCAAATAAGAAGACCCACCTTCTGGTGGCGGTTAATAAGTTTACCAAGTGGGTCGAGGCAGAGCCGGTCAGCAAGTGTGATGCAGCAACGGCGGTTCAATTCATCAAGAAGGTGATTTTCTAGTTTGGCTTTCCACACAGTATTATAACTGATAATGGCACGAATTTGTCCAAGGGGGCTATGAAAGAACTTTGTCAACGAGAGCACATCCGGCTTGACGTATCTTCAGTGGCTCACCCCCAATCTAATGGTCAAGCTGAGAGAGCCAATCAAGAGATCTTGAGAGGCATCAAGCCCCGGCTTATGGTTGCCCTACAAAGGACGCCGGGTTGTTGGGTGGAGGAGTTACCTTCTGTATTATGAAGCATCAATACCACGCCCAACGGATCTACGGGTTACACGCCTTTTTCATGGTGTACGGAGCTGAGGCAGTTCTCCCTAGTGACATCCGTCATGATTCGCCTCGTGTGGCGGCTTATGTTGAAGCTAACAATGAGAAGGCACGACAAGAAGCACTGGACCGGTTGGATGAGGAGCGTGACATCGCAGCGGCTTGGTCGGCGATTTACCAGCAAGATCTGCGTCGATACCATAGTCGCCGAGTTCGAACCAGAACATTTCAAGAAGGCGATCTGGTGCTCTGGCTCATCCAAGACCAGACAGATATGCACAAGCTGTCCCCGCCTTGGGAAGGACCCTTTGTGGTCAGCAAGAATCTACACAACAGATCATACTACCTCATCGATGTTCGAGAGCACAAGGACTCATGCACCGCGGAGGAGGAGACCAAACAGCCGTGGAACATTGCTCATCTTTGGCCTTACTACACCTGAGCCATGTGCTCCTCTTTATGTACATATGTTCGCAATGTATATATTATGATCAATATAATAAATCGGCATCCCTGTTAAAGCCGGACCTCTGCTGTTTTATCCATAAGAGTATATCACATGGGGGCTTCTGCGTACAAAACGTAGTTCCCATGTCCCTCTTAGACCGGCTATCAAGCCAGTATTATCATAAGAGCACATCTCTGGTTACTTCGATAATCCGGCTATCAAGCCAACATGGTAATAAGGGGCAAAAGAGAGTTTGATGCATAGCACAACTCAAACATAGGCACCCATTGAGCACAGCTCACAATGTTACTTGGGGGCTCTTGTCGCACAGCGACAAAGAGCTTTTAAGGCCCTTGTAATAGGCTATCAAGCCACGGCTTGGAAGCCTGGTGTATACACCTACAACCCCGGGTTAACCTGCCTGCATCAAGTAAGTCACTTCGTCTAGGTAAACCTGGTATGACCCATCGAACGATTGACAAATCAATCTTATACAGACCTTGAACTTGTCAATGTTAAAACGACGATTTGTTAATGTGAGGTCAATCTTAATAGGCTTTGTAAAATGGTTTAACTTAGCGGCCTGGCAGCCCATGAAAAGCCTCGAATTTGGGGCCTGGCAGCCCGTAAAAAGCCTCGACTACAAGTTTTCATATGCTTCTATTTGCCAAGTTTTTTAATTCTTTAATGAGATTCTTAGTATTCATATGATATCTATCAATTTGGCCTAGTGGTTGACTATAAATCACCACCATCAAGTAAACCGGTGTTTATTAAACCCGGTCTGGTTTGATTACAAATCGCCAATATCATCTGTAGCTAATTCAGCGTTTATCACAACCCGGTATGGTTTTATCATAAACCGGCGAAATATTGCAAGAGTCATCAATAGTCGCAATTTGGGATGATCATCCTTACTGCAAATGTTGGTAAAGCCAACGATGCGATTTGATATCACATGTATGATATGTACTTTCTTATTTATTTCAAAATGCAGCCGGGGTTATAAACCTAGGTCATGTATTTGGGCATTATGACCCATCCGGCAATGAACCGCCAGGACACTTTAAATTTGTTTCATGCAGAAACAGGTTAAGAAAAACTGTTCAGAAGAATAAGCAGAAATATTATAAAGATACCGGATTTAACAATGATTATGCAAAAGGAATATGCATAATGGCATAATAGACCAAGTGTTTTTAGCTCGCCTATTACAAGGCGTTTTGCAGCCCAAAAGTATAGCAGTTCCTCATCAAGTATTACGACATGTTGAAGATTAAACCGGCACCGGTTCATGACTCCTCGCCAGCCCGGCCAGACGTCTGCGGACCACCCTGCGCCATTTCCTCCTCTTCGTATCAACCCAGCAGCTGGAAGTCAGTGGTTGCCCAATTGATCCCAGTTAGGGCCTAGAAAACAGCTTCATCGCTTATAAGCTCGGATGGTTCAACATCAGGGGCGTAAGTGTGCTTACGGACGGGCGGGATGAGATCCTCCACATCATGTGTCGAGACATTAACTCATCTGTTGTCAGCATCAAAAACCGCCTGGTAGTGGGACAGATCAGCCTCTTCGGCTAACTTGCTGGCCAAGGGCCGCATTTCCTTTGTTAAAGCTCGAAGATCATCATTGGTGAATTCTGATCCGTCCTCTTTCAAGCTTGGATAGCCATTTACTACGTCAGCCGGATCAAGGTCGGGTACCCATGCCTTCGCCCGGGTTAGTGCAGTTAAAGCGCCTGCCCTTGTGTGATGGCCTGGCTTATTAGGGATGATAGACTACTCATATCAATAAGGAATTCCTTCTTTTCTGGGAGCCCATTCGGATAGAACTCCAAAGTTAAGCATGCTCAGCTTGGAGTAGTTTCAGGATGGGTGACCGACCGGGAAGTTGCTCCCGGGTGCGCATGAGTGAGGACAAAGTGCGCAGAAAAGACTAGTATTGATATGTGAGGCCAGTCTAGATCCCGCCAGGAGTAACGACCACCGGCGGGTGTGCCCGGGGCGTTACACCTTGCAACCGATCTCTTCAGCTCTTCAAACCGGGCGGGCAACATTGACAGCTTCTCCAAGGTTTCCTTGATCAATGTCGGGGGCGGTTTGTTCTGAGCGGCAGTACAAATGATTCGTTGTGTGCCGGTATAAAGTTGCTCTATAAGTGTATAGGCAACCTTCAGTTTCTTCTGCATATCAGAGCCTAGATGGGCAGTGTGTTTTCCTTCATCAATGGAATCATTGTTAAGTCGGCAATTTATGGGAATAATACATTCAGAGTTATAATAATGGTGCTTACCAAAGACAACAGTGGTCATAGCGTTTACTTGACGCTTTAAGCCAGATAGCTCCTCTGATACCGGTTTAAGGTCAGCTTCTGCGTCAACAGCCCTTTTCTCCAAAGTAGATTTCTCTGTCTCCCAATCCGCCCGCTCCTTCTGGAAGTCTTTTTTCAACTTTTCCATGCTTACCAAAGCGCTGGTCAACTCATCCTTGGCTTTGGAAGTTGCTGTTTGCTGGAATTTCATATTTTCTTGAAGGTCAGCGGCTTGGGATTCCTTCTGGTTTAGATCAACCTATAAAGAGGTATACACATCATGCATTGGTAAATCATATTGAAAGTCCCAAGCGCATAACAAGTTATACACTTGGCACTTGGGGGCTAATGCATATTTGTAGTTATCAGACATTTTTATCAAAGTCCCAAGCACATAACAAGTTATGCACTTGACACTTGGGGGCTAATGCATAATTGCTCAAAGGAAAGTTACAGACTAAAGTCCCGGTTCATCATGAAAAGATAAACCGGCCCTTGGGGGCTACACAGACGGAAAGCTGTAAATTTGGTGTTTTGAAGTCCCAGTTTATGTCGAAGAGATAAACCGGCCCTTGGGGGCTACAATGGAGTTGATACAAGCATATGATACAAGCTATTGGACTAAGGAAGAAATTACATTGAAGAAATCAAGAAACAGTTACCTCATATCGTTCCTTCATAAGTTTCACCAAACCGGCTTCATAATCACGACTTGTATACAGTCGGTTTAACTAGCCGGAGTGAAGATCTTGGGTGCTAAGATGGGCACAGCTCGACAAGTCGGCATTCCACTTGCCCTTGTCCATACCAGAAACTTCCTCCTTGGCGCTATGCTTGGACAAAGTGACGGGCTCGCTAGGAGTAGTGTGGCCAAAACCAGTAATCATCACATCGTCTGTAGTAGAAGGAGCAGCTTTGGCAGGGCTTACCGGATTAACACTAGCCCAGTCTGGGCTATTCTGTTGGTCACCAAGGTCCATTGGCTCAGCTTCTTGTTCAGTAAAAATTTCATGATCCGGTGGGGGTGGATCATCACGCAAGGCATCAATATTTTCTTCTGCCGGCTCTGGAGTCTTCTCCGGTTCAGGGTTTATATCATCATCTGCCGGTTTACTCAATTTAGCCTTCTTACTAGGTGGCCTATTGAGAAAGATAAAGGTAAATGTTAGTTAGTGGATTAAAATATAAGGCTAACAGGAAAATAAAACTCATCACGGAACGGTTTTGAGAGGAGGAAGCCGTGTGGCTGTCGACTCGCCAGATGACGAACGAGGGGTGTCCTGATAATTTGAATTAGACGAATTAAGAGGCTGACGGAAATGGCCCGCTTTGGGATAAAGAGCATCTGGAATATACAAGACCTCTGGTCGACACTTTCAGATCGGAGTATGTGGTAAACCGGTGGATGTAATTACTTGACCGCTGCGCTGAGTTGTGCGTCAGGCTTCATGTTGCTGTTTCTTCAAAATAAAGTTTGGGTCCAAGTAAGCTAAAGGGTGAGAAAATCTTACTTTCCGGTTTGCTTGACGGATTTTCTGTGTTGGCAGAGGGTCTGAACCGGAGGAAAGGATAATTACCTCAACACCATCGGCTTGGCTGCCTTCAGTGTTTTCCTGAACATAATCATTGTCAATAAGGTGCAAGAAAAGGGAGCCGAGGGAGTCAGGTGCTACCTCTGAGGCTGGTTCATCATCCTCAATGTTTAATTCAAATGCTTTAGTGGTTTTCTTCTTGACAGTCTTCTTGACGGTTTTGGTCTTAAGACAAGCAGCCTTTGCCGGTTTATCTTGGGGTTTCGTCTTCGAGAACGGATCATTACCCTGTCAGAAATTGAGGAACTTCAGAAAGGGTGATTAACAGATTGAAATAAATCAAAAAGCTTTAAGGATATTTATCGCTGGCGGTTTATTGGATTCGCAGAAGGGAGCTAGTCCAGTTTTATTGCAGACATCCACCGGTTCATCCAATATCTTTTTGACAGAATGATTGATTTCATTCTTTGTCAGCACAACTTCAGTATGATGTTGAGGGTCATTGGGATCCCCTATGTACTCGCACATCAATCCGGGACGCCGGCTTAGAGGTAAAATGCTCCAAGAAATCTGACAACGAACAAAGTTGATGCCTGTTAAACCGTTTGCGGTAAAGGCCCGGAGCTTTGAAAGCTGCGGTGCATATTGGGATCGCTCCTGGGCACTTAGCCGTTGGGGGAAGGGTTGATTATTGGTAAGCCGATGAGGACAATAACCCGACAGAGGATTCTTGTCAGCTGGAGATGTATCTTGACAATAAAACCAAGTCTGGTTCCAATCTTTCGGGTGACTGTGATGCTTGGCGTGAGGAAAACTGACATCTTTCCTTTTTTGAATGGACATCCCGCCAAGTTCCGTGTTAGGTCCGTCCGTGAATTCTGTACGGCGGTTCAGGTGGAAGAAATCTCTAAACAACTCCACTATGGGCTCCTCTTGCAAATAAGCCTCACAGAATACTTGAAAATTGCAAATATTGGACACATAGTTTGGTCCAATATCTTGAGGGTGGAGTTGAAAGCTAGTCAGTACATCACGGAATTTTTTTGATCCGGGAGGACTAAACCCTCAGGCTAAGTGGTCAATGAATACAATTACTTCTCCATCCTTGGGTTCTGGAGGGTTTTCCGGACCATGGACTCTCCAATGGACGACATCCTTTTTGGCTAAAGCGCGAGTCTCAACCCAACCGTTCAGTTCCTCTTCAGTAAACCGAGACGAAACCCAGTTGCAGGAATAAAATTGCTTGGCTTGCTTTGCCATTTGAAAGGAAAAAGCTGAAATTACAGATAAAGGCCGGTTTATGGTTCATGATTGGCAGATATTGAGATATACGCAATAGTAAACCGGAACTAGGTATTGGAAGTGCTACAAGGACAATTGCGACGGTGGTTTAATTGGGGCCTAATGCTACCTGCCGGTTATGATTTTTCTAAAGTTAAACCGCCGATGAAGACATGAAGGATGCAGATCTAAAGGAGCAAAGTTATGGAAAAACAAGTTTCATAGATCAACAGCAGAATTACAGATGTACAACATGTCAATAAATGCATATATATTCAAGCTTAAGCTGAACAGGTATCGTAGCAGTTCATCAGACCTAGATGGGGATCATTTCAAAAAAGACAAGCGTGCTAATAACAAAGAAAGGAGGAATATCACTACAGCCGTGTACAAAAGCATCAGATCTACGCTTGTCTTTGAGGTCATAATGAAGAACAGGGAGGAACGGTGCAACAGTTGTGATGAACTCACAAAGGAAACCCTAATGAGATCTATAAAATAAAGTAAGAAGGGACTTACCGAAGCTATCGGATGCGGAGGCGCGCCGGAAGAATTCTGGTCCGAACAGGTTGATGTAGCGGCCTAGGTTGGAGCAGATGTGAAGGTCGACGGCGGCGGCGGTGCTTAAGCGCCGAGGAGGCACGAGGAATAAGAAGGACGGAGAGGCGGGGGGAAGAAAAAGAAAAGGACCCCTCGCCCAATTTATAAGCCAAAGGGATAAACGGCAGGCGCGGGAATCAAGGAGTCCGAAAAATGGATATATAATGGCGTTGTCGCCTCGATCTCCGGAAGATTAATAAATAAAGGATAAAACAGATACATGTATTTAATGAATAGGTGACGTCATGGCGGTTTGACAAAATCAGGGAAGATGACATCATGGCAGTTTACCAAGTCATTTGAAGCCACGAAAGACAAAAATTTCTCTGAAATGTTGAAGATTGACATGAACAGGTTCAAATCTATCTGGGGCCTAATGTCAAGGATATAACTATCAGGTATAAACCGCCCAGGAGGGGCCGGTTTATGCCTATGAAGAATTACTTCTACCGAAGCCCAACAAGATATATATTATGGTGTTTTAATATAGTAAGTTAAAAGGCCCAGGGCCCAAAAACGGTTTAAGGCCCGTGAATGTAAACTGTCATGTGGCGGGGGACTTGTGTTGTAAGATAGGAAAGATAGAGACTGAGCTGGGCACGTTTATGAGCCGGCCTCGGGATTCTGTAAGCCGGGCCGGGCGTCATCCAGTGTATATAAAGGGACGACCCGGCGACGGTTCAAGGACAACAAAAGACAAAGGCAAAGCGGATTCGCTCCCTGGTCATCGAAACCCTAGCAATACCATAACAACTAAACGTAGGCTTTTACCTTCATCGAAGGGGCTGAACTAGTATAAAATCCCTTGCGTCCTTTGTCCGCTTTAACCCCTTTAAGCTAACCCGTAGCGATGGCTCCACGACTAAGTCCTTATGCTAGGACATCTGCCGTGACAAAACCATGACAGGGAGGCTTCTCCGATTACTTAATGCTTTGCCTCATCATCCTCTTAAGAAGAATGAAATACTTGATATCTTTTATAATGGACTAACCGATGCTTCCAGAGACCACCTGGATAGTTGTGCTGGTTGCGTTTTTAGGGAAAGAACCATTGAGCAAGCTGAATTGCTATTGAATAATATGTTGAGTAATGAAAATAATTGGACACTTCCTGAACCAAGTCCTAAGCCAACTCCGAAGAAAAGGGGTATTCTATTTCTCAGCCCTGACGATATGCAAGAGGCAAAGAAATCTATGAAAGAAAAGGTATTAAACCTGAAGATGTCAAGAATTTACCACCTATTGAAGAAATACATGGTCTTGATAACCCGACACATGTAGTAAAGGTAAATTCTCTCTATAGATTTGATGAAGGTGATATTCCTCGTAATAAGTCTGCTAGCCAATTCTTAGATGAGTTTGACAATTTTATTGTCAAACAAGTAAACTTCAATGCTTATGTTAGTAGACAATTGAAACGTAATGCTTATATGATTGAACACTTGAGTGATTATACGTCTAGAGTTAAAGGTGAACTTAAACTCATTAGTAAACATGCTTCTATGGTTACCACTCAAGTAGAACAAGTACTTAAAGCACCAAATGATCTGCTCAATGAATTAAATAGTAAGAAAAATGATAATGCTGTTAGAGTTATGACTAGAGGGGGTAGAATGACTCAGGAACCTTTGTATACTGGGGGCCACCCTAAGGGAATTGAGCAAGATTCTCAGAGATCTAATGTTGATACACCTAGTCCTTCTAAGAAGAAGAAAAAGAAAAATGATAGGACTTTGCATGCTTCTAGTGAACCTGTTATTGACACACCTGAGAATCCCAATGATATTTCTATTTCTGATGCTGAAACACAATCTTGTAATGAACATGAACCTAGTGATAATGTTAATAATGATGTTCATGATGATGCTCAACCTAGCAATAACGATGATGTAGAGACTAAACCTGCTGTTGATCTTGATAACCCAGAATCAAAGAATTAACATTATGACAAAAAGAGACTTCATTGCTAGGAAGCACGATAAAGAAAGAGAACCATGGGTTGAGAAACCCATGCCTTTTCCTCCTAAACCATCCAAGAAAAAAGATGATGAGGATTTTGAGCGCTTTGCTACAATGATTAGACCTATCTTTTTGCGTATGCGTTTGACTGATATGCTTAAAACAAATCCTTATGCTAAGTATATGAAAGATATTGTTACAAATAAAAAAGATTCCAGAAGTTGAAATTTCCACCATGATTGCCAATTATAATTTTAAAGTTGGAATACCAAAGAAACTAGGGGATCCAGGAGTACCAACTATACCATGCTCCATTAAAAGAAATTATGTTAAAACTGCTTTATGTGATCTTGGAGCCGGTGTTAGTGTTATGCATCTCTCTTTATATCGTAGACTTGATTTGAATAAGCTTACACCTACTGAAATATCTTTGCAAATGGCCGATAAATCAACTGCTATACCTGTTGGTATTTGTGAGGATGTGCCTGTTGTGGTTGGAAACGTTACTATTTGAATGGACTTTGTAATTTCTTGATATTCCCGAGGACGATAGTATGTCGATTATCCTTGGTAGACCCTTTTTGAATACTGCAGGGGCTGTTATTGATTGCAACAAAGGCAATGTCACTTTTCATGTTAATGGTAATCAGCATACGGTACACTTTCCAAGGAAACGACCTCAAGTCCAAAGTATCAATTCTATTGGAAAAATTTCAACGATCACTATTGGAAGTTTTGAATTTCCTCTTCCTGCTGTCAAGAAGAAATATGACATTCTTATTGTTGGGGACATACATATCCCCGTTGAGGTAACCTAGTGTTATTCGAAAATTCTCCAGTTTCATGTTATTCGGAAAGAGTTTGTTAACAAGACTTGATCAACCTTGTTAATGGATTCCTTTTGATGAGCATGAGATCGACAAAGTTAGAAAGCACAACTCTCTGTACCCTCCTATTACTTTCTGTTATTTAGATTAAATAAAGCAAAAATATTATTTTCTATCTGTTTTCTGAATTATCGTTGCAATAAAAATACCCCGAAAATAAAAGTTCTCCAAATGTCTCGAAAATGAAATATAATTTTTTGTGGAATATTTAAGAATATTTGGCACTGAGAACACACCAGGGGGCCACACCACTTGGCTACGAGGGTCTAGGGCGCGCCCCCTACCTCGTGGGCCCCACGTGCCCCCCTCCACTTATTCCATCACCCACACACTTCGTTTTCCTCCAGAAAAAATCCTCCCATAGCTCAAACCTGTGTTCTAGCTCATCTTGCTGCCATTTTCAATCTCCTTGCTCAAAGCTCCATTCACAAAACTATTTGGGGAGATTGTTCTTCGGTACGTAACTCCTCCAATGGTCCAATTAGTTTTTGTTCTAGTGCTTTATTTATTGCAATTTTTTGCTGCTAAGGTGACCCTGTTCTTGAGCTTGCATGTCGAATTTATGTGGTCCCAAGTAGTTTTAATGCATGATATAGCCTCTAGGCACTTGTGGGAGTAGTTGCTATCAATCTTGTTGAGTTTGGTTCACTTTTATTTTGAGTTACTAAAATTTCAGAAATTTTTCAGAGAAAAATGCATAGGAAAATCTACCAAGGTGGTTCCTCAAGGAAGCAAGTACCAAGGCTCGCGATACGTGAGCCGGACGATGAACCACCAAGGGAAGCTAAAGTGCGGCCTTGTGAATGGCCGTCAGAGGAGTTTATGGTCTAGGCAGGCATCTAGGAAGAATTTGACATGTATGTGCGTAATGCTGATCTTGAGGACTTCGTGTTAGATAAGCAAAAAGGAGATATGTTATAACTAGGGAGGAGGCGAATGAGTATGAGGAGATGACGGAGGCGGCTCGTCTCCAAGCTGCAGCTCATCAGGCAATAGCCATTGCATCGCAGTACAACCCCAACTACGACTTTCGATATCCGCCAGGCCAGAAGTGGCCATAGACCAACTTTGGCCAAAAGCCTAAGCTTGGGGAGTACGGATTTCTCACCGACATTACATTCATGTTCACACACTCATGCCAGTCTTCGATGCTCATACTTTTTCATTGTACTATCCATGCTAGTTTATTTTCTTTGCTAAGCCTTTTTCTTGTGTGTTTGAAAAACCTTAAGAAAAACCAAAGAAATAGTTGTAGCTTTTAGCTAGTTTACTTTCCATGCCTGTAGTAGTAGTAATTAAAATAAACCCAAAAATATTTCTCGTTCTTCTTTTGCTTGTTGGGAGCTTTCCCGTGTAAACAGTTTTATTTCTTTTTTTGGGGGGGTCAAGAGGAGAAGACCATGATGAAAATGTTGAGTGGCTCTCATATGCATTGCTGTTGATTTAACCAAGAGCCCATATTACCTTGTCTTCTTCCTTGTATTAAATGCTTGCAGATTCCATCTTAGTCCAATGCACGTGCACTATTATTATTATCCACACCGTTCGGTCATGCGAGTGAAAGGCAATAATGACGATATATGATGAACTGATTGAGATGAGAGAAGCTGGTATGAACTCGACCTATCTTGTTTTGTAAATGTGATTAGTTCATCGTTCCCGATTCAGCCTATTATGAATGGAACATGCT
Organism: Secale cereale; assembly: GCA_902687465.1. Taxonomy (NCBI): domain Eukaryota; kingdom Viridiplantae; phylum Streptophyta; class Magnoliopsida; order Poales; family Poaceae; genus Secale; species Secale cereale. The sequence continues at coordinate 781,918,752 of LR738711.1, forward strand.
TGCAATGACAATTATAGATTATAGTTGCTCATGCCATGTTTAATTAGCTAGGAGTTTATAATGGTTTACCTTGCATGCCAACATGATATTAAAATGGTTGTGATGTGGGATGATAGGGCGGTATCCTCCTTTGAACGATTCGAGTGGCTTGACTTGGCACATGTTCACGCATGTAGTTGAAACAAAATTAACATAGCCTCCATGATATTTATGTTCATGGTGATTTATATCCTACTCATGCTTGCACTCATTATTGATTAATTTTAATGCATGTTCATGACTATTATCGCTCTCTAGCTGGTCGCTTCCCAGTCTCTTTCTAGCCTTCACCTGTACTAAGCGGGAATACTGCTTGTGCATCCACTTCCCTAAACCCCAAAGTTTTTCCATATGAGTCCACCATACCTTCCTATATGCGGTATTTACCTGCCGTTCCAAGTAAATTTGTATATGCCAAACTCTAAACCTTTAAATGAAATTCTGTTTTGTATGCTCAAACAGCTCATGTATCAACTAGGGCTGTCTATATCTTCCATGCTAGGTGGGTTATTCTCACGATGACTGGACTCCGCTCATCATTCACTAGAAAATGGCCGGTAACCGGTATGCCCAGTTCCATGCTCAAATCAAATCAAAATAATTAAACAAAACTCCCCCAGGACTGTTGTAGGTATGGACGGTACCCGTTGTTTCGGGCCAGCCGTGGAGTGTGCTTGTTGGTGGTGGGGGAGTATAAACTTTACCATTCTGTTTGGGAACCGCCTATAATGTGTGTAGCATGGAAGATATCGAGAACTCTTGGTTGTTATATTGACAATGAAAGTATGCCGCTCAAAATATTATTTATCTCTATTTTAAAACTCAAGCTCTGGCACCTCTGCAAATCCCTGCTTCCCTCTGCGAAGGGCCTATCTATTTACTTTTATGTTGAGTCTTCATCATCTTATTAAGAAGCACCAGTTGGAGAGCACCGCTATAATTTGCATGCATTGCTATTAATTTACATTGAGTATGACTGGATCTCTTTTACCATGAATTACAATGTCTAGTTAATACTCGATCTTCAGAGGTGCTATGCATTTATGTTTTGCGGTCTTAGAAAGGGCTAGCGAGATACCATCTTGTTATATCATATTATGATTGTTTTGAGAAAGTGTTGTCATCCGAGGTTTATTATTATTGCTCGCTAGTTGATTATGCCATTGATATGAGTAAACACGAGACCTAAAAGTTATTGCGAATGTGGTTAGTTCATAATCTTTGCTGAAAACTTGAATGCTGGCTTTACATATTTGCAACAACAAGAGCAAACAGAGTTTGTAAAAGTTTTTCTTTATCACTTTCAGTTTGTCAACTGAATTGCTTGAGGACAAGCAAAGGTTTAAGCTTGGGGGAGTTGATATGTCTCCAACGTATCTACCTTTCCAAACACTTTCGCCCTTGTTTTGGACTCTAACTTGCATGATTTGAATGGAACTAACCCAGACTGACACTGTTTTCAGCATAATTGCCATGGTGTTATTTTTGTGCAGAAATAAAAGTTCTCGGAATGACCTAAAAATCCACGGAGATTATTTTTGGAATATATAAAAAATAATGGTGAAAGAATCAAGAACAGGGGGCCCACACCCTGTCCACAAGGATGGGGGCGCGCCTGCCCCCCTGGGCGCGCCCCCTGCCTCGTGGGCTCCCAGAGGCTCAACCGACCTGGACTCCAACTCCATATATTCACTTTCAGGGAGAAAAAAATCAGAGAGAAGGATTCATCGCGTTTTACGATACGGAGCCGTCGCCAAGCCCTAATCTCTCTCGGGAGGGCTGATCTGGAGTCCGTTCGGGGCTCCGGAGAGTGGAGATCATCGTCATCCTCATCATCAGCCTTCATCCATCACCAATTCCATGATGCCCACCGCCGTGCATGAGTAATCCCATCGTAGGCTTGCTGGACGGTGATGGGTTGGATGACATTTACCATGTAATCGAGTTAGTTTTGTTAGGGTTTGATCCCTAGTATCCATTATGTTCTAAGATTGGTGTTGCTATGACTTTGCTATGCTTAATGCTTGTCACTAGGGCCCGAGTGCCATGATTTCAGATCTAAACCTATTATGTTTTCATGAATATATGTGAGTCTTGATCCTATCTTGCAAGGCAATAACCTACTATGTGTTATGATCCGGCAACCCCGAAGTGACAACAATCGGGACCACTCCCGATGATGACCGTAGTTTGAGGAGTTCATGTATTCACTAAGTGTTAACGCTTTGGTCCGGTACTTTATTAAAAGAAGCATGCCTTAATATCCCTTAGTTTCCAATAGGACCACGCTACCACGGGAGGGTAGTACAAAAGATGTCATGTAAGTTCTTTTTCATAAGCATGTATGACTATATTCAGAATACATGCCTACATTACATTGATGAACTGGAGCTAGTTCTGTGTCACTCTATGTTATAACTATTGCATGAGGAATCACATCCAACATAATTATCCATCACTGATCCGATGCCTACGAGCTTTTCATATATTTATCTTTGCTTACTTACTTTTCCGTTGCCAGTGTTACAATTACTACAAAACTGCTACTGTTACTTTTGCCACCGTTACCGTTACTTCCATACTACTTTGCTACTAAATACTTTGCTGTAGATAATTAAGTCTTTCAGGTGTGGTTGAATTGACAACTCAAATGCTAATACTTGAGAATATTATTTGGCTCCCCTTGTGTCAAATCAATAAATTTGGGTTGAATACTCTACCCTCGAAAACTGTTGCGATCCCCTATACTCGTGGGTTATCACCATCCTTCTTATCTGCCAAATACTTGGGGCAGTTCTGCTTCGAGTGACCAGTCCCTTTGCAGTAGAAGCACTCAGTTTCAGGCTTAGCTCTAGACTTGGGTTTCTTCCCGGGAGTAGCAACTTTCTTCCTATTCTTCTTGAAGTTCCCCTTCTTTCCCTTGCCCTTTTTCTTGAAACTAGTGGTCTTGTTAACCATCAACACTTGATGCTCCTTTTTGATTTCTACCTCCGCAGCTTTGAGCATTGCGAAGAGCTCACGAATTGTTTTCTCCATCCCTTGCATATTATAGTTTATCATGAAGCCTTCATAGCTTGGTGGCAGTGATTGGAGAGCGCTGTCAATGACACTATAATCTGGAAGATTAACTCCCAGCTGACTCAAGTGATTATGATATCCAGACATTCTGAGTATGTGTTTACTGATAGAACTATTCTCCTCCATCTCGCGGCTATAGAACTTGTTGGAGACTTCATATCTCTCTACTCGGGCATTTGCTTGAAATATTAACTTCAACTCTTGGAACATCTCATATGCTTCATGACGTTCAAAACGTCTTTGAAGTCCCGATTCTAAGCCAGAAAGCATGGCACACTGAACTATCAAGAAGTCATCAGATCGAGCTTGCCAGATGTTGATAACATCAGCAGTTGCTCCAATAACAGGCCTTTCACCTAGCGGTGCATCAAGGACATAATTCTTCTGTGCAACATTGAGGATAATCCTCAAGTTATGGATCTAGTCGTTGTAGTTGCTACCATCATCTTTCAACTTAGCTTTCTCTAGGAACGCATTAAAATTCAAGGGAACGGTAGCACGGGCCACTGATCTACAATATAGATATGCAAAAACTATAATGACTAATTTCATGATAAATTAAAGTTCAATTAATCAAATTACTTAAGAACTCCCACTTAGATAGACATCCCTCAAGTCATCTAAATGATCACGTGATCCAAATCAACTAAACCATGTTCGATCATCACGTGAGATGGAGTAGTTTTCAATGGTGAACATCTCTATGTTGATCATATCTACTATATGATTCACGTTCGACCTTTCGGTCTCCAGTGTTCCGAGGCCATGTCTGTACATGCTAGGCTCGTCAAGTTTAACCCCGAGTATTCCGCATGTGCAAAACTGTCTTGCACCCATTGTATGTGAACGTAGAGCTTATGACACCCGATCATCACGTGGTGTTTCAGCACGACGAACTGTCGCAATAGTGCATACTCAGGGAGAACACTTGTACCTTGAAATTTTAGTAAGGGATCATCTTATAATGCTACCGTCGTACTAAGCAAAATAAGATGCATAACAAGATAAACATCACATGCAATCAAAAATATGTGACATATATGGCCATCATCATCTTGTGCTTTTGATCTCCATCTCCAAAGCACCGTCATGATCTCCATCATCACCGGCTTGACACCTTGATCTTCATCGTAGCATCGTGGTCGTCTCGCCAACTATTGCTTCTACTACTATTGCTAACTCATAGTGACAAAGTAGAGTAATTACATGGTGTTCGTATTTCATAAAATAAAGAGACAACCATAAGGCTCCTGCCGGTTGCCGATAATTTAGAAAACATGATCATCTCATATAATAACATATAACTCATCACCTCTTGACCATATCACATCACAACATGCCCTGCAAAAACAAGTTATACGTCCTCTACTTTGTTGTTGCAAGTTTTGCGTGGCTGCTATGGGTTTCTAGCAATAACCGTTCTTCCATACGCATCAAAACCACAACGGTGTTTCCTCAAGTTTGTTGTTTTAACCTTCAACAAGGACCGGCCATAGGAAAATTTGATTCAACTAAAGTAGGAGAAATAGACACCCGCCAACCATCTTTATGCAAAACTAGTTGCATGTCTGTCTATGGAACCGGTCTCATGAACGTGGTCATGTAAGGTTGGTCCGGGCCACTTCATCGAACAATACCGCCGAATCAAAATAAGACATTAGTGGTAAGCAGTATGATTATCACCGCCCACAACTCTTTGTGTTCTACTCGTGCATATCATCTACGGATAGACCTGGCTCATGATGCCACTGTTGGAAAACGTAGCATGCAATTTGAAAGAAAAAATCTATGGTCACGCAAGATCTATCTAGGAGATGCATGGCAATGAGAGGGTAAGAGTGTGTCCACGTACCTTCATAGACCGAAAATGGAAGCATTTAGACAACGCGGTTGATGTAGTCGAACATCTTCTCGTTTCGACCGATCAAGCACCAAATGTACGGCACCTCCGAGTTCTGCACAGGTTCAGCTCGACAACATCCCTCGAACTCTTGATCCAGCAGAGTGTCGAGGAAGTAGATGAGTTTCGTCAGCACGGCGTGGTGACACTGATGATGAAGTAATCCGCGTAGGGCTTCGCCTTAGCACTACGAGGTTATGATTGTGGGAGTAAATGATGGAGGGGGGCGCCGCACATGGCTAACAATGATGTTGTGTGTCTTAGGCGCCCCCTCCCGCACATATATATAGGTTGGTGAGGGGAGGATGCAGCCAAGGGGGCACCCAAGTAGGCTGATACGTCTCCAACGTATCTATAATTTTTAATTGTTCCATGCTATTATTTATGATGTTTTGGATGTTTATTGGGCTTTGTTATACACTTTTTTTTGGGACTAACCTATTAACCCAAAGGCCCTGTCCAGATTGCTGTTTTTTTTTGCCTATTTCAGGGTTTTACAGAAAAGGAATAACAAACGGAGTCCAAACGGAATGAATCCTTCGAGAGATATATTTTGGGAGCAAAATACGCACGGGAGACTTGAGAACCATGGAGTAGGGCACACGTGGCGTCCACGAGGGTGGGGGGCGTCCCCCCTATAGGGTGTGCCCCCTGCCTCGTGGGCCCCACGTCTGGCCCCCGGTGCCCTCCTTCTTCCTATATATATCAACGTACCTCGAAACCATCAGAACAACATCGAAACCCCTAGTTCCACTGCCGCAACCTTCTGTTCCCGTGAGATCCCATCTTGGGGCCTGTTTCGAGGCTCCGCCGGAGGGGGGATCTTCCACGAAGTGCTTCTACATTGTCATCATCGCCTCACCATGAGTTGTGAGTAGTTTACCGCAGACCTTTGGGTCCATAGCTAGTATCTAGATGACTTCTTCTCTCTCTTTGGATCTCAATACCAAGTTCTCCTCGGTCTTCGAGGAGATCTATTCGATGTAATCTCTTTTTGCGATGTGTATGTCGAGATCCGATGAATTGTGGGTTTATGATCAAGATTATCTTTGAGAAATATTTGGTTCTTTTCTGAACTCTTTATGTATGATTATAATATCCTTGCAAGTCTCTTCGAATTATTGGTTTGGTTTGGCCTACTAGATCTATAGTTATTGCAATGGGAGAAGTGCTTGGCTTTGGGTTCAATCTTGTGGTGTCCTTTACCAGTGACAGTAGGGGCAGCAAGGCACGTATTGTATTGTTGCCATCGAGGATAAAAATATGGGGTTTATATCACTATGTTTGAGTTTATCCCTCTACATCATGTCATCTTGCTTAAGGCGTTACTCTGTTCTTATGAACTTAATACTCTAGATGCATGCTGGATAGCGGTCGATGTGTGGACTAATAGTAGTAGATGCAGAATCGTTTCGATCTACTTGTCTCGGACGTGATGCCTATATATAATGATCATGCCTAGATAGTCTCATAATTATTTGCTTTTCTATCAATTGCTAGACCGTAATTTGTTTACCCGCCATAGAATACCGCTATCATGAGAGAAGCCACTAGAGAAAACTATGGCCCCCGGGTCTATTCTCAACATATCAATCTACAATCTACTTTACTTTTCCGTTTTTACTTTGTGTTCTTATATCCAAAAATACCAAAAATATCAAAATATCACCTCTATCAGATCTCACTTTCGTAAGTGACCGTAAAGGGATTGACAACCACTTATCGCGTTGGCTGCGAAGTTGTTATTTGTTTGTGCAGGTGCGAGGGACTCGTGTGTGGTCTCCTACTGGATTGATACCTTGGTTCTAAAAAACTGAGGGAAATACTTACGCTAGTGTGCTGCATCACCCTTTCCTCTTTGAGGGAATACAACGCAAGCTCGAGAAGTAGCAAGAAGAATTTTTGGCGCCGTTGCCGGGGAGGCTTACGCAAAAATCATATACCAAGTACCTAGCACAAACCCTTATCCTTCGCATTACATTGTTTGCCTCTCGTTTTCCTCTCCCCCACTTCACCCTTGCCGTTTTATTTTCCCTTCTTTTGCCGTGTGTTTACCGTTCGCTTACTTCTTGTTTGCTTGTGTGTTGGATTGCTTGCTTGTCACTATGGCTCAGAACAATACCAGATTGTGTGACTTCTCCAAGACCAACAATAATGATTTTATTAGCACTCCGATTGCTCCTATTACCGATGCTAAATCTTGTGAGATCAATGCTGCTCTGTTGAATCTTGTCATGAAAGATCAATTTTCCGGTCTTCCTAGTGAAGATGCCGCTACCCATCTAAACAACTTTGTTGATTTGTGTGATATGCAAAAGAAAAGGGATACAGATAACGATATTGTTAAATTGAAGTTATTTCTATTTTCACTTAGAGATCGTGCTAAAACTTGGTTTTCCTCTTTGCCTAGAAATAATATTGATTCATGGAATAAGTGCAAAGATGCTTCTATCTGTAAGTATTTCCCTCCTGCTAAGATCATCTCTCTTAGAAACGATATTATGAATTTTAAGCAACTAGATCATGAGCATGTTGCACAAGCTTGGGAGAGAATGAAATTAATGATACGTAATTGCCCTACACATGGTTTGAACTTATGGATGATTATTCAAAACTTTTATGCTGGCTTGAATTTTGCTTCTAGAAATCTTTTAGATTCGGCCGCAGGAGGCACTTTCATGGAAACTACCTTAGGAGAAGCTACCAAACTCCTAGATAATAATATGGTTAATTATTCTCAATGGCACACCGAAAGATCTACTAGTAAAAAGTGCATGCTATTGAAGAGATTGGTGTTTTGAGTGGAAAGATGGTCACCAGATTTTACTGGAGCGTGCTATTTAGTTGATTATTTTTTCATATGATTAATAGACAAATTCCTCACGTTTACCAATTTAATTCAGTTGTTTTGGAGTTACAGAAGTATGCGAAAGTTAGAGATTACTACAAACTGTTCTGCTTTTGACAGATTCTATTTTTCGTGTGTTGTTTGCTTATTTTGATGAATCTATGAGTAGTATTGGAGGATATGAATCATAGAGAAGTTGGAATACAGTAGGTTTAACACCAATACAAACAGAGAATGATTTCATTACAATACCTTTGAGTAGTGGTTTGTTTTCTTATACTAACGGAGCTCAGGAGATTTTTGTCTAAGTTTTGTGTTGTGAAGTTTTCAAGTTTTGAGTATTGCTTTGATGGACTATGGACAAAGAGTGGCAAGAGCCTAAGCTTGGGGATGCCCAAGGCACCCCAAGGTAAAATTCAAGGACAACCAAAAGCTTAAGCTTGAGGATGCCCCGGGAAGGCATCCCCTCTTTCGTCTTCATCTATCGGTGACTATACTCGGAGCTATATTTTTATTCACCACATGATATGTGTTTTACTTGGAGCGTCATGTATAATTTGAGTCTTTGCTTGTTAGTTTGCCACAATTATCCTTGCTGGACACACCTTTTTGAGAGATATAAATATGGCCTAGGAATTGATAGAACACTCTATGTGCTTCACTTATATCTTTTGAGTTGAATAGTTTTTGCTCTAGTGCTTCACTTACATCTTTTAGAGCACGGTGGTAATTATATTTTGTAGAAATTGTTGATCTCTCATGATTCACTTATATACTTTTGAGGGTCTATTAAAACAGCATGGTAATGTGCTTTGGCTATAAAACTAGCCTTGACATGATAGACATCCAAGATCAATGTAGTAAAAACTTTCACACTAAGTGCATTGAATATGATGAGAAGTTGGATGCTTGATAATTGTTTTGAGATACGAGGATAGTGATATCAGAGTCATGCTAGTGGAGTTATTATGAAATTGATAAATACTTGTGTTAAGGTTAGTGATTCTCGTAGCATGCACGTATGGTGAATCGCTATGTGACAAAGTTGGAGCATGAGGTATTTGTAGAGTGTCATCCTTTGTGTGGAGGTCGGGGGTGCGCGATGGTTAACTCCTACCAACCTCCCCCCTAGGAGCATGTGTTGATTGCTTTGTTTTGATGACTCATAAATTTTTGCAATAAGTATATGAGTTCTTATGACTAATGTTGAGTCCATGGATTATACGCACTCTCACCCTTCCACCATTAATAGCCTCTCTTGTACCGCGCAACTTTCGCCGGTACCATACACCCACTATATATCCTTCCTCAAAACAACCACCATATATCTTCCTCAAAACAACCACCATACCTACCTATCATGGCATTTCCATAGCCATTCCGAGATATATTGCCATGCAACTTTCCACCGTTCCGTTCATATGACACGCTTCATATTGTCATATTGTCATGCATGATCATGTAGTTGACATCGTATTTGTGGAAAAGACACCATGCATAATTTTTTTATACATGTCATTCTTGATTCATTGCATATCCCGGTACACCACCGGAGGCATTCAAATAGAGTCATACTTTGTTCTAGTATCGAGTTGTAATATCAAGTTGTAAATCAATATAAGTGTGATGATCATCATTATTAGAGCATTGTCCCATGTGAGGAAAGGCTAAATAAAGAAAGCCCCTCCGAAAAAAGAAGGAAAGGCCAAAGAAAAAAGAAAGGCCAAAAAAGAAAAAGAAAAAAGGGACAATTGCTACTATCTTTTTCCACACTTGTGCTTCAAAGTAGCATCCTGTTCTTCATGATAGAGAGTCTCATGTTTAGTCACTTTCATATACTAGTGGGAATTTTCATTATAGAACTTGGCTTGTATATTCGAATGATGGGCTTCCTCAAATGCCCTAGGTCTTCGTGAGCAAGCAAGTTGGATGCACACCCACTTAGTTTCTTTTGTTGAGATTTCATACATTTTTAGCCCTAGTGCATCCGTTGCATCGCAATCCATACCCACTAACATTGATATCTATTGATGGGCATCTCCATAGCCCGTTAATACGCCTAGTCGATGTGAGACTATCTCCCTCCTTTTTGTCTTCTCCACAACCACCACTCTATTCCACCCATAGTGCTCTGTCCATGGCTCACGCTCATGTATTGCGTGAAAGTTGAAAGGTTTGAAAGAATAGAGTATGAAAACAAGTGCTTGGATGAAATCGGGGTTGTGCATGATATGAGTATTTTGTGTGATGAAGAGGGAGCACAGCCAGACTATATGATTTTGTAGGGATAACTTTCTTTAGCCATAGTATTTTGAGAAGACATGATTGCTTTGTTAGTATGCTTGAAGTATTATTATTACTTATGTCAATATAGACTTTTGTCTTGAATCTTTAAGATCTGAACATTCATGCCACAATTAAGAGAACTACATTGAAAATTATGTTGGTTAGCATTCCACATCAAAAATTCTGTTTTTATCATTTACCTACTCGAGGATGAGCAGGAATTAAGCTTGGGGATGCTTGATACGTCTCCAACGTATCTATAATTTTTGATTGTTCCATTCTATTATTTATGATGTTTTGGATGTTTAATGGGCTTTGTTATACACTTTTATATTATTTTTGGGACTAACCTATTAACCCAAAGGCCCAGTCCAGATTGCTGTTTTTTTGCCTATTTCAGGGTTTTACAAAAAAGGAATATCAAACGGAGTCCAAACGGAATGAAACCTTTGGGAGAGTTATTTTTGGAGCAAAATACACAAAGAAGACTTGAGAACCACGGAGTAGGGCACACGTGGCGTCCACGAGGGTGGGCCCCCCCCTATAGGGCGCGCCCCCTGTCTCGTGGGCCCCACGTCTGGCCAGCAGTGCCCTCCTTCTTCCTATATATATCTACGTACCCCGAAACTATCTGAACAACAGAGAAAACCATAGTTCCACTGCCGCAACCTTATGTTCCTGTGAGATCCCATCTTGGGGCCTGTTCCAGAGCTCCGCCGGAGGAGGGATCTTCCATGGAGTGCTTCTACATCATCATCATCGCCTCACCATGAGTTGTGAGTAGTTTACCACAGACATTCGGGTCCATAGATAGTATCTAGAAGGCTTCTTCTCTCTCTTTGGATCTCAATACCAAGTTCTCCTCGGTCTTCGAGGAGATCTATTCGATGTAATCTATTTTTATGGTGTGTTTGTCGAGATCCGATGAATTGTGGGTTTATGATCAAGATTATGTTTGAGAAATATTTGGTTCTTTTCTGAACTCTTTATGTATGATTATAATATCCTTGCAAGTCTCTTCGAATTATTGGTTTGGTTTGGCCTACTAGATCTATATTTCTTGCAATGGGAGAAGTGCTTGGCTTTGGGTTCAATCTTGCGGTGTACTTTCCCTGTGATAGTAGGGGCAGCAAGGCACATATTGTATTGTTGCCATCGAGGATAAAAAGATGGGGTTTATATCACTATGTTTGAGTTTATCCCTCTACATCATGTCATCTTGCTTAAGGTGTTACTCTGTTCTTATGAACTTAATACTCTAGATGCATGTTGGATAGCGGTTGATGTGTGGAGTAATAGTAGTAGATGCGGAATCGTTTCGGTCTACTTGTCTCGGACGTGATGCCTATATATAATGATCATGCCTAGATAGTCTCATAATTATTCGCTTTTCTATCAATTGCTCGACAGTAATTTTTTTACCCGCCGTAGAATACCGCTATCATGAGAGAAGCCACTAGAGAAAACTATGGCCCCCGGGTCTATTCTCAACATATCAATCTACAATCTACTTTACTTTTCCGTTTTTACTTTTTGTTCTTATATCCAAAAATACCAAAAATATCAAACTATCATCTCTATCAGATCTCACTTTCGTAAGTGACCGTAAAGGGATTGACAACCCCTTATCGTGTTGGCTGCGAAGTTCTTATTTGTTTGTGCAGGTGCAAGGGACTCGCGCGTGGTCTCCTACTGGATTGATACCTTGGTTCTCAAAAACTGAGGGAAATACTTACGCTACTGTGCTGCATCACCCTTTCCTCTTTGAGGGAATACAATGCAAGCTCGAGAAGTAGCATAGGCCGAATCCTACTTGGGCTTGCACTCCAATTCGACCCCTTCCTTATTTGGTGTAGGGGAAAGGAAAGAGATGGGGGAGAGAAGGAAAGGGGGGAGGCCGAATCCTCCTCCTTCCTTCCTACTTCCCCTTCCTTTCCTCCTTCTCCTATTCGGCCTAGGGGGGAGCAGCAGCCCACTAGGGGCTTGCCTGTCCCTCAGTTGGCCCAATAGGCCCATAACTTTGCCGGGGGCGGGGTGTCCGGAACCCCTTCCGGTGACCCGATATCACTGGAACACTTCCGGTGTCCAAAGATCATCGCCCTATATATGAATCTTTACCTCTCGACCATTTTGAGACTCCTCGTCATGTCCGCAATCTCATTCGGGACTCCGAACAACATTCGGTCATCAAATCACATAACTCATATAATACAAATTGTTATCCAACGTTAAGCGTACGGACCCTACTGGTTCGAGAACTATGTAGACATGACCGAGACACCTCTTCGGTCAATAACCAATAGCGGAACCTGGATGCTCATGTTGGTTCCTACATATTCTACAAAGATCTTTATCGGTCAAACCATAATGACATCATACATTATTCCCTTTATCATCGGTATGTTACTTGCCCGAGATTCGATCGTCGGTATCTTCATACCTAGTTCAATCTCGTTGCCGGCAAGTCTCTTTACTCGTTCCGTAATGCATCATCCCACAAATACCTCATTAGTCACATTGCTTGCAAGGCTTCCTATGATGTGCATTACCAAGAGGGCCTAGAGATACCTCTCCGATACTTGGAGTGACAAGTCCTAATCTTGATCTATGCCAAACCAACAAACACCTTCGGAGATAACTGTAGAGCATCTTTATAATCACCCAGTTACGTTGTGATGTTTGATAGCACACAAGGCATTCCTCCAGTATCTGGGAGTTGCATATTCTCATAGTCGGAGGAATATGTATTTGACATGAAGAAAGCAGTAGAAATAAAACTGAATGATCAATATGCTAAGCTAACGGATGGGTCATGTCCATCACATCATTCTCCTAATGATGTGATCCCGTTAATCAAATGATAACACATGTCTATGGTCAGGTAACTTAACCATCTTTGATTAACGAGCTAGTCTAGTAGAGGCTTACTAGGGACTTGGTATTTTGTCTATGTATCCACACATGTATGAAGTTTCCGGTTAATACAATTCTAGCATGAATAATAAACATTTATCTTGAAACAAGGAAATATAAAATAACAACTTTATTATTGCCTCTAGGGCATATTTCCTTTAGTTGGAGCCGCGGTGCTTGATGTTCATGGAGGAGGACGGTCGCACATTTTTCGTGGTCGGAGGGGCGCCCGACATCGGCGCGCCTATTTCCATGTCGGTCGTCTACATCAGAGCGGGCGCGTCTGCACCACCGCATTACGCGGCCAAGGTGTGGGCGAACGGGCCGCCGGGGTCGCCCAGAGGTACGACCGACTCCGTCAAGGTGGAAATAGAGGTGGCAAGCAGCAAGGAGCCTGTTGCCATCGCCGTGGAGGAGCTCACCTACTTCACAGTCCCGCCCAAGCTGTTGGCCGCGGCTAGGTATTCAAGGACGGTGTCCCTCCACAGTCAGATTGACAAGCTCACCTCCTAAATGATTCCACTGTTCCTTCTATTTATCTTAGTACTAATATGATAATATACTCCAACATCAGATCAACATTCAAAGTAGGGTTTAGTATAGTCTACTTTAGCTTAAGAGATGGAGGATTTTGATGGCGATGCAGCTATTACTTCAACATCAGATCAATAGTTGAAGTAATTTCCAACGGTCAAAGGGATATTTTGTGCCCGTTGGATATAAGATCCTTTGTGCTAGAAGTAAACCTAAATAGAAGCAGTACCGCTACTCGGCTCCCCCTCCCTAGCGCTCCCCCTCCCTCGCCGGTGGCCACTCCGGCCCCGGCGACCACCTAGATCCTACCAGTGGCCACTCCGGCCTTGGTAGCCACCCTCCAAGCTAGATGGGACCGTATGATCTCAATTTCGCCCGTGGGAAGAAGTTTCAAGCAGAGATGAAGATAAAGTTTGGACATCCGGTGGTCTTTTCACCGGGTTTTCGTCAGAAGGAATTCACAATGGTCGTGTCATTCTGCAGAGCTTCTTTCAAGCTAGACGTTCATACGGTTAGTACTTCCCTCCTTGCCATGTTTGGCGGGTATGCTCAGGGGTTTCGGGTTCGGCACCTTCGGGACAGATCTTACAAATTCTCAGTAGCCTCTAAGTCTGTTGGGTTTCAGATTTACAATGCAGGTAGAATTATTGAGAAGGGTTTTGAAATGGTCTTTAGTCTCTGGAATTTTGGAGGGCCAAACTGGCGTCGGGAAGAAGTGCTATACTATGATGAGATTGAAAAAAAAATGAACCCTCGTGGGCAGGGCAGGCAAGGCTATTGCTCCTAACTCCGTCGATCGCCGGAGCTACTCCACGGTGGTCAGAGACGGCATATCAGTCTTCCAGAGATTATCGGGTTTCAATCATGAGGGCGTTAGTCAAGGCATTAACCGCAATTCCTCGCATGTTAATTCTGCAACGGTTAGACCCCAATTGGTGCGTAATGAATCGCAATATTTTGTCGCACGTAATCACGTGGTCTGCCATGCATGCGGGGCCAATGGTCATTATGCGCTCTTTTGCACAAAAATTGGCTTACCTGGGCTATGGCCTTTTATCTCGATTAGTTCCTTCCCCAGCCCACCAAGGAATGTGTGGGCCGATGGAGAGGTGGAGTCTTGGTTTCACTGTCTTGGGCCGGCAGTTCAGATTAGGCAGGCAAAATCATTTAAGGATTTGGTCAAGGATTTTTTGCTGAGACTGTCGCCTGCCTCCTCGCATTCCACTTCACTTGCCTGCTTTGCCTCGACCTCCACCTCTGTTTCTACCTCCACCTCTGCGCCAACCTCGGCAAGCTCGCCTCACCTGCCATTATCGTCGGAAAGAGCCCTGGTGGTCTCTCTGCCGGTGTTGCCTCTGATGGCAAACATCCCCATCGACCCGCATCCGTTTGTTCCACATGGTTTCCAAGTTCAAGCGATTGCTGACAGAATGGGGGTTTCTCGCGTCGTGGTGCCTCGTCGTGCGAGAAGACACGAAGATTGGGCGATTGCCTATATCCATCCACACCCCGACGAGGTATTCTTTCCTAATGTTCGTGAGGTTTTGGAAGAGTTTTTTCAAGACGCAGTTCAAGTAGGAGTCAGGGAAATTCAGCCTTGTCCGTTTGGAGAAGCATATGTGCAATTCAGGCATGTGAGAGATAGGGACAGGCTGATTAGACAAGGTCCACATGCTTTTGGAGACGTTTTTATCTCTTTCTGCAAACACAATGAAGGCAGGAATTGGCGCAGAGTTCACTTCAATAGGATATGTTGGTTGCTGTTTGTGGGGGTCCCTTTCGACTTCTGCAACACTGAGGATATTGCCTCGGCCATTTCTAAATGGGGCAAACTGATCAGTTGGGAGAAAGAGGATGCTCTCAAAGGCAAAATCTTGGTCAAAGCTCGAGTAACAGAACTAGAGGACATCCCAAAAAGCATCAGATGGTCAGAGGAGAACAGTTTGAAGAAGATTCCTGGACTTGCTCTATCGAAGTGTTACTTGAAGATTTGTTGGGTGGGGGACCTGCAGACGAAGACCCCATCCCACCTGATGGTGTAGACCCACACCCTGTTCCACAACATGCAAATGACTTGCCAGGGTTCCAGCCCCTGCCAAATCACAATATTCATGCCCCAAATGAAGATTGGGATGCTTGGGAAGAGCAAGCTGATCAGGAGCAGCATTGGGTTTTTCCACAACCTGCTCAACTGCCACTTCAGCAACTACCAGTAGAAATCCCAGCTATGCCTGAAGAGGGTGCTCCAAATAGTAGCATCACCACCACTGTGTCTCTATCAGAAGGCCTGCAGTCTATCACTCACTCTGCTAGTGAAGAAGTTAATCAAAGAGGTCCAGCTCCTCTTTTAGGACAAGGACTGCTTAATATTGCCCAAGCATATAACACAATTGAAGAAGAGGAGGAACCCCACAATATCATGGCCACTACTCAGCAACAACCTGAACATGTTCCTGATATCCCTAATCCAGAGCCTCAACCTGAACTTCAGATAGAGGGAATCAACACAAGCACTGAAAAGTCTGACAAAGTAGAGCTCACTGACATACAGCTTGAAACCTTGAAAGGTTCCTCAAGTGGAGGTGTTCTTTCTACTGCCAACACTGGGAATGAAATCTCTACACCACAGTGGGTGCTGCCAGAGGAGAAGGGCAAGGAAGATGTCCCTAGCCCACATGTGGGCACTTCTTCAGACCCAAGCAACAAAGGTAACTTTGGCCCCTTTTCTATGCCAAATACACCTTCTATGCCTGCTTTAGAAGATTTGGCTCAAAGTCATGCTTTGGACATTATTGAAGGCTCACATTTGATTTCTGATGAAGGTCTTGGGCTATGGATTAAGCATTTTGCTCCAGCAACCCAAGGAGCAGCAAGCACATTCAAAATTGAAATTCCAGTAAGTTGGTTCAACTTTATAATCCACTTACTTTTGGCACCTGACAAATTTGGATGGACAATGCATTTATTAAAGTCTGATGTGTGGAAAATTCTAACTGCCAATTGTGAACAAGAGGAATCTATGCTCTTTCATATACCTGATGGATGTATTACCTCCCAGGCACCAATATGCAAAGATATTATGTTGGGACAGGGCAAGGAAAATGAAGGGGTGAGTCCTGCAGCTCACTCCTCCAGTGGGGTAGGCAGCCCTCTACACCAAGTTTCACCCAACAAGATATTGCCACTAGGGGAGGCCATCTCAAGGAAAAGAAGGGAGAAGGAACCCATGGTGGAAACTGAGGTAAGAAGAAGTGATAGGATTAAGAAAGATAAGAAAGGATATAGAAGAACTTCTTGCAATGCTCATTCATGTCTGCCATGCAATGCTATTCCACCAGTTATTCAGAATTTTGTTGTGAAAAACCTCACCAAATCTTTTTGTAAGGTTGCTGAGGAAGAGCTGCAAGATAAGCTGTCCAAGAAACCTAAAAAGAAAGGACATGAGGAGGTGGCCAAGACCCCTAAGGCCACTGAAGAGGAAGGCAACTCTCATAAAGCTTGAAGATGAGCAGACCTCAACAGAAGACTTGGAGTAGCAGAGTTTGCTATTGTCCTCTAATGAAATGTTCTGGCTATATGCTCATAAGGAGTACCACTTTCAAAAACTGCTTTACTATGTATGTTTACCATAAGGGGAAACTTTTTTTAGAAGGTTGTAATGGAATGGAGTGTGACTTGTACTACAGTCTCATGGGGGTTAATTATGTGGAAACTTGTTTTGCAAGAACTCCAATCAGATATTTTTTATTACCCTGGCTCTGGATTATAAAAGCTCTAATGCAGCTCCCTTCTGATATATACCTTTGCTTTAGACTGGTTCTCATTAGGCTTCATAACAGTCTCAAATGCTGGGTGAAACACCAGGGGATGGACCTTGGAGTTCACAGGCATATTTCTACTGTTCATCATGAATAACAACAGAACTTGGAGTATACTAAACTGGAATGTCAGGGGCATTGACTCTTCAGATAAATGGCTGGCTATAAGACAAAAAGTGGAGGAAAGTGCTGCTGGTATTGTTTGCTTACAAGAAACCAAAATAGAATCTTTTGACCTTGCATATATACACAAAGTTTGCCCACAGAGATTTACTAAATTTGAATACATCCCCTCCATTGGAGCATCTGGTGGCATACTCACTGCATTGAATGGATCACTTTTCTTAGGAGAAATAATGTTCCAGAACAAATATTCACTCTCTATTCAGTTCACCTGCAATACTTCTCAAAGAAATTGGATTCTTACAAATATTTATGGCCCTTGCAATCATCAAGACAAGATTGAGTTCATAGATTGGTTTGGTAATATTCAGATGGCTAGTGAGGTGGATTGGATTGTCATGGGGGATTTTAATTTCATTAGAAAAACTGAAGACAGAAATAAACCTGGAGGTGATGTCAATGAAATGCTAATGTTTAATGAAGCTATTAGTGAACTTGGCTTGATTGAGTTACCTCTTAAGGGCAGACAATTTAGTTGGAGCAACATGCAGGATAGTCCCCTCCTTGAGAAGCTTGACTGGTTTTTCACATCTGCTGCTTGGATGACAAGTTACCCAGATTCCACTGCTCTTCCTTTGGCCAAGCCCATTTCTGATCATCTGCCATGCATGATGAAAATAGGAACAAACATTTCAAAATCAAAAGTGTTCAGGTTTGAAAATCACTGGTTGAATCATAGTTCTTTCAAGTAAGTGGTTCAGGCTGCTTGGCACATACCACTAGGCCACACTGATTGTGCTAAGATGATCAATGCAAAATTCAAGAATACTAGAAGAGCTCTCAAAATTTGGGCCAAGAGTTTATCCTGCCATAAGAAGTAGATTGCAGAACTAAATGATATTATTTTCTTATGGGACTTGATTGAAGAGTACAGGGACCTCTCAGTTTTTGAAGCTAATTGCAGAAACATGCTAAAAGAATATCTATTAACTGTGCTCAACAACCAGAAAATATATTGGAAACAAAGAGGGAAAATTAAAGGTGTTAAGTTTGGAGATGAAAACATAAAAAAAATTCATACAAAAGCCTCCATTAACCTCAGACACAACAAAATTTCTATGATGGTAAATAATGATCAGGTTGAGATCACTGATCATGAAGGAAAGGCAGCTATACTATGGGAAGCATTTAAAAACAGACTTGGGGAATCCAATGGCCATTCTATGCATTTTGACCTGGTGGATTTATTTGGTAACAGAGTGGACCCACAGATTTTCACAGACCTGGAAAAGAATTTCACTCAGGATGAAATTGATGAGGTGGTTAGGAACCTGCCATCTGACAAATCACCTGGCCCAGATGGTTTTAACAATGAATTTCTCAAAAGCTACTGGGATATAATCAAAGCTGATGTCTATGCTCTTATTAAAGGATTCCATGCAGGGATAGTGAACCTTGAAAGTATTAATTCATCCTACATTACCCTGATTCCTAAAAAAGAAGTGCCAATATCTCCAAATGACCTTAGACCAATCTCTCTACTGAATGGAGTTGTAAAGATAATTACAAAGCTGCTGGCCAACAGACTTCAAAGGGTCATACTGCAAATGGTTCACATCAACCAATATGGTTTCCATAAAGATAGGGTGATTCAGGACTATCTTGGATGGGCTTATGAATATATTCACCAATGTCATAAATCAAGAGAGGAAATTTTAGTCATCAAGCTAGACTTTGAAAAAGCATTTGACACAATAGAGCATGAAGCTATCTTTTGACATTTTCGGAGCTAAAGGTTTTGGTAACAAGTGGATTTCCTGGATGCAAACTATTTTCTCAACTGCATCATCCTATGTTTTGCTGAATGGAGTACCTGGAAAGAAAATTTATATCAAAAGAGGAGTGAGACAGGGAGATCCATACTCTCCTCTAATTTTTGTTCTAGCTGCAGACATGTTGCAATCCATCCTTAACAAAGCAATGAGGTTAAACTTATTAACTGCACCCCTATAGGTCAACTCATGTCCCCACTTCCCAATAGTACAATATGCAGATGACACACTGGTGATCATGAAAGCAGACACTAGACAACTATTGTGCCTGAAGGCTTTACTCAACACTTTTGCCTCTGCAACTGGCCTCAAAGTTAACTATGGCAAATCATTCATGGTTCCTCTGAACATTGCTGAAGAAAGAATTGAACTATTCACAAATACTTTACAATGTGCCAGATGAGAATTCCCTTTCACCTATCTTGGATGCCATTGGGTATATGCAAGCCAACAGTTGAACAATGTCTACCTCTTGTCAACAGGATTGCTAAGAGACTAGCAGGACTTGCTGTTTTCATGACTCAAGCAGGTAAATTGATTCTGGTCAAGTCTGTGCTCACCTCACTTTCAATATTCTTCATGAGCTGTCTGGATATACCAATTACTATAAAAAACAAATAATCAAATACCTGAGACATTGCCTATGGAGAAGTCCAGATATGGAGGATAAAAGACCTGCACTAGTGGCTTGGCATACTGTGTGCAGACCAAAAGATCAAGGAGGTTTAGGTGTATTGGACATCTACACACACAACAAAACTTTGCTAATGAAGAATTTGCATAAATTCTTCAACAGGCAAGACATCCCATGGGTTCACTTGATATGGGAAACATACTACACTGATGGTAAATTACCAGGAGACAACATGGTGGGATCTTTTTGGGGGAAATCAAATCTAGCCCTTATCCAACAATATAAAGCCATTGCCAGATGCAATGTGGGAGATGGAGTCAGTGTCTTTTTTTGGGATGATCTTTGGCATCAGGATGTTTGCAAACACAAATTTCATCATTTATACTCTTTTGTGAAAAATCCACAGCTAAACCTACAGCAAGTGTTACAGACAGAATATCTACAAGATCTATTCTATCTTCCCCTAACTACAGAGGCATATGAAGAATTTCTTCAAATGGAAGACATTTGCATCCATATGAGACAATCTGAATTCATAGACTGTTTGGACACATGGAGTTATATTTCGGGAAATGCAAACTACTCATCCTCAAAAGCATACAAAGCTCTGATTGGATATAAACAGGTTCCTCCTCACTTCAAATGGATTTGGCAGAGCTCATGTCAACCAAAGCACAAGGTTTTCTTCTGGCAATTATTACATGATAGGGTTAATACAAGAAATCTTCTAAGAAGAAAAAACTTTGTTCTCGAATCCTATAACTGTGCAGTCAATGGGTGTCTTCAAGAAGAAACATTACACCACCTATTTTGGGGATGTCCATTTGTCCAAGAATGCTGGGACTTTATCTGCCCAACAAGAACACCAAACCTATCAGTACTAGAAGCTTTTCAAGATCTCAAAGAGAAGATAAATTATCCTTTCTATATGGAGATTATCATACTTGGTGCATGGACCATCTGGATCACTAGAAACAATAAAGTTTTCGAGCAAATTACACCTACTTTCAGAGGATGGAAGTTCATATTCCTAGAAGAACTTAAGCTCCTTAGATTCAGAATGAAGAAGAAGCATGAAGGACGATTTTCTGTTTTGCTTGAGAGCCTTCTATAATTTTTATTTTCTCTTTTAGTAGCTTAGCTTAGTGTTTCATGTTTCATCTTTCCTTTCTTCTTGAAGGCTTATCTCAAGCCTCTATAACTTTTTGTACTATCTTTGTTTATTTATAAAAATCATAGTGGGGTTTTACCCTACTGTTTATAGTAAAAAAAAACCTAAATAGAAGCTGCTTATATGCTTGTTTGTTGAGGAAGTGTTGCATACTTCTGCCAGTTAATGCGGCACGTCAATGTAGTACTACTAGTAGTACCCACCCGACTGTGCAGCAGACCAAGGCACCAAGCTTGTGTCGTCTTGGTGTCATGTGCAAGAGATGGTGTGTGCGAGAAGTCCCGAGAGACTCATGAGCGTATGTGCGTGTGTGGGAAAGAGGGAGAGTGTCGATGTAATGTGTGTCAAAAAAAGACTAGTCAATGGCCCGCCACGAGGCTATTCCTGGAGAACGCACCAATAACTGTAAGGTCTGCATCCGAAAGTGCCATCTATTGGACGAAAACATTAGTAAAAAAAAGTGCCATGGCATTTAATAAAACTACCACGCCACGAGCTTTGCTACACACACGGGCATATTTTTTACTGTGTTTACGGGGTGGCTTAGCTGGAATAACATGATTGGAAGAAATAAGTGTGAGGGGCCCCACAGACCCTAAAAATCAGTGGGTGAAGATTAGATAATGAAGGAGTCCGTAAACTCCCCGTATTACTTCCTGCGTTAGAAATCCGTATTACTCCGTGCGTTTAGAATTTTCGCCACACCACGCCCCTCCCCTACCCATGAAACTGCCACACGAGCATTCGCAACTGCCATGGTCTGCTCCTATGTGTGATCTTCATTTTTTAAAGAGATCTATAATAAAAGGCCGAGCTTTTGGCGCGCGGTAGGTGGGGGGAGATTTGCCTTGTTGGTTTTCTACTGCTCACGTGCGGTCGAATATAAGTGATGTACCAAGCCGATGCGCGTCGCTTTGGTGAGCAGCGGGCCGTACGTACAGTCTGTTCATGCTAAGTGACGGGCCGGACCGACCGTGTGTTGGTGCTACTGCTTACATGCGGTCGCACATGTCAGTGATGCACCAAGCTGATGCGCGTCCCTTTGGTGAGCGGCGGGCCGGACCAACCGTGTGTTGGGGCGACGCCAGCGCGACGGGCTATAAGTCTACTGCCTAGCTTAATTTTTATGTAAAGGGTGGCGCCCGCAACCTCTCGGAGCAAAAAATGAGTAGCCCGCTGCTGGCTATTTCTATAACCAGTTTAGAAATTCTCAATTTCACTTGTGATCCAACGGTCTAAATGCCTCTGAATGGCTAGGATCCACGTCTATAGTAACATCATTGTACCCAGCAGCGTCACGTTCTTCCGGCAGCATCAGCACGTCAGTTTGATCAATCCACGCAAGAAGCTGGCAAACAACACCTCCACATGTGCCACATGGCTTCATTGAGTTCCCCCATTATTTTATTAAAAAAATATTGACAAAAAAAGAGAGACATCTCCTGAAACAAAAACTTGCTCGTATTTTGTTTCCTACTTGCTTTACACATACTTTTTTTGCGAGAGAAATTTCCAATATATTCATCAATCATGGCACATACTGGAAGAGCAAGTATAATAAGTGACAGTCAGCATGCTATAATGATTAAACAATTATATTTGTGTTGAGTTGGATGAGAGAGAAGAGGATAGAGAATGGAAGCGGGCTGTAGATTAACAGCTGGCTATAGCACGGGCTCCAAGAAACATTGTGAGAGTGTACAGTGGGTCATGCATTGATAAAGTAGTACTCTTTACCAACTACTATACATGCTTGCTATATGGTTGACTATGTATGACATGGCAACACGTTGTTGGCTATACTATTAACCATGCTCAAAGTACTAGTGCCACATCCTCTAACAAGTCTTTCAACACGCGTCAAATTATCAATAGGTCTAACTCTCCTTCGAGAAATGTGCTCCATCGTGTACACGCGCGTGTCTGTGACGGGAGGCAGTGCGTGCAGCTCTTCTCTTCACTAGTCAATGTGTACGTGCAATGCACGTTAATTTGGAAGTATATTAAGTGCATGTGGATATTAAGTAGGATATTATTTACGTGTTATTATGTGATTAGCACTATATTTGGCATGAAATTAACTGCACGCTAAACGTATTGAGCGCTCGACATTGAAGCAATCTAGATCATTGGACTGACATGATTTGACGGACGAGATTAATTGGATCTTCCTATTTGGGTCTTTTTTTATATTGGTATAGACATAGATATAGATACATGTCCTCCACGGCTCCACCTAGTGGGTGTGTTAGAGTGCGAGAGGGAGATGGTGTGTCCGACATGCCTCTATACATATGTTTCTCTCAAAGAGAGTCCTAAATACATAGTATGTGTATGTGTAGTGGGCAATATAGGAGAAGAGCGGGGAAGGGATCGTTTACGCATGTATCGATAGACACGGTTAGAGGGAATAACTTTGTACGAGTGCTAGGAAAGAGTGGGGTGCATGTTGGAAGATGATGCGAGAGGCCAACCAGGAGAAGACAAGGAAGGAGTACAAGAGCAAGATCGATAATAAAAGAGAGGGGGCGATAACATGCATGGGCGCGCTTGTCTGGTTGATAGACAAAGCGGAAGGCATGGATGATAAGACAAGGAGGGGCAATTAATGTATGTGTGGCGGGCGGGCCAATGTAGAGTTGTCATGGTTTGGTCGATGTGTGCGTGGGTGAAGAGGGGGAGACTTATATATATATATATATATGCCATTTTATGTGGGGAGATAGCTAGAGACCCTGCTACATATAGATGGAAATCAATTGGTGCACACGCATGCATGTGTCAGAGATAAAGAAAATCCGGAGTGACGAAGAGAGGGAGATGTGTGTGTGGTGGGGGGAGGGGGTACAACTAGCTTGTGACACCGTAAGAGTGCAAGATGGATAACAACAGAGGGGGTGCAGCTAGCTTGTGACACTGTACGAGTGCAATATGGATAACAACAGAGGGGGTGACATCGCCCGCGTGCCTCAGAGTTAGGACGGGAGGCATGGATGGTAAGAGGAGGGGAGGAACTATGTGTGTACATGTTTGTGTGTCGTAGGCAAGCCTGGCTAGCTAGAGGGGTATATCGATCAGTGTGTGTGGGAAAGATGGAGACGTAGGGATATCATGGGATACCGACCTAAGGAACAAGAACGTGTGTGCCTGATGTAGAGGATGCGGAGTGGCGGGGAGTGCATGTGCATATATGCATGCACAATATAGGAACGTTATTGGATATCCACAAAAGAAGGAGGAGTGTGCGTGTGTGTGCGTGTAAAAGACTCACAAAGTTGATAATCAGTACAAGAGTGGATTCAAATATTTGAACAAGAGTTCATGATGTTTGTAAGTCATGTAAGCATGAATATAATGTAGATATGCCTGGCATGGTTTTGAATCAAACATGTTGCATACTATATTCACATTAAACAAGGCCAAATTGATTTTAATTTGCGATACCGATGGCAGACATCATCTCACCACCACTGCTCACTACATTGCATCCGTGCATGGCCATAACTATTCTAATTTGAGATAATGTGTGTCTTTCAAAGCTAACATCTAAATGTTGTGTGTGTGGGTGGGGGCGGGGTGCATTGTTGTGTGTGTTAAACACATTAGACATATGAAGACATGGTTTAGATTATTCTGAACATCTTGCTACCTAGACCAATGTATTGTGATTTGAATTCAACATAAAATGGATACTAATATTTGAATTGGAGATCGTATGGTACATGTAGTTCATATGTTCATATAAGATGGAAGATCAAAATGTAGGACTACATCCATTATAAACTGTAAGATCACCTAATGATATACCCGACCTCAACATAACCTAGATTCAAAAACTGAAATTTCAGATCCTGGCATTCGTAATCGTATAAAACGGGACATGACTCTTTCTTGTGGTGTGAAGTGATTTGTTTTTTGTTATTGTTGAGGGAAGTGCGGATTGATTTGGTATTGTACAAGTTAATCTTGTTCTCCCATTTTTTTAGTTTGTTCTTTTAGTTTTTCATTCGCTTTTGTAGCAATATAGTAAAATGCGACATCCTCGCAAAAAAGAAAAGAAAAAGTAAAAGGGGACATGAATCTCTTGTGTCTTGTATGAGCTGTCTTTTTTTGTACACGTTAAGTTTGTTCTGCGGAACATGGAATCCACGCCTTGTTATCCCAATTTTTTGAAGCTAGAGTATCTCTTGTCTCTTCTACCGCAAAACTCCCGCCTCTTCAACCCGCGCCGCGCCTTGTTATCCCAAAATTTTGACACGCGCAAAAACTCCCACCTCATCCAAAATCGGCCCCGCAACCTAGACACACGAAATGCCCCTTCTACCCCTCAGCCGAAAATGCCGCCTCGACCTCGCATGGGCAAAACCGGTGGGGGTACGTTTGTAACTTACCCCACATTTTGGACAAGCGCGTCCCTAAGCCACGGTTCCCTCTACCTTTCCCTTGGTTCCCCCATTCGCACACCAAGGCCGCCAAAACCCGCGAAACCCCATGCTCCTCCGTCGGCCTCCCGACCACCACCTAGCCGGAGCCTCTTCCCCGACAACGTCGTCCACATCAACAGCTCGCCGTCCCTTATCCACCGCACCGGATGAGGTTCCCTCATCGATCTCTTCATCCCGCCGGTTCCGCCGCCCCGTCCTACACTTCCAAGGAGCTGCGTCGATGTTCGCCTCGTTTATCGTGCCACCTCCATCCCCATAGCACCATCTTCACCTGCCCGACCAGAACGAAAGCATCCTCACCAATTCCTCCAACGAAGCTGAGGACTACTCGGCGCCACCATGGAGGTTATGCACTCACCGCTGCATTTTAACTTTTATTCGATCTCACGGGGCTGCCAGTGCTCGATACCAAGCAACCATGGAGGGTCTCCATCGACGGCGCTGTCGTCGGCCACATCCTCCATGGCGTCCCTCCCCCATGTTGTTTCTCCCGTGGAAGCGCCGTCCACACCAGCAGGAGCTGCTGCTGCTGCTGCTGCTCTGGCTCTCGCTCGCTCTGTTGCTGCTGCTCTGTCTCTCGATCGCACCACGGCTCCGGTCTTGCTGTCGATCGCGCTTCTGCTCTGCTCTTGCTCTTGTTTGTGCCGTTGCTTTGCGCTGCTCTTGCTCTCGCTCGCGCTGCTGCTCATGCTACATGGCCTGCTGCAGCTACAGGAGTTGCTAATTTAGCTCTCGACCGCGCTATTGATCCGGGCGTAGCTGCTGCTGTTGTGCGAGCTGCTCTCTCTATTGTGTTCCCTGCTCGAGTGGCTGCTGATTTAGATTACCGCTTCTCTGCTACTAGTCCTCGAGCGGCCTAAACTTCTATTGCAGTGCTCTGCTACTAGTGCAATCAGTTTCATTAGTAAAATTCAGTTTCGACAGTAAAATTCAGTTCCGACTGTAAAATTTAGTTTCTTCAGTTAAGTTCAAAGTCAACAGTGTTTACAACATCTTTTGGAGCGGCTGCGGAGCGGTTGATACGTTCTGCATCTAGCACTTTTTGTTAATTTATTTTACACCATCTATTGCAGATGCTATAAGAATCCCACTTCAGATTAACGCTGCATGTCTTGTCCTGCTTCAGCCTCGCCGTCGTACACCTCACCGGAGCTGCTCCAGCGACGGAACCGTCCATCACAACGGAGCAGTACCCTCGGCGCCGTCTCTAGAGGCCTCAGATCTTCTTCCCCGCCTCCCAGTCACACCAGCCGCACCATCCCCCACGTCCAACCCAATGATGCTGAGGTCGACAAGGCTACGCCAAAGAGGTTGTACACCCGTCGCATCACTTTTTTTTTACTCTACATTCATGTCAATTCCTTATGGATCCTTTGGTTCAAGGCAGTTGCAAATCTAAAAAGAAATGAAGGGTGGTCACAAAGTTAACAGGAGAAAACTAAATGCCGTTTTGAACCATAATTTGAATCAGTTTAGCAGTTGCAAATCTAGAAAGAAATTCCTATGCATGAAGAACAGGACAAAGGGGCTGTTTGGTTCCTATGCACACCTTATTATACTTTGCCACACCTCACCTTAGGAAAGTTTCACCAATTTAGGTAGGTGTTTGGTTCTAGCCACACTTAAGGCAAGAATGTTTTTATCAGCAGTGAACCCCACATGTCATGGACACGAAAGGTGGGGCAAGATTCCCTTAGGCAAGCAAAAGTGTGGCTAACAATTTGAGCAGCTCAAGGTAGGTAAGTGTGGCAAAAAATCGTGTGGCAATATATGGCAAAGGTAATCACAATCCATACAGCCCCTAAGTGCATTAGTGGCATATAATAAGATTCTAACTTCACATTTTCATATGTTTGACTATAATTTGACCATGTTTCTCTCCATTCCTGTGTTCTTCCAATCCATGTGAACCAAACACCCTAGTTGATAGAAATCCTGTGTTTGCACATGCTCTGTTTTCCACGTGCATTCCTATCCTATTCCTGTGTTTTTTTTGTCCCTGCATTTTTAGAATCCTCCAATTCTAAGGAGCACTTACATATTTACTTCACTTACAAATAGGTGTCAAAGACAACTATGTGTGTTTTGTCCCGCTCCTGTCGTGTCGTCGTCCACCCCACCTGAGGTGCACCATCGACAGAAGTGTCCACCGCAACAGAGATCCCCCAGGCAGACCTCCTTTCGCCGCCTCAGATCATCTTCCCCGTTGCCGGAAGCCACGCCAACTGCATTACCATCATCGACTGAGCAGATGAACCCGAGGACTACAAAGTTCCGGAAGAGAGGTCGCACTCTTTCCTGTCTGCTTACGTTATACATCGATTATTATTACGTACTACTTTATCGTCCTTTGCACCTCTTAGAATCCGAGTCAGATCCAAACTAATGTTCAAAATTGAATTTTTAACATGCCTGTGGGGCACATATCGAGCCAGCAACAAATAGTATCTCTGTCTACTACCTGGTTCATCTCAGGTCTTCTATATGGTTCATGTTGGGTGGGCAACAAACAGTAGAGCCATCGTCTATGTTTTTAAACTGAAGCTATCATCTGCTTGCTATCATTAGTTTTGGATCTATCCACTCGTTGCTACCACCAGTCTTGATTTCTCCATGCACCCCTTAGGCCTTACATAATCTAACTTTGTTTCTTTATTATGCATGTCAGTTATTATACACAATCGTTCCGAACATGTGGATAAAAAGGTAAGATAGTTACGTGGGAATATAATGTCATGCACACGCAGCTCCATGGTGGGTGCAGTGGGCCCCCTCCCCCATCCAGATTGCATTCTAGAGGAAGATAACTGTCCAGAGGGGGATTCAGAGGGAGCCGATCACTCCTATTTACCCCCTAAGGTGTTTACTCTAACCTGGCATGCTGATGTTGGTCATATCATGAACATCATGCCTCACATTGCTTACTTTATACTCCCTCCGTCCCAAAATAAGTGAATCGACTTTGTACTAAAGCTAGTACAAAGTCGAGTCACTTATTTTGGGATGGAGTGAGTACATTTTATATGTCATCAGCTTAGTTTAGATTTGCTTTTTGTGAATGCCACATGTTTGGTTTCTGTATCATATATGTGAATTATGCAATGTCGTCTTGTTTAGCCAGGCATCATATATGTGAATCATGCAATGCCATCCTGTTTAGCCAGTCATTTTAAATGTGAATTGTATCATGCCATTCAATTTTTTTCATCATGTATTCCATTTGTCGACAATGTTTGTACATTCATCTACTCTTCGTGTGCATCAGCCATTTGAGTTGGTGATAGAAAAATCTGGAGTGAAAACAAGGTCCTTTGAGCAGTCGGTGCTACCTCTCAATGCAAAATTCTTGCTGGTTACAGATAGCTCCTTGGAGGAGGATTCAAAGACATATGACCAGTCGTATCCCCCCAAGGTGTATTCTCTAACTTGGCAGGGTTATATTTCTCATATCATGCATACAGTGTCTTGCATTGATATGCCATCTGCTTAGATTAGACATGCTTTGTGTGAATGCCTCTTGTTTAGTTTCTATATCATATATGTGAATTATCTAATGCCATATTTTTTGGCTAGTAATCTTATATGTGAATTATGCAACACCATCCTCTATAGCCATGCATCATATATGTGAATTATCTCATGCCATCCTTTTTTTCATTACGTATTCCGTTTGTAAACAGTCCTTGTATATTGAACTACTCTTCATGTGCATGAGCCACTTGAGTCGGTTATGGAAAAATCTGGAGTGAAAACAAGGTCTTCAAAGCAGATAATGGTACATGTTGAAGCATATATCTCAATGTTTACAGGTAGCTCCTCAGAGGATGATGCAGAGAAATATGACCAGTTGTATGTCCCACCTGAGGTGTATGCTCTTAACTTGCAATGTTTATATTTTTCATATCATGCATATGGTGTCCTGCATTGCTTAGTTTAGACATCATATGTACAATGTTCAAATGCCATATGCTTAGTTTATAGATCATATATGCGAGTGCCAGCTTCTTAGTATACCAATCAATTATGTGAATTATATCATGCCATCATGTATACTTAGACAACATGTATGTGAATTATTTCACCCCAATCTATTTTAGAAAGACATAATAAAGTTATGTCATGTCGTCCTGTTTAGATACTCATCATATGCTGAATAATGTCATTCGATCCTTTTTAGTTATCCATGATATATCTGAAACTGTGTCATGCTATCCTGTTAAGTTAGCCATCATATATGTGAAATTCTGTCATGCTGTCCTGTTTGGTTAGAAAACATATATGTGAATAACTGCATCTGTGTATACATTCATTTTATTTTCTTGTTTATTAGCCATTTGAATTGGAGGGGGTGACGGCAGTATCTAAGGGAGTAAAAATATGTTCTTCACAAAAGACTGTGCTACCCGTAGATGCAGATAGAACCATGGTTGTACTAGCCCATGAACTAGCCCCACCACACATAACTGAGACTCTTGCAGATTGTACCCCTACACCGTTGGACAGAGAACCAGCTACACCCCATCTAACCCTAACCCCAACAGATAGTAACCTAGTTCTAGTTGACACAGCACCATGTCCACCTCAGTGTACCCCCACATGAGCAGTTAGTAAGGCAACTGCAGTGCCCAAAGCACAAAGACCACTACAGCGAACCCAAACTCCACGTTTAAAGCAGAAGAGCAACTGTTGTCAGGTCAGATTCCATAGCTGTGGTGCATAATCCTTTGCTCTTGCATCACTGTATTTACTCATACCAAATAATTTCGAATTTGAAGTGTCCAATTGAAACTCCAATGGCGCAACAGGTATGTTTTAAACCAATTTCTTTAACTTAATTTTATGTTCTAACTTCTTGCTCTATGTTGATTTCAGTTTCAATTGTATAAATAGTTATGTTCTCATGTCATGCACATTATAAGTGTTGTTAGTGCTGTGTAGTTTCCCACACTTATATTCTGTCTATGCTGCTTTGTCTTAAACATATATGATTTGAACCGTGTCTCTAGATTTGGCAACATAAACTAGAATGATATAGATAATACATCGACCATAGTACATAGATATATGTTTGTTTCATGATGTTATCCTGTCCACTATTCTATTGAATCGGTTTACCAAAATGAGTTTCATATACTACATGTTAAACCTATGATTTGCCTGCTTGTTCCTCTTGTAGAATCCCGACAGAATATTGGAGAAGAGCACCCCATTTTGCAATGGTAGAGAAAGTAATGCAGATAGGGTTCAAGACAGTGATACAACCCTGTTGATCTCCAAGAAAGCTGACAAAAACTATCTTGTAGAGAGTGAGACAACCCCAAAGTCGTAAACTAATGTAGTGTTTGAGTTACTGGCCACTACTGCTGGCACAAGCTCTTCGAACTCGCTGCTTGAATCAGTTCGGCTTCTTGAGTCTCAACTTCAAGTTGAAATACATCGATCAGATGTGCTGCGACAGGAAGCCGAAGGACTGAGGAAGTCCCTGTAGAATCCAGATGCATACTTTCTGGTGCAACAACAAGTGATAGAGGATTTAAGCGCCAAAACAAGAGAAAGCTAATAAGCTTGCTAAGCGTCTTGCCAGCATGGTGGATACCCAGGATATTGTTTCCCGAGCTCTTGTGAAGTGGTTTCAGTTCTGGACTTGTTTTGCCGCGGCATTTATTTGCACTGGTCACCAACTTTGACAACGAGTGTATGTAATATGCTGCTTTGTTCCCCATATTTACACTGGTGGCGAACTTTGATGCCCAGTGGTTGTAATATATGTAATAGTCGCAATAGCCTAGCGTATGTTGCTTGCTTATTTATTTCCTTGTTGTCTTGTTTATTTGTTTGCTTGTAGTCAGTGCAGTTCTTTTTCCGTGGTTTGCTAGTGGTCGTATTAACCTATTTTTTTAACTAGGCCACAATAACCGTGGGCAACATGCGAATCGTTGTCACCATGGCCTTCTATGGGCCGTAGAATCAATGAGCCTTCTACGGGGTCGTATGATCGATTGGCCAAACATGGGCCAATAACGGACCACATTATGGGCCGTAAATGAGCTAGAGTGGCAGTCGTTCGTTCATGGGCCGACCATAACGGGCCTTTAATAGGCCGACGAGTATAACATGCTTATATCTATCGACATGCATAACAGGTCGATAATGGGCCGTATTTGATGTCGCCATGAAAACGGCCCAACAGATTAATGGGCCACAAATGGGCCAACTTTAAGCACAGGTTGAATTTGGCCCACAAGCGGAAAAGTCCAACAACAGACCATAAGCAACCGAATGCTACAAATCAGCCCAAGAATAAATTGCCATTAAAAGGCCGAAAGATAACACAGGCTGGGAACGACCCAATGGAGTAATGGGCCGTCAATGGGTATGAAGCGGTATACTATTCATTATGGGCCAGTTTTAGTACGGGCCTTTAATGGGCCAAGAGTTACAAAGGGCCTCATATGGGCCGAAAGATGTCATAGGCGGTACATGGTCCAGAAGTTATAATGGGCTGAAATCATATTGGACGAACCGAATGAAGCTAGTGGGCTGAATTCGAAAAGGCCATAATGGGCCATGATTTATTGGGCCTGAATGGGCTATATGTGAGTAGGCCCTTAGCAGGCTTTCGATGGGTCATCCCGCTAACCTTTGACCAATTCAAATGGGCCGCCCTTTTGACCTGAATGTGACACTGTTGGGCCGTGCCACGTGTTGATGTATCATAGGCGACTCCTGTCCATTGGTTGGTTGACATCTGTCCGCATGTGGAGCTGACACATGGTTCCTTCGGCCAATGAGAATTTTACACGTAGAAAATCCCCGTTGGTCCTCGCTGTTAGCGGGTTATCGGATCCAAAACCAGACCCGATAGCTTAATGGCAACCTGCTATGGTGGATGCCACGTGTTGGTTACCCTTGATGAAAGCACTTGCATGATGCGCCATTTATCGTCGTGGAAGTAAACACTTTCGTGATGATAATTTTGGTATTTTCATGGAACACTTCTATGACAGCACGGGTATGACTATCATGATTCTGTCATAAAATCGTTAGGGATGTACATGCATGACAGAAAACGTGACCTACTGTGACAAAGATGTATTATCAGATAAGTGTTTTTTTTGTAGTGTCTCCAAGAACATCGAGGAGGACATTGTATTGAAGATCAAAGAGAGAGAAGAATCCATCTAGCTACTAGCTATGGACCCGTAGGTATGTGGTAAACTACTCACGCGTCATCGGAGGGGCATCAAGGTTGATGTAGATGCCCTCCGTGATCGAACCCCCCTCCGGCAGAGTACCAGAAAAGGACTCCAGATGGGATCTCACGGGAACAGAGACCTGCAGCGGTGGAAAAGAATGTTCGTGGATGACTCTAGGGTTTTTGCAATATTTTTGTATCTACAGGCCAAAGAAGGGGGCAGGGGGTCTCCGAGGGGGCCACAAGCCCTAGGGGTGCGCCGGTCCCCTCGGAGACCCCCTGACCCCCTGGCTTGTCGTCTCCTCGAGGACTCCCCGACTTGGACTCCAATTCATACGTGTGTCTTCTGATCCAAGAAAAATCATCGCGAAAGTTTTATTTTGTATGGACTCCGTTTGATATTCCTTTTCTGCGAAACTGAAAAACAAGGAAAAAATAGAAACTAGCACTAGGCTCTAGGTTAATAAGTTAGTCCCAAAAATAATATAAAATAGCATATTAATGCATATAAAACATCCAAAGTTGATAATATAATAGCATGGAACAATCAAAAAGTATATATATGTTGGAGACGTATCAAGTGTCTCGTATTATATGTGTATTTGTTTGTTTTGCTTTTTAGTTTGTCAGAATCATCCTTGTTGGACACACCTATTTGAGAGACCATGATTATGCTATGATTTGTTAGAATTGCTCTTTGTGGTCCACTTAAATTTTTTGAGCGGTAGAATTGCTCTAGCACTTCACTTATATCTTTTTGAGCACGGTGGTGCTATTATTTTGAAGAAATATGCTCTCATGCTTCACTTAGATCATTTTGAGAGTTGGTAGAATTTTGTAAGAAATCCTATCATGCTTCACTTAGATTATTTTGAGAGTTGAAATTTTTAATAAATACACACTCTCGCACTTCACTTAGATTTGTTTGAGAGGTTGTTATTAGCAATGGCAATATGCGTTAAAAAAATTGGTCCCAAAGTGATAGATATTCTAGAGGGATATAATAAAAACTTTCATGAAGATCATTTGATATTAATCTTGATTCCTTGCAATAGTTTTGTGATATGTCGATAGTGATATGCGGGTTATGTTGGTGAGTAATTATGTTCTAGTAAGAATATTGGTGTTAAGGTTTGTGATTCTCTATGCATGCACGTTAAGTCAATGGTTATGCAATGAAGTTATATCCTGCTGGTGGTGCATTATTCAGTGTTAGTTCTGTTTAATATTCTTTTATGATGGTTTTCGTTTCATGGTTGATTGCTTCTCAATCTATTTGCTAGCCTCCACTTGTACTAAGCGGGAATACTGCTTGTGCATCCAAATCCTAAAACCCAAGTTGTGCCAAATGAGTCCACCATACCTACCTATATGCGTTATTTCTATGTCGTTCCAAGTAAATTTGTATGTGCGAACTCTAAATTTCAAAATAAACTTCTCTTTGGTTTGCTCGTACCGCTCATGAAGCGGCAGGGGGTGGACGATATTTTCCGTGCTAGGTATGTTATTCTCAAGGCGAGTGTTTATTCACTTGTCATTACACGGGAGTGTGGCGGTAATAGGGATGCCCAGTCCCAAAATGCAAAAAATACTATAATAAATTCCTTGGTATGTGTTAGTATGGAAGGTACCCGTGGATACGACTAGCCATGGATTGTCAAGAATGGTGGAAAGGAAATAAAATTTATTTTATGTTTGGGAACCACCTATGATTTACCTAGCATTTAAGATATTGGGAATTCTTGATCGTTTTCCTTGACAGGAAAAGTATGCCACCCAAAATTAATTTATCTCTCAATTTAAGCTAAGAGCTCTCGCACCTCTACAAATCTCTGCTTCCCTCTGTGAAGGGCCTATCTATTTACTTTGACGAAATTTTTTTATTGAGTCCTCATCTTCTCTTATAAAGTACCAACTAGGACGCACTATTATCATACTTGAGCATTGGATGTAGCTAATATTTGGATGTGTTTCATGAATGGATCAATGATTGACAATAATTGGCTAGGGATAGCTTTCTTTAGTGTTGATATTTTGAAAGACATGGTTGCTTGTTGATATGCTTGAGTATTAAAGTCTTCATGTCAATTATAGACTATTGCTTTGAATCATCTACAAGTCCAAATGTCAATCCTACAAAGAAAAGAATATGATGAATATGTTAGACATCATTCCACATCAAAAATTCTATTTTTATCATTTACCTACTCGAGGACGAGCATGAATTAAGCTTGGGGATGCTAATACGTCTCCAGCGCATCTATAATTTTTTATTGTTCCATGTTGTTATATTATCGATCTTGGATGATTTACATACATTTTCTAGCAAATTATATCATTTTTTGGGACTAACCTATTGACATAGTGCCCAGTGCGAGTTGCTGCTTTTTGGTTGTTTTTTTACTTTGCAGAATATCAATACCAAACGGAATCCAAATGCAACGGAACTTTTTGAAGATTTTTTTCCGCCCAGAGGAGACCCAGGGGGCCGGGGAGGTGTACCAGAGGAGGCCCATGGGGCCCACAAGACACCAAAGTGTGCTAGGAGGCCCAAGCGCCCTGGTGCCTTGTGAGGCCCGCGGTGCCCTTCTTCGCCGCCTTCCAGCTCTATAAATACCCAACTATTCAAGAAACCCTAGGGCAGTCGACAAAAAAACTGTTTGAGCCGCAAGTACCAGAACCACGAGATCTAATCTAGAGGCATTTTCCGACACTCCATCGGAGAGGAACACAACAACGGAGGGTTCATCATCCTCATTGGTGCTCCTCTGATGATGTGTGAGTAGTTTACCACTGACCTACGAATTCGTAGTTAGTAGCGAGATAGATTATTCTCTCTTTTTGATCTTCAATACAATGTTCTCTTTGGATATCCATTTGATGTAACTCTTTTTTGCGATGTGTTTGTTGGGATCCGATGAATTGTGAGTTTATGATCAGATATATCCATACATGATTATTATAGCCTCGTATTTCTTCTTAGATATTTCAGTTTTGTTTAGCCAACTTGATTGATTTATCTTGCAATGGGAAGATGTGCTTTGTAATGGGTCCAATCTTGCGGTGCTCAACCTCAGTGATAGAATGAGACATGACACACATGTATCATTGGTATTAAGGCTAACAAGATGGGGTCTATTCCTACATGAATAGATCTTGTCTACATCATGCCATTATTGTTAAAGCATTACTCCATTTCTCCATGAACTTAATACACTAGATGCATACTGGATAGCGGTCGATGTGTGGAGTAATAGTAGTAGATGCAGACAGGAGTTGGTCTACTAATCTTGAACGTGATGCCTATATACATGATCACTGTCTTGGATATCGTCATAATTATTTGCTCTTCTATCAATTGCCAACAATAATTTGTTTACCCACCGTATGCTATTTTCTCGACAGAAGCCACTAGTGAAATCTACGCCCCCCGGGTCTATTTTCCTATCATATATTTTCAGATCTGTTTTGCCAAAAATCCAAAAACACTTTGCTGAGTTTTATTTGCCTTTATTTTATTTGCATCTATCAATATATATGTTTATTTTACCTTGCAGGGATTGACAACCCCTCTAACGCGTTGGGTTGCGAGGTTTTGTTGTTTGTGTGTAGGTGATGTATACATAGTGTTGCTTGGTTCTCCTACTGGATTGATAACCTTGGTTTCATAATGGAGGGAAATACTTATCGCTGTTGTGCTGCATCATCCCCTCCTCTTTGGGGAATTTACCAACGCGTATCACAAGTATCAATCCCCAAGATTAGATGCTTGAGACTTCTTGGAATATTATATTGGGATGCCTTGGGCATCCCCAAGCTTTAGATCTTTTATCTCCTTAATTCCTCTCATAGCACGGTTTCCCTAAATCTCAAAAACTTCATCCACACAAAACTCAACAAGAACTCGTGAGATAAGTTTGTATACATCAATGCAAAACCATACCATTCCCTACTGTAGAAAATCAACAAAATTATAATTTAATATTGCACACTAAATGCCTCTGCATATTTAATACTCCTATCCTCAAATAGAATCATTAAGCAAGCAAACACATGCAAACAATACAGACATAATAGCAATCTGTCTAAATAGAACCGTCTCTAAACGATGAAGCAATATCCATACTTATATAACTCTAAAAATTCTAAAAAATTACCACACTGTAGAGAATTTATCATATCTTATTGTGTAAAAATTTCAAGCCTTTATCAGATTCTGACTTTTCTGGTGAATTTCTACAATAGCAATAAACTTTCTGTTTTCAAACGGCAACTCATAAACTCGCAAATTGAGTATGGTAAAGGCTATAATTGACACTTTTATTGAAATTAAAGATGCAAAAAATTATTCTAAATAACAACAACCAAATGCTAACTAAATAAAAATGACGCTCCAAGCAAAACACATATCATGTGACGAATAAAATATAGCTCCAAGTGAGGTTACCGATAATGTTGAAGATGGAAGAGGGGATGCCTTGCGGGGCATACCCAAGCTTAGTTGCCTGGGTCTTCCTTGAATATTAACTTGAGGTTCCTTGGGCATCCCCAAGCTTAGTGTGACGCCCCTGATTTGACCGTACATTAATCATGCACGCAAATGTGTACGACCAAGATCAGGGACTCACGGGAAGATATCACAACACAACTCTAGACACAAATAAAATAATACAAGCTTTATATTACAAGCTAGGGGCCTCGAGGCCTCGAATACAGAAGAGTCAGCGGAAGCAACAATATCCGAGTACAGACATAAGATAAACAAGTTTGCCTTAAGAAGGCTAGCACAAAAGCAACATGATCGAAAAGGTAAGGCCTCCTGCCTGGGCTCCTCCTAACTACTCCTGGTCGTTGGCGGCCGTCACGTAGTAGTAGTCAACCTCGGGGTAGTAGCAGTCATAAAAGGTGGCATCTGGCTCCTAGACTCCACCATCTGGTTGCAACAACCAGAAAGAAGAAGAAGGGGGAAAAGAGGGAGCAAAGCAACCGTGAGTACTCATCCAAAGTACTCTCAAGCAAGGATCTAAACTACACATGCATAGGTATTGTAACATCCCAAATTTTCAATTTGGAATGTTATACATAGATCATATTGCATAGCATATTTTTTTGCATTTGTGTGTTGCGATCCTCAAAATTCTAAGCAACTCAAGGACCCACAGAGAGAGTTGGGGATTTTACCGTTTTCGTATTGGAGTTTTTCTCAAATACCGATACGAGGATCACTTTGGTTTTAATTATTTTTCTCTCCGAAAATATTTCTGAATAAAATATACGAGTGGAGATAATATGACTTCTCCAAAATAAAAGAAATATTGGAGGAAAAATATTAAAATCACTTTTGGTATTTTATTCGGATTTATTTGCAATTTTATTTGCATAGGAAAAATGTGTGTTTTTCAAAATTGCATTTTGGCCCGGGAAAAATGTTCACTTTGCCCTAAATATTATTAGAG
Source organism: Secale cereale (assembly GCA_902687465.1). NCBI lineage: Eukaryota > Viridiplantae > Streptophyta > Magnoliopsida > Poales > Poaceae > Secale > Secale cereale. Next base: position 781,957,024 of record LR738711.1, read on the forward strand.
GACGGTGAAAATTTATTTCAGAATTTTTCGAGTCCGTTTAGTAATTTTTTCGCCCGTTTTGCCGCGTCTGGACTGTTTATAAAAAAAAAGTGAACCGACCTAGTCGGGCTGTGTCCGACCGGGACTCCGCCCGGGGGCCTTTTTAAGCCCAGCAGCCGCCCCCAGCCTGCCTCGTCGCCCCACCCCAAACCCTAGCCTGCTCGAGCCGCCGCCGCGCAGTGAGCCGCCGCCGCCGGAGCCCGCGCCGCCGCCGCCGAAACCCGCCGCCGCCGCACCCCCACCGCCCGCGCCGCCTCGCCGGAGCCCGCCGCCGCCGAGGTACTCGCCGCCGCCGCCGGTTTTCTAGAGAAAACCGATCGGTTTTTCCGAAACCCTAGATCTATTTTTTTAGATCGGTTCGTTCGGTTTCCGTCGGTTTAGTTAAATAGCAAACGTTCGTCCGTTCGTTCATTTTAATGAATGCTATTCATCTTTTAGTTACAGACAGCGAACGTTCATTCGTTAGCCTGTTCGTCAGTTTTTCTTTTTCAGGGTTTTTCCGTGATTATTTTCGATCGCGATTTCTGCCCTATTCTTCGTTTTAGTATAACTTTTCGCTCGTAAGTCGGAATCAGGTGATTCAAGCGCCTAGATATTCGTCTCGAATCCCTCTTTCCGTTTAACCAACCTGAACAAGGTTTTGGTACTGTAAAATTTGACTTTAGTTCAATCTAGTAAACAGATCTTGTTTCTTTCGTGGTTAAGTTTCGTTGCTCCGTTTGATTTGATTCTTTTTGCAAACCGGAGTTTTTCAGTTGAACTTTCTGGTTAGATCTTCTCATTTGGAGTTTATCCTGTGCATCTTTGCTTGGTTGATTATGTATGCTATTGTTTGCTTGCGATAGAATTCCCAGAGTGCGAAGCGTGCTACTACGAGTCCCTAGGTTTTGCGAATCATCAGCAAGGCAAGTAACACTTTGATCATACCCCTTTTATTACCCAGTTTTTATGCATTTGATCAAACCCTCACACATTGCATGAGTAGGATCTCCAAACTTGTGGTTCTCGGAAGTAGATTGAGGTAGATCCTATTACCTGCATTATTTTCAAACCCTTGGGAGTTACTTCTATGTTATGCTTAGGTTTCCATGCTATGCTCGTAGACGTGGATTGGGTTTGAGAGTATCCATGACAGATGTGATATTGTTAATTAATGGTTCAACTTAAGGTGGCTACTTTAATACACATCTGGGTGGATTGGTTGCAGGGCACCTGGAGAATCCAGTGTTATACTAGGAAATTCCGGTGTTATCGTGTGATTATCCTATGGAATGCCACCCAAGCTCAAAGGGATCATAAAAATATTCATGCTAGAAACTTCTGTGTGCGGCCACAATGCCATTATGCGCTCTGGCATAGTTGAGTATGTTGTGTGAGCTCTTTCAGTGGTGGACTAGCAGAAGTTGGGGAAAGTAGGTGTACGGGTCCACTGGGGGTAAAGAGTAAATGCTTCTGAAAGACTGTGTCTCGGTCATTCGTTTCTCAAACACCATGCAGTGAGAGAAATCCAACGGACGAGATCGAGTCTTGTGGGGAAAAGTGCGCAATCCTCTGCAGAGTGTACAAACTAATCATGATTAGCCGTGTCCCTAGTTATGGACATCTTGAGTATCTGGTACCTGAATTATTGGTTGATCCCATCACTCTAAAACTAATTTGCTGGGTTAATGATGACTACTTTAATGGGGATTGAGTTGGAGGTACCTTCTCAATGATGTTTCAACTACCATGATAGTTAAAATAAAAGTTATTCCTTTGTTGTAGGAAAAAATTGGCTTTATGCAAAAACTTTAGCCTTAGAGCCTCCACCAGCCATATATGCATGTAGTGTTAGCCTTTATTCTGTTACTTGCTCTACAGTGTTATCTTGCCAGCATATTCCATGTGCTGACCCGTTTTGGGCTGCAACATGTTACGTTGCAGACTTTTCAGAAGAAGAGTAAGGTGCGCTAGGTCGTTTGTCATGCACTCAGCTATGCCGGTGGAGTTGATGGACTCACTTATCTTCCAAGCCTTCCGCTGTTATTGTGTTAGATGGCCTTATGCCATATACTTTTGTAATAAGTTCTCTTTTGAGACATTCAATGTAATAAGTGTGTGATTGCCATTCTGTTATAAATCCTTCAAGTACTGTGTGTGTCAGCATTACCGATCCAAGGATGACACAAAACATAGAGACTTCGGTCCATTCGGATCGTGGTCGCTACATGTATCAATGAAAAGGGCAGTATCTATGGACTAAACGGCAAAATGCTAGAATAAGAGGGGGAGAATCTAGTCCTATCAAAGACTAGCATCTTCTGGAAACCATCGTCTTGCAGCAACAGGAGGGAGTAGAGTAGTATAACATAGTCATATTTATGTTGTTGTAACAATGCTCCGGGATCCTTTCTCGACTCCCGAAGCAACATATCCAAAACTTGCCTCGACATCCAGTTCCAGTTGTATCGATCGGGATACAACTCTGATACGTCTCCAATGTATATACTTTTCCAAGCACTTTTGCCCTTGTTTGAACTCTAACTTGCATGATTTGAATGGAACTAACCCGGACTGACGCAGTTTTCAGCAGAATTGCCATGGTGTTATTTTTGTGCAGAAATAAAAGTTCTCGAAATGACCTGAAAATCCATGGAGAATATTTTTGGAATTTATACAAAATACTAGTGAAAGAATCAAGACTAGGGGGCCCACACCCTGTCCATGAGGGTGGGGGCGCGCCTGTTCCCCTGGGTGCGCCCCCTGTCTCGTGGGCCCCCTAAGGCTCCACCGACCTCGACTCCAACTCCATATATTCACTTTCGGGGAGAGAAAAATCAGAGAGAAGGATTCATTGTGTTTTACGATGCGGAGCCGCCGCTAAGCCCTAATATCTCTTGGGAGGGCTGATCTGGATTTCGTTCGGGGCTCCGGAGAGGGAAATCCGTCGTCGTCGTCATCATCGACCATCCTCCATCACCAATTTCATGATGCTCACCGCCGTGCATGAGTAATCCCATCATAGGCTTGCTGGATGGTGATGGATTGGATGAAATTTACCATGTAATCGAGTTAGTTTTGTTAGGGTTTGATCCCTAGTATCCATCATTGTTCAAGAAATCATCCGATTCAGCGATTTATCGCTACTCTTGGGGTGACCGATAAGATTATGCCTTATCTTCACCATTTATCATTTGGGCCGATTTATCGCTATGACAAGCGATTTATCGGGAATCTACCGATAAATCAGGCCTAGTCGTAGCACTATGTTTGCAAAAACTATATATATTTGCGTTTTGTGGACATTGTTACGCAATATGTACTGTTTTCCTATTTTGTTCGTCATTATACCAGGATTTAAAAGCTAGGAATCAAGGTAACATTTATGTCCAATATTGTTTTGGTGTTGAATATAGCATATTTTAGTGTTGGGAACCTGAGATTTGAGAAAAATGGCCGATTAATAGGTGACCGATAAAATCGATTAATCGGCCAATTTTCGATTAATCTCTAATCCCCGACTGACCGAGACGATAACGATAAGCGATATCCTCAACAATGGTATCCATTATGTTCTAAGATTGATGTTGCTATGACTTTGCTATGCTTAATGATTGTCACTAGGACCCGAGTGCCATGATTTCAGATTTGAACATATTATGTTTTCATGAATATATGTGAGCTCTTGATCCTATCTTGCAAGTCAATAGTCACCTACTATGTGTTATGATCTGGCAACCCCGAGGTGACAATAATCGGGACCACTCCCGTTGATGACCGTAGTTTGAGGAGTTCATGTATTCACTAAGTGTTAATGCTTTGGTCCGGTACTCTAGTAAAAGGAGGCCTTAATATCCCTTAGTTTCCAATAGGACCCCGCTGCCACGGGAGGGTAGGACAAAAGATGTCATGCAAGTTCTTTTCCATAAGCATGTATGACTACATTCAGAATACATGCCTACATTACATTGATGAATTGGACCTAGTTCTGTGTCACCCAATGATATAACTGTTGCATGAGGAATCGCATCCGACATAATTATCCATCACCGATCCAATGCCTACGAGCTTTTCATGTATTAATCCTTGCTTAGTTACTTTTCTGCTGCCACTGTTACAATTACTACAAAGCTGCTACTGTTACTTTTGCCACCGTTACCATTTCTTCCATACTACTTTGCTACTAAATACTTTGTTGCATGTATTAATTATTTCAGGTGTGGTTGAATTGACAACTCAACTGCTAATACTTGAGAATATTCTTTGGCTCCCCTTGTGTTGAATCAATAAATTTGGGTTGAATACTCTACCCTCGACAACTGTTGTGATCCCCTATACTTGTGGGTTATCAAACTCCAAGTGTCCGTTATCGTAGGACAAGCAATTGATAGATGTTTTCTTCCCTACAGGGGTGCACCAACTTACCCACCACGCCCGCTTATCTCCGACCGGACACACCATCAGGTCATGCCCGGCCTCGGCCAAAACAATACGCCGCAACCCGACCTAGGCTTAATAGAGAGGTCAGCACGCCGGACTAAATCTATGCCCCCAGGGGTCATGGGCCATCACCCCGGGAACTCCTGCACCTTGCGTACGCGGCCGGTGAGCAGACCTAGCTACCTCCTTAAAAAGGCAGGTGCTTATGCAGTCCAACCTTGCGCGCAACGCTCAGTCGCATGACGTCAATTATGCTTCGGCTGATGCATAAGATGCAGAACGCCCATACTATGCCCACGTGATGGTTAACGCTATCAGGCCAGAGGCCCCTCGGATCAAATATCCAAACTGTTTAGTGTCTTGGGAACACGCGGTAACGAGCAGAGACTCACGATCATGTGACCCCATCGCCCCATATCAAGGACTTGCGGCAAGGGCTAATAATGCCTGGCCACGCCTCATAATTATCTCACGGGCACCTTCCAGGTCAACCCGACTACACATCACTCGCAATTAAGCTCGTGCGGGTACCCCTCAGGACTGACCCGTCTTTAGTAATGTGGTTCCGTGTAAAGTCATAGTAACCATAGTAACCGTGTGTCTAACACTAAAAGGGAACCCTAAGGAATCACCCTCGATGGAATTCCACATGATGTTATCATCAAGGTGAAGGAAGGAAGAATCACCCTCGATGGTTCACACTTGAGCGGTTGCACGACAGAGTCGTTATCGAGAGTGGTGAAGGAGGAATCACTCTCGATGACCACGCCCGATTAACTTCACTACAGAGATCTCATCAGAAGTGCTATACGAGGTATCACCCTTAGCACTCGATAGTAACTCTGCAGAGTCGTACAACTAGGAGGTGATGTGCGGTGTCGGGGCCTGGATGTTGATGACATGATCGAGTCATATGGTAATACAGCGGGGGCAACAGGGACAAGGTGGGGGCTCTTATGGGTCTCAACCAACCTATACTAAGCAGTTTAGAATAAACATCTAAGGTATGAAAGCAGGTAACAACAACAGGCTATGCATCAGAATAGGATCATACAAAAATAGTAGCAGTTCTAATGCAAGCATAAGAGAGAAGGGAATGGGCGATATCAAAATGATCAAAGGGGGTTGGCTTGCCTGGAAGCTCTGTTGCAAAGGAACAATCGTCGGTGACATAGTCGATCACGGGGGCATCACCGGCCTCGGGGTCTACCGGAGAGAAGAGGGGGAGGAAACAGATAAATACACAACGAAATATAAGCATCACCGAGCATGCTATGCTACAGTGCAGTGTAGGGTTGCCTAAAGATATGTCTAAGTCATAGTAGTTATTTTAGGATTTAAGTTGGATTTATTAACAGGTGTATAAGCACTATTCTTCTACCAGAAACATGTTAAATGTTACGGGTTCACCCCTGTAGAGGGTCCCGAAAAGGAAACTGACAACTCGATTGGATTCATGGGATTTTTCTGAGCAACTTTAATATAGAAAACTTTTTCATCCGAGTTACGGATAATTTTCTATGATTTTCTAAAGTTTTAATAGTTTTCTGAAATTTATCTAAATTAACAGAAAAGGTATATCAGGTCAGCATTGCGTGGGGATGACATCAGCAGGTCAACTAGTCGTCTGACCAGGTCAAACCTGACATGTGGGTCTAGTGGGACCCACATGTCAGCTTCTGTTAGTTAACAGAGTTTAATTCTTAACAAAATGGGCTAATTAGAGGGGTGTGCCCCTGGTGTCAGTGACTAACTAATTACTAATTAATTAACATATTTATTTATTTTTAAAACATTTTAAACAAGTGGGGCCGACACGTTAGTCTCACTGGGCGGCCCAGTCATTAGTTGACAAGGTCAACCCAGTCAACTCGGCCACCCACGCCCACTGGTCAGTGACCCAGGGGCGGGGCTCACTGAGCCACGTCGGCGTCGGCGCTGGAGAGAGCTCCGGCGATCAAAGCAACGGCGGTGCCCCGCCGGAGTTGGCAGGAACGACGCTACAGGGGGCCGCCGGGCCCGCGGCTTGGTGCGTTGGAACGCGGAGGCCAAACTGCGTCGATCTAAAGTGGCGGCGCGAGCTAGGGAGGTCGGGGTTGGCCACTGCGATGATGGCAGTCGGCGGCGGCGCTCGGGCGACGGTGGCTACGGCGAGGTGAGGCACGACAAGGGGCGGGGCTAGGTCCCTTGGGTTCCTGGTGAGCCCAGGAACTCAACTGCGAGCTCGGACCACGGTGGCCATGGCGGAGGAGCGAGTAGCGACGGAGAGCTCATGGGAATGGCGACGAGGTAACTACGGTGCGTGAGGGGGTCAACGGAGAGGAGCAAGGGGTGGAGAAGCTCACCGTGCGGCTCACACATAGGCCCGTGACGGTTTAGGAGCTGCAGAGGTGGCGCCGGAGACGAAGGATCTCGTGGAGTTGTCATGGCAGATGTCCTAAGGAAAGGACTTAATTGTGGAGCCATCGCGGTGTGGTTATCTTAAAGGGGTTAAAACGGGACAAAGGATATGGGGAGTTTATACTAGTTCGGCTCCTTGCGGTGAGGGTAAAACCTAATCCAGTTTGAGGTGGTATTGCCAGGGTTTCAATTGCTAGGGAGCGAATACGCTAGCCTGGCTTTCGATCTGTTGTTTCTTGCCCTAAGCAGCTGTCGGTTCATCCCCTTATATACACGGGTTGACACCCTGCGGCTTACAGAGTCCCGGCCGGCTCATACGAATGTCTCCGGCCTGGTAACTCATCTTTACATGCCTTTCAGTACAAGTCAAACATACATGGCGGTTTACACTTACGTGCCTTAAGCCACCCAAGGTTTTGGGCCCTTTATACGTTATTCCTCTTGAACCGCCATTTTCAATATGCTTCTGGGCTTGGCCCCTCCAGGGCGGGTCATGTCAAATAGTTATATCCCCAACATTAGGCCCCCGGTTGATTTGAACATGTTCATGTCAATCTTTCTTCATCTTCTCGCGAGATTTCATAACCTGCCATGACGTCATTCCCTGAAATTGTGGTAACCCTCCATGACGTCACCTGCCATTTACTTTTGAATTGCCCAACTCTTAACAAATCTTTGTATTTACTGAAACTCCGACAATCGAGGCGCCTGTGCTGTTACATATCTGTTTTTCAGCCTCCTCGATTCCCGTGCGTGACTTTTATCTATTTGCCTTGTAAATAGGGTCAGGGGTCCCATTCCATTCTCCCCTTGCCTCTTCCTCTCTATCTCCTTCCTCGCGTCGTCTCCACACACGAGCTCCTCCGATGCCGTCAATCTCCATCTCCTCTTCAACAACGGCCGCTGCGTTAGCGTGATTCGACCAGATCTCATCCGCGCGCCATCGCTGTTCATCAGCCCAGGTAAGTTCTCCTCCTTATTCTCTTAGATCCATTAGGGTTCCTACGAGTTCATCCAAGTTCGTCCTCTTCCTTCCCTGCAGTTGCAATTTTTAGCTTGAACTTGACACTCCTCTATGCAAGGGTATTCATAACATCTCTTTTTCAAAGACTGGAACATCTCATCTGCAAAAGAAAGAGCCAAAATGAATATATGAACTGCTCAAAACTGATATTTAGGTCTGACTGTTCGCCGTTTAGCACCGTAGATCCCAAATCAAAATATTTGTCTGTGAAATCTGTGCGATAGCAAGTTTGATACTTGTCCTGATCTCGAAATATACCCTCATTGCAATAAATCTCATCTGAACCATCTTACTTTCTCGCCGCCGCCACCTTAGTTCTAGGTTTTTACTTTACTTTTGTGAACTGCTATAGAACCAATGTTGCAGCTCCAATCTGTGAAACATGTTTGTCCCAATATTTAGCAAAATTTTCTCTTTAACGATTCTTGAGTATCTGCGTTTCTCACGGCGGATTATATCACCGGTTTATAATTACCCATATACCATTAGGCCCCATTTAAGCCGTCGTTCTGAACATATGATGTAGTCTGATTTCCGGCTTAATGAACCAATTTTGAACCGACAAAATGTTTCCTTCTTTTAGGCTTCTCTGTTCACAATGCCGCCGAAGACAATCACTTCGTGCAATTGGGCTCCTTCCGTCATCACCGACGCTACACTTGATGATTTTGTCAAAATCGGGTACTTGCCGAAAAAATGCATCATGCATTACCGTGCCCCTAAGCCGGGCGAAGAGAGACCTCATCCAAAGGACGATGAAGTGGTTGTTTTTACTGATCACATGAACCGGGGCTTTTCACCACATGGCTCTAAGTTCTTTTGGGACGTTCTGCACTTCTTTCAGCTCCATCCTCAAGACACCGGACCCAATTCCTTGTCAAACATCTGCAATTTTCAAGTTTTCTGCGAAGTGTACCTTCAAGAGGAGGCCATCATCGAGCTCTTCAGAGAATACTTCTATTTAAACTGCCAAAACGAGTTTACGAACGGACCCAGCTTGGAACTTGGCGACATCTCAATTCAACGAAGAAGAGATGCTATTTTCCCCTATGCTCGTCTGCCGAGTCACCCCAAGGATTGGAATCAAACATGGTTTTATTGTAAAGACGCCTCTTCGACCGATGCGAATCCGTTGCCGGGTTATCGTGTCCAGTGTCTGGACCCAAAGCATCCCCTTGCTGAAAAACTTACTGCCACGGAACGTAAAAAAAACTTGCTCCCACTATTGCAAAGGTCAAGGCCCTACTGAGAAATGAGCTAACCGGAATTGACTTGGTCCGGTGCTGGGTTTCTTGGCGGATCATACCCTTGAGTCACCGATCTGGCTTAATGTGCACTTACACTGGTGAGACCAAAGATCCATTACGCCACAGCCCCTTGGACTTAACTGAGGACACAATTACTGAAATGACCAAGACCCTTGTGAACGAAGGCCTGGGAGACTGCAGCAAAGTGGGTTTGAACCATTTCTACAAGCTTAATTCGGCACCAGATGCGAGTCTTAATTTTAACCTTTCTTGCTTTATTATTTGATTCTCCTGTCAGCTCAACCTCGCCGACTTTCACACGCTAAATCGGATTTCTTGAAGAAGACAAATGATCACGAGGCTGCCAAAAAGGCCAGAGCTGTCAAGAAAGCTGCTAAGAAAGCTGCTAAAAAGACAAAGAAGAAACCAAGTGCTTCTGACCTGTTTGAACTAAACGAAAGCTCTGAGTCGGAGGTAGCCTTTGACTCTCTTGGCTCCTTTTTCAATTATCTCTTTGACACTGATTATTGCCAGGATGATACGGGGGCCAGCCAGGCTGTTGATGAAGAGGTAATTACTATATCCTCCGGCTCAGAACCCTTGCCAAGACAGAAAATTCGACGAATAACCCGGAAAGTAAGATTTTTACACCCCTTAGCTCATTTGGATCCTCACTTTCTTTTGAAGCAACAGCAGCATGAGAACCAGCGTCAAACTCAGAACACCAGAGGTGAAGAGCTGTCCTCCGGCTTACCGAGTACTCCAGTCCGACGAAAACGTCAAAATGAGGTCCTTCCGCACTTAAACTCTTTTTACCCGCTGGCGGGTCTCATTCGCGAGCCACTGAATTCTTCCGATTCAAACTACCAGGAGGTCTCTCGCTCTTCGTCCGGCGATTCATCTCAGACTCAGCTGTCGGCTATCAAGACTGCCCCTGGGTAACAATTATTCCGTGTTCTGTTCTTCCTCATACTTTTACAACTTTGTACTGATTTGTCCTAACTTGTGCAGTGGCCAATCCAAGCCTAGTAAGAAAGCAAAAGTGACCAAACTGGCAACTGATCCTAAAATCATTGAGCCAGAGCAGCAAGTCTCAGTGACAGATGCTGAAAAGCCAACGGAGGAAATTACTCACAATGCTTCTCCTGAAATTCCTGACGTCTCTCTTGACCACACCAATATCACTTCTGTAACTGTTGAATCGTCAATCCCAACTAAGCCGGCAGAGAAGTAGACTGAAGATGTGATAATTACTGGCACCGGCTTTAGAGAACCGGGCAATCCAACTATTCTGGCCAAACACACCGCCAAACAAGAACTTGTTGAGAAGCGGAAAGTAAGGATTGATATGACTCACTATGCGCAACTTAGTAGTAGTGAAGTGCTTTCTGGCTATCTCAACCAAGTCCACACCAGCTACGATCTTGAAATTGACATGGTGAAGCAGATGCATAAGAAATTTGAGGTATGAATCTTGACTAAATTATATATATCCTTCCAGCCCCCAAGTCTATTGGATATGATATAATTGAATATGTTGTAGACTTAAAATAGCATGAGTATCTTTAATAGAATTCTTCCAAAGTCGGCACGCATCTTTGTAGGAAATCTGACTTTGATGAACATTGCACCTGTAGCCCCCAAGGGCCGGCTTAATCAGCATGAATTTATCGGTTTGTCCATCATTGTACATGTCTAGAGCTTCCCTGTATAGCCTCCATAAGCCGGCGGCGACTGTTTACAGTACCACCGGGTTATCATAAATGAATAATAATATACAAGCAATATGCATTAGCCCCCAAGTGCCAAGTACTCTTGCTTGCAAAGTGCTTGGGACTTTATTGATATGAACCCGCGCTTTTAAAGAATGTTTCGGCAGCCATTAGCCCCCAAGTGCCAAGTGTTGTTGCTTGCAAAAGGCTTGGGACCTCAATTCTTGTAACCCGGATAATAATATATTTTGTGCCTCTTTGTTTATGCAGAATACCACTGCTGAATTGCAATCACAATTAGATGACGCAAAGAACCGGCTGAAGTTTCAAGAATCTGAGACCAAGAAGGCTGAATCGAAATTTCAATTTAGTGTGGCTGAAACGGAAGAACTGAAGGCCAAGTTTGAAATGGACAAAGCTGCTTGGGCTGAAGAAAGAACCGCCTTGGTACAGAGAGTGAAAGTGCAACTAATCCCCGGGTGGTTTTGGTAGTTAATAACAACATATATATCATTGAACTAATATTATCTTGAGAATCATTTCAGAGAAGTTCGATGATATGGGTATGGAAATGTCTGAAGAAGTGGACCCCTCAAAATGCTAAGACAAGCATTGGCAAAAGCTCAAGACTCCATTTTTGGTTTAGTGATCAAAGATCACATTGAGTCCATAGGAAAAGCCAATACTATTAAAAGGGGATGAGGTTGTGTTAATGTTCTTGTTGCTCAAGTGCTTGGTGATCCAACTCCCTCAACTATCAGCACTATTCACTACTTAACACACACCCATAAGTAATCTCGGTAAAATCAACTATGTCTCACCGAGATGAAGTTATCTCCACAAACCCTAACATCTCGGTCACACCGATTTCTCCAACTCAGTCCCACCGAGATGAACCACTTCAGTTGTTTCTCCAAACCCTAGCTTCTCGGTCAAACCGATTCTGAGTTTCGGTCTCACCGAAAAAGGGCTGCCAACCTTCTGTGATCAGTTGACATCAATTCGGAATATCCGAGTTTATATTTTCGGTCTCACCAAAATGGCAAACCCTAACCTTTGACTCACTTCGGTCTCACCGAGATGGTATTTTCGGTCCCACCGAAAATCCCAACGTTCACTATATTTGAACTTTCGGTCTGACCGAGTTTTCACTTCGGTCTGACCGAGATTGGTCAAATGTGTGTGTAACGGTTGGATTTTGTGTGGAGGCTATATATACCCCTCCACCCCCTCTTCATTCGAGAGGAGAGCCATCAGAAAGTACCACCACTTCTATCATACACTTTCTGAGAAGTGAACCACCTACCCTTGTGTTGAGATCGAGCCATTCCATTCCTACCATATGAAACTTGATCTCTAGCCTTCCCAAGTTGCTTTCCACTCAAATCTTTCTTCCACCACAGCCATATCAGTGAGGAGAGTTGAGTGTTGGGGAGTTTATCATTTGAAGCACAAGAGCAAGGAGTTCATCATCATCAACACCGTCTATTACCTTTTGGGGGGTGGTGCCTCCTAGATTGGTTAGGTGTCGCTTGGGAGCCTCCGTCTTGATGATGTGGAGTTGAACCAAGAAGTTTGTAAGGGCAAGGAGATCGCCTACTTCGTGAAGATCTACCCCGAGTAAGGCTAGTCCTCCGTGGGCATAGGCCGTGATGGAATAGACAAGGTTGCTTCTTCGTGGACCCTTCGTGGGTGGAGCCCTCCGTGGACTCGCGCAGCCGTTACCCTCCGTGGGTTGAAGTCTCCATCAACGTGGATGTACGATAGCACCACCTATCGGAACCACGACAAAAATCTCCGTGTCACCAAACAGCGTTTGATCTTCTCCATCTCCTTTTTACATGTGCAATTTACTTTCCGCTGCATATACTCTAGAATTGCATGTGTAGGGTGTTACTTGAATTGATCTTGTTTGTGAAACTGCCAAAAACTTTGCATGATCTAAAGGCAGATTTTTATATTGTCAAGTAGTCTAATCACCCCCCCTCTAGACCTACTTCGATCCTACAAGTGGTATCAGAGCTTTGGTCTCCATTGCCTTGGTTTCCATTGCATTGGACTCCATAAGCTTGGTTTCACAACCTAGGAGAGTATGGCGTCTAGTGAGGGTAATTATCGTAGAGGTCCTTACTTTGATGGTACAAATTTTGCTAGTTGGAAGCATAAAATGAAAATGCATATTCTCGGTCATAATCCTGCCGCATGGGGCATTATTTGTGTTGGCATGCAAGGTGATTTCTTTGAAGAAGGAAAAGTTCCGGATCGCGAAGCTACACCCGAAGAGTTGCGGATGTTGCAAAACAATGCTCAAGCTTCTGACATTCTCTTCAATGCTTTGTGTCCCGAAGAGTTCAACAAAATCAGCCGTCTCGAGAATGCTAAAGAGATTTGGGATACTTTGGTTGAAATGCACGAAGGTACTGAATCTGTGAAGGAATCAAAGCTAGATATTCTTCAAGGTCAACTTGACAAGTTCAAGATGAAGGATGGTGAAGGAGTCGCTGAAATGTACTCTAGGCTTGCTCTCATCACAAATGAGATTGCAGGCTTAGGAAGCGAAGAAATGACCGACCGATTCATCATTAAGAAGATTCTCAGAGCTTTGGATGGAAAGTATGACACCGTGTGCACTTTGATCCAAATGATGCCAAACTACAAGACTCTCAAGCCAACTGAAGTCATTGGAAGAATTGTTGCTCATGAGATGACACTTAAGGATAAGGAAGAGCTTCACAACAAGTCAAGTGGTGCTTACAAAGCTACAAGTGATGCTCCTACTACCTCAAGTGACAAGCTAATTTCCAATGAAGAGATAAGCCTAATGGTCAAGAACTTCAACAAGTTCTACAAGAATAGAGGCAAAGAAAGAAGCTCAAAGTCTAGATCATATGATGGAAAGAGATCTTCTAGTCGTGATCGAAACTGCTACAATTGTGGAAGACCCGGACACTTCTCAAATGAGTGTACGGCTCCCCACAAGAGAAGAGAAGAATCTCCAAGAAGAAGAGCAAGAGATGAGTCACCTCAGAGAGAGAGAAGGAGTAGAGATGATCGTTATGAACGAAGACCCTCTCGGAGAAGCAAGGATTCGGAGAGGAAAGACAAGTCATCAAGGAGCTACACAAGAAGAAGACATCAAGCTCATGTTGGTGAATGGGTCTCCGGCTCCGACTCTGACAGTCAATCCGATGGAAGCTATCACTCCGACTCCGACTATAGTCAAGATGAAGGTGTTGCCGGACTTGCACTCGTATCCTCCAACTCCAACTCCTACGACTTATTTGATTCACCAAATGAGGGAATTGGAAGATGCTTCATGGCTAAAGGCCCCAAGGTAACACACCCTGAATTCATTGACTTTGATAGTGATGAGGATGACTTACTTGGTGAAGATGAGCTCTTGCATGATAAATCTAGTGAGCTTAGTAATGATGAAAATGCTAGTAGTCTTTATAGTCGAGAAGAGTCAAATGACAATGCTATGAAGGAGATTGAGCGTCTAACTAAAGAACTAAACACTCTTAAGTTAGCTCATGAAACAACTCAAGAAGATCATCGAGAGCTCCTAAGATCTCATGAGAAGCTACGCTTCGAGAAGCTCACTCTAGAGCAAGAACATGAGTTTCTAAAAGCGATCAATGACGATCTTCGAAAGAAGAGTTCTTCATATCTTGCCAAACGACTTCTCTTGTCTAATTTCTTGCCACCTATTAAGACTAAGCATGACAAGCATAAGAAAAATTCTTCCTCTAGTAGTAACAATAACAATGTTAAATCCAATATTGTTGCTTCTAGTAGTTCTCTTGATTCCACTAACAATGTTTCAAGCCAAGTTACACTTGAGCAAGAAAATAGCTTATTGAAGGAAATCATAGAGAAAGGTGTCTACAAGAGTCTTGCCGGAAGCAAGAACTTTGAGGAGATTGTTCGGAAACAAGGAAGACACCGGAAGAATCAAGGGATTGGTTTTGAGCGAAAGTTCAACGCCGAAGGTGTTGAGTGGGAAGAAGGTCAATACCCTACTCCACAGTTTGTCTCACAAAAGGAGAAGTATGATCCTACTTCTTCCAATGTGGAACAAGCTCAAGATGACCTTCCACCACAAGACCACAAGCTAAAGGCCAAGGACAAGCTTCAAGAGGAGATTGATGCATTCATTGAAGCACCTCAAGCCATGGTCAAGTGGGTTCCCAAGGACACATCAAGTTCTACTTCGTCAAGCTCAACTACAACACCAAGGATTCCCATCAAGATGATGTGGATCCCAAAGAAGAAGAACTAGTAGGTTCTTGAGGGTGACTCCGCCAACAAACTTCACTCATATTCATTTTGGCAAGAACTTGTGCAATCAACTTCCACATCATGCACTAGTTCATGGAGTCACAAACCCTCTTGTTGGTAAGTCAAGGGACAAGGTAATCATTGCTTTCATGGACATCATCTCTTGTGTACTTCACTCTATGTCCATGGATATTCTTGTTTGTTCCTTGTGGGACTAACCCATGTAGGTATTGAAAGTGCCCTAATCCAAGGATAGCTCTCAACTCTTGATGATCTACATCAACATTGAGCTTCCACATCTTCAACATCTACATGAAGTCTTCTACGACAACCCAAGGTTAGTTTGACCCTTTAAAAGGGGTTCTCACATCTAGGGGGAGCTTTGCTCTAAAAATTGAGCTAAAGCATCTCCAAATGATGTGAACACATAAATGCTTTATGTAAAAGTGGTAACCCCACTTGTGCTTAAACGATGAGTATGACCTATGATCAAATGTTCTCATTTGGCTCCTAAGTCAATATACTCATATATAGATGACCTAGTCATCGACAAATTGTGTGCTAGTAGCTAGAGTGATTGGTTGTGCATGTTTGACACATATTTCAGTTGCTATCTTATTGTGTGAGCATGTTGAATGCATGATTCTATTCATTCAAGGACATCCATTTGTGGTTTTGATTGTTTTGGTCTCTTTTTCTGGCCAAATGGATGGACAAGAATGCCTAAGCACCTTCCCTAGCTATCTATGCTATCTTGTCTCAAATTCTATTCATGCTTATATCACAACTTTGAACAAGTCTTTTTCGGACAGTCCGAGTGAGGAGCACTCGGAACCACCGATTCGTCTAAGGCTGACTTCCAAAACCTTCTAAGTCCATTTCGGTCTGACCGGCTTCCCAATCTCGGTCCAACCGAAACACTTAGATTGATCTAGGTTTCATCTCGGTGAAACCGAGTTCAAAATCTCGGTCTGACCGATATGCGTAACTGCACTGCAATTATGCATCTCGGTGACACCGAGTTTTTCAACTCGGTCCCACCGACAGCACGGGGTTATATATACTGAGGGCTGCGCGCGATCTATTCCTTTCAAACGTTCGCCCTCCAAGACCCCTGCTGCCGTCGCCCTGATCTAAGGATCGTCGCCGTCGTCGCCTGTGCGCCCTCGCCGCAGGTCTCCGCCGCCGTCAACGGTAATCTTCTCCGCCGTTGCCGCCGTAGAGGGACACCACCAAGTTAGGGTGTGTCCCGATCCCTTTCATGCTCCACTTCTGATTCTTGCATGATAGGACTGCCCTGATTCAATCCACGTTTGATATGATCCCAATACATCGTTCAGATCTTCTAGTTTCGAGGAAAATCCTTAGGTTTAGGTTTCCACGGAATGCATCTCGGTGAAGCCGATTCCTGAAAATCGGACTGACCGATTTGGTCTCTGACCATTGCACTACACAGTTCGGTCTGACCGAGTTGTGGAAATCGGAATGTCCGAAGTGAAGTTTCTGTGAAACCCTAAGTTTTCGGTAGGACCGAAACCCATTTCGGTCTGACCGAAAGTGGCGTGTAGGTTCTGTTGAACACTTCGGTTACACCGAAACTTGAAATCGGTTTGACCGAAATACATTCTGTGAAAACTCAAAACTAAGTTTTTAACTCATTTTTCTTTGCAAAAACTTCTGCAGTTGTGATAACTCTTCCATTCTGCCTATACCTTATCTTTTCACAGGTCTTTCAGCCATGTCAGATGTCAGTGACAGCCAGAACAGGTCTGAATCACCGTTTGCTGAAATTCCAGAAGCAGATACAAGTCCTGCAAGCAGCTCTAGTGATGATGGTGAGAGGAGCACCCCTAGTGGTTTGCCTCCCGCAGCTACGAGAACCAGGAAGAAGAGAACTTCGGATGATGAGGATTCCGACTTTGTTGCTGAGGAAGTTACCTCCAAGCCCGAGAGGAATGTGGTTGCCAAAGAGCACCAAGGGCAGCAGCCAAGGAAAGGCACAAGTAAAGTGAAGCAATCAGCAGTTGCCAAGAAGCTCAACTTGGAAGAGCCTGCTCCAAGCAAGGTGAAGAAGACTTCCAAAAGGAAGAGGGTTGTTTATGCTGAACCTCAAGTTGATGCTGATGCAGAAGAAGAAGAAGAAGATGCACCCCAGCCTCCTCCTCAGAAAGCTAAGTTCATGGGTGATGCTATTCGGGCTCAAGCCTCTTCTAAGCCCAAGAAGCCTGCTCCAGTCAAAGCAGCTCCAGCCAAGCCCAAGAGGACAACCAGAAGCATTCCAGCTTCTAAGAAGAACAAAGGTGAGATGCCACCTTCTGAGTCAGATGAAGAGCATGTGTTGCTCAAGCTCCGTCCAAAGTTGCCACTCCACAATGATGCTCATCCTCAAGCTGAGGACATGAAGGCAAGGAAGGACAAAGGTCTCAGGCTATGGAGACAGTCTGATCCATATGCCGTAAGAAGAAGGACTGCTGTGGACCCCAGATTCCACACCAGAGAGCAGCAGGATTTCTATGAGACCGTGCTAATGGATAAGAAGCCCATTGTTGCTGACACCAGGTATGTTGACTGGGAGTACATTGACAGTGAAGAGCACCGGGACTTCTTTCCCCATGTGCATGAGAGCTTTACTGCATGTGGAGTTGCTGATTTTGTGGGTCAAGAACTGACAGCATGGAATGATGAGATGATCATGCAGTTCTATGCCACAGCCCATTTCTATCCTGATGGCAAGATCACCTGGATGACTGAAGGTCAAAGGTTTTCTTCAACTGTTGCAGAATGGGCAGAACTTCTGAACGCTCCTGTGCAGAGAGAGGACGACATTGATGTCTATGGGATTCCTAAGAAGAGTCATGATTCTATGAAGAATATGTACAAGGAGATCCCAGCTGCTGATATGGAGGGATGGAAGCTCGGCTCAGTGTATTATCTCCAGGCAGGTCTGACCACTACTAACACTATTCTGAGGCATACTTTGATGCCTAAGTCAGGTGACCACCGGATGATACGAGGCTATTCTATCAACATGCTGCACATTCTCGATGAGAAGGCACCTTTTAAGGTGATGGACTTGATGGTAGAAACCATTAAGAGGACTGCAGCTGACCAGAAGAGGTCGTGTGGGTTTGCTCCGCAGATACAGATGCTCATCAACGCCAAGTTTGGCACGGGCAAATTCATGTTGGATAGGAAGCACTTGCCACTGCAGCCAGAGCATGAGGACAACGTAGTTGTGATGGATGAAGAGGATCCCACCTCAGTTGAAGGGCAAGCCAAGATCGAAGCTGCAAAGAAAGCCAAAGCTGACAAAGAGGCAGCAGCAGCAGCAGCTAAGCCAAAGAGCTTTGGAGAACAGATTCTTGAAGCTACCCAGAGAATTGAACAACGCCTGGCCAGCATTGAGCAATCTCAGGAGAGCCTTGAGAGGATTGTCGAGGACAAGATCCACGCTCTAGACGTGAAGCTGACTGAGATTCAGGTGTCTGTCAACAAGCTTGAGGCAGACATGGAGGAGACTAGGCAGGAGAGAGCAGAGCTTATGCAGGATGATCTAGTCCAGGACTCTCATCGCCAGACTGCTCAGGTTCCCAGAGGATCCAGATCTGCAGCTATCCCAGTGACAGACTCCAGGGCTACCACTTCAGCACCAGCTACAGCTCCAGCAGTTCCTACAGCTCCAGCATCCACTCCTCCACCGCAGACATCAGCAGAGGTCTTCGCAGATGCAGCTATCTCTACACCGACATCGACCCAGACGGGAGCAGCCAGCCGAGCCCGCAGTGACGTTTAGCTCTATACCTTTTCGAACTTTTTGGTAACTTGTTGCCAAAGGGGGAGAAATTGTTATAGATCATAGGGCTTCGAGAGAGAGAGAGTGCTCTTTCGTCTTTTCGTTCTTTTGCCGGTTTTCCTTGAGATACATTGGTTTCTTTTGGTTCCAGATACTTTATGTGTGCTTGCTACTACGTTTGATGCTACCTTAATGAGTGCTTAGCCATACTATGCTTTAATGTGTGCTTATTGCTTATCCTATGCTATTCCTTATTGTATGGCTATTTACTCTTGTCTTGGTGATTAAGTGCATGTTATTCATTCTTATCATTTTGTGCGCTCCACCAAGATGTATGTGACATGGAAGAGTGACCCATAATCCTAATCGATTGTGCATTTGCATTCAAACGCAAATTTTAAATAATGCACAAATTTAGGGGGAGCTCTTGTTTATCACATACTTCTCAAAGCGACGATATTATTCATTGATTATATCTTTTGTCGAAGCTTTGATCTATATGTTGTCATCAATTACCAAAAAGGGGGAGATTGAAAGTGCAACTAATCCCCGGGTGGTTTTGGTAGTTAATAACAACATATATATCATTGAACTAATATTATCTTGAGAATCATTTCAGAGAAGTTCGATGATATGGGTATGGAAATGTCTGAAGAAGTGGACCCCTCAAAATGCTAAGACAAGCATTGGCAAAAGCTCAAGACTCCATTTTTGGTTTAGTGATCAAAGATCACATTGAGTCCATAGGAAAAGCCAATACTATTAAAAGGGGATGAGGTTGTGTTAATGTTCTTGTTGCTCAAGTGCTTGGTGATCCAACTCCCTCAACTATCAGCACTATTCACTACTTAACACACACCCATAAGTAATCTCGGTAAAATCAACTCTGTCTCACCGAGATGAAGTTATCTCCACAAACCCTAACATCTCGGTCACACCGATTTCTCCAACTCAGTCCCACCGAGATGAACCACTTCAGTTGTTTCTCCAAACCCTAGCTTCTCGGTCAAACCGATTCTGAGTTTCGGTCTCACCGAAAAAGGGCTGCCAACCTTCTGTGATCAGTTGACATCAATTCGGAATATCCGAGTTTATATTTTCGGTCTCACCGAAATGGCAAACCCTAACCTTTGACTCACTTCGGTCTCACCGAGATGGTATTTTCGGTCCCACCGAAAATCCCAACGTTCACTATATTTGAACTTTCGGTCTGACCGAGTTTTCACTTTGGTCTGACCGAGATTGGTCAAATGTGTGTGTAACGGTTGGATTTTGTGTGGAGGCTATATATACCCCTCCACCCCCTCTTCATTCGAGAGGAGAGCCATCAGAAAGTACCACCACTTCTATCATACACTTTCTGAGAAGTGAACCACCTACCCTTGTGTTGAGATCGAGCCATTCCATTCCTACCATATGAAACTTGATCTCTAGCCTTCCCAAGTTGCTTTCCACTCAAATCTTTCTTCCACCACAGCCATATCAGTGAGGAGAGTTGAGTGTTGGGGAGTTTATCATTTGAAGCACAAGAGCAAGGAGTTCATCATCATCAACACCGTCTATTACCTTTTGGGGGGTGGTGCCTCCTAGATTGGTTAGGTGTCGCTTGGGAGCCTCCGTCTTGATGATGTGGAGTTGAACCAAGAAGTTTGTAAGGGCAAGGAGATCGCCTACTTCGTGAAGATCTACCCCGAGTAAGGCTAGTCCTCCGTGGGCGTAGGCCATGATGGAATAGACAAGGTTGCTTCTTCGTGGACCCTTTGTGGGTGGAGCCCTCCGTGGACTCGCGCAGCCGTTACCCTCCGTGGGTTGAAGTCTCCATCAACGTGGATGTACGATAGCACCACCTATCGGAACCACGACAAAAATCTCCGTGTCACCAAACTGCGTTTGATCTTCTCCATCTCTCTTTACTATATATGCAATTTACTTTCCGCTGCCCATACTCTAGAATTGCATGTGTAGTGTGTTACTTGACTTGATCTTAATTGTAAAACTGCCTAAAACTTTGCACAACCAAAAGGCAGATTTTTATATTGTCAAGTAGTCTAATCACCCCCCCTCTAGACATACTTCTTCGATCCTACACACCCCTAGGGGTGGGAAACCCTAAAGGGGGCGCAGCCCCCCCCTTCCCCCTATATATATGTGAGGTTTGGGGCTGCCCACAACACGTTTTGGACCTCTGTCGCTTGGCGCAGCCCTACCTCTCTCCCTCCTCGTCTCTTGCAGTGCTTGGCGAAGCCCTGCTGGAGTCCCGCGCTCCTCCACCACCACCACGCCGTCGTGCTGCTGTTGGATGGAGTCTTCCCCAACCTCTCCCTCTCTCCTTGCTGGATCAAGGCGTGGGAGACGTCACCGGGCTGCACGTGTGTTGAACGCGGAGGCGCCGTTGTTCGGCGCTTAGATCGGAATCAACCGCGATCTGAATCGCAGCGAGTACGACTCCTTCATCCGCGTTCTTGCAACGCTTCCGCATCGCGATCTACAAGGGTATGTAGATCCACTCTCCTTTATGCTCGTTGCTAGATTACTCCATAGATAGATCTTGGTGATGCGTAGGAAAAATTTTGATTTTCTGCTACGATCCCCAACAGTGGCATCATGAGCTAGGTTTATGCGTAGTATCTTGCACGAGTAGAACACAAAGTAGTTGTGGGCATAGATCATGTCAATTCTCTTGCCGTTACTAGTCTTATCTTGATTCGGCGGCATCGTGGGATGAAGCGGCCCGGACCGACCTTACACGTACTCTTACGTGAGACAGGTTCCACCGACTGACATGCACTAGTTGCATAAGGTGGCTAGCGGGTATCTGTCTCTCCCACTTTAGTCGGATCGGATTCGATGAAAAGGGTCCTTATGAAGGGTAAATAGAAATTGGCATATCACGTTGTGGTTTTGGCGTAGGTAAGAAACGTTCTTGCTAGAAACCTATAGCAGCCACGTAAAAACTTGCAACAACAATTAGAGGACGTCTAACTTGTTCTTGCAGCATGTGCCGTGTGATGTGATATGGCCAAAAGGATGTGATGAATGATATATATGTGATGTATGAGATTGATCATGTTCTTGTAATAGGAATCACGACTTGCATGTCGATGAGAATGACAACCGGCAGGAGCCATAGGAGTTGTCTTATTTATTGTATGACCTGCGTGTCACTGAATAACGCCATGTAATTACTTTACTTTATTGCTAAACGTTAGCCATAGTAGTAGAAGTAATTGAAAGCACATTTGCTCTCCGGGTGGTTTTGGTAATTAATGACAACATACTTTGTGGTTGGACTAATGCTTTTATCAAGTATGTTTCAGGAAATCCAATCACATTGGTATGGCAAGATGACTGAAGAAGTGGACCCCTCAAAGTGCTAAGGCAAGCATTGGCAAAAGCTCAAGACTCCATTTTTGGTTTAGTGATCAAAGATCACATTGAGTCCATAGGAAAAGCCAATACTATTAAAAGGGGATGAGGTTGTGTTGATGATCTGGTTGCTCAAGTGCTTAGTGATTTAGCTCCTTCAACTATCAGCACCTTTCACTACCAAACACACTCATAAGTAATCTCGGACAAACCGATTCTTCCAACTCAGTCCCACCGAGATGAACCACTTCTGCCATATTCCAAACCCTAGAAAAATCGGTCACACCGAGTTTGAGATCGGTCTCACCGAAACTGAACTGCCAACCTTCTGTAATCATTTCACATCATTTCGGAATATCCGAGTTTGCATTTTCGGTCTTACCGAAATGGCCAGGTTCTGTCTTGGGTCAAATCGGTCTCACCGAGATTGCATTATCGGTCTCACCGATTCTGGCATGTTCCTATTCTTTCTCAAATCGGTCCAACCGAGTTTTCTTTCTCGGTCTCACCGAAATCTCCAACGTTCATATCAGATACACTTTCGGTCCCACCGAGATGGTATTTTCGGTCCCACCGAAAATCCCAACGTTCACTATATTTGAACTTTCGGTCTGACCGAGTTTTCACTTCGGTCTGACCGAGATTGGTCAAATGTGTGTGTAACGGTTGGATTTTGTGTGGAGGCTATATATACCCCTCCACCCCCTTCTCATTCGTGAGGAGAGCCATCAGAAAGTACCACCATTCCTACCATACACTTTCTGAGAAGTGAACCACCTACCCTTGTGTTGAGATCAAGCCATTCCATTCCTACCATATGAAACTTGATCTCTAGCCTTCCCAAGTTGCTTTCCACTCAAACCTTTCTTCCACCACAGCCATATCAGTGAGGAGAGTTGAGTGTTGGGGAGTTTATCATCTGAAGCACAAGAGCAAGGAGTTCATCACTATCAACACCGTCTATTACCTTTTGGGGGGTGGTGCCTCCTAGATTGGTTAGGTGTCGCTTGGGAGCCTCCGTCTTGATGATGTGGAGTTGAACCAAGAAGTTTGTAAGGGCAAGGAGATCGCCTACTTCGTGAAGATCTACCCCGAGTAAGGCTAGTCCTCCGTGGGCGTAGGCCGTGATGGAATAGACAAGGTTGCTTCTTCGTGGACCCTTCGTGGGTGGAGCCCTCCGTGGACTCGCGCAGCCGTTACCCTCCGTGGGTTGAAGTCTCCATCAACGTGGATGTACGATAGCACCACCTATCGGAACCACGACAAAAATCTCCGTGTCACCAAACTGCGTTTGATCTTCTCCATCTCCTTTTTACATGTGCAATTTACTTTCCGCTGCATATACTCTAGAATTGCATGTGTAGGGTGTTACTTGAATTGATCTTGTTTGTGAAACTGCCAAAAACTTTGCATGATCTAAAGGCAGATTTTTATATTGTCAAGTAGTCTAATCACCCCCCCTCTAGACCTACTTCGATCCTACAGAGAGCCACAAAGGCGGTAGCAACTCTTGAAGTGGTGACCGCTGAGCTCACCGGCTTAAAGCACCATGTATCTCAAATGGCTTCGACTATTTTTGTTAAGCCGCCTTGTTGAAAATTGAATCTTTCAATCATAAACCGCCGCTAACCAATTTATGACTTACGTTGGCCGCAGGAGCAGCAATCTTGCCAAAGAGACGCTCGTGAAGCTTAAAGCTGTTTATACACTTGTTGAACAGTTATATACTGGAGCTCAGCGCGCATTGGTTACCGTCTCTCCGTTCGACCAGACACCTGCTCTTTTAATAGATATCTTGAAGAAACTTTCTGTGCCGCCTGCTAGGATTGATGAAATGAAACGGTCGTCTGCGAGAGCCGGTGCCATAACAGCTTTAAGCTAGGCAAAGGCATGGCTACCAGAGTTATACCCAGTCGACTTAGCCACTGGCTATCCAAGTTTGAAAGAAGATGGCACGACTTTTGATCAAAAAGACTTTGCTGCCTGTGTCAAAGATACACGTCCTCTGGCCAGCCTGGTTGCCAGTGAAACAGATCTGTCAAGATATCAGCCGGCTTATAGCATAGAGAACAATAAGATGCCCACTCCAGCTTACAAAGTGATGGAGCTAATCCCTCCAATCAGTAAACATACTTTCGTCCCTGAAATTGACCCATCTGAACTTATAGATGATGAAGCTGAATTTGAAGCTTTGGCTGGCATCAATTGGTCGTCACCAAACTTTCAGATAGAGGAGGACGAAGAATCGGAGAAGGGTAACCTAGAAGCTTCAAGTTAGCAAGGCCAGGAAGAGTGTACCATCGGGCGGTTTACATGTTTGATCCTTAAAAAACACTTGATTTTGTTTGGCTCACGGAGTCATGTAATAGGGTAGTAAAACTTTAATTTGTCATGCCATTGTGCACGGTTCTGCTTCTGCATAATACTGTTTATCCGCTAGTTGAAGAAACACCACTTTATACTTATGATAGTGCTGATTTAGGCAGATCAAATTAATCCTTATCCTGCACATAAACAGATAACAAGTGCCCTGGCGGTTTACCGCCAGGCGGGTCATGATGCCAGATCGATGCCACTGGGGACAGATAGTCCATAACTAGGGCCGGATTAATTACCATGTTTGATACCATTGCGAAAAATAATCATACATGTAGTGTATGTTTAGACTGCCAGCTTATCAGCTTCATGTAGTTAGAGCTTTTAGAGCTATCGCTCTAAATATAAGATTATTGTCCTCTGGCGGTTTAGAGCCGATTATTAGGACAGGTTGTAGAGACCCAAAGATGCTTCAAATATGAGCCATAAGTAGAGGCAGCTTGGCCAAACTTACAAAAAACGTGCGGCAAAAGAAAAACCTACGAATAACAAAAACCAAAGAAGAAGAGATCAAAAAACATCCGAGGCTTTTGCAGGCCGCCAAGCCAAAGGTTATTCTTCAATGAAACTAGCATGTTGGACACTGGAAGGTACGCGTTTGCTGTGAGCCGGCTCTCACAGTACCCAATCAACATTTGAACCTAGACAAGTGCATGTCTTTGCTTTAAAGATAGACTTATCTAGAGTGCGCGGGGTTAGAGTTGCATCTTGCATCACAGGACGATTTATCCAAGTTTCAAGGAAGGCGGCTTTTCGAGCCTGGATCTATCCTGACTATCTGTAAGCCGTGCTCTCACGTGACAAACCTGCGTTTTAACCTTAGCAAGCTCAGAATCTTTGGTCGAATACGCCGTAAAAGATTGATTGCCAAGAGTTTGACGGGTCAATCAGGATGACCTGATGGAGTTGAAGCAGTCGGATACAGGTATGATGACCCACATGTTATGTCGTCTTTGGTCGAATACGCCTATGTTTCAACATAACCTGGTCAAAAGGGTTGTAATGTTGTGTTCTCTTTGGTCGAATACACCTATGTTTGAACAGGACACCCCCAAGTGACATACTTACAAATTATTCTCATCGAGGACCTATTTTTGAGTTGTGCTATGCATCCAGCTCTCTTTGGTCCCTGGAATTTGGGCGCCAAGCCTCTTAAGTAAACATGTAGGATGATGACAAAGACTCAGCTTCGAGGATGTGAAAATGACAGAGGCCCCGAATTATCAGGGATGCCGGCTTTATTATATTGTTCTAGTATATACATAATCAAAGTATGTACATCATGAGAGCCGGTGGCTCAAGTATAGTAAGGCCGGAGATGAGCAATATTCCATGGCCGACAGGTCTCCTCCTCTGATGTGCGTGAATCCTTGTGCTCCCGAACGTCAATCAGAGAGTATGACCCGTTATGCAGATTCTTGCTGACGACAAAAGGTCCTTCCCAAGGCGGTGATAGTTTATGCATATCAGTTTGATCTTGGATAAGCCGGAGTACTAAATCGCCTTCTTGAAAGGTTCCAGTTTTGACCCAGCGGCTGAGATACCATCGTAAATCATGTTGATAAATCGTTGAATGAGCTGCGCAAGATCACACTCTTCACCCAACAAGTCTGATGCATCCTGACGTGCCTTCTCGTTATCAGCTTCAACATAAGCCACCACTCGAGGCGAATCATGATGGATATCACTAGGAAGAACCGCCTCAGCTCCATAGACCATGAAGAAAGGTGTGTAACATGTAGATCTGTTGGGTGTTGTATTGATGCTCCATAACACTAAAGGTAACTCCTCCAACAAACATCCTGGCATTCTCTTCAGAGGAACCATAAGCCGGGGCTTGATGCATCACAGAATCTCTTGATTTGCCCGTTCCGCTTGACCATTAGATTGGGGGTGAGCCACGGAGGAGACATCAAGTCGAATATGCTCTCGTTGAAAAAATTCCCTCATAGTGCCCTTGGACAAATTAGTGCCATTATCTGTTATGATACTAGGGGGAAAGCCAAAACGGAAAATCGCCCTCTTGATGAATTGAACTGTCATTGCTGCATCATACTTGCTAACCGGCTCTGCCTCAACCCACTTGTTAAACTTATCCACTGCCACCAAAATGTGGGTTTTATTATCCTTGGACCTCTTAAAAGGCCCGATCATATCAAGCCCCCATGTCGCAAACATCCAAGTTAGTGGAATCATCCTCAATTCTTGAGCCGGAACATGAGCACGCCGTGAAAACTTCTGACAACCGTCACATCTGCTGACCAAGTCTTCAGCATCAGCATGAGCCATCAACCAATAGAACCCATGATGAAAAGCCTTGGCTATAAGAGATTTAGAGCCGACATGATGACCACAATCTCCTTCATGTCTCTCGCAGGATCTCACAGGCTTCTTCAGGAGAAACGCAACATTGAAACGCCCCTGTAACACTGCGATGGTCCAATTCCCCATTGACAATCGTCATTGACTTACACCGCCGGGTTATTTGTCTGACCAAAATCTCGTCCTTAGGTAACTCGCCCCGGGTCATGTATGCCGGCGTCCTGGGAACCAGGGTACCCAGACCTGCCTGTCTGCGGGCCACCACGCGCTCCTGCCACGGCCTAGTACAACCTAGCTGATCGACCAGCTGCTCAAGACCCTCGCAAGGGGGGTGGACCTCGCGAGGAGAACGACGTCAAAACCTCCTCAGGAGCGGCCTCGGCTAGGTTGCTCCGAAGGGGCAGAGAATCCAAGGCCGAGCCTGCCTCAGGAGGAGGCAGTGACGCAAGCAGTGACACACCGCGCCCGCGGGTGCCAACGCGTGCCAGCAGTGCAGTTGCCGTTTTGGTGCAAGGGAGACAGCGCACGCGCAGGTTCCCGAGGAGCAGGACAAAGGTTTCCCCATTGGTGCAATAAGACTGAAGACCGCAAGGACGATAGGGAGGATGTCATCGCCGAGCCCACCACCGCGTCATCGCCGGATCCTTTTGCAGGTGAAGCCTGCTTTTGTTAGGGTAGGAACGTCCTTCTGTTCCCGTTCAAAATGGCCGTTGTGGGATCCCTTCCTGCCTGAACATTTCGGGGGAAGAGGACCCTGGCCGCCTATATAAGTAGCTAGGATCTCCACTATGGAGGGGGATCAGATCTAGAAACTCTGCCCTCGCATAAGGAAGCAAGAACTCTTGCCTCCTGACCCTCCTGAGCTCTCCTCCTGAGCTCAGGAACCACTGTACTCATCCATATTCAAGCCCTCTCGAGGAAAATCCACCAAAGCAGGAAGTTGGGTTTTACACCGCAAGGTGGCCTGAACCTGGGTAAACTCTTGTGTGCTTTACTTGTTGTTCGCTTGAATCTCTTCACCGGACAATGGCGAGACGCTAGGTAGACGTGAGTGGGAGAGATCTTCGTTCACGCCCCTGTGATCAAACTTCTTGGGTTTGCGGAGCCCGTAATCTGACATTTGGCGCGCCAGGTAGGGGGCGTGTCGAAATCGCCTCTCCAATGACCTCATCCCGCTCCCGTCCGTCGACCCCGCGTCATCCCGCCTCAACGAATCGTGGCCGTGATGGCGGAAGCGCATCAGACGCGCGCGGAAGCCCGCGGCGCTCGCACCGCTCGAGCGTCGCCCTTCGGCTACGGGACTCGCCGTCACCCGGCCTTGATCGGGGCCGACGGCACGATGAGCACCACCGACCCGCCGCCTGGGGACCGGCAGCACCCACCACCCACACGACGCCAAAGCCGCGCAGCAGCGCGGGCCGCCGAGCACGCGGCAGCAAGTTCGCGGGACTGGCGCAAAATGGCAAACATGAGGGTCGCACTGCTGGTGGCGAGGGAACTACTAAGGTGCCGGTTACTCGATACCGGCCACGACGCGCTGCTCCTGAGGGTGGCCAAGCTCCTCGATGCCGCTAGCACCGGAGCCGAGCCATTCTGTTTCCACACAACGATGCCAGGAACTGGGGGCTGCGCCGGGCGTGCTCGGTCACCCGTGTGGTCAAGACCTATGGCGACCTACGAGGGTGACATGGGGTATGACCCCCTGAACCCTGTGTATGACGCCACCCCTCTGCCTCGAAGTCCTTTGTACCCAGGTACCGCCCCTGCCGAGGAACCGTTAGGAAGAAACCGCAGGACCATGCTCGATACTGGATGCGACCAGGCACCGGCACGAGGGGGCTCGGGGGCAGAAGGTCGGGGGGCAGACCTCCCGCTTTTAGCCATCGACTATTTGCCGTCACCATCGACGGCCATGGAGCACGAATGAAGCGCCACGGATGCCTGCAGGGGCCGGCACTCGCGGCATTGGCCGTAGGCCTCGGGCTGACAGCATCTCTGGCCCCGGGCCTCGGCAGGCCAAGGAGACACCCCAGGTACCGCGTTTTCACCAGGGGCTCGCCGACGGCGGGTATGATGCGCGTGGGGAGGGGCCTTCTCTACCTCCGTTCAGACTCAAGACGTCACGCCTCCCGGCGCACCATCCCCTGGGTTGCGGAGGGTGCGTCTGGAGGCGATACGACAGCTCGTCCTACGCGCACCAGGATGTCTCAAGACCGCGGCTCCGTCCCCCCGCTCACGTAATCCCGTATCCTCTGGGGCCGACCCTGATCAAGAGTGCTCAGGGGCCATTAGGAGCGTGGGTGGGGAGGTGTCCCCCTCGCACCTCAGGACGGCGCGTCTCTGAACGACGTTAGCCCCCAGGGGCGAAGCGCGCTCGGAGGTCGCGTAAGTGGTGTACCAAGTGCTCGATAGGGGGCCTATAGCCAAGGTCCCATCCCCCCACCATGAGCAGTGTCCCACCTCATGAATGCCACCTTCTGGTGAGTTCATGGCGGGTGCGGACTAGCGCGGGGCGGGGCCCTCAAAGCGAAGGGGCGGGCACGTCAGAAGATCTCCGCTCGTGACACTCTCACATAATAATGAGTGGGGCTGTACACGCCCCGGAGTCCCCAGAGCATCGCCCAAGGGCCTCGGGGGCTCCCTCCCACGTCCTAGTGGATGCACCATGCTCCGCGCTGGCCGTTGACACTACCCTCCAATGGCTATGCCCACACCCGCCGGTGGTAGCCCTACGCTCTGCGCTGGGGAGAAGACCGAAGACCTGCTCAGGGGCCGGATGCGGCCCCTCCTTTTGCCATTCGCCTTTGCCTCCTTTGTATCTGCTTTTTCAAGTCGATCTCGCGGCTGCACGACTTGTTTTTTGAAAGAAAGGGGGAGAGTTTTTCGTCCGTGTTTTGCGATTTTCGCTGAGTTTTCCTTCGCCCAGTCCATTTTTCGCCTTTCTCGGCTAAGCCGGACTACGTCCGCAACCCCGCCCAATCACTCCTCGCGAGCAGGGGCCGAGGCATGGGCGCACGTCCTGTCTGGTCCGCAGCCGAACCGCCAATCCTCTTGCACCAACTAAAGGTACTCGCGAGATGCGCCCGGACGGGGTCGGCGGATGCTCCTCTCAGAAATGCAACAAGGGCATGAGGTCTTAGCCTCAGGGACAAGCGTCACCAGGGAGTGCTTAAACCCACTCTTACAGTGCTTAAACCCATTCTTACATCATCAAAAGCTTAAGTCTGGCGACATTCACCTTACCCGGCTCTGGAGCCACAACCAAAAACTAACCTACAGCAGGAGCTGGACTAAGCATCGGCATCTTCGTCAGAACCGTCGGCATCGCCTCCCTCAAGCACCAGCGCGTCATCGATGGCTGGAACGAGCTCCGTCACCAACACGTCCACGTGATCGCTCACCCATCCATCCAAGGGGCCAGCGACAGCCTCAGGCGCAGGCTCCGGCAAGGCCCCGAAGTCCGTACGAGGGTCAAGACGGAGCAAGTTACCAAAGATACGGGAGACTGCACGCCTAAGGACGTCGCGACTCTGCTCCTCAACAAGCTACCGAGCCTTCATGACCCCGCCTTCAAGATGCTCCACCACTCTGGTGAAGAACCCGATATATCCAGCGTCATCATCAACCAGAGGGTCATCAACCCTCGAGTCAAGGAGCTCACCCAGAGCCCGGTCGGCTCTGTGCCGCAAGGCCTCGAACATCTTCGAGCGGGTGTGCTGCATTCCATGAGCTCGCGCGGCCTCCTCGGAGTTCCAGGCCGCGATAGTGGAAATGTCTTCCACCTGCTTATGGAAGTAGGATAGCTCCGCCCTGGCAGCAGCGCGAGCCTTCTCCGATGCCCGCTCGCGGCGCTCCGCTACGGCACAGGCCTCCCTCGACGCCCACTCACGATGCACGGCTGCGGCGCGAGCCTTCTCCGACACCTGCAGATGCCGCTCGACGTCCGCTAGTTTGCTCTTGAGAGCCGTGACCTCCTTCCGGAGTTCCTTGCGCTTATCAGCAAAGCGAGTCTCGTGAAGCCCCAACTTCTCGCAGTAATCCTTCCGCAGGTGCTCTGCCTCCTTGGCAGCCTTGCTCGCAACATCCTCGTGATCATCAAGGTTGCCCTCGGCTTCGGCTACCTGGCGCTCCATCATCTCCAGGCGCTCGCGCTCCATGTTCAGCTCCTTCGCCTCGAGTGCTCGCGCCTCCTCTCGCACCGAGAGGCCCACTGGGCTGTCATCATCGGTCGCGGGCATGGCAAGGGCAGCCCTTCGTGTACGAACCTGACACTCAAGCGCGGCGTTCGAGGCTTCGAGCTCGCGCTCACGCTCCTCAGTTGCTGCACGGTGGCGATCGGCGTCTCGAGCCTCTTCTAGGGCGCGGTTGCAAGCCTCCTGAGCCGCGGCGATGGACGCTTCCGCCATTTTTAGGGCGGTTTCATGTTGCAACTGGCTCAGGTTAACGGCAGTCCTCAACGGGCGCCAGCCCTTCGCCAGAAGCAGGCCCTCAGCCTCGACGCGCCTATCCACTTCAGCAACCTCGACCTCGAGGCGCTTCAGGGCGTCCGACGCCTCCTGCACAAGATCAAGACGGACCGCGCTCCGGCACAGCGCGAGTTCCAGGAGGCGGCCAGGCTCATCCACGACATCCGCGCTGCCCAAAGGGGGTTCTCCTTCTCCCTCTCCTTCAGCATGCGCCTCGGGGCTAACCCCAGGAGCACGCGCTGCCTCCGGCGTGAGGGGCAGGCGTGATCCTAATGGGCGGTCAGCCGTCAGG
Source organism: Secale cereale (assembly GCA_902687465.1). NCBI lineage: Eukaryota > Viridiplantae > Streptophyta > Magnoliopsida > Poales > Poaceae > Secale > Secale cereale. The sequence goes on from LR738711.1 coordinate 781,988,761, forward strand.
GCCGCCTCAAGAGCTTGCTCATCCATGATGAAGACAAGCCCCGGGGCACGAGATGGGCCCCCGACGCACCAAGAGCTACCTTACCCCAGAAGCACTCGGGGGCTGGGAGCATGACCCACGTGGAAGGGTCCGGGCGCGGCCCCGAGAACCTGCGCGAGGCCTTCCGAAGACCCAGCATGGTCCGGAGGAGGGACGTGGGCAGAAGCGTCTGCAAGCCTCGCCGAGGGGCTCGAGAATGAGGAAGAGGAAACCCTGTGGGGCAAGGGGTCAGGAGAATCATATTGGGAAGAATAGGAAGAGCCGAGGAACAAGCACCTGTCCGGTATAGTCAACTTCATCCTCTTCAGAGCCCTCGGGGCAGGGTCGTAACTGCCCCTCAACCTATGCCTCTTGCCCAGCACCTTGAAGGACGATAGGAGGCCTCTTGAGGCAGATACGCCTAGGCCCGTGGAAGGGCCGCAGCGGACTCCCGCGGCCGGCGCTCCATTTACCGCCGCAACGTCCTCCAAACTCGCCCTGACCGGAGACTGATGTGCCTCCCCTTCAGCCACCTCAGGAGCTAGCGGCGCATCGGTACCTTCCGCCACCTCCGTTGATTCCGGCGCCCGCACTTCATCCGCTTGCTCCGAGGGCGGAGTGGACCCTGGATCAGGGGCTTCACTTGACGCGTCCGCCCCGGAAGGGAAGGTTGGGCTCGTGAGCCCTGTCACCACCACCAAGGGATCGTCATGAGGATCATAGGTGCCCCCCCGGCAACAGTCCCCACTCGTCGAAGTGGTGCATCTTCTCAGCGAAAGCTCTTCCGGCCACAGGAGCCAAGTACAAGGGAGTCGCGGAGACAAGGCATGCTTCAGGCACTCCACCAACGAGTAGCCGCAGCAGCCCCTGGAGCGTGTCAGCAGGAAGCTGCTTCCGCTGAAGATGCGCACGATCATCAAGACCGGAGTGGGCCCACATTGGGCGAGAGTGGCGCTGAAGCGGGGCGACACATAGGACAAGGAAGTCCCTCACCACCATCACCAGGGTCAACCCATTCCTCCTCAGGCTGGCCAGCCGACGCATAATTAGCTCCGCCCGCGGATCCGTGAGGGCCTCGTGGTCCCAGCCTGAGTCCGGCACGACCGGCGCGTCGGGAAGGTGGAACTGGGGGCTGTACGCAGCAGCATCAACGTACACCCACTACCGGCGAAACCATGCCGTCGTCGGGTGGAGCGAGAAGTCGATTCCGGAAGCAACAGTCGCGTCCACCTCGCGCAGCGACACGCACCTCGAGCGCTGCCCCCTGTCGACCAGGGAGAGGGCGAAGAAGTGGCGAAGCAGGGCCACATACGGGGAAACATCGACGAAAGCTTCACACAGAAACGCGAAGCCGGAGAGGAGGATGATGGACCTAGGGTCCAGGTGCAGCGCCCGAATCCGGTAATGCGTGAGCACCGCGTAGAAGAATGCAGAAAAGGGGGGAGGAGACCCCCGAAGATGGCGTGGAGGTGGAGCTGGATGTCATTGGTGCCTAGCTCCGCCGTCGGCCGGGAGGCGAGCCAGACCCGGGTCGGCCCCCACTCGTTAGATGCGTCGGCCAAGGCGCGATGCACCTTGTCCAAACCCTCCTGATTCACCACGAGGGAGCGACCCAGCGCCGGCTCGAGCACCGGCGATGGTGTGGCAGATTCGTCGGTTCCCGTCTTCTTCACCCTACGCGGCATGGCGACAAGGAAGGAGGGGGCAAAGAAGGCAAGGAAAGGGAGGAAGCGATTGAAGGGCAAGAAAGCAGGGGCGGCAGCAGGGAGTCCGCCTATCGGTTATGCGATTGGCAAAACGCATGACTACCAAGACTGCGTGGGAAGCGGAGTCGCCCATGTCCCATCCAACTGTCGCGCGCTAGCCTGGCCCGCAGCCTTTTGGAGCCCGCGACGCTTCTTCCTCGACTAAGGCTTCGCCTCGAAGCCAACTCTGCGCGCGCCTTGGGCCCGGGGGCTACTGTCGGCGTCCTGGGAACCAGGGTACCCAGACCTGCCTGTCTGCGGGCCGCAACACGCTCCTGCCATGGCATGGTACAACCCAGCTGATCGACCAGCTGCTCAAGACCCCCGCAAGGGGGCTGGACCTTGAGAGGGGGCTGGACCATGAGAGGAGAACGACGTCAAAACCTCCTCAGGAGCGGCCTCAGCTAGGTTGCTCCGGAGGGGGGGAGAATCCAAGACCAAGCCTGCCTCAGGAGGAGGCAGTGACGCAAGAAGTGACGCACCGCGCCAGCGCGTGCCGGCGGCGCAGTTCCCATTTTGGTGCAAGGGAGACAGCGCAGGCGCAGGTTCCCGAGGAGGAGGAAAAAGGTTCCCCATTGGTGCATGATGTCTACACACGCTTCTACTCTTGTAGACTATGTTGGGCCTCCAAGCGCAGAGGTTTGTAGGACAGCAGCAATTTCCCTCAAGTGGATGACCTAAGGTTTATCGAACTCAGGGAAGTAGAGGTTGAAGATGGTCTCTCTCAAGCAACCCTGCAACTAAGATACAAGAAGTCTCTTGTGTCCCCAACACACCTAATACACTTGTTAGATGTATAGGTGCACTAGTTCGGCGAAGAGATGTTAAATTGCAAGTGATATGGATGGCAAAACAAAGTAATATAAATCCGTAATAAAAAGTGCAGCAAGCAAACAAGTGATAAACATTAGCACAAATGGTATTGCAATGGTGGAAACAAGGCCTAGGCTTCATACTTTCACTAGTGGCAACTCCCAACAACATTAACATAATCGAATCACATGATATTTCCCATAAAACATGCAAAGGGGACGCACTCGGAGGTCATTCCTTCGTGGTCAAGAGAGGACGAGAATTATGTAGGGCTACAAAAGCACACCTCAAAGTTCGTAGTTCTCAATCTAAGGATTTCCCAATGTCACTGCGGCCATCCAAAGAGAGTCCCACAATCACCACAACATATCTAAAGGATAGTCAAAGACAAGCACCAAGAGACTCTCAATCTTCAATCAACACACAAGAGAGGAAATCACTCATGAAAATATTGTTCTAATCCATGTCCAATAGACCGCTGTCACCTTGGTCTCGGGGATTATACTAGATAAAGACAAGTGAGTACATCAATCCAATACATAGAGGAAGGGGAAATATCATGGGATCACCCTAGATTAACATAGCCTATGATCACAACGAAGATCACATCATGGGAGAGAGAATTGACCACATAGCTACTGGTAAGAACCTCAGCCCCGAGGAGGAACTACTCCCGCATCATGGAGGGAGGAAGCAACGTCGATGGAGATGAATCCGGGGGCACTTCCCCGTCCCGGCAGGGTGCCGGCGCAGGAATTCTGGTCCCCCGAAGCTTGATGGCGATGGCGGCAGAGATCGCAATCGCGTCTGGAGAAAAGGGGTCTGGTCTCGAGGGTTTCGGGAGACGCTTTAAATATATGCCAAAGGGGGGCATCAGCGGAGCCTCGGGGGGCCCATGCGCCCCCCCGGCGCGGCCCAGGGGGGGGGGCGCCGCCAGGGTGCCTGGAGCCCTAGTGGCCCCCCCGGCTGTCCTTCGGGCGCACGGTAGTTTCTGGAACGCTGATTTTTTATATAATTTTTCTGGATTTTTCCTGGCAGTTCTCGTAATGTGAAAACCTGAAATACAAAAACAGCCGAAAACAGAAACTGGCACGGGGGTGCACTGAGTTAATAGGTTAGTCCAAATATGATCAAAAGTGTATGGAAGTGTATAAATATCATAGCAATATCACCCAAAAGAGGCATGGAGCAAGCAGAAATTATAGATACGTTTTGGACGTATCAACATCCCCAAGCTTAATTCCTGCTCGTCCTCGAGTAGGTAAATGATAACAAGAATAATTTCTGTGGTGACATGCTATTAACCATATAGGACTTTTTCATAGTCATATGACAAAAGCTTAGTGAGACAATGGATCTATAGTAATTAAGTTGCCTCATGAGAAAATCACAAAGGACTGAAAGTTTTACAATATGATACTGAAACATCAAATAGATTTGCAATGAACATGATGTGCAAATATGATAAAGTGATATCTAGCTTGCCCCCTTTAGTGATGCAAAACATAAATGCTGGGGCACCTCCAAGGTTTAAGTGATGACTAGATACAATGATTTCAGAATAAACGATATCACAATCATGAAAAAGACAATGCTACTTTGGGACAATGCACATTACACTCAGAATGACAATCATGCTCTTAGTAGTTGGTGCTTTTGAAAGAAGGTGGAGACTCTCGAACCGTGGCTTTTGTTGGCAAGGTTGAAAACCCGTAGTCAGAAACAAAGACAAAACATGTACCAGAGCTCTTGGTTTTAAAACAGAGGTAATAATTTATTTTAGATCATGCATGTTTCGTCAACGAATGCTAGCAGACAACTCAATCACTTTTCAAGATGGACAAGTTTCGAGGAACGGCTCCCAAATGAGGACGATCACATCCTCTTAATCTCCTTTGTTTATCACTGCCAAAGTTTTCTGATTTCTCATGAACAAAGCGTGAAGGAGGGTTTGTTTGTTATATTATCTTTTTGAGCCGGGCGCACTCAATGCCAGTTCCTTCTCATATTATGGGTTTGCACATTATACATGCAATCCCGGGGTGAAGCTTGTCCAACTTAAAAAGATCATGAATTAACCACTACTTCCTCATGAACTTACAACAGAGGCACAAAATAGGAATGCTTTTTCTTTGAATAATTTCGAGATGGCACATGCAAGTCTCCGTTAGGAATGGCAGGTAAATACCATGTAGGAAGGTATGGTGGACTCATATGGCATAACTGGATTAAAAGGATGTGGATGCACAAGCAGTCAGTCCGCTTAGTACAGGTGGAGGTTAGCAAAAGACTGGGAGCGACCAACTAAGAGAGCAATGGCGGTCATAATCATGCAGAGCGACAAAGCAACATTGAATCAGGCATGGAAGTTATATCGCTACTCAGAAATAAAAGATCGTCAAGGCTTGACAGACTTTCCTTACAGTCTTAAATATGCGTGAGCATACGCCAAGTCAATCAAAATAAATTCTTTGAAGGAAGATATTACTAAACCATACCACATCATAGGCAAACAAACCATGTTGGTACTCCAATAACACATTGGGAACCCCCCAGCTATTTGAGACTAACCATAAGAAAACCTGAACTACTAAGCGCCATTATGCACGTAGCATCTTTATCATAGACATATCAACCAATGCAACGGAAGCAAACTCTCTTAATAAGATAAGCATGATAACTAAAGAGAGTTCAAGCAACCAACTAAACGAAAGCTCTTTGAAAAGATAAGCATGAAAACTGAGAGCTGAACATGATAGTAGCTATTAAAAGACAAAGAACACACACAGCAAGGATAGATATGAAAATTCTATGTTATGTTCTAGGTAGAAGTGGAGCGTGTTTCTCTCCCACATAAAGAACGCTGAGTTCCGACTCGTTATGAAAAACTAAAAAGAAAACTAAAAAGGAAACTAAAAGCAAGACCCTCCAAGCATAGCACATAACACATGAAGTGATAAAAATATAGTGGAACGAAAGACGAACTGATAATGTTGATGGAGAAGGGGATGCACGGGGGCATCCCCAAGCTTAGACGCTTGAGTCACCTTGAATATTTCTTGGGGGTGCATGGGGGCATCCCCAAGCTTGAGCGTTTGACACTCCTGAATCTTTTTATCATCTTCCCCCGCACACTTGAAAACTCCCTTCATACATAACTCATCATAATCTGATTAGCGAGGTTAGTACCCATAATAAAATAATTGTTCCTTGCTGGAAATAAGGATATTTTTGAAGGTCTATTGTTTCTCAAGATTGCCAAAAAGGTTTTTGCAAATAAAAAGCAAGCTCAAGGTTTGCAAAATGAAGGAAAGGCAGAACGGGACAGAATCTGTGAAAAACAGAACAGCAGGTAGTAAATGATTTTTTCGAGCACTTCTGCAACTCTAATAAAAAAACTCAGAACATACGCACGAAAGAAAATTGTATAGAGCACGCTGTCGAAAAAATTCAGACCAAAAAGTTGATCTGGTGATTTTATACGAATTTTTCTGTCCAAGGACAGAATCTGTTTCCTGGACAGCACGTCACAACTTTTGAACTTTCTTGCAATCAGAGGCTACACTTGGCACAAAGTTGAAAAGTAAAGATATAATGATGATGCTACTGTAGTAACAACATCAAGACACAACAAAAGCAAAACAAAATTTTATTCATGTGGGCTGCCTCCCAAAAGCGCTTTCTTTTATGCCTTTAAGCTAGGCATAAGACTTTAATGATGCTCTCGTAGGAATAAGAGTTGAAGAACAAAAGAGAGCATCAAGAAGCAAATACCAAACACATTTAAGCCTAACATGCTTCCTATGCATAGGAATATTGCAATAGAATAATTCATTGAAGCACAAAGCAATAAGCATAGGAAGACAAAACAAGTGCAACTTCAAAATATTAACCATAAAGAGAGGAAACTTCTTATTATTAAGATATTTAGAACCAAGTCTCCCTCTCTCATTATAAATTTCAGTGGCATCATGGACGAACTCAACAATATAAGCATCACATAAAGCATTGTTACCATGATCCACATGCAAAAAGGTACTCTTACTGTCCACATAAGCATAATCTTTCTCATTGGTAATAGTGGGAGTAGGACTATCATAAACAACTTGAACACTATAGATTAATTGTGTATTAGGAAGATGGTGTTCCACAAGGGAGTAATTCCATCCATGATTATGACAAGTTTCATAAGGATAATTTCTCCTTATGTCATAGGTACCTTTATAATCACTATAGATTGGAGTTATAACATCATCATGGTAGAGAAGAGCATTATCATTGCTAGCAACTATATTTGTAAACATGTTGTCTTTATTCTTACTAGCAAAAGAATTATGAATTATCACATCACTAGTGGGTAAAGGATTTGCAATCCTATCATCCCCAAGCATAGAGCTTCCCATTCATCACTTTCAGAGTTGGTACCAAAAAGATTTTCAAGATCATAAGTAGCATTATCATCATTTTCCCAATCAAAATAAGTAACATGCATATCATAATCAAAATCATCTTCAATAGTACCTACGGACGTATCATCAAGATGGTAATTAAGGCAATAAACTTCACCTTCTTCTTTAAACTTACAACCGTTAGGATAAAAGTTGATGGGAGGAATATGCTCAGGCCAGGTTGATACCCATTCTTCTTCTTTCTTGCTCCTCTTCCTCCTCCTCTTCTTTTTCTTCTTCTTAACCTTAGGAGGGAGTGGTTGGAGATGAAGCTTCTCCACATATCCTGGTTTATCATTAGAAACAATAGGGGAAACTTGGGAGAAACTCTCCTTTTTATTAGCAGAAATATAAGAGACATTTTTATACTTTGGTAAAGTCCCCTCCTTTCTAATCTTACTTATGTAATCATTTTCATGGCAATTAACAACATAATAGAGATGGCAATTTTGCAGTGTTTTTTATTCCTATGGCATTAACATCTAGCCAAGAAGTCTTTTCTGATAACTCTTCACACATCAAAAATACATAAGCTCATCATAAAGATCAGAGGTGATCATGTTATCACACAACCGGTTAACAGTTATGTTTTGAAAGTTCATGCATTGAAAATTAAAGTGACCCTCTATACGGCAAAGTTCACAAGTAAAAGGATAAAGGTCACACAATTCTCTTGCAATTTCATTTAAATCTCAGACCCAAGTGATTGTTCTTTCATGCTTATGTTGCTTACAATACTTCTCTTCTTCAATCATAGGCCTTTCACAAGGTCTATCCACTCCACAAAAATTAACATGCTTATATAAAACTTCATTTTTAGGAATTGGATCATGCATGTTGCAATCATCATGAACAATTTCATTTTCTTTGCAAGTCTCTTTAAAAGGTTTATGATACTTGATCCAATTCTCCTTAGGCATATTAAGATGTGAAGCAAAAGATTTGAGGAAATCAACAAGGAGTTGAGAATCAAGTCCAAACTTAGCACTAAACTTATTAAAACTTGTAGTTTCAACAAAGGACTTAATGCAATCATACTCATAAATTATACCTGACTCTTTACCTTTGTTGATCTCCCAATCTTTAGTGTTGCGTTGAATTATTTCAAGGAGTTCCCATTTATCATCATTCTTTTCTTTTGTGAAAGAACCCATAGAGGAAGTGTCGAGCAAATCTTTATCCTGTCGAGAAAGCCTCGCATAGAAATTAGTAATAATCATATCTTTGGGGAGCCCATGGTTAGGACATTTTAGCATTAACGTTTTCAGTCTCCCCCAAGCTTGAGCTATGCTCTCTCCGTCATGAGGATAAAAATTATAAACATAATTCCTATTCTCATGGACTTCATGAAGAGGATAAAACTTGGAGTAAAAGAGAGACTGGATCTCTTCCCACTCCAGCAGGTGAGAGTCATTTAGTAGCCTATACCATTCCAATGCTTTTTCTTTCAGTGACAAGGCAAATAATTTCCTCATGACAAACTCCCTTGATACACCTGCAAGCTTAAATAATGAACATAGTTGTGACAGATATAGCAAGTGTTCACCGGGATGTCTGTCTCCTGCATAAAGATCATCCAAAACATAATCGATAATACCAGCTGGTATTTTATAGGGCACAATTTCAGTAGGGGGAGGAGCAACCACCACAGGTGTGGGGCGTCTTCCCGCAAGCAACGATCCAATAGCAAGGTTGTCCATAAGCATAACTAGTGAAATAAAAACAAGAAACAAAAAGATTTAATTGCAAGATCTAAAGATATACCTTCAAGCGCTCACCTCCCCGGCAACAGCGCCAGAAATAGCTTGATGTCTACACACGCTTCTACTCTTGTAGACTATGTTGGGCCTCCAAGCGCAGAGGTTTGTAGGACAGCAGCAATTTCCCTCAAGTGGATGACCTAAGTTTATCGAACTCAGGGAAGTAGAGGTTGAAGATGGTCTCTCTCAAGCAACCTTGCAACTAAGATACAAGAAGTCTCTTGTGTCCCCAACACACCTAATACACTTGTTAGATGTATAGGTGCACTAGTTCGGCGAAGAGATGTTAAATGGCAAGTGATATGGATGGCAAAACAAAGTAATATAAATCTGTAATAAAAAGTGCAGCAAGCAAACAAGTGATAAACATGAGCACAAATGGTATTGCAATGGTGGAAACAAGGCCTAGGCTTCATGCTTTCACTAGTGGCAACTCCCAACAACATTAACATAATCGAATCACATGATATTTCCCATAAAACATGCAAAGGGGACGCACTCGGAGGTCATTCCTTCATGGTCAAGAGAGGACGAGAATTATGTAGGGCTACAAAAGCACACCTCAAAGTTCGTAGTTCTCAATCTAAGGATTTCCCAATGTCACCACGGCCATCCAAAGAGAGTCCCACAATCACCACAACATATCTAAAGGATAGTCAAAGACAAGCACCAAGAGACTCTCAATCTTCAATCAACACACAAGAGAGGAAATCACTCATGAAAATATTGTTCTAATCCATGTCCAATAGACCGCTGTCACCTTGGTCTCGGGATTATACTAGATAAAGACAAGTGAGTACATCAATCCAATACATAGAGCAAGGGGTAATATCATGGGATCACCCTAGATTAACATAGCCTATGATCACAACGAAGATCACATCATGGGAGAGAGAATTGACCACATAGCTACTGGTAAGAACCTCAGTCCCGAGGAGGAACTACTCCCGCATCATGGAGGGAGGAAGCAACGTCGATGGAGATGAATCCGGGGGCACTTCCCCGTCCCGGCAGGGTGCCGGTGCAGGAATTCTGGTCCCCCGAAGCTTGATGGCGATGGCGGCGGAGATCGGAATCGCGTCTGGAGAAAAGGGGTCTTGTCTCGAGGGTTTCGGGAGACGCTTTAAATATATGCCAAAGGGGGGCATCAGCGGAGCCTCGGGGGACCCAGGCGCCCCCCCGGCGCGGCCCAGGGGGGGGGGCGCCGCCAGGGCGCCTGGAGCCCTGGTGGCCCCCCCGGCTGTCCTTCGGGCGCACGGTAGTTTCTGGAACGCTGATTTTTTATATAATTTTTCTGGATTTTTCCTGGCAGTTCTCGTAATGTGAAAACCTGAAATACAAAAACAGCCGAAAACAGAAACTGGCACTGGGGTGCACTGAGTTAATAGGTTAGTCCAAATATGATCAAAAGTGTATGGAAGTGTATAAATATCATAGCAATATCACCCAAAAGAGGCATGGAGCAAGCAGAAATTATAGATACGTTTTGGACGTATCAGTGCAACAAGACCGAAGACCGCAAGGACGATAGGGAGGATGTCATCACCGAGCCCACCACCGCATCATCGCCGGATCCTTTTGCAGGCGAAGACTGTTTTCTGTCAGGGTAGGTACGTCCTTGTGTTCCCACTCAAAATGGCCGTTGTGGGATCCCTTCCCGCCTAAACATTTCGGGGGAAGAGGACCCTGGCCGCCTATATAAGTAGCTAGGAACTCCACTGTGGAGGGGGATCAGATCCAGAAACTCTGCCCTCGCATAAGGAAGCAAGAACTCCTGCCTCCTGACCCTCCTGAGCTCAGGAACCACTGTACTCATCCATATTCAAGCCCTCCCGAGGCCAATCCACCAAAGCAGGAAGTAGGGTTTTACACCGCAAGGTGGCCTGAACCTGGGTGAACTCTTGTGTTCTTTACTTGTTGTTCGCTTGTATCTCTTCACCGGACGAGGGCGAGACGCTAGGTAGATGTCAGTGGGAGAGATCTTCGTTCACGTCCCTGTGTTCGAACTTCTTGGGTTTGCGGAGCCTGTAATCCGACAATGTAAGCCAAATACAGAACCGTCCAGTCAGGAGTAGCATGAAGGGCCGCCACCAATTGTGCCTCCGGATCAGGAATAGCAAGATCCTCCTCTGTAGGTAACTTGACAGATGGGTTGCTCAGAACATCCAAAAATGTGTTGGGCGGCACCGACTTACGCTGAGATCCTAACCGGCTTAAGGCATCAGCCGCCTCATTCTTCCTTCGATCAATGTGCTCAACTTGGTAACCCTTGAAGTGACCCGCAATAGCATCAACCTCTCGACGGTAAGCCGCCATGAGTGGATCCTTGGAATCCCAAGTGCCAGAAACTTGCTGGGCTACCAGATCTGAATCGCCAAAGCATCTCAACCGGCTTAAGTTCATCTCCTTGGCCACCCGGAGACTGTGGAGCAAGGCCTCATACTCAGCTGCATTAGTAGTACAAGGGAACATAAACTGAAGAACATAAGAAAATTTATCACCTCGCGGGGAAGTTAAGACAAATCCATGCCCCGAGCCTTCTAACTGTCTGGACCCATCAAAGTGAATAGTCCAATATGTGTTATCCGGCTTTTCCTCAGGCATTTGCAATTCTGTTCAGTCATTGAAAAAATCCACGAGCACTTGTGACTTGATGGGCGTACGAGGCACATACTTTAAACCATGGGGTCCAAGCTCAATGGCCCACTTGGCTACCCGACCTGTGGCTTCTCTATTTTGGATGATATCCCCTAAGGGGGTAGAACTCACCACAGTAATAGGATGACCCAGGAAATACTGCTTGAGCTTCCGGCTTGCCATGAAGACCCCATATACCAGCTTCTGCCAATGCGGATACCTCTGCTTGGATTCTATAAGTACCTCGCTGATATAATAAACCGGCCGTTGAACCGGGTACTCCTTGCCGGCCTCTTTTCTTTCCACAATGATGGCCACACTGATAGCTCGGCTATTTACAGCTTCATATAACAACAAAGGCTCCTTGTCAATGGGAGCAGCAAGAACTGGCGGCTCAACCAATTGCTTCTTAAGTGCCTCAAACGCCTCATTAGCAGCCTCACTCCCGACAAAGTCATCTTTCTTCTTCATCATATGATACATAGGGATAGCCTTCTCTCCTAGGCGGCTTATGAACCGGCTCAAGGCTGCTATCCGTCCCGCCAAGCGCTGGACATCATTGACACACTTTGGCCTCGCAAAGGAAGTGATAGCGTTGATTTTCTCCGGGTTAGCTTCGATGCCTTGCTTAGAAACCAAAAAACCCAAAAGCTTGCCTGTCGGTACACCAAAAACACAGTCGGCCGGGTTAAGCATCATCTTGTACACCCAGAGATTATCAAATGTCTCTCTCAAATCGTCGATTGAGGTCTCCTTCTTTCTGGATTTAACCATAATATCATCCACATAAGAATGAACATTACGCCCGATCTGGCCATGAAGGCAATTCTGTACACACTGTTGGTAAGTCGCCTGGGCGCTCTTGAGCCCGAAAGGCATACACACATAACAGAAGGATCCAAACGGAGTGATGAAAGCTGTCTTCTCCTGGTCCTTAATTGCCATCTTGATTTGATGCTACCCAGAATAAGCATCTAAAAAACTCAAACGCTCACAACCCGCCGTAGCATCAATGATCTGATCAATACGAGGGAGGGCGAACGGGTCAGCCGGGCAAGCCATGTTTAAGTCCGGGTATTCCACACACATGCGCCAAGTGCCGTTCTTCTTAAGCACCAACACCAGGTTAGCCAACCACTCAGGATGAAAAACTTCAATGATGAACCCGGCCGCCAAGAGTCGGGCCACCTCTTCACCAATGGCCTTCCGTCTCTCCTCGTTAAAATGGTGAAGAAACTATCTGACCGGCTTATACTTTGGATCAATATTGAGAGTGTGCTCATTGAGTTAGCTCGGTACACCCGACATGTCTGAAGGTTTCCATGCAAAGATGTCCCGGTTCTCACGGATGAACTAGATGAGCGTGCTTTCCTATTTCGGATCCAGATTAGCACTGATGTTGAATTGCTTAGATGAGTCGCCAGGAACAAAGTCAACTAGCTTGGTGTCGTCCGCTGATTTAAACTTCAACAAAGGGTCATGCTCTGTGGTTGGCTTCTTTAAAGACGTCATATCCACCGGATCAACATTATCCTTGTAGAATTTCAGCTCCTCTATGGCACAAACTGACTATGCGTAAGCCGTGTCTCCTTCTTCACACTCCAAGGCTATCTTGCAACTGCCATGCACTGTTATGGTCCCCTTGTGACCCGGCATCTTAAGCTGCAAATAAACATAACACGGCCTTGCCATGAACTTAGCATAAGCCGGTTGTCCAAACAGAGCATGATACGGGATGTGGATCCTAACAACCTCAAACATTAAAGTTTCCGTTCTAGCATCATATTCATCCCCAAAGTTTACCTTCAAATCAATTTTGCCCACCGGGTACGCCGACTTACCAGGCACCACTCCATGGAAAATAGTATTGGACGTCTTAACATTTTTGTCAGTTAATCCCATACGATGGAAAGTATCATAGTAAAGGATACTGATGCTACTGCCTCCATCCATGAGCACCTTAGTGAATTTATATCCTCCAACCTGAGGCACCACCACTAAGGCCAACTGACCCGGATTATCAACCCGGGGTGGGTGATCCTCACGGCTCCAAACAATGGGCTGCTCAAACCATCGCAAGAAACGGGGAACAGCCGGCTCAACGACATTCACCGCCCTTTTATGAAGTTTCTGATCCCGCTTGCACAGACTTGTGGTGAAAATGTGGTACTGCCCACTCCTCAGCTGCTTCCAGTTACTCTGATAACCGGACTGCTGCTGCTGATTCCCTTGATTGCTCTGCTGATTGTTAGCGCCTTGATTTCCTTGGCCTTGAAACCCGGAACTTGGGCCGCTGCCTCCATGACCCGGACCCTCAACCGCTGTTTGGTCCATGGTTGTTCTGGATAGACTCCTTGTAGTGTCTCATAATGCTGCAATCCTTCCACATATGGGTAGCCGGCCTTTCCTTGGTTCCATGCTTCGAACACGGCTGATTCATTATTTCATCAAGGTTATATCTCGGAGCCGGCCTCCCCTTACAATGCTGGTTGAAGTTATGTGTCGCAGTGTTAGCTACAAAATCATCAGCCTTGCGCTTACCGCCACCGCTCTGATTGGACGGGTTAAACTGTTTTCCCCTCATATCGTTAATCTTCTTTCCCTTTCCCGATCTTTCAGCCTCAGATTCGGCGTCCTTGGTACTATCAGAGTCGGCATATTTGATAAGAGCCGCCATGAGCTCCCCCATATCATCGCAATGATGTGTAAGCCGACCCAACTTCTGCTTGAGTGGAAGGAAACGGCAATTCTTCTCGAACATTAACACTGCTGACTCGGTGTTGATCTTATCTGAAGAATGTATAATGGTTGAGACCCTGCGCACCCAGCTGGTCGTTGACTCGGCTGCTTGCATGTGTCCTTGAAATGTCGGATAAAATTGGCCTTCACCTCTGCCATCGACCCAATGGAGTTGGGGGGCAGTCCTTTTAACCAATTATGGGTTGTGCCTTCCAGCATCATGGTTAGGCACCACTAACATCCAACATCTTCATAGCCATCTCATAACTCTCCACCCAAGCCCGAGGGGGTTGATCTGTTGTATAGTTAGGCACCTTACGGGGGCCCTTGAAGTCCTTGGGTAAACGCTCGTTCCACAGAGTCGCCGTTAAACACGGCACACCCCAAGTTCGATAAGCTCTACCTGTCTCTACTGAAGTTGCCGGGTAAAACGGCATCGGCTGATGATCTGTCGCTTGAGCTGCTAGCTCGGCCTCCCCGCGCGTCCTGCCCTGATCCAATAATCATGTGCATTGGCACCATGGTGTGCCGGGTCATGCCCGCGAGGCTGGTCACGGTACCCCTCCGTGCTTGAAACCGTTGGTGAGTCAACATGCCTGCTGTAGCTGACACTAGGACGAGGGGTCGAGTGAATCCGGTCACAACTATAAGAATAAGCATGCTATTGTGCCAGCGCTGTCTCAAGACGTTCCCGGGCCCTCTGGTTTTCCACTGCAACCGGAGTTTCACCCTCAACTAGTAGAGCTGCCAGTCGTGTTGCTGCTGCAATCATGTTATCCAGAGGGTTGGAATAATGACCTACCGGCGTCGCCGGGTGATGAGGTGAGGTGCGGATTTGATTCATATATGGAGAACCTGTCATGCGTGGTAGAACCGCCGCTCCGCCCCCTGGCGCCTCCGCCGTCCGGTTTATCCCGGTGGGTTACTAGTCCCTGCTCCAGTTGTTTTGAAAACATTCCTTGGCTCGTAAACAAAAGGCAGACGACTCCTGTGCTTCCTCCTCATGACTTCATTAGCAGCGTTCTGATCCACCGTGAGCCGGTACGAATCCGCTTGAATCCGCTGAGCCGAAGCGTCCAAAACAGCCCGTTCTGCAGTCATCCAAGCGTTCTCCACCGCCAGGTCTTCCTTCGCTTGTGTTATCTCCTCTCGCAACTTAGCCACATATGTCTTATGATGCTCCTGGTTGTCCGGGGTTACCTCCGTTCCCATCAGAGTCGCCAGAGCCTCCAACAGATCTATCAAGACTTGAGCCGGCGGGCATGCTGGTCCGCCCACGCTTGCCGCAGTCATCGCCGTTGCGCCGGGTGTTACGGCCGTGCCGGCTGTCGAGCCGAGAGCCGGATGGGTGCCAGTCATGAAGACCGCCACCCTGTTCGGTGTCTCACGGGGGTCCGTAATACTGTTACCATCGGACCAGCCCCCAAGCCGTCCGTTCTGTAGCTGATACATTGAATTGGTCTCGCCCATGGAAGATTAACCGTCAGAGTGAATAGCCGTCTCACTGCGAGATCCAGAGCCTGCAGCCCCATGGATGTATCCAGCAAAGGCACGCCTCACGGCGGGCTGAACCCGGGCAGGTCGCGCATGCTGAGCCGTCTCGATGATGTCGGTGCAGATGTCCGGCTCCGGGCCTGGTTCCCCGATCTTGCCTATAAAGACCTGGTACCCGTACTCAATTGAGCCGGCCTTGGGACCCCAGCCTGCATCGTCGATGTAGAGCTTGCCGCGATGACTCTTGGTCATCCAGCCCACAGCGTATCCCTTGAGCCCTTCGAAGTTACCCTTCAAGAACTCAAAACCACTGTGCGCAGGCCCCACGGTGGGCGCCAACTGTTGTGGAGTTGTCACGGCAGATGTCCTAAGGAAAGGACTTAATTGTGGAGCCATCGCGATGTGGTTAGCTTAAAGGGGTTAAAACGGGACAAAGGACACAGGGATTTTATACTGGTTCGGCCCCTTGCAGTGAGGGTAAAACCTAATCCAATTTGAGGTGGTATTGCTAGGGTTTTGATTGCTTGGGAGCGAATACGCTAGCCTGGCTTTCGATCTGTTGTTTCTTGCCCTAAGCCGCTGCCGGGTAGTCCCCTTATATACATGGGTTGATGCCCTGCGGCTTACAGAGTCCCGACTGTCTCATACGAACGTGTCCGGCCTGGTGAGTCATCTTTACATGCCTTTCAGTACAAGTCAAACATACATGGCGGTTTACACTTACGGGCCTTAAGCCACCCTAGGTTTTGGGCCCTTTATACGTTACTCCTCTTGAACCGCCATCTTCAACATGCTTTTGAGGTTGGCCCATGCCGCCACTAAGGTAACCCGGCCCCTCCTGGGCGGGTCATGTCAAATAGTTATATCCCCAACAAAGGAGGCGACGGCGATCGGAGATGGGGAACGACATCGATCCGGTCGGTGAGGTGGCGCCGAGCTCGAGCTCGTGGTCGGAGAGGGAGTAGCGGAGCTCTACGTGGCTCGTGGACGAGCTGGCGAGGCACGGGGATCCTTGTGGCCACGCGGGCGGTGAGGCGAAGACGGCGACCGTGGCGGCCATGGCAGACGAGGAGGCAGGAGCGTGAGAGGGAGGAGGAGAAGTGGGCGCTAGGGTTCGTCCGGGGTAGGGGGGTCGATGTCAACCTAATAGTCGCCGGGGGTGCCGAATGGCCGCCCCGGGGCCATCGGCGTCGTGGACGGGCGCTCTGTGTCCACGGGGGCAGGATGAACAGAGGAAGGGGAACGAGGGGGGGTTAGGTGGGCCGGCCTGACAGCTTCGGCCATTTTGGCCAAGTGGGCCAGGGAGGTTCCGCTTCACCTTTTCTTCTACTTTGCTTTTCTTTTTATATTCCTGTTTATATTTCTGTTTTGCAATTTGCTTAGCCACCATTTGAGTTTTGTAAAATTTGTGACTTAGCTCAATAATTATAGTGCCATATTACCTAACACCAAAAGCTAGTTTGAGGAAAAATAACATTGCATAAATAATTTAGATTAAGTAAAAGGGTACTAAATGTCGCTGTTAGCCACTTCTTTTGATTGTTAGAGTCACTTAAGTAACTCAATTAATATTGATTATGGTTTTATAATTGCTTCTGGATTATTTGCACTATTATGAACATTCTACTTTTCATGTTTCAGGACATTGAATTTTGACTTTAAATTTGGATTTGAATTTGAAGTAAGTTCAAAAGCAAATGAGGATTAGCAACAGTAGGAGTGATGATAAGGCACCATCAACATGCGATTACTGTAGCATGATTCTCGGGGTGTTACAAATCTCCTCCACTACAAGAAATCTCGTCCCGAGGTTAAGAGGTGGAGTAAGGGGGGAAGAGTTGGTTATGAAATTCTAACGAATTTTCTCGGTCTTGGATGCTCTTCTCGAAGAGGTTGATCCATTTCGTTGATGTCTTCATTTCTCTACATCGATGTATCATGATGATGTTGTCGTTCTTCCTTCCGGATCTTCACCATACTTAAGAAGGGACAAGGGTTAACTTTGGAAGAACGTACACTACAAGGTCGCTAATCAGGTAGATAACATAAGGGAAGGTGGCGAAAAGTAACTCTCTAATAGGAACTTTAACAAAAATGTCGAGAGCAAAGTAAGAAGGTACCACGAGAAGTTTCAAATGGGCGGGTGATCGTTCGATGCCTAAATAGAAGGTGAAAGGGGTTCAGAGCAACGAAATAACCATTGCGTTTGATACCAGAGTAGATCATTTCTAGGAAGCTGGCTCATGAATTACATACAAAGCCAGTGTGAGGAATAACTTTGGCAACAAGGGTGTGCAGGAGAGTCAAGTTTTGATCGTATGGAACTGTCGGTTATGGTCCCACCATGCGGGTTACAAAGTAGGGAGGGCGCTTTCATCATGCACGGTCAAGATAGAAGGCATGTCAGGGAATAGAATTTCAGTTATGTTGGCAACAACATCGGTACCAAGGGCGAGGGACGAAGAAAACCATTTTCCTGCTCGTTGAAATGAGGCGGACCAATAGGTAAGGTTCTCATCCATCGGTGGTTATCAAAATGTCAGCAACAGTAGTAATAGGGTCTTGCTGATAAAGTTGTACACCGAGGTGTTTGCATAAGCAGGGAATTATCACTGCTTATAAAAGTTAGATTACCATAAAAGTTAAACAAACCAATGGAAAGGAAAATGTGATTATAGACAAGTATATCCTTCCCGGAGACAAAACGATCATGACATACTTGACTAGACACCAAGTATATAATAACCCTTTAGACAAAGGGGCAAAGCGATTCATGATGTTTACCCATACACGGAGTTTGGATAAATGATCAAGAAACATTTAACATTGTGCCTTCAATACTCTTGCTGATGTTTGAGTACCACAGTCATGCTTCAGGATAGCATTGACATGGTCATTAGGTAAAGGTCGGACTTCAGAAACACAAAAGGATCCAGCCGGAACTGCTAGAACAACTCGTAAATTTCATCACGGAAAAGATGAGGGTGTGGCCGATGGGCTAAGTAACAACTCGTCATGATTTCCATAAACATGGATCTCCTCAATTAAGTGAACAGGGTAAATATGTTGGACATATCGAAGTATATAATGAAGTAAGTTCGAGGAGAACATCCACGAGTAAACATTGAACAGAACGTGCACCTGGAAAGATGGACTAGGTAGCATGGTTAATGTTAGTATGGTGATTCAATAACCAAAATACTTGAATGAAACTATTGACCATTCACTTCAAAGCAATAGGGTTGCTAGGAGTTTTGAAATTACACCTCACGGCTCATTGGTCGCTATTCCGGTTAGAAACAACACGGGGACCAAGATATCAACGGGGATGGTGAGAAGTATTACTATATCAAGGAATTAACAGGTGGAGCAATTTCTCATGACACCCTTGACATAAAAGATGGTAATACGCAAATGTAGAACATAACATGAGTTGGATAGCAAGGAACTCAAGGTAGAACACAAAACATGAACAAGTTTGTGTTGGAGGGAAGGCAATTAAGTTGTCGATGATAACACAACTCATCGAGGGGCAAGAGTGGTAATTCTCATCATGGGTTTGATAGATATCCTAAAGGAGTCAAAATGTTGATGATGACCATCAAAAATTTTGTCGAGAGGCTCCATGAAGAAGCAATTGAACATCGACTGCAACGAGCAAAAGGAATGGTGAAGGCAAAGGTTATTATATCCATAGATAAGATGCAATGTCATAATCCGACTTGTCTCACAAGACAATCAATAAGATGTTGAAAGCTCGATCTAAGCTTAGCTCGTCGCCGAAAATTGTGCTCCAGGAAGAAGTACGAGGTAGCACAGTTAAAATCGGCACATTAATGATATAACCGAGCAGGCTAGGAATGACAAGATCAAGTTTAAATTCCCCAGCAACAATTACCATGAGTAGTGAGCCATAAAAATGGACTCGTGTCACTTGTCGGAGTTCTCAGGTGACGAACAACTCAAACTCGGGGAACAACTGAAATTTGTGAGAAGTAATACTTGATGAAGAAATCATAAGGAGTAATGCAGTTTTGTAATACCCTCGAGATACACGGGGTAATACTCGACGACAGATCAAAGTAGAGGTTGGACTGGGGTATTGCACTGCAGAAGACAAGTTCTTAAACTTGCACAAGAAATGGTATTAAAGGAGAGCATGGTCGGAACCATGATTGCAAAAGGCCTGATTCAAGATGAACTTATATCATGGGGATAAATGTTCCTATGAGAAACTTTCATGATAAGATCTGCATCGTGTCCATGGGCATGAACACAAAGTTCAAGGTCGACTCCCACTTCTCCAAATTTATAACCTTCCATTCACTTCTTGTTTCTAAAATGGCATTAGTCTTGAAAGTTTTACCTGGTGAAATACCAGATGAGTATGAACCGTGAAATCTTTCGGGTTCACGCGGATTTATGGGGCATAGGTTCAACCCGTCGAGGCATCTTAGGAACATATACCACAACCTTTTAGGAGTAATTAACACCAACTCGAAAGTAGAGCATGGTTGACAAAGCAGAGGATACAATTTACCAAAGGCATTATGTATCCAAGGAAACACTCACAAAGTTATAGAATATGAAGGACAATGTCGGATATTAATTCAACAAAGGATCGGACAGTCCATAATAGAGCTGAAGTGAGCATCGACACACAACCAGAGGACAAACAATGCAAAGGCATTGGATCATAGAAACAACTGACTAATTCAAAGCTCAAACGCGAAGGAATTATGAATTCCAAGTCAAGGGATCAGAAGCAAACGCTCTGATTAAGGATGGGTAAGTTGAATAGACTTAGGGGTACAATCGACGTAATTTGATTGGTCGAGAACCAGCTCTGTTTCAAAACAACATCTAAGCCGGAAGGATGAATTCTAGGATTCGGGTGAGGATTGCGTGCAACCGCAACATTTTGAATCAACAGACTCAAAATGATAATGACAAAGGATGCAGATAAGATTACTGAATTATGGGATTAACCATAATGCAAGCAAGCAAGAATTTCAAGGGCAATAGGCTGCTAGGGATTTTCGGAAGATCATATGGTATTTCGAAGACTTTTATGAAACACATGAACAACCAAGGATGAACGAATCCCCGGTAAGTGTGAGGAAATTATTCTTGGAACAATAGAGAGAATTTTGGGATATCTTGTAATAACATCATCAACTCAGGATAAAGTAAGAGCGTCAGGTGTATCTATCTATCCATAGGGATATTTTGGTGGTAGGGAATTGCAAAAGCAACGAGTACAAAGTCTCGAGAGAAAATCGGAGAGTATCTTTGGAACCCTTCGGTGCACCAAGCAATCATCTAGAATGAGGGGCTCTCCGGGCGAAAGTATTCTCAAAAACCTAATGTTAGATTTTAGCAAAATCACTTCACCCGAATAGAAGAGAGATCAGAGTCCTAGAGTATAGCCGAGGACTAAAAGATCCTAATACCACCCAATGGCGACATGAGACCGTAAGCAGCACATCCATGTTAGTAAAACCATTTTGAAAGACTAGACTCAACTTTGGCCAAGGAGTTGGAAAGGGGGTTCCTACAGGCAGTCGGCTCTGATACCAACTTGTGACGCCCTCGATTTGACCGTACACTAATCATGCACGGAAATGTGTACGACCAAGATCAGCGACTCACGGGAAGATATCACAACACACCTCTAGACACAAATAAAATAATATAAGCTTTATATTACAAGCCAGGGGCCTCGAGGGCTCGAATACATAAGCTCGAATACACAAAAGTCAGCGGACGCAACAATATCTGAGTACAGACATAAGTTAAACAAGTTTTCCTTAAGATGGCTAGCACAAAAGCAATATGGTCGAAAAGGCAAGGCCTCCTGCCTAGGCTCCTCCTAACTACTCCTGGTTGTCGGCGGCCGTCAAGTAGTAGTAGTCACCCTCGGGGTAGTAGCAGTCGTCAAAGGTCGCATCTGGCTCCTGGACTCCACCATCTAGTTGCAACAACCAGAAAGAAGAAGAAGGGGGAAAAGAGGCAGCAAAAAAACCGTGAGTACTCATCCAAAGTTCTCGCAAGCAAGGATCTAAACTACATATGCATCAGTATCAATGAAAAGGGTAGTATCTGTGGACTAAAATGCAGAATGCCAGAATAAGAGGGGGAGAAGCTAGTCCTATCGGAGACTAGCATCTTCAGGAAACCATCGTCTTGCGGCAACAGGAGGGAGTAGAGTAGTATAACATAAGTCATATTTATGTTAGTGTAACAACTCTCCGGAATCCTTTCTCGACTCCTGAAGCAACATATCCAAATCATGCCTCAGCATCCAGTTCTAGTTGTATCGATCGGGATACAACTCCAAGTGTCTGTTACCGTATGATAGGCTATTGATAGATGTTTTCTTCCCTACAAGGGTGGACCAACTTCCCTCCACGCTCGCTTAATTCCGGCCGGATACACCATCAGGTCATGCCCGACCTTGGCCAAAACGATACGCTGCAACCCGACCTAGGCTTAATTGAGAGGTCGGCACGCCGGACTAAACCTATGCCCCCAGGAGTCATGGGCCATCGCCCTGGAACTCCTGCACGTTGCGTACGCGGCCGGTGAACAGACCTAGCTACCTCCTTAAAAAGGAAGGTGCTTACGCAATCCAACCCGGCGCACACCGCTTAGTCGCATGACGTCAATTAAGCTTTGGCTGATGCATACGACGCAGAACGCCCATACTATGCCCACGTGATGGTTAGCGCTATTAGGCCAAAGGCCCCTCGGATAAAATATCCAAACCGTTTAGTGTCTTGGGAACATGTGGTAACGAGCGGAGACTCACGATCATGTGACCCCATCGCCCTGTCTCAAGGACTTGCGGCAAGGGCTAAGAATGCCGGCCATGCCTTGTAATTATCTCGGGGGCACTTTCCAGGTCAACCCGACTAGACATCACTCGCAATTAAGCTCGCGCGGGTACCCCTCGAGGCCGACCCGTCTTTAATAACGTGTTTCAGTGTAAAGTCATAGTAACTATAGTAGCCGTGTGTATAACACCAAAGGGAACCCTGAGGAATCACCCTCGATGGAATTCCACATGATGTTATCGTCTAGGCGAACGAAGGAGGAATCACCCTCGATGGTTCACACTTCAGAGGTTGCACGACAGAGTCGTTATCGGGAGTGGTGAAGGAGGAATCACCCTCGATGACCACGACCGATTAACTTCACTACAGAGATCTCATCAGAAGTGCTATATGAGGTATCACCCTCGGCACTCGATAGTAACTATGTAGAGTCGTACAACTAGGGGGGTGATGTGCGGTGTCGAGGCCGGGACGTCGATCACATGATCGAGTCATATGGTAATCTAGCGGGGGCAACAGGGACAAGGTGGCGGTCCGTGATGGGTCTCAACCAACCTATACTAAGCAGTTTAGAACAAACATGATGAAAGCAGGTAACAACAACAGGCTATGCATCAGAATAGGATCATACAAAAATAGTAGCAGTTCTAATGCAAGCATAAGAGAGAAGGGAATGGGCGATATCGGAATGATCAAAGGGGGTTGGCTTGCCTGGAAGCTCTGCTGCAAAGGAACGGTCGTCGGTGACGTAGTCGATCATGGGAACATCATCAGCCTCGGGGTCTACCGGAGAGAAGAGGGTGAGGAAACCGATAAATACACAACAAAATATAAGCATCACAGAGCATGCTATGCTATGGTGCCGTGCAGGGTTGCCTAAATATATGTCTAAGTCAGAGTAGTTATTTTAGGATTTAAGTTGGATTTATTAACAGGTGTATCAGCACTATCTATCTACCGCAAACAGGTTAAAGGTTGCGGGTTCACCTTCGTATAGGGTCCCGACAAGGAAACATATGACTCGATTGGATTCGTGGGATTTTTCTGAGCAATTTTCATATAGAAAACTTTTTCATCCGCGTTATGGATAATTTTCTATGATTTTCTAAAGTGTTAATAGTTTTCTAAATTTTATCTAAATTAACAGAATTAACAGAAAAGGTATATGACGTCAGCATTTCGTGGGGATGACATCAGCAGGTCAACTGGTCGTCTAACCAGGTCAGACCTGACATGTGGGTCCAGTAGGACCTACATGTCAGCCTTTGTTAGTGAACAGAGTTTAATTCTAAACAAAACAGGCTAATTAGAGGGATGGGCCCCCGGTGTCAGCGACTAACTAATTCTAATTAATTAACACATTTTAATTAGCATATTTATTTATTTTTAAAACATTTTAAACAAGTGGGGCCCACACGTCAGTCTCACTGCGTAGTCTAGTCAGCAATTGACTGGGTCAACCCAGTCAATTCGGCCACCCAGGCCCACTGGTCAGCGACCCAGGGGCGGGGCCCACTGAGCCACGTCGGCGTCGGCGCCGGAGAGAGCTCCGGCGACCAAAGCAACGGCGGCGCCCCGCGGGAGTTGGCTGGAACCGCGCTATAGGGGGCCTTCGGGCCTGCGGCTTGGTGCGCTCGAACGCAGGGGCCACACCGCGTCGATCTATAGCTGCAGTGCGAGCTAGGGAGGTCGGGGTTGGCCACTGCGATGATGGCAGTCGACGGCGGCGCTCGGGCGATGGTGGCTATGACGACGTGAGGCATGGCAGGGGGCGGGGCTAGGTCCGTTGGGTTCCTGGAGAGCCCAGGAACTCAACTGCGAGCTCGGACCACGGTGGCCACAGCAGAGGAGCGAGCAGCGAAGGCGAGCTCACGGGAACGGTGATGAGGCAGATACGGTGTGCGAGGGGGTCAATGGAGAGGAGCAAGGGGCGGAGAAGCTCACCTCACGGCTCACACGTAGGCCCGTGACGGTTTAGGAGCAGCAGAGGTGGCACCAGAGACGAAGGAAGCAACGACGATCAAAGATGGGGAACGACATCGATCCAGTCGGTGATGTGGCGCCGAGCTCGAGCTCGTGGTCAGAGAGGGAGTAGCGGAGCCCTGCACAGCTTGTGGACGAGCTGGCGAGGCGCGGGGAGCCTTGTGGCCACGCGAGCAGCGAGGTGACGACGGCGACCGTGGCAGCCATGGCGCACGGGGAGGCAGCAGCGTGAGAGGGAGGGGGAGAAGTGGGCGCTAGGGTTCGTCTGGGGCAGGGGGTCGACCACAACCTATTATTCACCGGGGGGTGGGTGCCGGATGGCCGCCCTATGGCCATCGGCGCCGTGGATGGGGTGAACAGAGTAACAGAGGAAGGGGAACGAGGGGTGGTTAGGTGGTACAAACATGCAAAAAACAGCAACTAACACTTGGCACTATGTCAATAGGTTAGTCCCTAAAAATGATATAAAATGATTGTAAAACATCCAAGAATGATAATATAACAGCATGGAAGTATCAAAAATTATAGATACTACGGAGACGTATCAGCATCCCTGTCGGGGAAACTGATCGCCCACGAACACCTATGGGACCGGAGCCCCTTTTCGGTATGGCAGGGGGGAGGATGCACGAAGAGCAGATCGAGGCGTGCACACGAGCAGTTTACCCAGGTTCGGGCCGCACGGATGCGTAAAACCCTACTCTTGCTTTGGTTGGTATTGAGTTCTTGCTCGGGAGCGAAGAGAGCTACAGTACACTCTAACCGCTAGCGAGACCGGGCGTGAGAATGATCAATGTTCGGAACCCCTTCTATGTTGCGCATGGGCCTCCTTTTATAGGTCAAAAGGGGTCACTGACAGGTGGCAACACAGATGGGGGTAAAAAAGTAAAAAGGGTGGTAGTTGGAACAGTGTCCCATACCTAACCCTGACGGCAGGGGACAAGAGCATTAAATGCCCGTCGCCGTCGCCCAAACAGTGCAAAAAGTGGCCGTCAGGGGCGCCATCGTCCGCCACGGTGGTGGCCTTGTCATTGCTGCTTGCCACCGTGTACCCCTGGCTGCACAGCCTTCCGCCACGTGAGCCTGGGATGGTCCCGGGGCGACACGTGGGTGGATGCGCTGGAGCGCGGGTACTGAGTGGAGGTTTGCCGCGGCAAGCACTTTGCCGCGGCCGCCATCTTGTCGTTTCCGGGAGCTTGTCGCTCGCCAGGCCTTGTCGGGACGCATGGCGCGTCGCGGCAAGTTTTCTTGAAATGCCTTGGTTGGCCTTCCCGGCAAGCTCCTCTTGCCGGGGTCTTGTCTCTTTGACTTGAATACTTTGTTATTGAATGGCTCCAAGGGAACCACGGAGGATCTTGGCGGTCGCCTGGCAAGCCTTGCCGCGGGACGCTGCAACTGCCCGTGCACAAGTTCGGGATACTAAGGTACCCCTACTTTAGTACACCGACAGGAGACCCCGGGCCTGGGCCATACACGGTGCCGAGCGCTATTGGGCGAGGCCCAAAATAGTGCATGGGCACGCGCGGCCTGCGGCACGCCGTATCTCAATCCGTATGCACCGCGCCCTCCATTAACGACACGCGTTTAATGCGGCGTCGTGGGGGAGATCGTGGCCTGCTTCTTTAATTGCAAATACGGAACGTCCGCCCCCTTCCCCCTTATAAGCATGGGAAACAGGGGCAGTTCGTTCATCTGCCCGTTGCTTCTTCAATCCTCAGAAACCTCCGCCGCTCCCCTTCTTCCCGAAGGCCGAAAGAGAGCAGCGCTCCGCCCTCCGTCACCACCAGCACCACCAGCACCGTCGCCTCCCTTCACCGCTTCCGCCATGGCTCCAAAAGGCGAGAAGGGGAAAACTAAGAAGTCGGTCGAGGCGTTGCGGCTTGCGGCTATGCGGAAGAAGAAGGCGGTCTCCCCCCCCCCAAGCTTGACGTGGAGGAGCTGAGGGATTCCTTCTACCTTTTCTGGTCGAGGGAGACGAAGGCGCATCCGCGCACCAAGGTACTCCCGGCCGTAGCTTGCGAGATGTTCCCGAATGGCTACGCATTCTTCGCTCTGTTCTTCTACTGCGGGCTCTGCCCGCCCTACTCTGAGTTCTTCTGCGACATCATGAACACCTACGGGTTCCACCTCCTTGACTTCACCCCCAACGCCGTTCTCACCATGGCCGTTTTTGCACATCTGTGCGAAAACTTTGTCGGAGTCTTCCCCAATGTAGCTCTTTTCCGCCACTACTTCACGCCTCGAGTTGAGAGGGGAGAGCCTCTGTCTGGCGGAATCTCTTGGATCTCGAGGACCCACAAGAAGGAGGCGTATCTGAAGGGAGAGCTTCGCGGCAAATGGGATGAGTGGAGAGCCAACTGGTGTTGGATCGTAGAGGATAACCCGCAGCACTTTACCGCCCGGCGCCAAGCCCCAGTAGCACGCGGCGATGACTGGAGCGACTTGGCCCCGGAGGATAGTAGATTGAAGATTGTCACTATCCGGATCCTTAGCCTCAGGCTTGCCGGGCTGACCGTAGGCGCAGTTGGAGCGGACTTTCTCCGCCGCCGCATCGCCCCTTGCAGGAGAGGAAGAGGCCCGCCTGGGAGTTCGAGAACGTGGCAGATATCATGAGGCTGCGCCTGGGCCTTAATTATAACTTCACCGTCTTGGAACTCAACGCAATGCTCCAGGCGTTGTTCAAGTACGACTCCGACCACCCCGAATGGTTCACGTTGCCGAGGGGCGTAGTTCCGTTGTGCAACAGCTCGTCGCTCAGCGGCATCCGCGCAGTGATGCCGCTGTGCGACTCCCACGGGATCGATCCCACTTGGCAAGAGCCTTCCGACGAAGCTGTGCAGGCGTTCTTCGACAACTTGGTGGAACAGCCAATTGACCCCGACGAGAAGAAAGGCCTCACCCGCGACACCACTGACCAGGGGATGGCATACATTGCCACCAGGCTGGAAGAGGCAGCGGCAGCCGCGGCCGCGGGCGAGTTTGGGTACACAGTGGAGGAGGCGGAGGCAGTGGAGGCGACAAGCCTTGCCGAGCAGGAAGAGTTTCTCAAAGCGGGGAAGCTTGCCAGGAAGGTCGCCGAGACAAGTGAGCCCGCCGAGCAGGGCGTCGAATCGAATGGGCCTGCCGAGCAGGGCGCCGAGTCGAGCGGGCCCGTTGGGGACACAAGCGGCTCACTGGAGATCGGCGACTCTTCTTCCTCGTCCTCAGGCAGCTCGCCGCCACCAGCAGAGCCTCCAGCTCCGCGAAGACGCCTCGGCAAGGCCGGGGACATGACGGAGCGGCAGACGGGCCAACAGCCGCAGCGCCGCGCGGCACGCGCCACTGCGGCAAGCAGGGCTGCCACGGGAGCACCTCGTGCTTCCGTGGCAACTGGAGCGGGATCTTCCCGGACTGGCGCCTCTGCTCCCGCCGCCCCTCGCGCTTCGGCGGCAACCAGAGCGGGGTCTTCTCAGACCGCCGTCCTTGTTCCCGCCAAGCGGCCAAGGGAGCCCACTCCTCCGCCTCCTCGCGTCGGGGCGGGTGAGCCAGATTTTGACTTCTCCGCGCTCAGCTCCGACGAGGAGGAAGAACAGTAAGTCTTCGATGTTCTTGTATTTTTTGTTGTTTTGTCTTGTATCTCTTTTGCCTAACTCTGAACCTGTTCTTTTTTCAGAACTCTGGCCCATAGGGCGGCGAAGAGGGCCAAGGTCCCGGTGATTGTCATCGAGGACGAGCCTGCCGCGACGGCAGGGGGTGCGCCTGAGACAAGCCTGCCGGACCCGGCAAATATTCTTCAGAGCAGCCCCCAGCGTAAGTGCGGTTTGTCTTCTGCTGTTAGGCGCGTATGGGCGCTTCTTCTTTAATGATGCCTTGTTCGTCGATTCGTGCAGGAGCAGAGCAGCAGCACCAGGAGCGCCAGGAGACCGCCCCTGACGTGCTGCATGCCTCGACCACACCGCCAAGGGGAAGCTCTCCGGCGAGGGAGAACCCTCCACCAAGGACGAGTTCCCCGCCAAGGGCGAACACTCCGCCAAGGGCGAGCTCTCCGACGAGGGATGGCACTAGCGACCCTCCGCCGGCGGGAGCTACGACCATGCCGCCGAGGGAGAGCTCCCTGCAAGGAATCTTACCGAGGAGCCGGCCCGCGCAGGTAACCCCTTTGCTTCACTCTTCCCTTGGACTTTTCTTCTTTGGATTCTCCTTTTTGGATATTTGCTTGACTGTTTGTCTTTTCTTTTCTTCCGTCAGACCCGTCCGTAGCTGAGCCAATGGAGACGGAGGTCGTTGTTGACGCCGCCGCCGTGGCCGAAGAAACGGTCGGCGCAGACGATCCCGCTGGCGCAGAGGCCGCCGAGGCTGCCGCCGCAGCAGCTGGCGAAGGGGCTGGTGGTCGTACTGACGGCCCTGAGGCCGCAGGAGCGCCAGGCGCTGCACCGGCCACCGAGCCCTCCGCCGCTGCCGCAGACCCCAGCTCCGACGAGCCCGAGCCAGGCACCTACATAAAGGCCGGCGACGACGTCTTCATCCAGCTCCCTTGGGCGTCCATGTCCAGGGTGCCAGTCGAGGGAGAGGTCTTCGACAGGGAGGTGCTTGCCTCCGCAGGGCTGAAACTTGTCGACGCGCCAAGCAGCAGCAACGAGCCCGAGGAGGAGCGGCTGCTGCGCAAGTTGCTATCGCTTTACCGCGCCCGGCAAGCCAAGCTGGAGTCCCGCGAGGCTCTTGCCGCAAAGGCGGGAGCCGATATCGAGAAGCGCGTGGAGGAGCTCTCGGCCATCAACCAAGCGGCTCTCCGGTCTTTGGCGGAGGAGCAGGAGCAGCTTGCCGAGGCGCAGCAGGCCTTCATCTTGGAGAAGGCTGAAGTGGAGGAACAGCAGCGGCTTGCCGCTGAGAAGTTGTCCACGCTGGAGGGTGAGCTGGCGCAGCGGAAGGTCAACCTCGACGATCACGAGGAGGAACTTGGCGCGCGCGAGCAATCTTTTGGCGAAGCTCTCCAGGAAGCGAAGGACGCCGCCGCAGCCGCCGAGACCACCAAGAAAGAGTTGGAAACGAGGGTGGAGCAGCTGGAGGCCGACCTCAGGACGAGTGGCGAGGAGGTTGCCGCACTCAAGCTCGAGCGAGAAAAGGACGCCCACAGCCACTCAGAGCTGCAGGTCCGCCTCGCCGATAAGGGCAAGGAGCTCGCCGCCGCCAAGGACTCCATCGCCGATCTCGAGCTGAAGCTGACGACCTTGACCCAGACGCTGGACGGCGCCAGGGAGCGGGAGGCGACCCTGAAGGAGGAGGTCCGGGCCGAGAAGGCGTTGCTGGTGAGCGCTGCCATCACCCAAAACATCTTCAGGGAGAACGTCGAGCACTGGACAGAAGGTCTTGTGAACGCCGCCGCGGACATCGACAAGGAGCTGGCGCTGTTGGGGGCGGAGTATCTCGGGTACTCCACCGACGAGAAACTCCACCCCAGCGCCAAGCTCACTCTGTTCTTCCGAGGCGTGGTGACGGCCCTCCAGCAGCTCCGGGAAAGGATCCCAAGGCAACTGGCGGACGAGTCACGCAAGCTCTGCGCGGGCGCTCTCCAAAAGGTGCTGATGAAGGTAGCTTTCCGCAATCCAGGCCTCAACCTCACCAACGTCCTCAGGAGCTTGTCGTCGGACGTCGACATGGAGGCGCTCAAGGCCCTTGTCGCACCTATTGTGGACAAGGTGAGCGGCATCAAGAGGGTCGAGGGTGACCGCGCGGATTAAGCTTGCCCATTTTTTTCTTTCCTTGTCGCTGCCAACCATGTTATGAACAATAGTCTGTTAGAACTGCGACAAGTCACTTTGTAATATAACTCTATTTTGGGTAGTAATTGCAACGTTATTTCCTTTACTTGACTCCCCTGCTTTGTATGCTTTTACCCTACGCTTTTAGGGAACTTGCCGGCGCAGGCACCTTTGCCGCGAGCGCTGAGTGCGGAACTTCAGCAGCCTGTTGGCGGTGCCGTTGCCGACAAGAAACCTTGTCGCAACTAGTCGCAGCACACTTAGGTTGTTGAGCGAACTCGAAAATGAAGTAAGGGCGCGACACTAACCGCAGCACACTTAAGTCGTTGAGCGTGCTCGAAACAAAGTAAGGGCGCGGCTAGTCACGAGTTGGTTCCTCCGCGCACATGTTTTCCATACAAAGTGCGGTCGTTCAAGGAAGATAACTTAAAAATTTAAAAATTTGATTGCTCAAACTTTGGCAACTTAGCTTTTGTGTCGTTCGCTTCCCGGCAAGGCAAAGCTTTCTTGAACGGCGCTTGGTCCATACCACTATCTTCTCCTCCCCCCCGGCAAACTTGTGCGCGAGGGAACCTTTCTCTGCTTGAGAAAAAGAAAAAGAAGAAGTAAGAGAAAACATAGATATGGAGCCCTTGGGCTCGTTATTGCTTACCGGGGGTAGGTGCTGCACAAAATGTCCGATAATACATGCAAGAAAAATAGAAAGCATGGAATGACAAGTTGTGCGGGGCACATAAGCTTTACTGATGCACGGGGTCTGCGCCCGGCTTTGTACAAAGGATTACATGCAACCGCGGCAAGACTTGTACAAAAGGTGGTTGCCGGAGCGGGTCACGGCAACTGCGCCTTATGGGTAAAACTTACGAAGATGCTCTATGTTCCAGGAGTTGCTCACCGATAAGCCATCTTCGGTCTCAAGGCGGACTGCGCCGGGCCTAGTGACTTGTTTCACCCGATAAGGGCCTTCCCACTTCGGCGTCAACTTGTTGGAATTCTTGGCGGACTGAACGCGCCGAAGAACAAGGTCGCCTTCCTCGAGACTTCTGGCGTTAACCTTGCGGCTATGGTAGCAGCTCAAGGCCTGCTGGTAGCGAGCAGCTCGCACAGCAGCCTGAAGACGGTCCTCCTCAAGGAGCAGCGCGTCGTCTTGCCGCAGCTGCTCTTGCTCGATCTCATCATAGGCGAGCACTCGAGGTGACCCGTATACGAGTACTGTGGGGAGAACTGCCTCCGCTCCATAGAATAGAGCGAAGGGTGTCTGTCCAGTGGCTCGATTTGGCGTCGTCCTGATCGACCAAAGAACCACCGGCAGCTCCTCGATCCAGTTCCTTCCGCACTTGTGCAGCCTGTTGAAAGTTCTGGTCTTGAGGCCACGCAACACTTCAGCATTTGCCCTCTCCGCTTGACCGTTGCTTCTTGGGTGAGCAACAGAAGCGAAGCAGACCTTGGCGCCAAGATCTTGGACGTACTACATGAAGGTGCGGCTCGTGAATTGCGTACCGTTGTCGGTGATGATCCTGTTAGGGATCCCGAAACGGCAAACAATCGACCTGAAGAACTTGACTTCTGACTGTGCGGTCACCTTTCTCACTGGTTCCACTTCTGGCCACTTTGTGAACTTGTCGATTGCAACGTACAAGTACTCAAAGCCCCCGACTGCGCGGGGAAAAGGGCCGAGGATGTCGAGCCCCCAGGCCGAAAATGGCCAGGATAAAGGGATCGTCTGGAGAGCTTGAGCTGGCTGGTGTATCTGCTTGGAATGGAACTGGCACGCTTCACACTTGGTTACTTGTGCAGTTGCATCCTGGAGGGCTTCTGGCCAAAAGAAACCTTGCCGGAATGCTTTGCCGGCAAGTGCTCTTGCGCCAATGTGGTGACCACATATGCCTCCGTGTATTTCTGCCAACAGCTTCTGTCCATCTTCCCGGGGAATACACTTCAATTTCACACCGTTGAGTCTTGTTCTGTACAGTGTGTTGTCGACAAACTTGTACATACTTGACTGCCGGGCTACTCTCTCCACTTCTTCTTGCTCTACGGGAAGCTCTCCTGTCTGAAGGAAACGGACAATCTGCTGTGCCCATGCTGGAGCTTGTGGCTCGACAACAAGGACTAAAGGCACATCTACTGCCGTGAGAACATCCGCTTCTACGGCGAGAACTTGTGTCTCAGCCGGAGCTTGATGTTCCCTGGCAAGCTTGCCGGAGCAAAACTTGTCGGGAGCGTCTGCTTCAACTGTACAAACCCTAGGGCTTGCAGGAGCAGACTGCTCCTCAGCACTCTTAGTGTTGATCTTGGGGACCTTGTTGGCGGCGGCTTCGGGAAGCTCTGCCGGAAGATAGTCGCCGGAGATCAACTTCCTCTTCTTGTTCTGCCCAGTCGATGGTGTTACGGATGGTTGAGTTAGCTTGAGCACAAAGATCCCTGGTTCCATAGGTAACTTAAGTGCGGCGCACTTTGACAAGCCGTCGGCGATGTCGTTTTGAGCTCATGGAACATGCTCCATTTGTAGGCCGTCAAAGTGTTCTTCAAGCTTCCTTACTTCATCAACGTAGGCTTCCATCAAAGGGCTCTGATAATTCTTGTTCACTTGGCGGACGACAAGTTGCGAGTCACCCCTGACAATCAGCTTTTTAATCCCAAGGTCTGCCGCGATCCTGAGACCGGCAAGCAAACCTTCATACTCGGCAGTATTGTTTGTCGCTTGCTCCTTGGGAAAGTGCATCTGGACCACGTACTTGAGGTGCTCTCTAGTGGGTGCGATAAGCAGCACACCAGCCCCGGCGCCTTGCAGCGAAAAGGCACCATCAAAGTACATCAGCCACTCCTTGCTTGTTTCTTTGCCGCGGATGCTCGTTTCTGTTATCTCTTCATCCGGTGTTGGCGTCCATTCTGCTATGAACTCTGCCAATGCTCTGCTCTGGATAGTTGAAGTGCTTTCAAACTTGAGTCCAAAGCTTGACAGTTCTAGTGCCCACTCAACAATCCTGCCTGTTGCTTCTGGATTTTGCAATATCCTCTTCAACGGAAAGCGAGTGACAACTGTTATCTCATGTGCTTGGAAGTAATGGCGCAGCTTTCTCGAGGCCATGAGAAGGCCGAAAAGTAGCTTCTGCACACCAGAGTACCTTGATCTAGCCCCCTGGAGAAGGGAGCTGACAAAATAAACTGGGCGCTGCACCATCTTCTTCTGTATCTCCTCTTGCATCTACGCAGACCCGTCCTTGTCAGGACCAGAGCTTGTCGGGGAAGTTCCTTGCTTGTCACTGGATGCATTCGCCGCGGTTGATGGCTCGTCATCTACCTCCCTCTCCGCTACTAACGCAGCACTAACCACTTGGTTTGTTGCCGCTAGGTACAGCAGCAACTTCTCTTGTGGTTTAGGTGCGACAAGTATTGAAGTGGAGGACAGGTACCTCTTCAAGTCTTGCAGCGCAGCCTCCGCTTCCGGAGTCTATTTCATTGGACCTGCCTTTTTCAAAATTTTGAAAAAGGGCAGGGCGCGCTCAGCTGACTTAGAGATAAACCTGCTGAGAGCAGCCACGCAGCCGACAAGTCTTCGCACATCCTTGACGCGCTTCGGTGCTTCTATCTACTCAATGGCCTTGATCTTGTCGGGATTGGCTTCAATTCCCCTCTGAGACACAAAGAACCCGAGAAGCTTGCCGGAGGGAACTCCAAACACGCACTTCTCGGGATTGAGCGTGAGCTGGATCTTATGCAGATTCGCAAAGGTCTCTTCTAGATCTTGAACCAAGGTCGCCCTGTCTCTGCTCTTGACCACTATGTCATCCATGTATGCTTCAACATTTCTGTGAATCTGTGGCTCAAAAGCTGTATGGACCACCCTTGCAAACGTTGAACCAGCATTCTTCAAACCAAAAGGCATCCTTATGAAATAGTAAGTGCCACATGGAGTGATGAATGCGGTCTTCTCTTTATCTTCTTCAGCCATGAAGATCTGATGATATCCTGAGTATGCATCAAGAAACGAAAGCAGGTCGCATCAAGCCGTGGAGTCAACAATCTGGTCAATGCGCGGCAAGGGAAATGGGTCTTTTGGACAAGCTTTTTTTACATCGGTGAAGTCAATACAAAGCCTCCATTTCCCGTTAGCCTTACGCACGACTACTGGATTGGCGATGGAGCACTCCTCTGACAAGGCCTGCTGCTTCCAACTTCTTGATCTCTTCTGCTATTAACTCTTGGCGCTCCACTGC
Source organism: Secale cereale (assembly GCA_902687465.1). Classification (NCBI taxonomy): domain Eukaryota; kingdom Viridiplantae; phylum Streptophyta; class Magnoliopsida; order Poales; family Poaceae; genus Secale; species Secale cereale. The sequence continues at coordinate 782,023,192 of LR738711.1, forward strand.
TTGTTTCCTAACTTTTTGCTTGACGGGCTGCGCGTGAGGAAAGACAGCAAGCTTGTGCTCAATCACTTTCCTGGGAACACCGAGGATGTTGGACGGTTGCCATGCAAACACGTCGACGTTCGCCCGCAGGAAAGCAACGAGCGCGCTTTCCTATTTAGGGTCAAGCGTGGCACTGGTGGTGAAAGTACCACCAGTGTCGTCCTCCTTGGCGGGCACCTTCTTTGTCTCTGGCGGAGCCGCCATCGTCTTTTTACACTTGCCGGTGGAGCTCAATGGTGCGTCCTCGACGGCAGCGCAGCACTCCGAAGAGGTGCGTTTGCCGGAGTGGGCCCCAGAGCTCTTGCCGAACTTTGTCTTGTTCTTCCCCCCGGGAGCTTCAGCGGCAAGTGTCTCGCTATCTGTTGCGGCTGCTGCATCCCGGTAAATCTTGTCGGCACAGATAAGGGCATCCTTCTTCTCTCCAGGGACAGAGATGACGCTTATCGGGCCTGGCATCTTGAGCATGTTGTAGGCGTAGTGAGAGGCTGCCATGAACTTGGCGAGCGCTGGACGGCCAAGTATCCCATTGTAAGGCAATGGGAAATCGGCAACGTCGAACGTGACCCTCTCAGTCCTGAAGTTTAGCTCCCCGCCAAACGTTACTGACAGCGTGATCTTCCCCTTCGGCTTGCTCCTTCCCGGGTTGATTCCATGGAATGTGCCGGTTTCTTCAAGCTCGCTGTCAGGGATTTGCAGTTTGTGGAGCACAGTGGAGGAGATTAGGTTCAAGCCGGCCCCGCCGTCAACTAACATCTTAGTGACTTTGAGGTTGCGGATGGTTGGTGAAACCAACATCGGCAAGCACCCGACCGCAGTTATGCGATCAGGGTGGTCCTCAATGTCAAAGACGATAGGCGTGCTGGACCACTTCGGAAGTCTGCGCGATTCGACGGGCGGTTCCGCTGCATTGACTTCCCGCACCCATTGTTTGAGTTGACGATGTGAAGTGTGCAGAGAAGCACCGCCGTCAACGCACAAAACTTCTGTGGCTTTCTGAAACTCCTGCTCGCTGGTCTCACCATCATCCATGTCCTCGTCGTCGTCGTCGTCTTCGTCCTTGTCGCGGCCGCGGGGAGGTCTGTCTTCTTGCCGCTGCTTGGCCTTGCCGCGGCGTCCTCCCCGGCCGTTGAATGGCCGCTTCTTGCCAGATCCCTCACCGCCTCCTTGGGCCTTCTCCTTGTCGCGCCGCTCGTACTCAGCCTTTTGCTGCTCGACGAGTTGCTCGACCCTCTTGCAGTTCTGGATATCATGGCCCTTGGTGCAGTGGATCTTGCAGTACTGCTTGTCTGTGCCGTCCTGCTTGTCGGCGGCCGCCACAGCCTGGCAGTTGGTGCATGCGACAGTCTCCTTGCCGGAGCTACCAACTTGGGCTTTCTTGGCGCCAGCCTCCTTTCTGGACTGCTCAACGACTAGCACTTCCTTGTTCTTCTTCTTTCTGTTGTTCCGCCGCCGGCTTTTCTTTGCCGGGGCGGCATCCTCGCTGTCTGATCCTCCTGCTCATGTATCCTCTCCGGGGAGTTTCCTCCCTTCTTCAGCACGTGCACACTTGTCGGCCAAGGCGTACAGCTCGCTGACGTCCCTGATCTTGCACATCGCCATCTCCTCCCTCATCCTGCGGTTACGCACGTTCTGGTGGAACGCGCTAATAACCGCGGCAGGGTGGACGTCTGGGATGTTGTGCTGCACGCGGCTGAACCTCTGGATGTATTTGCGCAGGGGCTCTCCTTCCTTCTGGGCGAGAAGGTGAAGGTTGCTCTCCTGGCCATGGGGTTTGTGGCCGCCTGTGAAAGCGCCGACAAACTGATGGCACAGGTCAGCCCAAGAAGAAATGGAGTTGTCCGGCAAGTGCATGAGCCAGGATCTGACGTTTGGCTTGAGCACCAGCGGGAAGTAATTGGCGAGTATCTTCTCGTCTTGTCCCCCAGCAGCCTGCACCGCGATGGTGTAGATGCTGAGGAACTCCGACGGATGTGTCTTGCCGTCATATTTCTCCGGTACGTCGGGCTTGAAGTTCTTCATGCTGGGCCACTGGACTTGCCGCAGCTCACGAGTGAACGCAGGGCAACCTACCGCGTACGGCAAGTCGCCTGGTCCCCCTGGCGCGTGCATGTCAACAGCGGGCCCAGCGCGCTGGTCGGATTGACGCCGAGCTTCTCTTCGGCAATCGATGCGGGTTCGAGCGTCCTCTTGTTGCCGATCGTCGAGAACTTGGCGCTGATCGCGGCGAGCTCATGGATCTGATGACACAGTGGAGTCGTCGTCGATGGTGATCCGGCGAGTCGGCGATTTTGGCCTTCGGGGCGGAGAGTGCACGGTAGTTGCACCCCCACCGGTCTTGTCTCCATCGTCCCGCGCCTGGCTAACTTGCCGCGGCCGTGACGCGCTCGGCTGCTGCGGGGTGTCGCCGTTGGCGAAGGCGATGAGACTCTGGATGGTGGCCCTCCAGTCTTCGGCCTTGTCTGTCGCTGGAGGGAAGTCGAGGAGCAGTTGAGCTCGTGCTAGAGCTTCTGCTGGAGTGGTGGGTAGCGGTGGCGAGCGGTGCGAGGAGCGGGATATGCTCGGACTTCTATCTACATTAGAAGGAGAAGCATCCCGTCCCGGCGACCGTGCCTTGCTCGCGCCAGCGTGGTGGTGCGTACACTGGCCTTGAGCATCCCGAGATCCGCAAGCTTGACCTTGGCCCAGCAAGCGTATGGTACCTTGAGTACCACGACGCTGCCGTTCCCGCGCCTCCTGAGAGGGGCGCGGTGCATGTACGGATGCCGAGGCTTTGGAGTGCGCGTGGTCGTCCGCCTTGTCCTTGGACTTGGCGGTGCCGTGAGTTCCCTCGTCGGCGTCCGCTCTTCCGCAGGCGTCTACCCCACCAGCCGTTGGCTCCGGCGGTGGTGGGATCGACGCGGACGGACCTGCTGCCTCCGAAGCCTTCTTCTTCGGCGGCATGCTGATGGAGTCGATGAAGTTGATGAAGTTGGTGAAGATCTAGCTCGTGTGGACGCCGGATTAGGTTCACGCAACCTCGACGTTCCCCCTACCTGGCGCGCCAAAGATGTCGGGGAAACTGATCGCCCACGAACACCTATGGGACCGGAGCCCCTTTTCGGTACGGCGGGGGGGGGGGGGATGCACGAAGAGCAGATCGAGGCGTGCACACGAGCAGTTTACCCAGGTTTGGGCCACACGGATGCGTAAAACCCTACTCCTGCTTTGGTTGGTATTGAGTTCTTGCTCGGGAGAGAAGAGAGCTACAGTACACTCTAACCGCTAGCGAGACCGGGCGTGAGAATGATCGATGTTCGGAACCCCTTCTATGTTGCGCATGGGCCTCCTTTTATAGGTCAAAAGGGGTCACCGACAGGTGGCAACACTGATGGGGGTAAAAAAGTAAAAAGGGTGGTATTTGGAACAGTGTCCCATACCTAACCCTAACGGCAGGGGACAAGAGCATTAAATGCCCATCGCCGTCACCCAAACAGTGCAAAAAGTGGCCGTCAGGGGCGCCATCGTCCGCCATGGCGGTGGCCTTGTCATCGCTGCTTGCCACCGTGTACCCCAGGCTACACAGCCTTCCGCCACGTGCGCCTGGGATGGTCCCGGGGCGACACGTGGGTGGATGCGCAGGAGCGCGGGTACTGAGTGGAGGTTTGCCGCGGCAAGCACTTTGCCGCGGCCGCCATCTTGTCGTTTCCGGGAGCTTGTCGCTCGCCAGGCCTTGTCGGGACGCGTGGCGCGTCGCGGCAAGTTTTTTTGAAATGCCTTGGTTGGCCTTCCCGGCAAGCTCCTCTTGTCGGGTTCTTGTCTCTTTGACTTGAATACTTTGTTCTTGAATGGCTCCAAGGGAACCACGGAGGATCTTGGCGGTCGCCTGGCAAGCCTTGCCGCGGGACGCTGCAACTGCCCGTGCACAAGTTTGGGATACTAAGGTACCCCTACTTTAGTACACCGACAATCCCCAAGCTTAATTCCTGCTCGTCCTCGAGTAGGTAAATGATAAAAACAGAATTTTGATGTGGACTGCTGCCTATCATGTCATATCATATTCTTTTCATTATGGCATGGACATTTGGACTTTTATATGGTTCAAAGCAATAGTCTAGTTTTGACATGAGATTTAAATACTCAAACATATCAACAAGCAACCATGTCTTTCAGAATATCAAATGCTAAAGAACGTTATCCCTACAAAAATCATATAGTCTTGTCATGCTCTGTCTTCCCAGCTCAAAGTATAAATCATGTACTACCCCCATGTCAGCCAAGCAGTTGGTTCATACTTTTTAACGCACTTCAACAGTTTCAACTCTCACGCAATACATAAGCGCAAGCCATGGATATAGCAATATAGGTGGAATAGAATGCGGTGGTAGTAGACAAAAGAAGGGAAGAAAGTATCCCATCAACTAGGCAAACTAATGGACTATGGAGATGTCCATCAATCAATATCAATGTGAGGAGTAGGGATTGCCAGGCAACGGATGCACTAAGAGCTATAAGTGTATGAAAGCTCAATATGAAACTAAGTGGGTATGCATTTAATCCTATAATGAAAATTACCACTAGTATATGAAAGTGACAACATAGGAGACTCTCCATATGAAAAACATGGTGCTGCTTTGAAGCACAAGTGTGGTATTTGCATGCCCCTTCTCTTTTTCTTTCATTCATCTTTTTTTTCTTCTTTTTTCTTTTTTCTTTTTTTTTCTTTTAGTCCGGAGTCTCATCCCAACTTGCGGGGGAATCATGGTCTCCATCATCCTATTATCATTGTGACATGCTCCAATAATTGATAATGATGATCAGCACACTTCAATTTACTTATAACTCAAAAGAAATAAAAATTACAACTCGATACCTATAACATAGTATGACTCTATATGATGAAAAACGAATGCTCAAGTCAACTATATGATGGAAGTGCATGCAATATATCTTGGAATGGCTATGGAAATGGCATAATAGGTAGGTATGGTGGGTGTTTTGAGGAATGTTTAATAAAGTTTATACACCGGCGAAAGTTTCACGGCACGAGAGAGGCTAGCAATTATGAAATGGTGAGAGTGTGTATAATCCATGGACTCACATTAGTCATAAAGAACTCATATACTTATTGCAAAAGTTTATTAGCCCTCGAAGCAAAGTAATACTACGCATGCTCCTAGGGGGAGGTTAGTAGGAGTTAACCATCATGCGCCCCCGACCTTCACACAAAGATAAGACAATCAAGGATAAATTGTGCTCCAACTTCCCGGCATAACGAGAGACTATACGTGCATGCTTCGGGAATCACAAACCTAAACACCAATATATTACTAAAGCACAATTACTCATCAACATGACTCACATATCACATCATCATGTCTCAAAACTATTACAAGGAATCAAGTTTATTTTGTCCAATCATCTTCATGAAAGTTTTTATTATATCCTTCTTGGATATCTATCACTTTGGGACTAATTTTAGGTGTTGCTTTTGATAAGCTCAAACAAATGTAAGTGAAGATCATGAGCATAAAATTTTCTTCTCTCAAATTAATCTAAGTGAAGCAAGAGATAATTTCTTCAAAAATACTAAAGCACACCGTGCTCAAAAAGATATAAGTGAAGCACTAGAGCAACAGTGCTAGAAAACAGCTTCGTTGACGGGATGTGAATGCCGCTTATCTAGCTTTTCCGGCAATTATTTGGGGGATCTATTTTATTTAAAAACTTTCATATCTAAGTATTTTATTAAAACAGAAAGCAAACAAAATAAAATGACATTTCAAGAATAACACATCTCATGTGAAGAAGCAAAAACTTAGGATCAACTGATACTAACCGATAATTGTTGATGAAGAAAGGTGGGATGCCTATCGGGGCATCCCCAAGTTTAGATGCTTGAGACTTCTTAAAATATTATCTTGGGATGCCTTGGGCAACCCCAAGCTTGAGCTTTTGTGTCTCGTTAATTCTTCTCATATCACGGTTTTCCTAAATCTCAAAAGATGCATCCATACAAAACTCAACAAGAACTCGTGAGATATAATTTAGTATAAATCAATGCAAAACATGATCATCCTCTACTATAGAAAATCACAAAAATTGTTATTCAATGTTGCATACTAAATGCCTCTGCATATTTAATACTCCTATCCTGAAATAGAATCATTAAACAAGCAAACGTATGCAAACAATGCAAACATAACAGCAATCTGCCAAAACAGTACAGTATGTAAAGAGTGGAATTGCTCTCATACTTCCCTAGCTCTAAAAATTCTGTAAAATTACCACATTACAGAAAACTTATTCATGCTAACTTTGTAAAAAGTTCAAGATTTTATCACGTTCTGACTATCCAAAAGAATTCAGAAAATGATAGAAAACTTTATGTTTTCAAATAGCAACATATAGTCTCGCAAAATAAGTATGGTAAAGGCTATCCTTGACACTTTTATTGAAATAAAAGATGCAAATCATTATTCTAAATAGCAGCAAGCAAATCCCAACAAAATAAAATGATGCTCCAAGCAAAACACATATCATGTGACGAATAAAAATATAGCTTCAAGTGAGGTTATCGATAATATTGGAGACGAGAGAGGGGATGCCTTCCGGGGCATCCCTCATACGTCTCCAACGTGTCTACTTTTCCAAACACTTTTGCCCTTGTTTTGGACTCTAACTTGCATGATTTGAATGAAACTAACCCGGACTAACATTGTTTCTTGTTTTGTGCAGAAATAAAAAGTTCTCAGAATGACCTGAAAATCCACGGAGAATTATTTTGGAAAATATAAAAAATACCTGCAAGAAGATCCAGACCAGGGGGTCCACACCCTGTCCACGAGGGTGGGGGCGCCCCCCCCCCCCTAGGGCGCGCCCCCTGCCTCGTGGCCCCCCTAGTGCTCCACTGACATATCCCCAGATCCTATATATTCACTTTCGGGGAGAAAAAATCAAAGAGAAAGAATTATCGCGTTTTACGATACGGAGCCGCCGCCAAGCCCTAATCTCTCTCGGGAGGGCTGATCTGGAGTCTGTTCGGGGCTCCGAAAAGTGGAGATCGTCGCCATCATCATCATCAACCTTCCTCCATCACCAATTCCATGATGCTCACCGCCGTGCGTGAGTAATTCCATCGTAGGCTTGCTGGACGATGATGGGTTGGATGGGATCTATCATGTAATCGAGTTAGTTTTGTTAGGGTTTGATCCCTAGTATCCACTATGTTCTGAGATTGATGTTGCTATGACTTTTCTATGCTTAATGCTTGTCACTAGGGCCCGAGTGCCATGATTTCAGATCTGAACCTATTATGTTTTCATGAATATATGTGTGTTCTTGATCCTATCTTGCAAGTCTATAGTCACCTACTATGTGTTATGATCCGGCAACCCCGAAGTGACAATAATCGGGACCACTCCCGGTGATGACCGTAGTTTGAGGAGTTCATGTATTCACTATGTGTTAATGCTTTGGTCCGGTACTCTATTAACAGGAGGCCTTAATATCCCTTAGTTTCCCCGCTGCCATGGGAGGGTAGGACAAAAGATGTCATGCAAGTTCTTTTCCTTAAGCACGTATGACTATATTCGGAATACATGCCTACATTGCATTGACGAACTGGAGCTAGTTCTATGTCACCCTAGGTTATAACTTCTACATGCTGAATTGCATCCGACATAATTTCCCATCACCGATCCAATGCCTACGAGCTTTTCACATATTGCTTGTTGCTTCTTTACTTTTCCGCTGCTACTATTACAAAAACTACAAAAACACTATTGTTACTTTTATTGCTGCTACTGCCACTATCATATTACTTTGCTACTAAACTATCTTGCTACAGATACTAAGTTTCCAGGTGTGCTTGAATTGACAACTCAGCTGCTAATACTTAAGAGTATTCTTTGGCTCCCCTTGTGTCGAATCAATAAATTTGGGTTGAATACTTTACCCTCGAAAACTGTTGCGATCCCCTACACTTGTGGGTTATCAAGACTATTTTCTGGCACCGTTGCCGGGGAGCACAACTCTATTCTTTAAGTCACGTGGGATTTATATCTATTGATCACTATGAAGAACTTGAAGGATTCAAAAACCAAGATCATACCCTCAACTACGAGGGGAGGTAAGGAACTGCCATCTAGCTCTGCACTTGATTCACCCTCTGTTATGAGTAAACTTGCGACACCTACTGCTGCTATTGAATCTGATATGTCGTATGTTCTTGATGATGCCACTTCTGCTATGTATGATGAAACTACTTCCATGCATGATAATACTATGCCACTAGGTGAATTTCTAGATGAACAAATTGCTAAGGTTAGGGAGAATGCAAATATTGAAACTGATGATATTTATGAAAGTGATGATGAAGCTTCTCCCAATAGATATGAATTGCCTGTTGTTCCTGAGGGTTATGTTATGGATGAAGAAACTGCTAGAGACTTTCTTCCGTGCAACGATAGATATGATCTTAATAAATTATTAGCTAAGCTGGAAGAAAAGTCCTTGAATGCTAGAATGAAACATGACCCTGCTTTCACTACTTCACCTATATGTGTTACCGATAAGGATTATGAATTCTCTGTTGATCCTCAGTTAATTACTTTGGTTGAACCTGATCCTTTCCATGGCTATGAATCTGAAACTGTTGTGGCACATCTTACTAAGTTGAATGATATAACCACCCTGTTTACCAACGATGAAAAGATTCGTTACTATTATATCCTTAAGTTATTTCCTTTCTCGTTAAAGGGTGATGCTAAGACTTGGTTTAATTCTCTTGATCCTGGTTGTGTGTGTAGTCCCCAGGATATGATGTATTACTTCTCTGCTAAATATTTTCCCGCTCTTAAGAAACAAGCTGCCTTACGGGAAATAAATAACTTTGTCCAAATTGAACAAGAGAGTCTCCCACAAGCTTGGGGAGGCTTCTCCAATTACTTAATGCTTTACCTGATCATCCTCTTGAGATGAATGATATACTTTATATCTTTTATAATGGACTAACCGATGCTTCCAGAGACCACCTGGATAGTTGTACTGGTTGTGTTTTCAGGGAAAGAACAGTTGATAAAGTTGAATTACTATTGAATAATATGCTGGCCAATGAAAATAATTGGACACTTCCTGAACCAGCCCCTAAGCCAACTCCAAAGAAAAGAGGTGTTCTATTTCTCAGTCCTGAAGATATGCAAGAGGCAAAGAAATCTATGAAAGAAAAAGGTATTAAATCTGAAGATGTTAAAAATTTATCACCTATTGAAGAAATACATGGTCTTGATAACCCGACACAGGTAGTAAAGGTAAATTCTCTTTATAGATTTGACGAAGGTGACATTCCTCTTTATAAGTCTGCTAGCCAATGCTTAGATGAGTTTGACAATTTTATTGTGAAACAAGAAAACTTCAATGCTTATGTTGGTAGACAATTACAACACAATGCTTATATGATTGAATGCTTCAGTGATTATCCGTCTAGAGTAAAAGGTCAACTGAAACTTATTAGTATATATGCTTCCATGGTCACCACTCAGGTAGAACAAGTACTTAAGGCTCAGAATGATTTGCTCAACGAATTAAATAGTAAGAATAATGATAATGCCATTAGAGTTGTGACTAGAGGTGGTAGAATGACTCAGGAACCTCTGTATCCTGAAGGCCACCCTAAGAGAACTGAGCAAGATTCTCAGAGAGCTGATTTAGATGCACCTAGTTCATCTAAGAAGAAGAAAAAGAAAAATGATAGGACTTTGCATGCTTCTAGTGAACCTGTAGCTGACATACCTGAGAATCCCAATGATATATATGTTTCTGATGCAGAGACACAATCTCGTAATGAACATGAACCTAGTGATAATATTAATGATGATGTTCATGATGATGCTCAACCTAGCAATGATAATGATGTAGAGATTGAACCTGCAGTTGATCTTGATAACCCAAAATTCAAAGAATCAACGTTATGATAAGAGAGACTTTGTTGCTAGGAAGCACATTAAGGAAAGAGAACCATGGGTTCAGAAACCCATGCCTTTTTCTCCGAAACCTTCCAAGAAAAAGGATGATGCGGATTTTGAGCGCTTTGCTGAAATGATTAGACCTATCTTTTTGCGTATGTGTTTGACTGGTGTGCTTAAAACAAATCCTTATGCTAAGTATATGAAAGATATTATTACCAATAAAAGAAAGATACCTGAAGTAGAAATTTCCACCATGCTTGCCAATTACACTTTTAAGGGTGGAATACCTAAGAAATTAGGAGACCCAGGAGTACCCACTATACCTTGCTCCATTAAAATAAACTATGTTAAAACTGCTTTATGTGATCTTGGAGCCGGTGTTAGTGTTATGCCTCTCTCTTTATATCGTAGACTTGACTTGACTAAGTTGACACCTACTGAAATATCTTTGAAAATGGCTTATAAATCAACTGCTATACCTGTCGGTATTTATGAGGATGTGCCGGTTGTGGTTGCAAATGTTACTATTCTAACGGACTTTGCATTCCTTGATATTCTCGAGGACGATAGTATGTCTATTATCCTTGGTAGACCCTTTTTGAATACTGCAGGGGCTGTTTTTTTTTTACAAAAAGACTGTAAGGGAACCCCCTACAGTGTAATTGGTGCAACAAACCCAAATTGCAAGTACCATGCCTTGAACCTGGGTGGGTGGGAAGGCATCAGCCCCTTCCCACCACTAGGCTATGCCTTAGTCTGCCGGGTAATGAGCATACGGTTCACTTTCCGAGGAAACAACCTCAGGTTCACAATATCAATTATATTGGAAAAATTTCAACTATTACTATTGGAGGTTTTGAATTTCCTCTTCCTACTGTCAAGAAGACATATGACATTCTTATTGTTGGTGACATACATATCCCCATTGAGGTAACCTAGTGTTATTCGAAAATTCTCCGGTTTCATGTTATTCGAAAAGAGTTTATTAACAAGAACTGATCAACCTTGTTAATGGATTCCTTTTGATGAGCATCAGATAGGTGAATCTAGATAGCACTACCTTCTGTACCCTCCTTTTACTTTCTGTTATTTAGGATAAATAAAACAAAAATAGTATTTTATGTCTGTTTCCAGATCTATCCGTACAAAAAAATACCCCGAAAATAAAAGTTCTCCATATGCCCTGAAAATGAAATATGATTTTTTCTGGAATATTTGAGAAAATATGGCATAGAACACACAGCGAGGGGAGCCAGCACCTGGCCACGAGGGTCCAGGGCGCGCCCCTGCCTCGTGGGCCCCACGTGGCCCCCCTCCACTTATTCCTTCACCCACACTCTTCTTCTTCCTCCCAAAAAAATCATCAACTAGCTCAAACCCGAGTTCTAGCTCATCTTGCTGCCATTTTTGATCTCCTTGCTCAAAGCACCATTCACCAAACTGTTTTGGGAGATTGTTCCTTGGTATGTGACTCCTCCATTGGTCCAATTAGTTTCTGTTCTAGTGCTTTATTTATTGCAAATTTTTACTGCTGTGGTGACCTTGTTCTTGAGCTTGCATGTCAAATTTTCTTGGTACCGAGTAGTTCTAATGCATGATATAGCATCTAGGCACTAGTATGAGTTATTGCTATCAATCTTGTTGAGTTTGGTTATCTTTTATTTTGAGTTGCTAAAAATTTCAGAAAATTTCAGAAAAATGCATAGGAAAAACTTCCAAGGTGGTTCTTCAAGGAAGCAAGACCCGAGGCTCGCGTTTCGTGAGCCGGACGATGAACTACCAAGGGATGCTGACGTACGGCCTTGTGAATGGCCGTCAGATGACTTTATGGATCAGGTTGGCATCAAGGATGAATTTTACGCATATGTGCGCAATGCTGACCTCGAGGGCTTCAAACAAGATAAGTTCCCTCAATACCGTGGCTTAACTGACACCTTTGTGAGAAGGTTTAAATTTTCATCTTCACGTAATTCTCACACTATCATGTTTGACCTGTATGATAAATCTTACACCATGGACTTAGAGAATTTTAATGACGCTTGTAAGCTTCCACGGTGGGGCAGTATGGGTGATCCTCGCAAATCTGAATTTAGAGATTTCCTTGCTAGTATCACAGTGGGGGAATCTAGAGAAATCACACAGGCTACCATAGGGAGCATCCATTTTCCTGCTATTCATTACTTTGCTCTCTTTATTGGTAGATGCATAAATGGTAAAGATGAGGCTTGTCACATGTGTGTCCCAGATCTTAGTGTTCTCAAGAGTGTTGTACTATGTCGGGGGAAACTGTCCACCACGAGCACCTATGGGACCGGAGCCCCTTGTTCGTGCGGTAAGGGAGCGGAGGGAGCACAAAGAGCAGATCGTGGAGAGCATGCAGGCAGTTTACCCAGGTTCGAGCCGCGATGGACGCGTAAAACCCTACTCCTGCTTAGTTTGTATTGAGTTGGAGAGCTCGGGAGCTTGAAGAACTAGCTACATCGAGCAAATGAGCAATCTAGGTTCCGAACCCCTTCTACGTTGTGCATGGGCCTCCTTTTATAGCTCAAGGGGTCACCGACAGGTGTCAACGTAGGAGAAAGGGTAAAAATGTAATGGTGGTGGTAGTTGTAACAGTGCGGGAATAGTGGAGCAACAGTGGATGAACAGTGGTCGCTACCTACTTTGACAGTGGGGGACAAGAGCATTTAATGCCCGTCGCCGTCGACCCCAAAAGCGCCCGCCCTTGCGTCTCCGTTTGCCACGGCGATGGCTTTACCACCGTGGAGTGCCACCGTGTCCCCCAGGCTGCACAGCCATCCGCCACGCGTCCCTGGAGTGGCCCCAGGGCGACGCGTGGCTCGATGAGCTGGAGCGCGGGCACACAGCGTGACTCTCCCCGGCAAGCACCTTGCCGGGGCCTCGACCTTGCCGGGCCCGGGAGCTTGTCGGGCTCTGAAGCTTGTCGCTCCCCGGGCCCTGCCGGGGCGCATGCCGCGCCGAGGCATGTCTTCTGAAATATGATCTTCTAGTCTTCCTGGCAAGCTCCTCTTGCCAGGGTCTTGCGCTAATGAGGCAATCTTGAGCCTGGGACGGCCTTCCCGGCAAGCTCCACTTGCCGGGGCCTCGATCTTCTGTCTTATATACTTTGTTTTTGAATGGTTTTATATGGAGCAGAAAAGGTCTCCGGCAAGCACGTGGTAGGCCCTACCGCGGGAAGCTGCTACTACCCGTGCACAAGTTGGGGTACTGAGGTACCCCTACCTTAGTACACCGACAGGAGCCCCCGGGCCTGGGCCACACACGGTGCCGAGCGCTGTTGGGCCAGGCCCAAAACAGTGCACGGGCACGCGCGGCCCACGGCACGCCGAATCCACTTCCGCATCCGTCGCGCCCCTCCGTAACGGCACGCGTCGATTGCGGCGTCGTGGGAGGGAATGTGGCCACGTTCTTTTAATGGAAAGAGCGAAACGTCCCCCACTTCCCCATAAAAGCAGAGGAAGCAGGAGCGGTTCCCCTCCTACGCCTTCATTGCTTCTTCTTCCATCTCTAGAAATTCCCCTTTGCGCTCCGACTCCACACTTCCTCCACCGTCTTCCGCATCTGCGGCGCCGCCGGACTCTTCGCTCTCCACCCCTCGCCGCCTCTGCCATGGCCCCGAAGACCGAGAAGGCGAAGGCGGAGAAGACCAAGAAAGAGAAATCCGAGCAGGCGGCGAGGCTTGCCCTTCTGTGGAAGAAGAACGTCGTCTTCGCGCCAAGGCTCGGCGCGCGGGAGCTCTGGAACAAGTACTACTTGTTCTGGGCCAAGGAGACCAAGGCGCACCCTCGGACCAGAGCTTATCCCGCCGCCGCCAAGGACATGTACCCCGGCGAGTACTTTTTCTTCGCTGTTTTCTTCCACTGCGGCCTTTGTCCCCCCTTTTCTGAATTTTTCTGCGATATCATGAACACCTACAACCTCCACCTTCTAGACTTCACCCCCAACGCCATCCTCACGATGGCGGTTTTCGCACATCTGTGCGAAAACTATATAGGGATCTATCCGAATGTAGCGCTGTTTAGGCATTTCTTTACGCCTAGAGGAATTTCTTGGGTCTTCCGCTTGAACAAGAAGGAGTCCTATCTGCGAGGGGAGCTCCGCGGCAAGTGGGAGGAGTGGCGCGCGGACTGGTGCTAGATAGTAGAGGACGAGCCGCAGCCCTTCACCGCGCCGCGCACAACTGCCATAGTGCGCGGCAGGGACTGGAGTGAGCTGGACTCGGACGACGTCAAGCTCAACGTCGCCCTTGTCAGAATTCTTCGTCTCCGGGCAGCCAAGTTGTCCATGGGAGAAGTAGGAGCAGACTTCCTCCGCCACCGCATCGCCCCTCTCTAGGATAGGAAGAGGCCAGCGTGGGAGTACGGCAACGCGGCGGACATAATGAGACTGCGCCCAGGGCTAAACTTCAACTTCACGTCGCTGGAGCTGAAGGGGATGGTCCGGGAAATTTTTAAGCACGACCCGGCCCACCCAGAGTGGTTCAGAGCTCCCCGGGGAGTGGTGCCCCTATGCAACAGCACGGCTCGGGATCCCCTTCGCGCAATGATGCCCGCATGTGACTCGCATGGCGTCGACCGCACATGGATACCGCCCAAGCCAGCAGACATCATGAGCTTCTTCGACAACCTGGTGGAGGTGCCGAAGAACAAGGAGGAGATCAAGGGGCTCACCCGGGACACCACTGACCAGGAGATTGCTTATATAGCTTCTCGGGTAGAGGAGGCCGCTGCAGCCGCAGCGGCAGGAGAGTTTGGCTTCACAGTTGAGGAGGCAGAGGCTGCGGATGCGTCCTGCCAAGCAGAGGCGGCGGAGATCCGCAGGCTGTTGCAGCTTCCTCCCGACGAGCTCGCCGGGGTCCCTTCTCTGAGGCACGCCGGGATCCCCGGAGTTGTGACCGAGGCCGCGGCGAGAGGCGAGTCTGCCGGAGGAAACAGAGGCGCCGGAGGGAGCACGGCCGCAGGGCAGGGCGCCGGGCCCAGCGAGCCGGCCGAGGAGGAGGAGGACGCCGAGGCCAGCGAGGACTCCGATGGATCTCTGGGGCTCTACAACGACGACGTCTCTTCGTCATCGGAGACCTCCCCGCCCCGGGCAAGTCCCAGACGATCTCCGCTGAAGCGTCTCCGCAAGGCGACGACGGGGACGAGGGCGCAGGCGCCCCGACAACAACCAACTCGCCGGGCGGCGCGAGCCACCCGGGGGAGCCAAGCTGCGACAGGGGCGCCCGACGCACCAACCACGGCGGGGGCGACCCGCACACAGGCCATGGCGGGGGCGACCCGCACACAGGCCACGACGGAGGCGCCCCGCACGTCAGCGCCAAGCGGAGGAGGGTCTTCTCAGAGCGGAGCGGCTGCTCCGCCCGCTCCCCGGGCCCCGGCGTCCACAGAGGCCGGGTCTTCGCAGCCCCCAGCCCCGGGGACTGCCAAGCGCCCGAGGGAGTCTTCGCCTCCTGCCCCTCGCGCGGACGCGCCTCAGCTGGCGTTCAACTTTTCCGCCCTGAGCGACGATGACGGCGACGAGGAACAGGAGTAAGGACTTGAAATTTTGTATCTCTTTTACTTGGTCTTGATTCCTTCCTTGATGATTTTAATCTTGCTTCTTGCTTTGATTTCAGGACCCTGGCCCAGCGAGCGGCGAAGAAGGCCAAGGTTCCCGTCGTCGAGGTCGAGGACGACTCGCCCGTCGCGGCGACAGGAGACACGCCGGTGACGAGCCCGCCAGACCCGAGCGCTGCTCCGAGGAGCAGCCCCCAGCGTAAGTCTGGGCTCGATCTTTCCACTCGTCGGGCGCGCTTGAGGATCTTGTTTATATTAACATCTTGTTGTTCTTGATTGTCTTGTGCAGAGGTGGAGCCGCAGTCGCAGGAGCACCCGGAGATCACTCCCGAGGAGCTGCAGGCCCCGCCGTCCCCGCCAAGGATGAACTCTCCGGCAAGGGAGAGCGCTCCGCCAAGGGCGGGTACTCCGCCAAGGGCGAGCAGCCCGACGAGGGTGGCCACCCCGCCAAGGGAGAGCTCCCCGGCGAGGGAGCCCGCCGTCGACGAAGTCCGTCAAGGTAAGTTTTGTAATCTTGTCTTGTTGGATTCGTCTTTTTTGGATATTTGCTTGAACTTCTTCTTCTTTTTCTTCTTCTTCTAGATCCTCCTCCCCCAGAGCAGATGGAGACAGAAACCGTCGTCGTGGAGGAGGGCGCGCAGGGCAACGACGACAACGCCCCTGTCGTTGGAGACACGGCGGAAGCCGCCGAGCCCGCCGCGGAGGAGACTGCCCCGACCGCAGACGCAGCGGCCGGGGAGGGGGACGGCGACCGCACCGCCGGCCCGGAGGCGGCAGGAGCATCGAGTGCTGCACCGGCCGCCGACCCTTCCGCCGGAAAGGAGCAGTCGGGCTTCTACCTCGAGGCTCCCAACGGCGTCTTCATCCAAGTGCCGTGGGGATCCTCGTCGCGAGCCCCCGCGGAGGGAGAGGCCTTTGATGGGGAGGTCCTTGCCTCCGCGGGTCTGAAGATTGTCGAGGCGCCTGGCGGGAGCGACGAGCCCGAGGAGGAGAAGTTGCTCCACAGGCTCCTGGCCCTTTACCGGGCCAGGCAGGCGAAGCTTGAATCTCGGGAGGCCCTCACCGCCAAGGCCGCAGCTGACATGGAGAAACGCGCGGCGGAGCTCCGCGCCGCCAACCAAGCGGCCCTTCGCGACGTGGCGGAGGAGCGCGAGAGGCTTGCCGGGGAGTACCAGGAGTGGCTCCTGGAGAAAGCCGAGGCCGAGGAGCAGCAGCGGCTCGCCGGAGAAGAGCTGTCCCGGCGAGAAGGAGAGCTCACCCAACGGAAGGTCAACCTCGACTCCCACGAGGAAGACCTTGCCGCCCGGGAACAGGCCCTTGGCGGAGAGCTGAAAGAAGCGAAGGCCGCCGCCGCTACAGCAGAGACCGCCAAGAAAGACCTCGAGGCCAAGGTTGCGCAGCTGGAGGAGTTCTTGAAGGCGAGCACGGAGAGGGTCACCGCGCTCAATGTAGAGCGCGAGAAGGACGCCCACACTAACTCCGAACTCCAGGTGCGTCTTTCCAAGCAAGGCGACGAGCTGAAGGCCGCCAAGGACTCAATTGCAGATCTAGAGCTGAAGGTTTCCACGTTGAAGGACTCGCTCGACGCCGTTCGGGACCGGGAAACCAAGCTGAAGGACGAGCTCCGCAAGGAGCGAGGCCTGGTGGAGAGCGCCGCCACTTCAGCTGAGAACTTCCGCCGGACCGTCGAGGTATGGACCGAAGACTTGGTGGCTTCCGTCGCTGCCATTGACAAGGAGCTGATGGCGCTGAGGGTTGAGCATCTAATATACTCTCCAGATCCAAACCTCCCCCACAGCGCCAAGCTCAGCCTTTTCTTCAGAGGGGTCGCGCCGGCCCTTGCAAATCTTCAGAAGAAGCTTCCCCCGCAGCTGGCCGAGGAGTCACGCCAGCTCTGCGCGGGAACCTTGGAGCGCGTCCTGACGAAGATAGTGTACCGTAATCCGGACATAAATCTCGCCAACGTTCTCCGTAGCTTGCCAGCCGACGCGGATATGGAGGCACTGAAGGCGCAGGTCGCCCACATTATTGCCAAGGTGAACAAGATCTCCAGGATCGAAGGCGACCGCGTAGATTAGGCCTCCTTTTCTTTATCTCTTTTGTTGCTGCAAAGCGTGCCATGGACACAAATCTATTAGTGATTGCGACAAGTTATCCCTTGTAAGATATTATCTTATCTTGATCGATCGATGCAGTGTTATCTCCCTTGCTTTAGTCCTTTACTTTGTATGCTTTTCACCCTACGCTTCTAGGGGACTTGCCGGCAAGGGGCCCTTGCCGCGAGCGCTGAGTGCCGGACTGTGAGCAGCCTGCTAGCTAAGGTCTTACCGGCAAGCAACCTTGCCGCAGCTAGTCGCAACGCACTTAGCTTGCTGAGCGAACTCGGAAACAAAACAAGGGCGCGATACTTGTCGCGGCTCACTTGAGTCGTTGAGCGTACTCGAAAACAAGATAAGGGTGCGGCTAGCCACGGGTAGGTTCCTCCGCGCACAGGTTTTCCATACAAAGTGTGGTTGTTCAAGGAAGATAACCAAAATTTTAAAAATTTGAACTGCTCAAATTCTGGTAACTTAGCTTTCATATATCGCTTGCTTCCCGGTAAGGCTTCTCTTTCTTGAACAGCACTTGGTTCATCTTCCATCTCCTTCCCCCCCGGCAAACTTGTGCGCGAGGAACATTCCTTCTGCTTAAGAGGAAAAGAGAAAGAAGAGGGAAACATGTATATCGCCTTTCGGCGTGCTAATGCTTACCGGATATGTGTGTTGCACAAGATGCCAAGCAATGCATGCAAATAGCGAAGAAAAGCATGGAAAAGGCAAATAGCGCAAAACACAAAAGCTTTACTGATGCACGGGGTCTGCGCCCGGCTTTGTACAAAGGGTTACATGCAACAGCGGCAAGGCTTGTACAAAAGGTGGTTGCCGGAGCGGGTCACGGCAACCGCGCCTTATGGGTGAAACTTACGAAGATGCTCTATGTTCCAGGAGTTGCTCACCGGTAAGCCTTCTTCGGTCTCAAGGCGGACAGCTCCGGGCCTTGTGACTTGTCTCACCCGATAAGGGCCTTCCCACTTCAGCGTCAACTTGTTGGAATTCTTGGCGGACTGAACACGCCGAAGAACAAGGTCGCCTTCCTCGAGACTCCTGGCCTTAACCTTGCGGCTATGATAGTGGCGCAAGGCTTGCTAGTATCGAGCAGCTCGTACAGCAGCCTGGAGACGTTCCTCCTCGAGGAGCAGTGCATCATCTTGTCGCAGTTGCTCTTGCTCGAGCTCATCATAAGCGAGCACTCGAGGAGATCCGTATACGAGTTCCGTGGGGAGAACTGCTTCTGCTCCATGGACTAGAGCAAAGGGTGTCTGTCCGGTGGCTCGACTTGGTGTCGTTCTGATTGACCAAAGAGCCGCCGGTAGCTCCTCTATCCAGTTTTTTCCGCACTTGCGCAGCCTATCAAAGGTTCTTGTCTTGAGTCCGCGCAGCACTTCAGCATTGGCCCTTTCCGCTTGACCATTGCTCCTCGGGTGAGCAACAGAAGCGAAACAGACCTTGGCGCCAAGGTCTTGGACGTATTGCATGAAGGTGCGACTAGTGAATTGTGTACCGTTGTCGGTGATGATCCTGTTAGGGATCCCGAAACGGCAAACAATTGACCTGAAGAACCTGACTGCTGACTGTGCTGTCACCTTTCTCACTGGTTCCACTTCTGGCCACTTTGTGAACTTGTCGATTGCGACGTACAAGTACTCAAAGCCCCCGACAGCTCGGGGGAAAGGGCCGAGGATATCGAGCCCCCAGACCGAGAAGGGCCAGGACAAAGGGATTGTCTGGAGAGCTTGAGCTGGCTGATGAATTTGTTTGGCATGGAACTGGCACGCTTCACATTTGGTTACTAGTGCAGTTGCATCTTGGAGGGCTTCTTGCCAAAAGAACCCTTGCCGGAAAGCTTTCCCGGCAAGTGCCCTTGCGCCAATATGGTGGCCACATATGCCTCCGTGTATTTCTGCCAACAGCTTCTGTCCATCTTCCCTGGAGATGCATTTCAATCTGACACCATTGAGTCTTCTTCTGTACAGCTCGTTATCCACGAACTGGTACATACTTGACTACCTAGTTATCTTCTCTATCTCTGCTGGGTCATCAGGAAGTTCTCCAGTTTGCAGAAAACGGACGATCTGCTGCGCCCATGCCGGAGCCCGAGGCTCAACGGCAAGGACTAAAGGCATGAGGGCCGCTGCGGGAACCTCAGCTTCTACGGCAAGGACCTCTGGTTCTGCCGGAGCTGATGGTCCACCGGCAAGCTCGCCGGGGCGAGGCTTGTCGAGAACGCTTGCTTCAACTGTACAGATCCGAGGATCTGCAGGAGCAATCTGTTCCTCAGCGTTCTGACCGTTGATCTTGGGGACCTTGCCGGCGGTTTCAGGAAGATCCGCCGGCAAGTAGTCGCCGGAAACCAACTTTCTCTTCTTGGACTGCCCAATTGATGGTGTGACGGATGGTTGAGTCAGCTTGAGCAAGAAGGTTCCTGGTTCCACAGGTAACTTCATCGCAGCACACTTTGAAAGGCCATCTGCAATGTCATTCTGAGCTCTTGGAACGTGCTCCATTTGCAGACCTTCAAAGTGTTCTTCAAGCTTCCTCACTTCATCTACATAAGCTTCCATCAAAGGGCTCTGGTAACTCTTGTTAACTTGTCGGACCACCAGCTGAGAATCTCCCCGCACAATTAGCTTTCTGATCCCAAGTTCGGCCGCAATCCTGAGGCCGGCAAGCAAACCTTCATACTCAGCAGTGTTGTTTGTCGCTTGCTCCCTGGGAAAGTGCATCTGGATAACATACTTGAGGTGCTCTCCGGTGGGCGCGATGAGTACCACGCCGGCACCGGCGCCTTGCAGCGAGAAGGCACCATCAAAGTACATTACCCATTCACTTGTCGCTTCTTGTACGGGTACACTTGTCTCTGGAACCTCTTCATCAGGCGTCGGGGTCCATTCAGGTAAAAATTCTGCCAAAGCTCGGCTCTGTATGGTTGAGGTACTTTCAAACTTGAGTCCAAAACTCGACAGTTCCAGTGCCCACTCAACGATCCTGCCTGTTGCTTCCGGATTGTGCAATATCCTCTTCAGCGGAAAGCAAGTGACCACCGTTATCTCATGTGCCTGGAAGTAATGGCGCAGCTTTCTCGAGGCCATGAGGAGGCCGAAAAGCAACTTTTGCACCCCGGAGTACCTTGATCGAGCCCCCTGCAAGAGGGAACTTACAAAATACACCGGGCGCTGCACCATCTTCTTCCGCACCTCTTCTTGCTCCTGCGCAGAGTTGTCCTTGTCGGGGCCAGAGCTTGTCGGAACAGCCCCCTGCTTGTCGCTGGATTCGCTTGCCGGTGGTGTAGATTCCTCGTTGGCCTCCCTCTCCGCTACTAACGCAGCACTAACCACCTGGTTGGTTGCCGCTAGGTACAGCAGCAACTTCTCCTGTGGTCTAGGTGCGACAAGTATTGGAGTGGAGGATAGGTACCGTTTCAAGTCCTGCAGCGCTGCCTCCGCTTCCGGAGTCCATTTCATTGGACCTGCCTTCTTCAAGATCTTAAAGAAAGGCAGGGCGCGTTCTGCAGACTTCGAAATGAACCTACTGAGGGCAGCTACACAACCTGCAAGCCTCCTGACATCCTTGACGCGCTTTGGGGCTTCGGTCTGCTCGATGGCTTTTATCTTGTCGGGGTTGGCTTCAATCCCCCTCTGTGACACAAAGAACCCGAGAAGCTTGCCGGATGGGACTCCAAAGACGCACTTCTCGGGGTTCAACTTAAGCTGGATCTTGCGCAGATTCTGAAATGTCTCTTCCAAATCTTGGATCAGGGTATCCTTGCTCTTACTCTTCACCACGATATCATCCATGTAAGCCTCTACATTTCTGTGGATCTGTGGCTCGAAAGCAGTGTGCACTACCCTTGCAAATGTTGAGCCTGCATTCTTCAATCCAAAGGGCATGCGAATGAAGCAATATGTGCCACATGGAGTGATAAATGCAGTCTTCTCTTCATCTTCTTTGGCCATGAAAATCTGGTGGTAGCCTGAATATGCATCAAGAAAAGAGAGCAACTCGCATCCGGCGGTGGAGTCAACAATCTGGTCAATGCGCGGCAAGGGAAATGGATCCTTGGGACATGCTTTATTCACATCGGTGAAGTCTATACACAGTCTCCATTTCCCGTTGGCCTTACGCACGACAACTGGATTTGCCAACCACGTGGGATGGATCACGCCTCTAACCAGGCATGCTGCTTCTAGCTTCTTGATCTCTTCGGCAATGAATTCTTGGCGCTCCACGGCTTGCTTTCTGACCTTCTGCTTGACGGGCCGCGCATGAGGACAAACAGCAAGCTTAAGCTCAATCACCTCCCTGGGAACACCGGGGATGTCAGATGGTTGCCAGGCAAACACATCGACATTCGCCCGCAGGAAGGCAACAAGCGCGCTTTCCTATTTGCTGTCAAGTGTGGCGCTGATGGTGAAGGTACCACCAGTGCCGTCCTCCTTGGCGGACACCTTCTTGGTTGCCGGAGGAGCGGCCATTCCCTTCTTGCACTTGCCAGTGGAGCTCGATGGAACGTCCTCGACGGCAGCGCAGCACTCCGAGGAGGTGCGGTTGCCGCAGTGGGTCCCAGAGCACTTGCCGGACTTGGTCTTGTTCTTCTTTCCCCCGGGAGCTTCAGCGGCAAGTGTGTCCTTCTCTGCTGCGGCTGCTGCATCCCGGTATATCTTGTCGGCGCAGATAAGCGCGTCCTTCTTGTCGCCATGGATAGAGATGACGCTTATCGGCCCCGGCATCTTGAGTACGTTGTAAGCGTAGTGGGAAGCTGCCATGAACTTGGCGAGGGCAGGACGACCGAGTATCCCATTGTATGGCAATGGTATATCGGCAACGTCGAATGTGATGCGCTCAGTTCTGAAGTTGAGCTCCCCGCCAAAGGTCACCGGCAAAGTTATCTTCCCCTTGGGCTTGCTCCTCCCCGGGTTTATTCCTTGGAACGAACCGGTCTCTTCGAGCTCGCCATCTGGGATTTGGAGTTTCTTGATCACAGCAGAGGAGATCAAGTTCAGGCCGGCCCCGCCGTCAACCAACATTTTGGTGACCTTGAGGTTGCGGATGGTGGGTGAGACCAACATTGGCAAGCACCCGACCGCTGTGGTGCGGTCAGGGTGATCCTCAAGGTCGAAAATGATGGGCGTGCTGGACCATTTGAGGAGCCTGCGCGACTCCACGGGCGGCTCTACTGCATTTACTTCCCGCACCCACTGCTTGAGTTGGCGGTGGGAAGTATGCAGAGAGGCGCCACCATCGACGCACAGGACTTCCGTGGCCTTCTGGAACCCCTGCTCGCTGTTATCTTCATCCCCCATGTCATCGTCGTCGTCTTCTTCATCCTTGTCGCGGCCCCGGGGAGGTCGGTCACCTTGCCGCTGCTTGGCCTTGCCGCGGCGTCCTCCCCGGCCATTGAACGGATGCTTCTTGCTTGGCTCTCCTCCGCCACCTTGGGCCTTCTCCTTGTCGCGCCGCTCGTACTCAGCTTTCTGCTGCTCGACGAGGTACTCGACGCATTTGCAGTTGGAGAGGTCGTGGCCCTTGGTGCGGTGGATCTTGCAGTATTGCTTGTCGGAGCCGTCCTGCTTGTCGGCTACCGCTACAGGGGCAGGCTCCTTGCCGGAGCCGCCAGCCTGTGCTTGCTTGGCGGGAGCCTCCTTGCCGGACTTCTCGACGGCAAGCACTTCCTTCTTGTTCTTTCTTCTGTTGTTCCGCCGCCGGCTCTTCTTTGCCGGGGCGGCGTCGTCGCTGTCGCTTCCTCCTGCGCCAGCATCCTCTCCGGGGAGTTTCCTCCCCTCTTCGGCGCGCGCGCACTTATCAGCTAGAGCATAGAGCTCGCTGACATCCCGTATCTTGGTCATGGCCATCTCCTCACGCATGCGGCGGTTACGTACGTTCTGGTGAAACGCACTGATAACCGCAGCAGGGTGGACGTCAGGGATGTTGTGCTGTACGCGGCTAAAGCACTGGATGTACTTGCGCAGAGGTTCTCCTTCCTTCTGGGCCAGAATGTGGAGATCACTCTCCTGGCCGTGGGGTTTGTGGCCGCCCGTGAAGGCGCCAACAAACTGGTGGCAAAGATCTGCCCAAGAAGAAATGGAGCCTTCCGGCAAGTGCATAAGCCAAGAACGAACGTTCGGCTTAAGCACCAGCGGGAAGTAGTTCGCCAATATCTTCTCGTCGCGCCCCCCGGCAGCTTGCACCGCGATGGTGTAGATGCTGAGAAACTCCGAGGGGTGCGTCTTGCCGTCGTACTTCTCCGGTACGTCGGGCTTGAAGTTCTTCATGCTGGGCCACTGGACGCGCCGCAGCTCACGGGTAAACGCAGGGCAACCTGCCGCGTACGGCAAGTCGCCTGGTTCACCGGGCGCGTGCGTATCGACAGCGTTCCCAGCTCGTTGATCTGATTGTCGCCGAGCTTCTCGGCGGCGCTCGATCGTCGTTCGAGCGTCTTCTTGTCGCCGGTCGTCAAGGACCTGGCGCTGGTCCCGACGAGCCCGCGGATCCGACGACGCCGTAGAGTCGTCGTCGACGTTGATCCGGCGGGGCGGCGCCTTCTGCTTCCGCGGCGGGGAGTGCACCGTAGTTGCACCCCCGGCGGTCTTGTCGCCGTCGACCTTCGTCTTCTCGACTTGCCGCGGCCGCGAGGTCGCCGGCTGCTGCGGCGTGTCGTTGTTGGCGAAGGCGATCAGGCTTTGGATTGTTGCCCTCCAGTCTTCGGCCTTGTCTGCTGCTGGAGGGAAGTCGAGGAGCAGTTGTGCCCTTGCGAGCGCTTCTGCTGGAGAGGAGGGGAGCGGGGGCGAGCGGTGCGAGGAGCGGGATATGCTCGGACTCCTAACAGGGTTAGAAGGAGCAGGGTCCCGCCCTGGCGACCGCGCCTTGCTCGTGCCAGGACGATGGCCCGGAGCATCCCGCGAGCCTCCGGTTTTCCCTTGACCCAGCAAGCGGATGCCACCTCCTGTGCCATGGCGCTGCTGGGTTGTTGTTTGCTGAGATGGACGTGGCGCATCCACGGAGACCGAGGCTCGGTCATCCGTCTTGTCCTTGGATTTGGTGGCGCCGCGAGTCTCCTCGCCGGCGACCACCCTTCCGACGGCATCTCCTCCACCCACCGTTGGCTTAGGTGGCGGTGGAACAGACGCGGACGGGCCTCCGACCTCCGAAGCCTTCTTCTTCGGGGCCATGCTGATGTTGCTGATGAAGTTGATGTAGCTGGAGAGGTTGATGAAGAATGCGCCCGCGTGAACGCCGGATCAGGTTCGCACAACCTCGACGCCCCCTACCTGGCGCGCCAAAGATGTCAGGGGAAACTGTCCACCACGAGCACCTATGGGACCGGAGCCCCTTGTTCGTGCGGTAAGGGAGCGGAGGGAGCACAAAGAGCAGATCGTGGAGAGCACGCAGGCAGTTTACCCAGGTTCGGGCCGCGATGGACGCGTAAAACCCTACTCCTGCTTAGTTTGTATTGAGTTGGAGAGCTCGGGAGCTTGAAGAACTAGCTACACCGAGCAAATGAGAAATCTAGGTTCCGAACCCCTTCTACGTTGTGCATGGGCCTCCTTTTATAGCTCAAGGGGTCACCGACAGGTGTCAACGTAGGAGAAAGGGTAAGAATGTAATGGTGGTGGTAGTTGTAACAGTGCGGGAATAGTGGAGCAACTGTGGATGAACAGTGGTCGCTACCTACTTTGACAGTGGGGGACAAGAGCATTTAATGCCCATCGCCGTCGACCCCAAAAGCGCCCGCCCTTGCGTCTCCGTTTGCCATGGCGATGGCTTTACCACCGTGGAGTGCCACCGTGTCCCCCAGGCTGCACAGCCATCCGCCACGCGTCCATGGAGTGGCCCCAGGGCGACGCGTGGCTCGATGAGCTGGAGCGCGGGCACACAACGTGACTCTCCCCGGCAAGCACCTTGCCGGGGCCTCGACCTTGCCGGGCCCGGGAGCTTGTCGGGCTCTGAAGCTTGTCGCTCCCCGGGCCCTGCCGGGGCGCATGCCGCGCCGAGGCATGTCTTCTGAAATATGATCTTCTAGTCTTCCTGGCAAGCTCCTCTTGCCAGGGTCTTGCGCTAATGAGGCAATCTTGAGCCTGGGACGGCCTTCCCGGCAAGCTCCACTTGCCGGGGCCTCGATCTTCTGTCTTATATACTTTGTTTTTGAATGGTTTTATATGGAGCAGAAAAGGTCTCCGGCAAGCACGTGGTAGGCCCTACCGCGGGAAGCTGCTACTGCCCGTGCACAAGCTGGGGTACTGAGGTACCCCTACCTTAGTACACCGACAAGGTGATAGACAATATAACTTAGGAGCCATTGTTGCACATAGGCTACACCATAATGGTATGCATGGAGATTTATTTGGTGGCATTTATTCCACTCGCATAGCCCGTCGTCTTAGTGTGCCTGTGCACGAGAATGATGAACCTTTACCTCCTGCTCATTCGGATTGCCATGCTATGACTAGTCACCGGTTTATAGAGAGGGATGATCCATCCCTCAAATATCGACTAATCTTTAACAGGCGTCATACCATCCCTACTGTTCTTCCTGCCCCTACTTTGTTTGACTTTCAGGCAAAAGGGAGATACACTATAACCATGGAGGAGGCAAATGCTTATCATAATACGACGGAAGCAGCCCGCCTTCGAGCTGCAGCTCAACGGGCAGTAGCTACTGCATCTCAGTACAACCCCAACTACGACTTTGGATATCCGTCAGGCAAATACTGGCCATAGACCAACTTAGGCCAAAAGCCTAAGCTTGGGGGAGTACGTGTTTCTCCCCGACTTTACATTCATGTTCACACTTATTCTAGTTGTCAGCGCTCACACTCTTTCATTGTACCATCCATGTTTAGTTTCATTTCTTTTTCTTAGTCTTTTTCTCGTGTGTTAGAAAAACCTTAAGAAAAACAAAAATATATTAGTTATAGCTTCTAGCTAGTTTACTTTCCTTGTAGTAGTAAATTAAAGAAAACCCAAAAAGATTTCCCGTTCTTCTTTTGTTTGTTGGGAGCTTTCCCGTGTAAATAGTTTCTTTTCTTTCCTTTGGGGGTTAAGAGTAGAAGACCATGATTGAACATGCTTACTGGCTCTCATATGCTTTACTGTTAATTTAACCTTGAGCCATATTACCTTGTCTTCTCTCTTGTATTAAATGCTCGCAGATTCCAGCTTAGTCCAATGCACGTGCACTATTATTATTATCCTCACCGTTCGGTCGTGCGAGTGAAAGGCAATAAGGATGATATATGATGAACTAATTGAGATGAGAAAAGCTGGTATGAACTCGACCTCTCTTGTCTTTGTAAATATGATAGTTCATCGTTCCTGATTCAGCTTGTTATGAATGAAACATGTTTACAATGACAATTAGATATCATAGCTGCTTATGCCATGCTTAATTAGCTGAGAGTTTATAATGGTTTATCTTGCATGCCAACATGATATTAAAATGGTTGTGATGTGGTATGATGGGGTGGTATTGTAAGTGCATCTAGTGCCACCCCTAGTTGGTTTTGGAGTATGGACGACAAACCTGGTTGAGGGACTAATGTGTTTGTGAGAATTGCAGGATAACACAGGTAGTAGTCCCTCATTGATTCGGTTTGCCTACCGGAGATGACCCCTAAAAATGTATGAAGACATTGACATCAGTGGTGGTATATGAAGATAATCATATTGAAGACTAAGACAAGAGAAGACATTGTGTGAAGACTATGGAGAACGAAGACTTAAATGTTTCGTTGTTTCCTTTTGTTCTTTGTTGAGTCGTAGGAACCACCGTACTGTTAAGTAGGGTCCAAGTTATCTAAGTCAGAGTGACTGAAGTGATGCTCAACCAAATCCTATGTCTTCGAGCGAAGACTATAAGAGAAAATCTTATCCAGAGTTGGATGAGTCAGCCTTACTTGTAGCCCAAGTAAAGTTGCCATGTGAGTGTTTGAAATCTGACCGTTGGAACACGTGTCAGTTCCTTAGTGACCCAGGGTCACTTCAGACAAATCAGGTCGGGTTGCCCAGTGGCTATAAATAGCCCACCCCCTACACCATAAATTGGTGGATGCTCAGAGTTATTGCACGGCTTTTGTCGTTTGAGAGCAACCCACCTCCGAAGCATTTGAGAGAGAAATCCTTGTGAGGACAAAGCCCAAACACCCAGAGCCAAAGAGTGTTAGGCATCACTGAAGTCTTTCTGTCTGTGTGACCTAAAGACTTATTACACTTGAGGACTGTGTTTCCTCCAGCCGGTTAGGCGTCGCGTTCTGAGCATCCAAGAGTCATTGTGGATCGCCGGTGAACGAAGTCTGTGAAGGTTTGGAAGTCTACCTTGAAGACTTACCAGAGTGATTGGGCGAGGACTAGGTGTCCTTAGCTCAAGGGGAATAAGGTGAAGACGCGGTCTTCTGAGTTAAATCTCAGACTCCCTAACCAGACATACAGTTGTCACAGCAACTGGAACTGGTCTAACAAATCATTGTCCTCCCCGAGCTACTGGTTCTATCCTTTCCTTCCCTTTACTTACTGTTCTATGTTGTGAAGTCATTGCATGCTTGCCCTATCTGATTGACTTCTCTGAGTATCTACTTGTTGTGATTGGCTTCATTCCTTCTTCCATCATGATGCCTACTACCTAGCTGTTATTAGTCTTCGTGCTTTCACTTCATTGAATACATGACTATGGCTAGTCTAGTGTAGTCTACTTTCCGCTGCATACTAATAGGATTGAGTTTATCTTTTGTCTTCAAAACTACCATGTTTTGAAGCATTTCATAAAAATCGCCTATTCACCCCCGCTAAAGTCGATATACAGCACTTTCAGGTATCCTCCTTTGAACGATTCAAGTGGTCTGACTTGGCACATGTTCACGCATGTAGTTGAAACAAATAAACATATCCTCCAAGATATTTATATTCATGCTGATTTATATCCTACTCATGCTTGCATTCATTGTTGATTAATTTTTAATGCATGTTCATGACCGTTGTTGCTCTCCAGCTGGTCACTTCCCAGTCTCTTTCTAGCCTTGACCTGTACTAAGATCAACTCTAGCAGACCCCGCATCCCGCCGGCCCGCAAAACGCGTTTGTAGTTCGTGCAAAATTGCTTTTGCGGGCCGGCGCGGGCTGGCAGAGATGCAGACACCGCATAATGGACCCGTAAAAAAGCATATTCGCGGAATATGCTTTTTATGGGTCGGCTTCTGCGGGTTCTGATGTGGCGCAGCTCCTCCCGGCCCGCAAAACTTAGATTTGCAACTTAAATTGATCTAGCATAATGCTTTTCTTTGCTTTTGCAACAACATTAGATACAAAAGATATCACCAAATCTTGGCTAGAATAGCAAAACCAAATAAAACAAGAACCACAAGTATGCATTTCAGAAGATTTCCAACTTCCATAACTGCTCCCACTAGTTGAAGCAATATCTTCTCCATGCACTCATTGTTGATCTGCAGATTCTTTATCTTGCTTTCATCATTCTTCATTTTTGGTTTCAAAGATGTAGACGTTGCTTCCCCTCTAGTTGCACATGCCGCCGCATCATTGCCTTCGATTGTACTAAGGAGTGCACTAACATATATTAAGTTTCTTTCTATCAACAAATCAATGTATTGGTCTTCCCAATACCAAAATGAGCATCCATCGTCCAACACAAAACATTGAGCAAGCTCGAAGTGAGCTACCGCAATTGAACTAAAGAATGAGCTATGAAACGAGCTACCGCAAGTGCACATACCCCGTCATTTTCGCATTTGTAAAACACCCATCCGGGGTAATTCAGCGTGCCCGAAGTGAGTCGCAGCACTTGCCGCGGGCAGTCGTCGCACTCTATGAGCGGCATCGGCAGGCCACAAAGACGCTGCGCGAGCGCCGAGCCGAGTGGACGGTCGGACGAGTCCATGCCCGCAAACCTTCGGCGGCGGCGGGCGGACGAACCAGTGCCTCCATGCGGCAATGCGCCCTTGCCTATGTTGCGGGAGAGGCTCCCCGACCACGCCATCGCCTGGGGCAGCAACCGGCGGCGGCCGGAAAAATGCAAATCCGGTGGCCCGCGATGAAGTGCTGCAGGTCTACAAATCTGGAGGCCCGCTGACGCAGGGGGGAAGGGAGGGGAGGCCTCGTGCGCGTGGCGGCCTTCCGGCGTGCTCCTACCGGTTGCTGTCGCCGGAATCTTGGGCGGCGGCCGGCGGCGGCGCGCGGGGGGAGAGGAGAGGTGGTTGGTGGGAGAAAGCGCGAGATGACATGTCCCCCCACCATCCGCTTCCGCTTATATGCAGGGCACAGCAACCGCGAAGCCGAAACCCGCATTTTCCCGGGTTGGGGTCGGGATTTTGCCGCGCCCCCTAAATTTTTTTACTAGCCCGGGCAAGATGCGGGGTCTGATCGGGCTGGATTTTTCGCCCAACCTGCATTTTGGCAGTTATATTGCGGATCGGGGCGGGATGCGGGGTTTGCTAGAGTTGCTCTAAGCGGGAATACTGCTTGTGCATCCACTTCCATAAACCCCAAAGTTATTCCACATGAGTCCACCATACCTTCCTATATGCGGTATTTACTTGCCGTTCCAAGTAAATTTGTATGTGCCAAACTCTAAACCTTCAAATGAAATTCTGTTTTGTATGCTCGAACAGCTCATGTATCAACTAGGGATGTCTATATTTTCCATGCTAGGTGGGTTATTCTCACGATGAGTGGACTCCAATCATCATTCACGAGAAAATGGCTTGTAACCGGGATGCCCAGTCCCATGCTTAAAATCATAAATAATTAAACAAAACTCCCCCAGGGCTATTGTTGGTTTGGACGGTACCCGTTGTTTTGGACCAGCCGTGGAGTGTGCTTGTTGGTGGTTGGGGGAGTATAAACTTTACCATTCTGTTTGGGAACCGCCTATAATGTGCGTAGCATGGGAGATATCAAGATTCTTGGTTGATATGTTGACAATGAAAGTATACCGCTCAAAATGTTATTCATCTCTGTTTAAAAATCGAGCTCTGGCACCCCTACAAATCCCTGCTTCCCTCTGCGAAGGGCCTATCTATTTACTTTTATGCAGAGTCATCATCCTCTTGTAAAAAAGGCACCAGTAGGAGAGCACCTCTGTCATTTGCATGTATTACAATTAATTTGCATTGAGTGTGATCATGTTTGGATCTCTTTTACCATGAATTACAATGTCTAGTCAGCCCTTGATATTTAAAGGTGCTTTGCATTTATGTTTTGCGGTCTCAGAAAGGGCTAGCGTGATACTATCTTGTTATATCATATCATGATTGTTTTGAGAAAGTGTTGTCATCCGAGGTTTATTATTATTGCTCGTCAGTTGATTATGCCACTGATGTGTGTAGACTTGAGACCTGAAAGTTATTGTGAATGTGGTTAGTTCATGATCATTGCTGAAACCCTGAATGTTGGCTTACATATTTACAACAACAAGAGCAAATAGAGTTTGTCAAAGTTTTTCTTTATCACTTTCAGTTTATCAACTGAATTGCTTGAGGACAAGCAAAGGTTTAAGCTTGGGGGAGTTGATACGTCTCCAATGTATCTACTTTTCCAAACACTTTTGCCCTTGTTTTGGACTCTAACTTGCATGATTTGAATGGAACTAACCCGGACTGATGTTGTTTTCAGCAGAATTGCCATGGTGTTGTTTTTGTGCAGAAATAAAAAGTTCTCGGAATGACATGAAAATCCACGGAGAATTATTTTGGAAAATATTAAAAATACCTGCAAGAAGATCCAGACCAGGGGGCTTACACCCTGTCCACGAGGGTGGGGGTGCCCCCCCCCCCCTAGGGTGCACCCCCTGCCTCGTGGGCCCCCTGGTGCTCCACCGATGTATCCCCAGATCCTATATATTCACTTTCGGGGAGAAAAAATCGGAGAGAAAGAATTATTGCGTTTTACAAAACGGAGCCGCCGCCAAGCCCTAATCTATCTCAGGAGGGCTGATCTGGAGTCCGTTCGGGGCTCCGGAGAGTGGAGATCGTCACCATCGTCATCATCAACCATCCTCTATCACCAATTCAATGATGCTTACTGCCGTGCGTGAGTAATTCCATCGTAGGCTTGCTGGACGGTGATGGGTTGGATGGGATCTATCATGTAATCGAGTTAGTTTTGTTAGGGTTTGATCCCTAGTATCCACTATGTTCTGAGATTGATGTTGCTATGACTTTGCTATGCTTAATGCTTGTCACTAGGGCCCGAGTGCCATAATTTCAGATCTGAACCGATTATGTTTTCATGAATATATGTGTGTTCTTGATCCTATCTTGCAAGTATATAGTCACCTACTATGTGTTATGATCCGGCAACCCCGAAGTGACATTAATCGGGACCACTCCCGGTGATGACCGTAGTTTGAGGAGTTCATGTATTCACTATGTGTTAATGCTTTCGTCTGGTACTCTATTAAAAGGAGGCCTTAATATCCCTTAGTGTCCAATAGGACCCCGCTGCCACGGGAGGGTAGGACAAAACATGTCATGCAAGTTCTTTTCCTTAAGCACGTATGACTATATTCGGAATACATGCCTACATTGCATTGATGAACTGGAGCTAGTTCTGTGTCACCCTAGGTTATAACTTCTACATGATGAATTGCATCCGACATAATTTCCCATCACCGATCCAATGCCTATGAGCTTTTCACATATTGTTGGTTGCTTATTTACTTTTCCGCTGCTACTATTACAAAAACTACAAAAACACTACCGTTACTTTTATTGCTGCTACCGCCACTATCATATTACTTTGCTACTAAACTATCTTGCTGCAGATACTAAGTTTCCAGGTGTGGTTGAATTGACAACTCAGCTGCTAATACTTAAGAGTATTCTTTGGCTCCCCTTGTGTCGAATCAATAAATTTGGGTTGAATACTTTACCCTCAAAAACTGTTGCGATCACCTACACTTGTGGGTTATCAATCCCCAAGCTTAGTTGCTTGGATCTTCCTTGAATATTACCTTGGGGTGCCTTGGGCATCCCAAATATTAGTGTCTTGCCACTCCTTATTCTCCTCATATCAATATCTCACCCAAAACTTGAAAACTTCAATCACACAAAACTTAACAAAACTTCGTGAGATGGCTTAGTATGATAAAACAAATCATTCACTTTGGGTACTGTCAAAGACAAGATTCATAATTGTTCTCACACAATGCTTACTATATGATATCATTTCTACAATTTATATTGATCAATATAAGCCATAGAAACTAGAAAACAAGCAAACTATGCATTGAAAGCAGAATCTGTCAAAAACAGAACAGTTTGTAATGATCTAAACATTCACCATACTTCTGCAACTCTAAAAATCTTTAAAAAATATGACCACGTGAACAATTTGTATATTAATCTTCTACAAAAAGAATCAACTTAAAAGCACTCTTCTGTTAAAAATGAGATTTTTTTTCTCGTGAGTGCAAAAGTTTCTGTTTTTCAGGAAGATCAAATCTATTATCACCCAACAAGATCCTAGGGATTTGCTTGGCATTTTATTGAAAAAAAGATATAAAACATGATTACTACAGTAGCATAATCATGTGAACACACAAAAACAATAGGAATAAGTGTTGGGTTGTCTCCCAACAAGCGCTTTTCTTTATTGCCTTTTAGCTAGGCATGATGATTTCAATGATGCTCGTATAAAAGATAATAATTGAAACATGAAAGAGAGCATCATGAATCACATGGCAAGCACATTTAAGCCTAACCCACTTCCTATGCATAGGGATTTTGTGATCAAACAATTTATGGGAGCATGAATCAACTAGCATAGGAAGGCAAAACAAGCAATACTTCAAAACTTTCAACACATAGAGAGGAAACGTGATATTATTGCAATACCTACAAGCATATGTTCCTCTCTCATAGTAATTTTTAGTAGCATCATGAATGAATTCAACAATATAGCCATCACATAAATCATTGTTTTCATTATGCAAAACCATATAAATTTTGCTACTCTCCACATAAGCAAATTTATTCTCATGAATAGTGGTGGGAGCAAACTCAACAAAATAACTATCATGAGATTGAAAATTAAAGTAATGATGACAAGTTTCATGGTTTTCATTATTCAATATAGTATAAATTTCATCACCATAATCATCATAGATAGCAACTTTGTTATCATAATCAATTGGAACCTCCTCCAAAATAGTGGATTCATCATTAAATAAAGTCACGACCTCTCCAAATCCAATTTCATCAATATAATCTTCATAAATGGGAGGCATGCAATCATCATAATGAATTTTCTCATCAAAACTTGGGGGACTAAGAATATCTTATTCATCAAACATAGCAACCCCAAGCTTATGGCTTTGCATATCATTAGCATCATGGATATTCAAAGAATTCATACCAACAACAATGCAATCATGCTCATCATTCAAATATTTTGTGCCAAACATTTTATAGACTTCTTCTTCTAAAAATTGAGCACAGTTTTCCGATCCATCATTTTCAAGAAAGATATTATAAAGATGATCAACAATATGATGTAACCTCAATTCCATTTTTTCCTTTTACAAAACCAAACTAGTGATAAAACAAGAAGCTAAAAGATTCGATTGCAAGATCTAAAGATATACCTTCAAGCACTCACCTCCCCGGCAACGGCGCCAGAAAAGAGCTTGATGTCACAAATAGTTGTAGTGTTCATACTAAAATAGCAACAAATGATACACATCAACCAACTCTAATGTCACCTAGATACTCCAATGTCACCACAAGTATCCGTGAGTTGATTATACGATATGCATCAAACAATTTCATATTCATAATATTCAATCCAACACAAAGAAAAACAAAGAGTGCCCCAAGGTTTCTATCGGTGAAACAACGACGAAAACATGTATCAACCCGTATGCATAGATTACCCCAATGTCACTTTGGGAATCAGTGAGTTGAGTGCAAGACATACGTCAAGTGTTCTCAAATTCGACAAAGTATTCAATCTGATAAAAGTGAAACCTCAGACGTAAAAACTTAATATATCGCAACAATATAGAGAGGGAGAAACACCATATGATCCAACTATATTAACAAAACTCGCGAGACATCAAGATCGTGCCAAATCAAGAACACGATATATATATATATATATATATATATATATATATATATATATATATATATATATATATATATATATATATATCAAACACATAGCTACTAGTACAAACCCTCAACCCCAAGGGTGGACTACTCCCTCCTCAACATGGAGACCACCGGGATGATGAAGATGGCCTTCGGTGATGAT
Source organism: Secale cereale (assembly GCA_902687465.1). Taxonomy (NCBI): domain Eukaryota; kingdom Viridiplantae; phylum Streptophyta; class Magnoliopsida; order Poales; family Poaceae; genus Secale; species Secale cereale. The sequence continues at coordinate 782,058,109 of LR738711.1, forward strand.
TTCCCGTCTGGTAGAGTGCCGAAAAAGGGCTCTAGATTGGATCGTGGAGGTACAGAGGCTTGCGGCGGCGGATTCCAAGTTCTTGGGTTATTTCTGGTAGTTTCTCCATTTATAGAATTTTTGGCGTCGGTTTCACGCTGAGATGGACCACGAGGTGCCCACTACCCACCAGCCCACCACTTCGGCACCAGGCGCGCCCTGATGGGTAGTGGCCACTGATACGTCTCCAACGTATCTATAATTTTTTATTGTTCCATGCTATTATATTATCCTTCTAGGATGTCTTATGGGTTTTTATATACACTTTTATATGATTTTTGGGACTAACCTATTAACCCAGAGCCCAGTGCCAGTTTCTGTTTTTCTCCTGTTTTAGGGTTTTACAGAAAAGGATTATCAAACGGATTCCAATTGACGTGCCATTTTTTGATGTTTTTTTTACCAAAAGAAGCCCCCAAAGTAAAAGAGTTGGGCCAGGAGAGCCATGGGCTGCCCACGAGGGTGGGGGCGTGCCCTCCTATCTCGTCGACAGCCCAGAAGCCCCCTGACTTGTGCCCTACACCAAAAAATCCTATAAATACTGAAACCTTCGGAAATTAACCTGGATCGGGAGTTCCGCCCTGAAAGCCTCTATTGCCACCGAAAACCAATCTACACCCATTCTGGCACCCTGTCGGAGTGGGGAATCCCTCTCTGGTGGCTATCTTCATCATCCCGGCGCTCTCCATGATGAGGAGGGAGTAGTCCACCCACGGGGCTGAGGGTATGTACCATTAGCTATGTGTTTTATCTCTCTCTCTCTCTCTCTCTCTCTCTCTCTCTCTCTCTCTCTCTCTCTCTCGTGTTCTTGAGATGGAACGATCTTGATGTATTGCAAGCTTTGCTATTCTAGTTGGATCTTATAATGCTTCTCCCCATCTACTCTCTTGTAATGGATTGAGTTTTCCCTTTGAAGTTATCTTATCGGATTGAGTCTTTAAGGATTTGAAAACACTTGATATATGTCTTGCACGTGTTTATCTGTGGTGACAATGGGATATCATGTGATCCACTTGATGTATGTTTGGGTGATCAACTTGCGGGTTCCGTGACCTGGGGAATCTATGCATAGGGGTTGGCACAAGTTTTCGTCTTGACTCTCCGGTAGAAACTTTGGGGCACTCTTTGAAGTTCTATGTGTTGGTTGAACAGATGTTTCTGAGATTGTGTGATGCATATCGTATAATCATGCCCACGGATACTTGAGGTGTGACATTAGGGTTTTGATTGATTTATGTCTTAAGGTGTTATTCTAGTACGAACTCTATGATAGATTGAACGTTACTACGGACTCTTGAATAGATCGATCAGAAAGAATAACTTTGAGGTGGTTTCGTACCCTACCATAATCTCTTCTTTTGTTCTCCGCTATTAGTGACTTTGGAGTGACTCTTTGTTGCATGTTGAGGGCTATTAATATGATCCAATTATGTTATCCTTGTTGAGAGAACTTGCACTAGTGAAAGTATGAACCCTAGGCCTTGTTTCATATCATTGCAACACCGTTTATGCTCATGTTTACCACTTGCTACATTGCTGTTTTCATATTTTCAGTTTACGAAAACCTATATCGACCATCCATATTGCACTTGTGTCACCATCTCTTCGCCGAACTAGTGCACCTATACAATTTACCATTGTATTGGGTGTGTTGGGGACACAAGAGACTCTTTGTTATTTGGTTTCAGGGTTGTTTGAGGGAGACCATCTTCATCCTACGCCTCCCATGGATTGATAAACCTTAGGTCATCCACTTGAGGGAAATTTGCTACTGTCCTACAAACCTCTGCACTTGGAGGCCCAACAACGTCTACAAGAAGAAGGTTGCGTAGTAGACATCAGCCACCTCGTCGGTCTTCTGGTCCTCCCACCAAGCCTCGGGTGTCTCTTTTGGTCCAAAAAATGTCAAAAAGTTTCGCTGCACTTGAACTTCATTTGATATCGATTTTTTGGAAAACCTAAACAAGCAGAAAACAACAACTGGCACTGGGCACTAGGTCAATATGTTAGTCCTTCAAAATTATATAAAATCCATATAAAAGTGCACCGAAATCATACAAAACTATAATAAACATGGCATGAATACTTCATAAATTACAGATACGCTGTAGACGTATCAATGAGTTGCTTGTTGAATGCACTCGAGTTGCATAAAAAACACCCCAAAAATTGCTAATTTTTGTGTCTGATACTCAAGTGCATAACGATCTTAAAGTTATTGTCCTTGTTTTGCCTCCAATAGCCCCAACAATGGTGAACCTAGACTTTTCCATATGTGGTTCCTTTTGTCTAGATACTAGTTGAGAGTACACATGAGTTGCCTGGTGAGTGCACTAGAGCTGTATAAATACACCCAAAGTTTCTAACCTTTTCTGCGAGGCACTCGAGCAGATAACACAAGTATTATACCATAACAAGCTTCATCTCCAAGTTGATAATGTTGTAGGAAACTTACTTTCCGAAGCAACCTAACATTATCCTAAGTTGCCTGCCATGACTAGTTAGTAGCCCAACATTATCCTAAGTTGCATACAATACATTTTCAGTGTGGTAAGCAACTTAGTTTCATATATAGGTAACTTAGCAATATTGACGAGCAACTTTTTAATGTATAGTAGGCAATTGAAATAGTAATGCCAGATAGGCAACTGAAATAGTAATGACAGATAGGCAACTTCATAGTGTTTTAGGCAACTTAGGAAATCATAATGATAAGCAACTTTATAATATTATAGGCAACTAATTGCAAAGTTAGACAACTAAGCAGTAATGATATGTAACTAATTATCAATAGCAGGTAACTGGACATCAGTGGTGGGCCAATTTCATAGTATTGTCGACAACTGGGCATCAATGATAAGCAACTGAATATCCATGTCAGGCAACTGTGCAACCATGATAGCAAGTTTTGATAATGTTAGCAAAATTCATTGATACACATAGTGCTATAAAGTTACTTATATGTAGCACTAAAGGTGCATCATGTTTTGTGCGGTTTTCTCATTTTTTACACAAACCAACCTACTAGGCGGTCCTACTGGGGAAAGAATAAAGTTGCTTTCCTATAGCACTACAATTGCCTCCATCGTACCCAAAGTTGCCTCGAAAAAAGGTTCGACGAAACCTATCTATATGAGATATACTTTTGAAGAACTTGTTGCGAGAAACCGAACTGTGAAAACGAAAATGAATTCGACACTTCAATCAAAAGTTACAGTTTTTTAAATTTTTGGACCACCAAATAAATGCACGCGGGGACATGATTCCTTTTTTAGTGAACTGCATCGTGCGTGTCGATGACTCTTTCCATATTTGATTGAGTGCTAGTTCCCACTAACGGACGCTCGGACGCCTGCTAGCCACAACAGTACAACTGCGGATGCTCACATACATGTACTTACACTCATATTTTTTATATTGATGAAGTCGTCACATGTGTCTCATAGTCGACGGAAACATCTCCTCCCACTAAACGGGCATTGCCAAAAAAAATCTGAAGAAAGTCTAGAATGTGAACACCCATGCAAAGTCCAATGTTAGTACACTTGTGATGATAAGGGCGCGCTCATGGCAAGGGAAGCGTAAAGAAGGCGGGGCGAAGGCGTAAAGAGGCAGCGGTAAGATTCAAATGATGCTTGGGCCAAGATGGCCACAAGAGTAGAGTAGTGGGCCAATGGACCGAGGTGGGTGACCCATGTAACCTGCGTGTTATAAGCGGGGGAGTGAGGGAGAGGACGTTATCGAGAAAATTGTAATCAAACTTGACCTCTCATTCTATCTAGCTTATCCCCTTCTCGCTTTCTGTCTCCTACCCCGACCTCTCTTCCTCTCCAATTCAAATTACTTGATGCAGTTCGTCGACGGCGAGACTCCGATGGAGCCTGGTCGTGACAATTTGGTATCAGAGCCTCTCTCCCGCTCCGCCGTGCGCCCGTATTTTTTTCCCAGAATCGTTCCCGACAAATCCGAGGTAAAGGTTGCGGATCGCCCGAGGGCTTGATATGTGTAATTCCAAACCTGAGGTGGGTTGATTTGAGGAAAACCGGCAACAAGGACGACATTCAAGCCCAATCAGAAGACTCGCTTCCTCCCGGACAAGATGGGGGCGTTCCAGGAGAGGATGCTGAAGGAGTTCGCAGAGATACGGGCGGCGCAACACAAGCTGGAGGTGGTCGACGGGATCTGCGCGCAGCTGGAGGCACTCGACGCCAAGCTGATAGAGTAGTCAGTGCGCCTTGACCAGGTGCAAGTGAAGGTTGATCTATCCTGTGACACGTTGGATCAAGTCCAATAGAGCCAGTTCCATACGGCGCAAAAAGGGAAGCCACCTGAGGGGCCTGAGATCTCATCGCCAACCACGTCGGAGGTATCAGATGGCATACTCGGAGCAAGGACGACGTTCAATGCCCACGTGTTGCCTTGACCAGTTCAGGTACCACCCAATATCCCTGTTCTACCATAGGTTGTGCAACCAGTTCATGATGATAGTTCAAGCAAGCGCCAGTGGATGCCCAAAATGGATTTCCCTCGGTTTTATGGGAATGAAGTCAGGATCTGGTCGGATAAGTGTGAGGCGATCTTTAGATTGTACAATATACCTGATAACTTCAAGGTCACCTCAGCTTCTCTATACCTGACGGAGAATGTGGCTCATTGGTATCAGGCGTTCAAACAATCCAGAGCATATCACACTTGGCCATAGTTTTGTGCAGTGATATTGCAAGAGTTTGATGGTAATGTATACATGCAGAAGATGAAATACATGATTTCATTGAAGCAGATAGAACTAATGGAGGAGTACAAACAACAGTTTATGCAGCCAGCATACAACGTCAGGCTGTATGAACCATCAGTCACAGACACCTTTTAGTCACTCGTTTCATTACAGGGCTCAAGGCAGAACTACGGGTTGTTGTGGAGTTACAAATACTAACATGTGTTTAGTCTGCAATGATGTATGCCTCTGTACAGGAAGGACCGTTCTTCCAGCAGAAAATAGTTAGGGCAAACTATCAGAAATCTGCTTTTACCAAATCTGAAACTCGCCCAACATTGGACACTCATGAATTGTGGAAAGCAAAACAATTGAAAGAGTACCGGTGTGCAAACGGTCTATGTTACAAATGTGGAGAGAAGTTTACTCCTGGAAATGTGTGCAGTCAAGTGCCTGCTGCTGGAGCTCAGTTAAAGGTAGCTGAAGCTGTGGTGTAGAATGAGATAATATCGGATGCTCTGTTCGATGCTCTGGTAGAACACTCTATAGCATATTATGCTACTATTTTAGTTACTGCACTACCGGGAGCTGCTCATCCCAAGACCATACAACCCAGGGCTTTAGTAGGGAACCAAGTGGTGCTCATTTTAGTGGATTCAGGGAGCGCCCACACCTTTGTGGACCAGGCACTGTTGAACAGGATATTGGTTACTGCTGGCAAGTTGCCCCAACCTATGAAAGTAAGAGTTGCAAATGGGGAATTGGTCTAATTGATACGTCCATTTTGCATCATATTTTCTTGCTGTTATTTATGTTGTTTTTAAATTTTTATGTATAATAATGCTTTTTGGAGTAATTCTAATGCCTTTTCTCTCATAATTTGCAAGGTGTGCACCAAGAGGGAAAATTCCGGCAGCTGGAAATTTGGACCTGAAAAAGCTACTTCGGGCCACCTATTCTGCACAACTCCAAACAAGCTGAAACTTCACGGAGAATTTTTATGGAATATTTGAAAAATATTGGAGCAAATAAGTATCAGAGGAGGCCCACCAGGTGGGCACAACCCACCTGGGCGCGCCAGGGAGCCCATGCATGCCCTAGTGGATTGTGCTCACCCAGGCCCACCTCCAGTGCCCATCTTCTTGTCGGAAATATGCCTTATATGCATTAATAAAATGGTTATTATTATATTTCCTTGTTCATGATAATTGTCTATTGTTCATGCTTTAATTGTATTATCCGGAAACAGTGATACATGTGTGAATACATAGACCACAACGTGTCCCTAGTAAGCCTCTAGTTGACTAGCTCGTTGATCAACAGATGGTTACGGTTTCCTGACCATGGACATTGGATGTCATTGATAACGGGATCACATCATTAGGAGAATGATGTGATGGACAAGACCCAATCCAAAGCCTAGCACAAGATCGTGTAGTTCGTATGCTAAAGCTTTTCCAATGTCAAGTATCTTTTCCTTAGACCATGAGGTTGTGCAACTCCCGGATAATGTAGGAATACTTTGGGTGTGCCAATCGTCACAACGTAACTGGGTGGCTATAAAGGTACACTACGGGTATCTCTGAAAGCATCTGTTGGGTTGGCACGAACCGAGACTGGGATTTGTCACTCCGTATGACGGAGAGGTATCTCTGGGCCCACTTGGTAATAAATCATCGAAATGAGCTCAATGTGACTAAGGGGTTAGTCACGGGATGATGTGTTACGAAACGAGTAAGAGACTTGCCATAACGAGATTGAACAAGGTATCGGTATACCGACGATCGAATCTCGGGCAAGTACTATACCGATAGACAAAGGGAATCGAATACGGGATTGATTGAATCCTTGACATTGTGCTTCATCCGATGAGATCATCGTGGAACATGTGGGAGCCAACATGGGTATCCAGATCCCGCTATTGGTTATTGGCCGAAGAGATGTCTCGGTCATGTCTGCATGGTTCCCGAACTCGTAGGGTCTACACACTAAAGGTTCGATGACGCTAGGGTTATAGGGAATAGATGTACGTGGTTACCGAATGTTGTTCGGGGTCTCGGATGATATCCCGGACGTCACGAGGAGTTCCGGAATGGTCCGGAGGTAAAGATTTATATATGGGAAGTCATCATACGGTCACCGGAATAATTCGGGGGGTTACCGGTATTGTACCGGGACCACCGAAGGGGTTCCGGGGGTCCACCGGGAGGGTCCACCTGCCCCGGAGGGCCCTGTGGGCTGTATGTGGAGAGGTACCAGCCCCTTAGTGGGCTGGGCGCCTCCCCCATAGGGCCCATGCGCCTAGGGTTTGGGGGGAAACCCTAAGGGGGGCGCCCCCTTGCCTTGGGGGGCAAGGCACCCCCCTGGCCGCCGCCCCTTCCTCGGATTGGATCTGAGGGGGCCGGCCCCCCTCTCCCTTCCCCCTATATATATGGGGGGAGGGAGGGCAGCCGCACCCAAGTTCTGGCGCAGCCCTCCCCCTCTCGCAAGTCCTCCTCCGCTCCCGCGGTGCTTGGCGAAGCCCTGCAGGATTGCCACGCTCCTCCATCACCACCACGCCGTCGTGCTGCTGCTGGACGGAGTCTTCCCCAACCTCTCCCTCTCTCCTTGCTAGATCAAGGCACGAGAGACGTCAACGGGCTAAAGGTGTGTTGAACGCGGAGGCACCATTGTTCGGTGCTTAGATCGGATTCGGCCACGATCTGAATCGCTTCGTGTACGACTCCACCGACCGCGTTCTTGCAACGCTTTCGCATCGCGATCTTCAAAGTTATGAAGATGCACTCCCCTCTCGTTGCTAGTAGACTCCATAGATAGATCTTGGTGATGCGTAGGAATTTGTTTGAATTTCAGAATGAGGTTGAGAATCAACGTGACAGAAAAATAAAGTTCTTATGATCAGATCATGGAAGAGAATATTTAAGTCACGAATTTGGCACGCACCTAAAGAACTGTGGAATTGTGTCACAATTGATGCCGCCTGGAACACCTCGGCATAATGGTGTGTTCGAACGTCGTAATCGTACTCTGTTGGACATGGTGCGATCTATGATGTCTCTTACTGACTTACCGCTATCATTTTGGGGTTATGCTTTAGAGACTGCCGCATTCACTTTAAATAGGGCACCGTCTAAATCCGTTGAGACGACGCCGTATGAACTTTGGTTTGTGAAGAAACCTAAGTTATCGTTTCTAAAAGTTTGGGGATGCTATGCTTATGTCAAGAAACTTCAACCTGAAAAGCTCGAACCCAAATCAGAAAAATGCGTCTTCATAGGATACCCTAAGGAAACCATTGGGTACACCTTCTACCTCAGATCTAAAGGCAAGGTCTTCGTTGCCGAGAATGGATCCTTTCCGGAGAAAGAGTTTCTCTCGAAAGAAGTGAGTGGGAGGAAAGTGGAACTTGATGAGGTGATTGTCACTCCTTCCGAACTGGAAAGTAGCATAGCGCAGGAAGATGTTTCTGTGGTGCCTGCACCGACTAGGGAGGAGGTTAATTATAATGATCATGAAGCTTCAGATCAAGTTACTGCTGAACTTCGTAGGTCCACAAGGACACGTTCCGCACCAGAGTTGTACGGCAACCTAGTCATGGAAATCATGTTGTTAGACAACGGTGAACCTTCGAACTATGAAGAAGCAATGGCGGGCCCGGATTCCAACAAATGGCATGAAGCCATGTAATCCGAGATAGGATCCATGTATGATAACAAATTATGGACTTTGGTGGACTTGCCCGATGATCGGCACGCCATAGAAAATAAATAGATCTTTAAGAAGAAGACTGACGCGGATGGTAATGTGACCATCTATAAGGCTCGACTTGTCGCTAAAGGTTATCGACAAGTTCAAGGAATTGACTACGACAAGACTTTCTCTCCTGTAGCAATGCTGAAGTCCGTCCGAATCATGTTAGCAATTGCCGCATTCTATGATTATGAGATATGGCAAATGGACGTCAAAACGGCATTCCTTAATGGCTTCCTCAAGGAAGAACTGTATATGATGCAGCCGAAAGGTTTTGTCGATCCTGAGAATGCTAACAAGATATGCAAGCTCCATCGCTCAATCTATGGGCTGGTGCAAGCATCTCGGAGTTGGAACATTCGCTGTGATGAGGTGATCAAAGCATTTGGGTTTATACAGACTTGGGGAGAACCTTGTATTTACAAGAAAGTGAGTGGGTGCTCTGTAACATTTCTCATATTATATGTGGATGATATATTGCTGATGGGAAAGGATGTAGAACTCTTGAAAAGCATAAAGGCCTACTTGAATAAGTGTTTTTCAATGAAGGACCTTGGAGAAGCTGCTTACATATTAGCCATCAAGATCTATAGAGATAGATCGAGACGCCTCATTGGTCTTTCACAAAGCACATACCTCGACAAGATATTGAAGAAGTTCAATATGGATCAGTCCAAGAAAGGGTTCTTGCCTGTATTGCAAGGTATGAGATTGAGCACAGCTCAATGCCCGACCTCGGCAGAAGATAGAGAAAAGATGAGTGTCATCCCCTATGCCTCGGCCATAGGTTCTATTATGTATGCCATGCTGTGTACCAGACCTGATGTGAACCTTTTCATAAGTTTGGTGGGGAGGTACCAAAGTGATCCCGGTATGGAACACTGGACAGCGGTCAAGAACATCCTGAAGTACCTGAAAATAACTAAGGATATGTTTCTCGTTTATGGAGGTGACGAAGAGCTTGTCGTAAAGGGTTACGTCGATGCTAGCTTCGACACAGATCTGGATGACTTCAAGTCACAAACCGGATACGTGTATATTTTGAATGGTGGGGCAGTCAGTTGGTGCAGTTGCAAGCAAAGCGTCGTGGCGGCATCTACATGTGAAGCGAAGTACATAGCTGCTTCCGAAGCAGCGCAGGAAGGAGTCTGGATGAAGGAGTTCAACACCGACCTAGGAGTTATTCCAAGCGCGTCGGGACCGATGACTCTCTTCTGTGACAACACTGGAGCTATGGCCATTGCCAAGGAGCCTAGGTTTCACAAGAAGACCAAGCACATCAAGCGTCGTTTCAACTCCATCCGAAATTATATTCAAGAGGGAGACATAGATATTTGTAAAGTGCATACGGATCCGAATGTCGCAGATCCGTTGACTAAACCTCTTCCACGAGCAAAACATGATCAACACCAGAACTCTATGGGTGTTCGATTCATCACAATGTAACTAGATTATTGACTCTAGTGCAAGTGGGAGACTGCTGGAAATATGCCCTAGAGGCAATAATAAAATGGTTATTATTATATTTCCTTGTTCATGATAATTGTCTATTGTTCATGCTTTAATTGTATTATCCGGAAACAGTGATACATGTGTGAATACATAGACCACAACGTGTCCCTAGTAAGCCTCTAGTTGACTAGCTCGTTGATCAACAGATGGTTACGGTTTCCTGACCATGGACATTGGATGTCATTGATAACGGGATCACATCATTAGGAGAATGATGTGATGGACAAGACCCAATCCTAAGCCTAGCACAAGATCGTGTAGTTCGTATGCTAAAGCTTTTCCAATGTCAAGTATCTTTTCCTTAGACCATGAGGTTGTGCAACTGCCGGATACCGTAGGAATACTTTGGGTGTGCCAAACGTCACAACGTAACTGGGTGGCTATAAAGGTACACTACGGGTATCTCCGGAAGCATCTCTTGGGTTGGCACGAACCGAGACTGGGATTTGTCACTCTGTATGACGGAGAGGTATCTCTGGGCCCACTTGGTAATACATCGTCGAAATGAACTCGATGTGACTAAGGGGTTAGTCACGGGATGATGTGTTACGGAACGAGTAAAGAGACTTGCCATAACGAGATTGAACAAGGTATCGGTATACCGACGATCGAATCTCGGGCAAGTACTATACCGATAGACAAAGGGAATCGAATACGGGATTGATTGATTCCTTGACATCGTGGTTCATCCGATGAGATTGTCGTGGAACATGTGGGAGCCAACATGGGTATCCAGATCCCACTGTTGTTATTGGCCGGAGAGATGTCTCGGTCATGTCTGCATGGTTCCCGAACCCGTAGGGTCTACACACTTAAGGTTCGGTGACGCTAGGGTTATAGGGAATAGATGTACGTGGTTACCGAATGTTGTTTGGAGTCCCGGATGAGATCCCAGACGTCATAGGGAGTTTCAGAATGGTCCAGAGGTAAATATTTATATATGGGAAGTCATCATACGATCACCGGAATAATTCGAGGGGTCACCTGTATTGTACCGGGACCACCGAAGGGGTTCCGGGGGTCCACAGGGAGGGTCCACCTACCCCGGAGGGCCCTATGGGCTGTATGTGGAGAGGGACCAGCCCCTTAGTGGGCTGGGCGCCTCCCCCCTAGGGCCCATGCGCCTAGGGTTTGGGGGGGAACCCTAAGGGGGGCGCCCCCTTGCCTTGGGGGGCAAGGCACCCCCCTAGCCGCCGCCCCCTCCTCAGATTGGATCTTAGGGGGCCGGCCCCCCCTCTCCCTTGCCCCTATATATATGTGGGGGGAGGGAGGGCAGCCGCACCCAAGTTCTGGCGCAGCCCTCCCCCTCTCCCAAGTCCTCCTCCTCTCCCACGGTGCTTGGCAAAGCCCTGCAGGATTGCCACGCTCCTCCATCACCACCACGCCGTCGTGCTGCTGCTGGATGGAGTCTTCCCCAACCTCTCCCTCTCTCCTTGCTGGATCAAGGTGCGGGAGACATCACCGGGCTGCACATGTGTTGAACGCGGAGGCGCCGTTGTTCGGTGCTTAGATCGGATTTGGCTACGATCTAAATCGCTTCGTGTACGACTCCACCGACCGCGTTTTTGCAATGCTTTCGCATCGTGATCTTCAAAGGTACGAAGATGCACTCCCCTCTCATTGCTAGTAGACTCCATAGATAGATCTTGGTGATGCGTAGGAAATTTTTTGATTTTCTGCAACGATCCCCAACACTTCTGGTATGTAAGCCATTCTGACCTAGAAAAAATAAGGAGAAGACTTTCGGGACGGAGCAACGCCGTCTCGAGGCGGAACTTGGGCAGGAGCACTTTTGCCCTCTGGCGGAGCGATTCCGCCAAGGGAACTTCCCTCCCGAAGGGGGAAATCGTCGTCATCATCATCACCAACAACTCTTCCATCTTGGGGAGGGCTATCTCCATCAACATCTTCAACAACATCATCTCATCTCAAACCCTAGTTCATCCCTTGTGTTCAATCTTGTTACAAAAACGATAGATTGGTGCTTGTGGGTGACTAGTAGTGTTGATTACATCTTGTAGTTGATTGCTATATGGTTTATTTGGTGGAAGATTATATTTTCAGATCCAATATGCTATTTAATAGCCCTCTGATCTTGAGCATGTTTATCATTTGTGAGTAGTTGCCTTTGTTATTGAGGTCACTGGAGAAATCATGTTGCAAGTAATCATGTGAATTTGATATGTGTTTGATATTTTGATAGTATGTATGTTGTGATTCCCTTAGTGGTGTCATGTGAACGCGGACTACATGACACTTCACCATATTTGGGCCTAAGGGAATGCATTGTGGAGTAGTAATTAGATGATGGGTTGCGAGAGTGACAGAAGCTTAATCCCCAGTTTATGCGCTATTCCATAAGGGACCGAGTGGATCCAAAAGTTTAACGTTATGGTTAGAATCTATTATTAATACTTTTATCGTAGTTGCGGATGCTTGCGGGAGGGTTAATAATAAGTAGGAGGTTTGTTTAAGTAAGAACAACACCTAAGCACCGATCCACCCACATACCAAATTATCAAAGTAGTGAACACGAATCGAACCAACATGATGAAAGTGACTAGATGAAATACCCGTGTACCCTCAAGAACGCTTTGCTTATTATGACCGTCTTGGCCTGTCCTTTTCCTCAAAATTATCTTGCTATCAAACTACTCTACTACTTACAATTCCAACACTTGCACACATTACCTTACTGAAGAACACTTGTCATTTCCTTCTGCTCCTCGTTGGGTTCGACACTCTTACTTGTCAAAAAGAGCTACAATTGATACCCTATACTTTTGGGTCATCAAGGCTATTTTCTAACGCCATTGCCGAGGAGTGAATCACTTTTCCTAAGTGGAAGTTGATAAGGAAACATTCTTATAGTGTGCCAAAATTTATTGTCACTTGTTACTATGGAGAACAATCCTTTGAGGGGTTTGTTCGGGGTATCTTCACCTCGACCGGAACCACAGTTAGCTACCCCTCAACCCACTACACCTAATGAAAATATTGAATATGAAATTCCTTCGGGTATGATAGAACAACTGCTAGCTAATCCTTATGCAGGAGACGGAACCGAACATCCTAATATGCACTTGATATATGTGGAACAAATTTGTGGATTTTTTAAGCTTGCATGTCTACCCAGAGATCAAGTTATGAAGAAGGTTGTTCCTTTATCTGTGAAGGGAAAAGCATTAGCATGGTATAGGCTATGCGATGTTATTGGATCTTGGAATTGGAACCGATTGAAATTGGAGTTTCACCAAAAAAATCGTATGCATCTAATTCATCGTGATCGGAATTATATATATAATTTTTGGCCTCGTGAAGGATAAAGTATCACTCTAGCTTGGGGGAGGCTTAATTCAATGTTATATTCATGTCCCAATCATAAGCTCTCAAGAGAAATTATTATTCAGAATTTTTATGCTCGGCTTTCTCGTAATGATCAATCCATGCTTGATACTTCTTGTGCTGGTTCTTTTATGAAGAAAACTATTGAATTCTGGTGGGATCTTTTGGAAAGAATTAAACACAACTCTGAAGATTGGGAATTGGACGAAGGTAAAGAGTCAGGCATTAAGCTTAAGTATGATTTGTTAAATCTGTTATGGATACCGATGCTTTTCAAAAGTTTAGCACTGACTCTGAGATAGTAGACTCAGTTTGTGAATCATTTGCTACTCATGTTGATCTCCCTAAAGAGAAGTGGTTTAAATATCACCCACCTATTAAAGAAGAAATTAAAGAACCGGTACTAGCTAAGGAAGAAACTATACTTTATAATGTTGATCTAGTTGTTCCTACTGCTTGTATTGGAAAAACACCTTTCCCTGTTAGGATAAAGGAACATGCTAAAGTTTCAACTGTGGTTAACAAAATTTATATTAGAACACCTAAACCAGACGAACAAATTAAAGTAGAACCTAATATTGCTATGGTTAAGGATCTCTTGGAATAAAATGTAGACGGGCATGTTATTTACTTCTGTGAAGAAGTTCCTTGAATTGCCAAACCTGATAAAGAGGATAAACATAGACCTGTTGTCGACATGCTCGTTGTCTCAGTTAAAATAGGAGATCACTATCATCATGGTTTATGTGACATTGGTGCTAGTGTGAGTGCTATTCCTTACACTTTATATCAAGAAATTATGAATGACATAGCACCCGCAGAGATAGAAGACATAGATGTCACTATTAAACTTGCTAATAGAGATACTATATCACCAATTGGGATTGTTAGAGATGTTGAAGTCTTGTGTGGAAAAACAAAATATCCTACTCAATTTCCCGTTCTTGGTTCCCCACAAGATGAATTATGTCCCATTATCTTTGGTAGACCTTTCTTGAACACCGTTAATGCTAAAATAGATTGTGAGAAACAAATTGTCGGTGTTAGTTTTGGTAATGAGTCTCCTGAATTTACTTTCTCCAAGTTTAATAGAAAGCTTCATGAAAAAGAATTGCCTAGCAAGGATGAAATAATTGGTCTTGCTCCTATTTCTATGCCTCCCACTGATCCTCTAGAACAATATTTGCTATACCATGAAAATGATTTACGTATGCATGAAAGAAATGAAATAGATGATATTTTCTTTGAACAACGTCCTCTCCTTAAACACTATCTACCTATTGAAACTCTAGGAGGTCCCCCTCCTCCTAAAGGTGATCATGTGTTTGAATTAAAACAATTTCCACACACTTTGAAATATGCTTATCTTGATGAAAAGAAGATATATCATGTTATTACCAGTGCTAACCTTTCAAAACATGAAGAAGAAAGATTATTGAAAGTTCTAAGGAAGCACCGAGCTGCTATTAGATAGACTCTTGATGATTTAAAGGGAATTAGTCCCACTCTATGTCAGCACAAGATCAATATGGAACCTAATGCTAAACCCGTTGTTGATCATCAACGTCGGTTAAATCCGAAGATGAAAGAAGTGGTAAGAGCGAAAATATTAAAACTTCTGGAAGCGGGTATAATCTATCCTATAGTTGATAGTAGATGGGTAAGTCATGTTCATTGTGTTCCTAAGAAAGGAGGTATTATTGTAGTTCTTAATGATAGGAATGAACTTATTCCACAAAGAATTGTTACATGATATCGAATGGTAATTGAGTTCGGAAAATTAAATAAAGCAACTAGAAAAGATCATTACCCTCTGCCTTTTATTGATAAAATGATAGAAAGATTATCTAAGCACACACACTTTTGCTTCCTTGATGGATACTCTGGTTTTTCACAAATACATGTTTCTCAACCGGATCAAGAAAAGAGTACTTTTACTTGTCCCTTTGGAACTTATGCTTATAGATGTCTGCCTTCCGGTTTATGCAATGCACCTTCTACCTTTCAAAGATGTATAACTGCTATATTCTCTGACTTTTGTGAAAAGATTGTAGAGGTTTTCGTGGATGATTTCTCTGTCTATGGGAAGTTTTTTTATGATTATTTAAGCAACTTGATCGAGTTTTGCAGAGATGGGAACAAACAAATCTTGCCTTGAACTAGGAGAAGTGCCACTTTATGGTTAATGAAGGTATTGTCTTGGACCATAAGATTTCTGAAAAGGGTATTGAAGCTAAGGTTAACGCAATTGAGAAAATTCCATGTCCTAAGGATATCAAAGGTATTCATAGTTTCCTAGGTCATGCTGGTTTCTATAGCAGATTCATTAAAGACTTTTCTAAAATTTTGAGGCCTCTTACAAATCTTTTGCAAAAGGATGTTCCTTTTGTTTTTGATGATGATTGCTTTGAAGCCTTTGAAACACTAAAGAAAGCCTTAATTTCTGCACCTATTGTTCAACCACCTGATTGGAACTTACCTTTTGAAATTATGTGTGATGCTAGTGATTATGCTGTTGGTGCTGTTCTAGGACAAAGAGTTGATAAGAAACTAAATGTTATTCATTATGCTAGTAAGACTCTAGACAGTGCTCAAAAGAATTATGCTACTACTGAAAAGGAATTCCTAGCAGTGGTATTTGCTTGTGAAAATTTTGGATCTTACATTGTTGATTCAAAAGTAACTGTTCACACTGACCATGCTGCTATTAAATATCTTATGGAAAAGAAAGATGCTAAACCTAGACTTACTCGGTGGGTTCTCTTACTACAAGAATTTGATTTGCATATCCTTGATAGAAAAGGAGTTGAGAACCCCGTAGCTGATAACCTGTCTAGGCTTGAAAATATGCTTGATGACCCACTACCTATTGATGATAGATTTCCTGATGAGCAGTTAGCTGCAATAAATATTGCTAATAATACTCCTTGGTATGCTGACTATGCTAATTACATTGTTGCTAAATATTTACCACCGAGTTTTACATACCAACAAAATAAAAAATTCTTCTATGATTTAAGACACTATTTTTGGGATGACCCACATCTTTATAAGGAAGGAGTAGATGGTATTATTAGACGTTGTGTACCAGAGCATGAACAGGGACAAATCCTTCTAAAATGTCACTCTGAAGCATATGGAGGGCATCATGCTGGAGATAGAACTGCTCACAAGGCATTGCAATCTGGATTTTACTAGCCTACTCTCTTCAAGGATGCCCGTAAGTTCGTCTTATCTTGTGATGAATGTCAAAGAATAGGTAATATCGGTAAGCGTCAAGAAATGCCTATGAATTTTTCACTTGATGTTGAACCATTTGATGTTTGGGGATTTGACTACATGGGACCTTTTCCTTCCTCTAATGGGTATACACATATTTTGGCTGTTGTTGATTATGTTACTAAATGGGTAGCAGTTATTCCAACCAGTAGTACTGATCACAACACCTCTATTAAAATGCTTAAGGAAGTTATTTTCCCAAGGTTTGGAGTCCCTAGATATTTAATGACTGGTGGTGGTTCACACTTTATTCATGGTGCTTTCTGTAAAATGCTTGCCAAGTATGATGTTAACCATAGAATTGCATCACCTTATCATCCTCAATCTAGTGGTCAAGTTGAGCTTAGTAATAGAGAAATAAAATTAATTTTGCAAAAGACTGTCAATAGGTCCAAGAAGAATTGGTCTAAGAAATTAGATGATGCACTTTGGGCTTACAGAACAACTTATAAAAATCCTATGGGTATGTCTCCTTATAAAATGGTTTATGGAAAAGCTTGTCATTTGCCTCTTGAGTTAGAACATAAAGCATTTTGGGCAATCAAAGAACTCAACTATGATTTCAAACTTTCTGGTGAAAAGAGGTTATTTGATATTAGCTCATTATATGAATGGAGAACCCAAGCTTATGAAAATGCTAAGTTATTTAAATAAAAAGTTAAAAGATGGCATGATAAAAGAATCCAAAAGCCTGAGTTCAAAGTTGGAGAATACATTATTTTGTACAACTCTCGTTTCATGTTCTTTGCAGGAAAACTCCTCTCTAAATGGGAGGGGCCCTACGTCGAGGTTTATCGGTCTGGAGCTATCAAAATAAATAATGATGAAGGTACTAACCCAAAGGTTGTTAATGGGCAACGAATAAAAAATTATATCTCAGGTATGCCCATTAATGTTGAAAGCAATATTATCCAAACTTTGACACCGGAAGAACACATAAAAGAGTCCTTCCGGAACACTCCAGAATCGTGAAAATAGGGAGGTACGTGGTACGATAAGTAAACGGACTTCGAAAAATCCGCAAAAATATTTTTTGGTCAGTTTTGGAATATTTAGAAAAATAGGAAAATAAGAAACTTCAAGGAAGCGTACACTGGTGGCAATCCAGGTGCGCCCCGGTGGGTTGTGCCCACCTCGGGCACCTTCCGGACTCCGTTTTTCTACAATTTGCTTGTTTCCCAAGATAAAAAATCTTTATATACCCCCCGAACATGTTGACCACCGTATCACGGAGAAATCTTCTATTCTTCTTTCTTGTTGTTTACTGGTAGATCTGAAATCATGTCATCTCAAGGCTCGGAGGAGGAGAGCCCTATCTCCCTCAAATCTCTGGATATTTATGTCTTTAAGCCTTTGAATGTCTGGTTCACGGATGTGGAGGATGAAGACGAGTCTATTCCTCCTAGTTTCTGAAGGGAAACCAAGGAAGCACTGTGGAAGAAGATATTGAAGCTCGAGCTGGAGAATAAAGACCTAAGGGATGCAAATTTTAGCCTGCGATGCAAGCTGGAAGAGCTTGCTACTTCACCACCACCACCATCTTCTTCACCACCAAAAGAAAACTGAATATCGGGTATGGGCACTCCCCTTGGACTCCTCCAAGCTTGGGAGAGGTGCCCCGATATCATATCATCCCCACTATCCTTTTTCATTAACTTATTCTAGTTCGATATTTTGCCTTAGAATAAATGAAAGTTGAGTCCGATCCCTTCTTTTCGTGAGATTGCTTAGTGATCTATCTTTGTAATCGTGTGCGAGATATATAATAAAGTTTAGTTTTGAGTTTTTGATTTGTTTATCTTCCTGTTGCAATAAAAAGAAAGGTTGTAAATGAATAAATAAAAGAAAGGAAATAAATTAAGAAGATCATATGCTAATCTTATGGTAGGTGATGGCACCACATAAGTAAAAGTATAAGTAGAAAATTTTATTAGAGATTAACAAACATAGCATTGGTCAATGATGTGACTCATGAAAGAATTAATAAGGGAAGAGAAGATTCACATATAAATATACTATCCTAGAAATCTTTTGTGATTGTGAGCCCCCATCAAAATATTATATGCCAAAATTGTTGACGTTGGACAAGGAGAACAGCTTAATGATTTGTGTTTGTTCATATTCACATAGATGTCATATTGTTATAGATCCTTTAACATGTGGTGCTAGCTCAGTATCTTTTCTAGCCATTAATTCCGCACTAAGTAGAGAAACTACTTATGCATCCAAAAACCTTTAAACCCAAACCTTTTTCGAGAGTCCACCATACCTACTTGTGGATTGAGTAAGATCCCTCAAGTAAGTTGTCATCGGTGCAATAAGGCAATAAAAATTGCTTCTAAAAATGTGAGATTATTTAGTGTAAGATAAAATTGAGCGTTGCACGAACTTGTGATGGTGAAGAATAAAAGTTACAGACTGCATAATAAAGGTTGCTATTACAAGGAGCAATGCAATGTGACGTTCTTTTGCACTAAGGAGTTGAGCATACAAACAAATAAGCGCATGGCAACCTCTGCTCCCTCTGCGAAGGGCCTATCTTTTACTTTTATGCAAAGATTCAGTTTTCTATCTATTCCTTTTTATTTTATCCTTTAGCAAGCATCATGTGGTGAGGAAAGATCTAGGCACATATGTCCAGTTGAATATGGGTGGCATGAGTTATTATTGTTGACATCACCCTTGAGGTGAGTACGTTTGGAGGCAAAACTATAAGCCCCTATCTTTCTATGTGTCCGGTTGAAATGTTTTGCCATGTGTATGCGGTGTTAGCAATCATAGAAGACTATATGATGGTTGAGTATGTGGACTTGCCTAAAGGCTCCGATACGTGACCCTTCTTGAAAAGATGATGAATTGTAGTTGCAAAGTTGGCTGAGAACATAGTTGTTGGTTTCTAATATATTTTATGTTTTATACTTCAATTGTGAGATAAACTGTTATTTGTTCATGACAAGTCTATGATACAAGTCCTTTGATAAAAGTCTTATGTTTAAATTTGTTGCTGTTATAATAATCAACATGATTCTTCTATGTCCGTATTTTGTTTTTATCGACACCTCTCTCTCAAAGCATGTGGACATGTTTTTTTACCAAGTAAACAGTAGGAAAGGCTCCTACTGCATATATATTTCTATCTCATAGAAATGTTACATAGTTACAATGGAGCGTGTGGGGACACCCATAGAGGGGGGGGGGATTAAAACAACATGTGTCTAGTAAGAGTCTAAACTAGAGAGTTTACAAAGGCAATAATGAACTCCTATTTTTTCTCAGGCACCCTATGGATCAGGGCACCAACATCATTTTTAAACCTATGTCTCGAGGCTGATTGTGGGCTTGATCCTTCTGAAAATTTATTATTTATGTCCTTCCATAAACTCCACGCAGCCACCAGGAATATATCCATGAATATAGGTCTGGCATGATTCTTTTTGGCAATCTCAATAAGTTTGAATATGTTGGTGTGTTGAGTCCAGTTTATGTTCAAGATCCCCCAACACTCTTTGCTGAATTTGCAGTGGAAAAAAAGATATTCCACCGTTTCCTCCACATGAGTTTCACAAAGCAGACAGTCATAGTTATTGCCAATGTTAAAATGTCTCCTTCTCAGCATGTTACGTGTGTTGAGCTTGTCAGAGAGCAGGAACCATCTGAAAACTTTCAGCTTGGGGGTATTGGAAGACTTCCATAGTCATTTGTAGGCATGATGCACTTGGATTTCTCTGGGGTAGTATGCATATTATTCCTTGGTTCGGAACTCCTTTTTCCCCCAACCATAGGACCATACATCATATGTCTGGCCAGAAATATCTGTGCTGATGGTCTCATGTTGGATCTATCTCATCTCATCACGAGCTTGGATTGACAGGGGGAGGTGAAAAACCATTTGTAGGTCCGTGGTTTGGAGGAAGTATTTGACCGACATGTCTTCTGCGGACATGAAGGAGTACGCCTGGAGGAAAACCTCAGAAAGTACATTGTGAGTCGAGCAGTCTTTCCAGAAGAGAATCGTGTCGCCGCGGTGAATCTGGATCGATGAAACCCTCTAAAAATGTGATTGAGTTGCATTACTTCGCACCACCAGAAAGATCCACACGGTTCTGCAGCATGGGGGATGGTGGAGCTGTAGTATGTTTCCCATATTAATTGAACCCAGGGGATGTCATGTCGGTTATAAAATTTGTGCAAGAATTTGAGGAGCATTGCATCATTTTGTATACGAAGATTGAGCACTCCTAGTCCCCCGTGTTTCTTCGGACGGCATATCATTTCCCATGCTGCTAAAGAGGTACTTTTCACTCCATCATCGGTTTGTTTTCTCCAAAGACATTGGCGTCGAATCTTGTCCAACTGTTCTCGAATTTCGGGTGTAGTCTAAGAGTTCCCATGGTGAAGACAACTAACGATGTAACTATCGAGTTGATCAATGCCAGTTTCCCTTCATATGACATCAGGAGCATAGTGGTTGTTATCTTCCGTTCGGTCTTGCATACTATGGGGGCGAGGTCTTGTATGGATGGTTTGGTTGTTCCCAGAGGCGGACCTAGGTATGTGAACGGCATGGAAGTTGTTGAACATCCAAAGATAGATGCTAGGTTTTGAGAGAGATTCAGAGACGTGTTGATCGGCACAATTGTGGATTTCTAAAAGTTGATGCGTAGCCCAATGGATTCAGCATAATCTGTGAGGAGCTCCTTCATCAAGCATGCTTGTGTGGTGCATGCCGGCATAATTATCAATGTGTCATCGGCATATTGAATCACTGGGAAGTTCATCGCATGTTCATCATTGAATGGGTGTTGAAGAAGTTGTTTGCGCATAGCATCATTGATTTCCGCTTGTAATAATTCCGCTGCTAGACCAAATCTCAAAGGGGACAGTGGGTCAGTGGGTCACCCTGGCGTACACCACATCTACATGGGAATTGCCTCCCCGGGACACCATTAAGGAGCACTGATGATTTGCGAGAGCTAAAGATGCTTTTAATCCATTTGATCCATCTGGCATTAAAGCCCATTTCTCCATAATCTGTATCATGGCCGCATGGTCAATTGTGTCAAATGCCTTTGCAAAGTCGAGCTTGAGTAAAATGATTGGCTTCTTCAAGGCTTGGCATTGGTGAATGAATTCAAATGCCCATGCGAGGCAGCCATGAATGGATCGCCCTTTCAAAAATCCATATTGGTTACGGTGGACTAGACGGTGTACAATCTTTTGGAGTCGGTTGGCCAGCAGTTTAATTAGTATATGCATGCAACAATTGAGTAGTGTGATAGGTCGATAGTCATTCACCGTCTCTGGGGAGTTAGTTTTGGGAATCAATGTGCTGTGGCCGTAGTTTAAGCTTTCAGTGTTGAGTGAGATGGCATGGAATTCAGAACAAAGGTTATAGAAGTCATGCTTGATGATTGGCCAACACTCTTTTATAAATGCTCCGTTGAAGCCATCTAGGCGAGGAGCCTTATCAGGAGGCATTTCTGTCACAATTGCATCAATTTCACCATGCGTGAATGGCAATGTAAGTTGATCAAGGTCGGGGTCCGAGTTGATGAGCTCGTTCATATCAAATTTCATACGGTGTGGGTTGGAATTGCCTAGTCGATCTTTTAATGAATTAAACAGAATGGATTCCTTCCCAACATGATCTTCCACGACCGAGCCATCAGGAGTTTTTAGATTTGCAAGATAATTTTTCATGTATCTTTCTATAGCAGTAGCTTGGAAGAACTTCATATTTTTATCACCAAATCTTATCCATCTAATCGTACACCATTTTTGCCAGTATTCCTTCTAATAGGAGAGCAGTCATATAACGTGTTTTTTTAGGATCTTCCTGAAGTTGGATTCAGTGACTGCCAGGTTCCGTTTCTCTTCAATATTATCCATTTCAAGAATTGATTTGTTGGTGTTCTCAATTGCGATCGTCAGGCGAGAAATTTGTCGGCTCCACTTGCTAAGAGCGTATCTGACAGCTTTAAGCTTTTGGCAAATTCTTGTTGCTGCATTTTTGCTTTTACCATGCTTGATGGGCTTGTTCCAAGCGGCTGCAACGACGTCCATGAAACCACGATGAGCTATCCAAAAATGTTCAAAGCGAAACATTTTAGATTTGGGGATGTTGGTATGAATAATAACATTACAAGGCACATGATCTGAAATCGGGCTACCAAGAGGTTTGACCATTGTATTGGGGAAATTTAGCATCCAGTTTAGCATAGTAATAAACCAATCCAGTTGCTCTAGTAGTGGATCTTGTTGCATATTACTCCACGTAAAAGATCGGCCTTTGATAGGTAGTTCAATTAGTTCTTGGGAACGAATGAAGTCATTGAATAGCAACATGTCTTGCACATCACCTCCAGGTTTGTTACGATTGTCAGGCGATCTAATATAATTAAAGTCCCCTAGTAATAACCAGTCTTCGTTAGAAGGAAGAATTAGATCAAACAACCATTTAGTGTATGTGTCACCGTTCTCCTTGGCAGGGCCCGTATACGTTAATCAATCCCCATTTATGTGTTGATTGCTTTGATGTAAACTGAATATCAAGTGCAAATGGTTCAGACAAGATGGCATCCCCAGAAAAGAGAGAGCCATTCCAAATTGTTACAATCCCTCTAGAAGCCCCTTGCGATGGAATGTAAGCAAAATGATCGAAACATTTCAGACAAATGGATTTAAGCGTGGCAGCATCAAAAGTTGACATTTTGGTTTCTTGTAAGCAAATAACGGCGCATCCACTCGAGGTAATCACGTTCGAAAGGGCTAGTTGCGTATCTGCATAATTAAGACCGCGTACATTCCAGCAAAGCACATTCCAAGTGCTCAAAAGTACCATTAAAGTAAATAAAAGCAGGGAAATTATGCCGAAGAGGAAGGAGTCTCTTCGGGCTCCATGGTAAGTGCATCTGCAGTGAGTTCATCTTCTGGAAAAGCATAGAGTTGTACCCCCACTGTCGGTGTACTAAGATAGGGGTGCCTTAGTACCCCAACTTGTGCACGGGCAGTAGCAGCTTCCCGCGGCAGGGCTTACCACGCGCTTGCCGAGGCCCGCTCCAGACTCCTTCAAGCCATTCAAGAATAAAGTATTCAAGTTAGAAGACAAGACCCCGGCAAGAGGAGCTTGCCGGGAAGGCCGCGCCAGGCTCAAGAACATCTTTCCAGCACAAGACCCTGGCAAGAGGCGCTTACCAGGAAGGCCAAAGGATAAACACCGCAAAAGATACATCGCGGCGCATCGTGCGCCCCGGCAGGGCCCTGGAAGCGGCAAGCTTCCGGGCCCGGCAAGATAGCGGCCCCGGCAAGGTGCTTGCCGGGGGAAGCTCACACTGTGTGCGTGCGCTCCAGCTCACTCGGCCACGCGTCGCCCTGGGGCCCTTCCAGGGGCGCGTGGCAGGTGGCTGTGCAGCCTGAGGGACACGCTGGCGAGCCGCGGTGACGAGGCTACCGCCGTGGCGAACGGAGATGCATGGACAGACGCTTTTGGGGTCGACGGCGACGGGCATTAAATGCCCTTGTCCCCCACCGTCAAGGTTAGGTGAAGACCACTGTTCATACACTGTTCATGCACTGTTACAACTACCACCAAATTTACACTTCTACCCTCCTCTACGTTGGCACTTGTCGGTGACCCCTTGAGCTATAGAAGGAGGCCCATGCACAACGTAGAGGAGGTTCGACTCCAGAAACTCGTTCACCCCACGCTTGGTGCAGCTGGTACTGTAGATCCTCAAGCTCCCGAGCTCCGAAAACTCAATACAACTAAAAGCAGGAGTAGGGTTTTACGCGTCATCGCGGCCCGAACCTGGGTAAACTGCCCGCGTGTGCCCCTCGATCTGCTCTCCGTGCTCCCTCCGCTCCCTTACCGCAACGTAGAAGGGGCTCCGGTCCCATAAGTTCTCATGGGAGGACAATTTCCCCCGACATCTTTGGCGCGCCAGGTAGGGGGCGTCGAGGTTGTGCGAACCTGATCCGGTGCTCGCGCGGGCGCATTCTTCATCAACCTCTCCAACTTCATCGGCTACATCAACATGCCTCCGAAGAAGAAGGTTTCGGAGGTTGGAGGCCCGTCTGCGTCAATCCCACCACCACCAGAGCCGACGGTTGGTGGGGGAGGCGCCGGCAGAAGGGTGGACGCCGGTGGGGACACTCACGGCGCCACCAAGTCCAAGGACAAGACGGACGACCGGGCGAACTCCAAGGCCTCGGTGTCCGTGCACGCACCACGGCCCTCTCAGGTGGTGCCAGACCAGCAGCGACGTGGTACCGGAGGTACCATCCGCTTGCTGGGACGTGGACAGGCCGGCGAATCACGGGACGCTCAAGGCCACCGCCCCAGCACGAGCAAGGCGCGGTCGCCAGGACGGGAACATGCTCCTTCTAACGCAGTTAGAAGTCCGAGCGTGTCCCGCTCCTCGCACCGTTCGCCACCGTTTCCCTCCTCTCCAGCAGAAGCCCTGGCCAGGGCTCAGCTGCTCCTCGATTTCCCTCCAGCGGCGGACAAAGCCGAAGACTGGAGGGCGACGATCCAAAGCCTCATCGCCTTCGCCAACAATGACGCGCCGCAGCAGCCGGCAACTTCACGGCCGCGGCAAGTTGACCAAGCGAAGGCCGATGGCGACAAGACCGCCGGGGGTGCAACTACCATGCACTCCCCGCCGCGGAAGCAGAAAATGCCGCCCCGCCAAATCAATGTCGACGACGACTCCACGGTGTCGTCAGATCCGCGGGCCCGCCGCGATCAGCGCCAAGTCCTCGACGACAGGCGACAAGAGGACGCTCGAACCCGCATCGAGCGTCGACGAGAAGCCAGAAGGCAGTCCGATCAGCGAGCTGGGACCACTGTCGATATGCACGCGCCCGGTGAACCAGGCGACTTGCCGTACGCGGCAGGCTGCCCTGCATTCACCCGAGAGCTGCGGCAAGTCCAGTGGCCCAGCATGAAGAATTTCAAGCCCGACATACCCGAGAAGTACGACGGCAAGACACACCCCTCGGAGTTCCTCAGCATCTACACTATTGCGGTGCAGGCTGCCGGGGGACGCGACGAGAAGATCTTAGCCAACTACTTCCCGCTCGTGCTTAAGCCAAACGTCAGGTCTTGGCTTATGCACTTGCCGGAGAACTCCATCTCTTCATGGGCGGATCTGTGCCACCAGTTTGTCGGCGCCTTCACAGGCGGCCACAAACCCCACGGCCAGGAGAGCGATCTCCACATCTTAGCCCAGAAGGAGGGAGAATCCCTGCGCAAATACATCCAAAGGTTCAGCCGTGTACAACACAACATCCCCGATGTCCACCCTGCCGCGGTTATCAGCGCGTTCCACCAGAACGTGCGTAACCGACGGATGAGGGAGGAGATGGCCATGACCAAGATCCGGGATGTCAGTGAGATTTACGCTCTGGCTGACAAATGTGCACGTGCTGAAGAGGGGAGGAGGCTCCCCGGAGAGGATACTGGCGCAGGAGGAAGCGACAGTGAGGATGCCGCCCCGGCAAGGAAAGGCCGGCGGCGGAACAACAGAAAGAAGAAGAGCAAGGAAGTGCTGGCTGTCGAGCAGTCCGGCAAGGAGGCTCCTGCCAAGAAGACACAGGCTGGTGGCTCCGGCAAGGAGCCCGCCCCTGTAGTGGCAGCCGACAAGCAGGACGGCTCCGACAAGCAGTACTGCAAGATCCACCGCACCAAGGGCCAGGACCTCCAAAACTGCAAAAGGGTAGAGTACCTCGTAGAGCAGCAGAAAGCTGAATACGAGCGTCGCGACAAGGAGAAGGCCCAAGGAGGCGGAGGAGAGCCCAGCAAGAAGCGGCCGTTCAATGGTCGGGGAGGACGCCGCGGCAAGGCCAAGCAGCGGCAAGGAGACAGACCTCCCCGGGGCCGCGACAAGGATGAAGACGAGGACGATGATGAGGATATGGACGAAGGAGACAACAACGAGCAGGAGTTCCAGAAGGCCACAGAAGTTCTGTGAGTCGATGGAGGTGCCTTTCTGCACACTTCCCATCGCCAACTCAAGCAATGGGAGCGGGAAGTGAATGCAGCTGAGCCGCCCGTCGAGTCGCGCAGGCTCCTGAAATGGTCCAGCACGCCCATCATCTTCGACCTTGAGGATCACCCTGACCGCACAACCGCGGTCGGGTGCTTGCCGATGTTGGTTTCACCAACAATCCGCAACCTCAAGGTCACCAAGATGTTGGTTGACGGCGGGGCCGGCCTCAACTTGATCTCCTCCACTGTGATCAAGAAACTGCAGATCCCCGACAGCGAGCTCGAAGAAACCGGGACGTTCCAAGGAATCAACCCGGGAAGGAGCAAGCCGAAGGGGAAGGTTACACTGCCAGTGACCTTTGGTGGGGAGCTCAACTTCAGGACGGAGAGGATCACGTTCGATGTCGCCGATATCCCATTGCCGTACAATGGGATACTTGGCCGTCCTGCGCTAGCCAAGTTCATGGCAGCTTCCCACTACGCGTACAATATGCTCAAGATGTCGGGGCCGATAAGCGTCATCTCTGTCCCCGGATACAAGAAAGATGCGCTTATTTGCGCCGACAAGATCTACCGGGATGCGACAGCCGCGGCAGACAGCAAAACACTTGCCGCTGAAGCTCCCGGGGGGAAGACCAAGACCAAGTCCGGCAAGAGCTCTGGAGCCCACTCCGGCAAATGCACCTCTTCGGAGTGCTGCGCTGCCGTCAAGGACGCACCATCGAGCTCCACCGGCAAGTGTAAGAAAGGAATGGCAGCTCCACCGGCAACCAAGAAGGTGTCCGCGAAGGAGGACGGCACTGGTGGTACCGTCACCATCAGCGCTACACTCGACCCCAAATAGGAAAGTGCGCTCGTTGCCTTCCTGCGGGCGAATGTCGACGTGTTCGCATGGCAACCGTCTGACATCCCCGGCGTTCCCAGGAAGGTAATTGAGCACAAGCTTGCTGTTTGTCCTCATGCGCGGCCCGTCAAGCAGAAGGTCAGGAAGAAGGCCGTGGAGCGCCAAGAATTCATCGCCGAAGAGATAAAGAAGTTGGAAGCAGCAGGCCTGGTTAGAGGCGTAATCCATCCTACGTGGTTAGCCAATCCAGTTGTCGTGCGCAAGGCCAATGGGAAGTGGAGACTTTGTATAGACTTCACTGATGTGAATAAAGCATGTCCCAAGGATCCATTTCCCTTGCCGCGTATTGACCAGATTGTTGACTCCACCGCCGGATGTGAGTTGCTTTCATTCCTTGATGCATACTCAGGTTACCACCAGATATTCATGGCCAAGGAAGATGAAGAAAAGACTGCATTCATTACTCCATGCGGCACATACTGCTTCATACGCATGCCCTTTGGATTGAAGAATGCAGGCTCGACATTTGCAAGGGTGGTGCACACTACTTTTGAGCCACAGATACACAGAAATGTAGAAGCCTACATGGATGATATAGTGGTCAAGAGCAAGAGCAAGGATACCCTGATCCAAGACTTAGAGGAAACCTTTGAGAATCTGCGCAAGATACAGCTCAAGTTGAACCCCGAGAAGTGCGTCTTCGGAGTCCCCTCCGGCAAGCTTCTCGGGTTCTTCGTGTCCCAGAGGGGGATTGAAGCCAATCCCGACAAGATTAAAGCCATCGAGCAGATTGAAGCCCCGAAGCGCGTCAAGGACGTAAGGAGACTTGCTGGTTGTGTGGCTGCCCTCAGTAGGTTCATTTCAAAGTCTGCAGAACGCGCCCTGCCTTTCTTCAAAATCTTGAAAAAGGCAGGTCCTATGAAATGGACTCCGGAAGCGGAGGCTGCGCTGCAAGACTTGAAAGGATACCTATCCTCCACTCCAATACTTGTCGCACCTAAACCACAAGAGAAGTTGCTGCTATATTTAGCGGCGACCAATCAAGTGGTTAGTGCTGCGTTAGTAGCGGAGAGGGAGGCAGATGAAGAACCCACATCCCCGGCAAGTGCATCCAGCGGCAGGCAGGGGGCTTCACCGACAAGCTCTGGCCCCGACAAGGACAAGTCTGCGCAGGAACAAGAAGAAGTGCGAAAGAAGATGGTGCAGCGCCCAGTTTATTTTGTAAGTTCCCTCTTGCAGGGGGCTAGATCAAGATACTCTGGGGTGCAGAAGTTGCTTTTCGGCCTCCTCATGGCCTCGAGAAAGCTGCGCCATTACTTTCAAGCACACGAGATAACAGTGGTCACTCGCTTTCCGTTGAAGAGGATATTGCAAAATCCAGAAGCAACAGGCAGGATCGTCGAGTGGGCGCTGGAGCTGTCAAGCTTTGGTCTCAAGTTTGAGAGTACTTCAACCATACAGAGCTGAGCTTTGGTAGAATTCATAGCGGAATGGACCCCAACACCGGATGAAGAAGCTCCAGAGACAAGCATCCCCGTCCAAGAAGCAAGCAAGGAGTGGATAATGTACTTTGATGGTGCCTTCTCGCTGCAAGGCGCCGGTGCCGGCGTGTTGCTCATAGCGCCCACTGGAGAGCACCTCAGGTATGTTGTTCAAATGCACTTTCCCAAGGAGCAAGCGACAAACAATACTGCTGAGTATGAAGGACTGCTTGCCGGCCTCAGAATTGCGGCCGAACTTGGGATCAAGAAGTTGATTGTGCGGGGAGACTCACAGTTGGTGGTCCGGCAAGTGAACAAGAGTTACCAGAGCCCCCTGATGGAAGTTTATGTAGATGAAGTGAGAAAGCTTGAGGAACACTTTGAGGGCTTGCAAATGGAGCACGTTCCAAGAGCTCAGAATGATATCGCAGATGGCCTTTCAAAGTGTGCTGCAATGAAGTTACCTGTGGAACCAGGGATATTCGTGCTCAAGCTAACTCAACCATCTGTTACACCATCAGCTGGGCAGAGCAAGAAGAGGAAGTTGGTCTCCAGCGACTACTTACCGGCGGATCTTCCCGAAGCCGCCGCTAAGGTCTCCAAGATCAACAACCAAGATGCTGAGGAACAGTCTGCTCCTACTGACCCAAGGGTCTGTACAGTTGAAGCAGGCGTTCCCGACAAGCCCTGCCCCGGCAGGCTTGCCGGGGAACCCTCGGCTCCGGCAGAACCACAGGTTATTGCCGTAGAAGCTGAGGTTCCCGCAGCAGCCCTGATGCCTTTAGTCCTTGTTGTTGAGCCTCAAGCTCCAGCATGGGCGCAGCAAATCGTCTGTTTTCTTCAGACTGGAGAACTTCCCGATGAACAAGAAGAGATAGAGAAGATAACCAGGCAGTCAAGTATGTGCCAGTTCATCAACAACGAACTATACAGAAGAAGACTCAACGGTGTCAGGTTGAAGTGCATTTCCCGGGAAGACGGACAGAAGCTGTTGGCAGAGATACACAGAGGCATATGTGGCCATCACATTGGCGCAAGAGCACTTGCCGGAAAGGCATTCCGGCAAGGTTTCTTCTGGCCAGAAGCCCTCCAAGATGCAACTGCACAAGTAACCAAGTGTGAAGCATGCCAGTTCCATGCCAAGCAAATTCACCAGCCAGCTCAAGCTCTCCAGACGATCCCCTTGTCCTGGCCCTTCTCGGTCTGGGGGCTCGACATCCTCGGCCCCTTTCCCCGCGCTGTCAGGGGCTTTGAGTACTTGTACATTGCAATCGACAAGTTCACAAAGTGGCCAGAAGTGGAACCGATGAGAAAGGTGACAGCACAGTCAGCAGTCAGGTTCTTCAGGTCAATTGTTTGCCATTTCAGAATCCCTAACAGGATTATCACCGACAACGACACACAGTTCACAAGCCGCACCTTCATGCAGTACGTCCAAGACCTTGGCGCCAAGGTCTGCTTTGCTTCTGTTGCTCACCCAAGGAGCAACGGTCAAGCGGAGAGGGCCAATGCTGAAGTGTTGTGCGGACTGAAGACAAGAACCTTTGACAGGCTGCACAAGTGTGGAAGAAACTGGATAGAGGAGTTGCCGGCGGCTCTTTGGTCAATCAGGACGACACCGAATCGAGCCACCGGATAGACACCCTTTGCTCTTGTCTATGGAGCAGAGGCAGTTCTCCCCACGGAACTCGTATACGGATCTCCTCGAGTACTCGTGTACGACGAGCTCGAGCAAGAGCAACTGCGACAAGATGATGCATTGCTCCTCGAGGAGGAACGTCTCCAGGCTGCTGTACGAGCTGCTCGATACCAGCAAGCCTTGCGTCGCTATCATAGCCACAAGGTCAAGGCCAGGAGTCTCGAGGAAGGCGACCTTGTTCTTCGGCGTGTTCAGTCCGCCAAGAATTCCAACAAGTTGACGCCGAAGTGGGAAGGCCCTTATCGGGTGAGACAAGTCACAAGGCCCGGCGCTGTCCGCCTTGAGACCGAAGAGGGCTTACCGGTGAGAAACTCCTGGAACATAGAGCATCTTCGCAAGTTTCACCCATAAGGCGCGGTTGCCGTGATCCGCTCCGACAACCACCTTTTGTACAAGTATTGTCGCTGTTGCATGTAAACCTATGTACAAAGCCGGGCGCAGACCCCGTGCATCAGTAAAACTTTTGTGCTTCGCACCATTTGTCATTTCGTGCTTTTCCTTGTATTTGCATATATCATCTGACATCTCGTGCAGCACAAACTCCCGGTAAGCAGTAACAAGCCGCGAGGCTCCGTATTTGTATTTCCTTCTCTTTTGTCTTTTTTCTCTGGGACAGGAGGACTGTTCCTCGCGCACAAGTTTGCCGGGGGGGAAGGAGATAGCAGTACGGACCAAGTGTTGTTCAAGAAAGAAAAGTCTTGCCGGGAAGTAAACAACCCAATGAAAGCTAAGTTATCAAAGTTTGAGCATTCAAATTTTTAAATTTTAGTTATCTTCCTTGAACAACCACACTTTGTATGGAAAACTTGTGCGCAAAGGAACCTACCCGTAGCTAGCCGCGCCCTTACTTTGTTTCGAGCACGCTCAACGGCTTAAGTGAGCTGCGACAAGTGTCGCGCCCTTACTTCGTTTTTCGAGTTCGCTCAGCAATGTAAGTGTGCTGCGACTAGCTGCGGCAAGGTTACTTGCCGACAAGGTCTTCGCTAGCAGGCTGCTAAGAGTCCCGCACTCGGCGCTCGCGGCGAGGGCCCCTTGCCGGCGAGTTTCCCTCAAAGCGTAGGGGGGAAAGCATACAAAGTGAAGGACCAAAAGCAAGGGAGATAACACTGCATTGATTACCCAAAATAAGAGTATATATTACAAAGATAGCTTGCCACTATTCTAATCAGCTACTGCATATGACTTAATTGGCAGCGGCAAAGGAAGCAAGAAGCCTAAGTCCTACGGTCTCCCTCGACCCTCTGGATCTTGCCCACCTTGTCTACAATGTGGGCAACTTGGGCCTTCAACGCCTCGTGATCAGCCTCGGGCGGCAAGGTGCGGAGGACGTTGACGAGGTTGATGCCGGGGTTGCGGTAAACAATCTTCGACAGCACCCGCTCCATGGTGCCCATGCAGAGCCGGTGCGCCTCGTCGGCCAGCTGCTCGGGGATCTTCTCCCGCAGCCTCGCAAGCGCCGGCGCCACTCCCCTGAAGAACAGACTCAGTTTGGCGCTGTGGGGGAGGTTCTCGTCGGGGGAGTACATGAGATGCTCCGCCCTCAGCGCCATCATCTCCATGTCTATGTTGGCGGCGGAGGTGACGAGGTCCTCGGTCCATTGCTCCACATTCTGCTGGAATTGGGTCTGCGAGACGGCAGTGCTTTCCAGCAGGGCCCTCTCAGCGCGGAGATCGTCCTTCAGCTTGGTCTCGCGGTCCCGGGCAGCGTCAAGCGAGTCAGTCAGGGTGGAGACCTTCAGCTCTAGATCAGCAATGGAGTCCTTGGCATCAGTGAGCTCTTTACCCTTATCGGAGAGGCGGATTTGCAACTCCGAGTTGGTGTGGGCATCCTTCTCCCGCTCCACGTTGAGCGCGGTGACCCTGTCTTCGCTGGCCTTCAAGAACAGCTCCAACTGCGCTACTCTGGCCTCCAGCTCCTTCTTGGCGGTCTCTGCGGCAGCGGCAGCATCCCTCGCCTCCCGCAGAGCCCCGCCAATAGCCTGCTCCCGGGCGGTGAGGTCGTCCTCGTGGCTGTCGAGGTCGACCTTCCGCTGGTTGAGCGCCCCTTCCCGCCGAGACAGCTCTTCGGCGGCCAGACGCTGTTGCTCCTCGACCTCGGCCTTTTCGAGGACGAATGCTTGCTGCGCCCCGGCAAGCTCCTCGCGCTCCTCCGCCAAGTTCCGGAGGGCCGCCTGGTTGGCGGCATGGAGCTCCGTGGCGCGCTTCTCCAAGTCAGCACCAGCCTTGGCAGCCAGAGCCTCCCGAGACTCCAACTTCGCCTGCCTGGCCCGGTACAAGGCCAGGAGCCGGCGAAGGAGCCGCTCCTCTTCGGGCTCGTCGCTGCTGCCGGGCGCATCCACAACCTTCAGCCCGGCGGAGGCGAGAACCTCTCCGTCGAAGGTCTCTCCCTCCGCGGGCACCCTAGACGAGGACGCCCACGGGACTTGAATGAAGACCCCGTTGGCGGCCTCTAGGTAGACACCCGACCGCTCCGTGGAGGCGGATGGGTCGGCGGCCGGAGCAGCGTCCGACGCTCCTGCAGCCTCCGGGCCAGCAGTGTGGTCGCCGGTCCCTTCCCCAGCCGCGGCGTCAGCGGTCGGGGCGGTCTCTTCGACGGCTGGCTCGTCAGCGGCAGTGGCATTGCCGCCGTCGCCGTGTACACCCTCCTCGGCGGTGGCCTCCGTCTCCATCGGCTCCGGGGCGGGAGGATCTAGTAGAAGAAAAAAAAAAGATCGTCAAGCAAATATCCAAAAAGAAGAATTCGAGAAGAAGAAGCTACAAGGTTTACCTTCGCGGACTTCCTCGACGACGGGGTCCCTCGCCGGGGAATTCTCCCTTGGCGGCGGAGTAGTAGTCCTTGCTGGCGGAGGGCCGCTTGCGCCCTCCCTTGTCGGGGTGCTCGCCCTTGGTGGGGTACTCGCCCTTGGCGGAGTACCCATCCTTGGCGGAGCACCGTCCCTTGCCGGGGAGCTCCTCCTTGGCGGGGAGGGCGGAACAAGTGGCTCGTCGGGGGCAACCTCCTGGTGCTCCTGCGGCTGGGGCTCCACCTCTGCACGAAACAACAAAACGTCAGTACAAGCGACGACCTCAAGCGCACCCATCAAGCAGGGAAGTAAACACCCAGACTCACGCTGGGGGTTGCGCTGGGGGCTGCTCCTCGGAGCAGCAGGCTGATCCGGCAAGTCTACCGCTGGCGCGTCTCCTGTCGCTGCGGCGGGCTCGTCGTCTTCGATCTCGACCACAGGGACCTTGGCCCTCTTCGCCATCCGCTGGGTCAAGGTCCTGGAAGCCAAAACAAGATCAAGATCAGAACCAAGCAAGGGAAATCAAGACAAAATCAAAGGAAATGAAACTAGCCAGTACTTACTCTTCCTCCTCCTCTTCGTCGGAGCTGAGAGCGGAGAAGTCAAATCCCGCCTCGGCTGCTCCAGCGTGAGGAGCCGGAGGAGAGGGCTCCCTCGGGCGCTTGGCGGGCTCAGGAGCTGCGGGCTGTGAAGACCCAGCTCCGGTCGTCGTTGAGGTCCGAGGAGCAGAAGGTACCCCGGAGTCACTCCGGGAAGACCCCCCTCCGCTTGTCGCTCGAGCACGGGGAGCCTCCTTGGCGACCTTGCTCGTCGTGGCGGCACGTGTCGCCCGGCGCTGCGGTCGTTGCTGGGGCGCCGGCGGCCTCGCCGTCTCGACGGCCTTGCGGAGGCGTTTCTTCGGTTGCGGCGGAGGACTTGGGCTTGGTGGTGGCGGAGAGTTCTCCGAGGACGAGGAGGCGTCGTCATCAAGATTCAAGGATCCGCCGGAGTCTTCATTGGAATCACTGGACTCGGCCTCCCCCTCCTCCTCCTCCTCGGCAGGCCCGCTGGACTCGGTTCCCTGCCCGGCAGCCTCGCCAATCCCGGCAGGCTCCCCGGTAGGCTCCCCGGCAAACTCCTCGGGTGTGATCTGCAACAGCTTGAGGATTTCCTCCTCCTCGGCTTGGCTCACCGCGTCAGCCGCCTCCGCTTCGTCAACGGTGTATCCAAACTCGCCTGCTGCTGCTGCCGCGGCGGCCTCCTCCATCCTGGAGGCAATGTACGCTATATCCCGCGCGGTGGTCTCCCGGGTGAGCCCCTTCTTCTCATCAACATTGCATGGTTTTTCAACCAAGTTGTCGAAGAAGGCTTGCACGGTCTCCGCTGAGGGCTCCAGCCAAGTGGGGACGACCCCGTGGGAGTCACACTCCGGCATTGCCGCGCGGATGTCACTGAGGGCCGTGTTATTGCACAAAGGGACCACTCCGGTCGATGGTTTGAACCACTCCGGGTGCTTGGGGTCGTGTTTGAACAGTTCCCGGACCATCCCCTTCAACTTCAAGACGATGAAGTTGTAGTTCAACCCGGGGCGCAGCCTCATGCGGTCTGCCGCATTGCCGAACTCCCAAGCAGGCCTTTTCCTTTCCTGCAGAGGGGCGATGCGGCGGCGGAGGAAATCAGCTCCAACTTCACCCACTGTCAGACTGGCAGCCCGGAGACGAAGAATCCTAGTCAAGGCGATCTGCAGCTTGTCGTCCTCCGGGGCCAAGTCACTCCAAACCTTGCCGCGCACTATGGGAGTCTGGCACGGCAAGGTAAACTGCTCAGGATCTTTCTCCAGGATCCAACACCAATCCGCCCTCCACTCCTCCCACTTGCCGCGGAGCTCTCCCTTCAAGTACGCCTCCTTCTTGTTCAGTCTGAAGATCCAAGAGATGCCGCCGGAGAGAGGGGATCCGGATTCTACTCTAGGCGTGAAGAAGTGGCGGAAAAGTGCTACATTTGGGTGGACTCCTACGTAGTTTTCGCACAGATGTGCGAAAACGGCAAGGGTGAGGACTGCGTTGGGGGTGAAATCTAACAGACGGAAGCCGTACGTGTTCATCACGTCGCAGAAGAACTCCGAGAACGGAGGGCAAAGACCACAGTAGAAGAATGCGGCGAAAAAGTAGTAACCTCCCGGGAACATGTCGACGGCCACGACGGGGAGGACTTGGGTGCGGGGATGATCCTTCGTCTCCCTCGCCCAGAACAAGTAGTACTTGTCCCGCAGCTCCCTCGGGCCGAGCCTTGGCGGGAAGACCACACTCTTCCTCCTCATGGCCGCCAGCTTCGCCGCCTGCTCAGACTTCTCCTTCTTCGCCTTGTCGCTCTTCGCCTTGTCGCTCTTCGCCTGGTCGCTCTTCGGGGCCATGGCGGGGGCGGCGAGGGAGAACGGCGACGCGGCGGGTGGGGAAGACGGTGGAGGAAGGGCGGAGGCAAGAAGCAGCAGGGGTTTCTGAGAACTCAAGGCGCAATGAAGACGATGGAGGGGAACTGCCCCAGCTTCCTCTTCTTTTAAGGGGGAAGTGGGGGACGTTCCGCATTTCCCATTAAAGAATAGGCCACGATGTCTCCCACGACGCAGCAATCGACGCGTGCCGTTAGGGAGGGATTCGGCGGATACGGAGAGGGATACGGCTTGCCGTGGGCCACGTGTGCCCGTGCACTGTCTTGGGCCTGGCCCAACAGCGCTCGGCACCGTGTGTGGCCCAGGCCCGGGGGCTCCTGTCGGTGTACTAAGATAGGGGTGCCTTAGTACCCCAACTTGTGCACGGGCAGTAGCAGCTTCCCGCGGCAGGGCTTACCACGCGCTTGCCGAGGCCCGCTCCAGACTCCTTCAAGCCATTCAAGAACAAAGTATTCAAGTTAGAAGACAAGACCCCGGCAAGAGGAGCTTGCCGGGAAGGCCGCACCAGGCTCAAGAACATCTTTCCAGCACAAGACCCTGGCAAGAGGCGCTTGCCAGGAAGGCCAAAGGATAAACACCGCAAAAGATACATCACGGCGCATCGTGCGCCCCGGCAGGGCCCTGGAAGCGGCAAGCTTCCGGGCCCGGCAAGATAGCAGTCCCGGCAAGGTGCTTGCCGGGGGAAGCTCACACTGTGTGCCTGCGCTCCAGCTCACTCGGCCACGCGTCGCCCTGGGGCCCTTCCAGGGGCGCGTGGCAGGTGGCTGTGCAGCCTGAGGGACACGCTGGCGAGCCGCGGTGACGAGGCTACCGCCGTGGCGAACGGAGACGCATGGACAGACGCTTTTGGGGTCGACGGCGACGGGCATTAAATGCCCTTGTCCCCCACCGTCAAGGTTAGGTGAAGACCACTGTTCATACACTGTTCATGCACTGTTACAACTACCACCAAATTTACACTTCTACCCTCCTCTACGTTGGCACTTGTCGGTGACCCCTTGAGCTATAAAAGGAGGCCCATGCACAACATAGAGGAGGTTCGACTCCAGAAACTCGTTCACCCCACGCTCGGTGCAGCTGGTACTGTAGATCCTCAAGCTCCCGAGCTCCGAAAACTCAATACAACTAAAAGCAGGAGTAGGGTTTTACGCGTCATCGCGGCCCGAACCTGGGTAAACTGCCCGCGTGTGCCCCTCGATCTGCTCTCCGTGCTCCCTCCGCTCCCTTACCGCAACGTAGAAGGGGCTTCGGTCCAATAGGTGCTCGTGGGAGGACAGTTTCCCCCGACACCCACTGCTTGCATTGTTGGGATAGGTGTTGGTGGTGGGATCTGCACCTCTGCTGCTTCACTTCTGCATTGTATGGTGGAGTTCGGAGCTGAAGGGACTTCCCTGTTCTTCACCCTTGATTTGTACTGGCGATTATCTGTTGGTTGGTGAATTTTGAAGCCATCATACTTATCGTTCCTTGTGCTTCTGCGAAGATTTGAGCAATCAATAGTAGCTGGAGCTTTGCCTTTGCGCTTGTTGTGGCCAGGAGTAACAGAAGCAGATGAACTGTGCTCATACACAATGTTGTCATGGGTGATAGCAGGCAGTATATCAGTGGAGTGGTTCAGTGCAATCACAACAGTCTAAACATCGTCATCATTGTCCTCGCGCACTGGCGCAATGTGAAGGCTCGGAGCCAAGATGTCAGTCCTCGAGTCATCCATTCCATGTTCTGGTATATCCAAGAGCATAGCAGTATTAGGATCAGTTTCCATCGGGGCAAAGAATGTACCAGTTGTTGCAGACCTTGCGGGTAGAGAAATAACAGTGGAATTGGAAGTTGCAGATAACTGCGGAACCTGATTACTCTCCACCTCCATAGCTGAGATATCTTCAATGACAACTGAAGGGGCAATGCGACCAAAGGAGTTTGGTAACTGTTGAAACTGAAGACCGACGGTGGATTGAGAGATTCTGACAGTAACCTCCAGGGCGACCTGTCTCAGACCATAACCATTTGACCAAGGGCCCAAAGAGGCAATGGCAGGTCTAAGAGCTTCAAAGATAAAGCTATTAAGCTGTTGCCGAGGGATAGGGTCATTGAGGAGTATTGTCAGAACTTCTTCTCCCTGGGTGGACAAACCAAAGTGTACCCCCCCCC
The DNA here is from genome assembly GCA_902687465.1 of Secale cereale. NCBI lineage: Eukaryota > Viridiplantae > Streptophyta > Magnoliopsida > Poales > Poaceae > Secale > Secale cereale. Next base: position 782,096,122 of record LR738711.1, read on the forward strand.
CAGAAAGAACCCTGATGTTAACTGTAACTTCCTAAGTATGGTGCTGCATAGTGCTGGGTACCAGAGACAGTGCGCCAGTGGTTGAGAAGGCCAGAGCTGAATCTACTGAGATGGTATCATACAGTTATGGAGTCATTCCATGCCTGGCTGCATTGTCAGTATCATTGTCTTCAGGAACAATGCCATGCTGCACCGTCAAACCCTGGGTAGCAAGCCATGTCTGGTAATTCATAAGATGAGGTGGGAGTGGTGGAGGTGGAGGTGCAGGCCAGGCACCCCATCCAGCAGGAACTTGAACATCTCCCTCCATATCAGAATCTTCATGAACGACATTGGGAGGAGCAACATTAGCAGAAGCAGCATTTTGCACAAGCCAATTATGGACTTGCTGCTGATACAACTGCTCGGCGGTGAGATCGGGTCCAAACTGAGGGTGGGGGTTGCCATCTAGAGGAGGTGGTTCTTCACCCGCTGGCGGTACTTCAGGGAGCAAGCTTTTGCTTGAGGACAAGCGAGGTCTAAGCTTGGTGGAGTTGATACGTCCATTTTGCATCATGTTTTCTTGTTGTTATTTATGTTGTTTTTATATATAATACTGCTTTTTGGAGTAATTATAATGCCCTTTATCTCATAATTTGCAAGGTATGCACCAAGAGGGAGAATTCCGGCACCTAGAAATCTGGACCTAAAAAAGCTATGGCAGGCCACCTATTCTGCACAACTCCAAATAAGCTGAAACTTCACGGAGAATTTTTATGGAATATTTGAAAAATATTGGAGCAAATAATACCAGAGGGGCCCCACCAGGTGGGCACAACCCACCTGGGCGCGCCACGGAGCCCAGGCGCGCCCTGGTGGGTTTTACTCACCCAGGCCCACCTCTGGTGCCTATCTTCTGGTATATAAGCCATTCTGACCTAGAAACAATAAGGAGAAGACTTTCGGGACGGAGTGCCACCGTCTCGGGGCGGAACTTGGGCAGCAGCACTTTTGCCCTCCGGCGGAGCGATTCCGCCGGGGGAACTTCCTTCCCGGACGGGGAAATCATCGTCATCATCATCAACAACAACTCTCCCATCTTGGGGAGGGCTATCTCCATCAACATCTTCAACATCACCATCTCATCTCAAACCCTAGTTCATCTCTTGTGTTCAATCTTATTACTGAAACTATAGATTGGTGCTTGTGGGTGACTAGTAGTGTTGATTACATCTTGTAGTTGATTGATATATGGTTTATTTGGTGGATGATTATATGTTTAGATCCAATATGCTATTTAATTACCCATCTAATCTTGAGCATGTTTATCATTTGTGAGTAATTGCCTTTGTTCTTGAGGTCACGGGAGAAATCATGTTGCAAGTAATCATATGAATTTGATATGTGTTTGATATTTTGATAGTATGTATGTTGTGATTCCCTTAGTGGTGTCTTGTGAACGTTGACTACATGACACTTCACCATATTTGGGCCTAAGGGAATGCATTGTTGAGTAGTAATTAGATGATGGGATGCGAGAGTGACAGAATTTTAAACCCTAGTTTATGCGCTATTCCGTAAGGGACCGATTGGATCCAAAAGTTTAATGCTATGGTTAGAATTTATTCTTAATACTTTTCTCGTATTTGCGGATGCTTGCGGGAGTGTTAATCATAAGTAGGAGGTTTTTTCAAGTAAGAACAACACCTAAGCACCGATCCACCCACATGCCAAATTATCAAAGTAGCAAACACCAATCGAACCAACATGATGAAAGTGACTAGATGAAATTCCCGTGTACCCTCAAGAATGCTTTGCTTATTATAAGAGACTGTCTTGGCCTGTCCTTTGCCTAGAAAGGATTGGGCTACGTTGTTGCACTTTTGCTACTACTATTGTTACTTGCTCGTTACAAAATTATCTTTCTATCAAACTACTCTGCTACTTACAATTTCAACACTTGCAGACGTTACCTTACTGTAGAACACTTGTCATTTCCTTATGCTCCTCGTTGGGTTCGACACTCTTACTTATCGAAAAGAGCTACTCCCTCCTTTCTGATTTACTCTTCATGGTTTTAGTTCAAAATTGAACTAAAACCACGACGAGTAAATCAGAACAAAGGGAGTACAATTGATCCCCTATACTTGTGGGTCATCACCAATGCACTGAAATAGTTTCTAAGCTAACTTGGTGGATTCAGGGACACAATTTTACCAATGCTATGCATGTGCTTCCTCTGGGAGGACATGCCATTATTCTTGGCATGGACTGGCTGGAACATTGGGGAGTTATGCAGTGTCATTGGGCGGAAAAGTGGATTTTGTTCAAGTATTCAGGTCAAGAAGTGAAGCTACAGGGTGTGCTGCCTGTAACACTAGCAGTAATTGAAGAAGTGACAGTTGAACAACTATTGAAATGGGAAAAAGGCAATGAGGTCTGGGATACTACTATACGTAATCGTATTGTAATGGGACCTGAAACTTCAGTTCCTCCGGCTATGCAAGAGTTGTTAGATCAACATACCACGGTGTTCAAGGATCCTCAAACCTTGCCTCCTCACAGACCATTGGATCATGCTATCCACTTGACCCCTGGCGTTGTTCCAGTTAACTGCAGACCTTAGAGGTACTCTCCACTACAAAAGGATGAAATAGAAAGACAAGTATATGAGATGCTGAAAGATGGTCTGATTACACCTAGCATTAGTCCTTTTGCTTCTCCCATCCTCTTGGTAAATAAAAAGATGGCACTTGGAGGTTTTGTGTGGATTACAGGAGATTGAATGCTATCACCATTAAAAGCAAATTTCCACTCCCAGTAATTGATGAGCTGCTCGATGAACTAGGAGGTGATAAGTGGTTTTCCAAGATGGATTTAAAAGTTGGGTATCATCAAATCAGAATGAAGGAAGAAGATGAATACAAAACAAAATTTAAAACACACTATGGCCAGTTCCAATTTAGGGTGGTACCTTTTGGGCTAGCAACTGTTCCAGGTACATTTTAGTGCAATATGAATGTGTTTATGGTAGGGCCTAACATAAAGTATGTGCTGGTGTTCATGGATGATATCTTTGTGTTTAGCATATCTCTGGAGGATCATATTCAGCATTTGAGGTCAGTGTTATACTGAGAGAAAATCAGACATATGTGAAACAGAGCAAGTGTGTGTTTACTCAACAGTCCATGGAATACTTGGGCCACATTATTACTAATAAAGGAGTGGCTACTGATCCTGCAAAAACATAAGCTATGGATAACTGGCCTGTACCTACTAATGTTACTGAGTTGAGAGGGTTCATTGGGTTAATAGATTACTATAGGAAATTTGTAAGGAACTATGGTCTGGTGGCTCGACCTCTGACTGTCTTACTTAAGAAACAAGCCTTTCAATGGTCTAACACAGCTCAGGCAACTTTTCAACAACTGAAACAGGCTATGGCTACACTCATGTATTAGCTTTGCCAAATTTTGACAAAACTTTCACTATGGAAACAGATGCATGTAACACTGGGGTGGGAGCTATTCTATCTCAAGAGGGGCATCCCATTGCTTACTATAGCAAGGCCCTTGGAGTAGCCAGTCAGAAACTGTGCATTTATGAGAAGGAGTTTCTAGCAATAATGATGGCCATTGAGAGGGGCCACTCTGGTATACTTCCTACTTATCACCGAGTTAAGAAACTGTTTAGTTGGACTGGAATTAAATCAGTTGTGGAGAACTTTGTGAAGTAGTGCAACACATGTCATCAAGCTAAACATGAATTGTGCAAAACACCTGGACTAGTGCAACTCTTCCTGTGCCATATCGCCCTTGACAAGCTAGTAGCATGGACTTTATTGAAGGATTGCCTTAATCAGAAGGTTTTAGTGCTATTCTTGTGGTTGTAGATCGCTTCACTAAAGTCAGTCATTTCCTGCCATTAAAGAACCCGTTTACAGCAGCATCAGTGGCTAAAGTGTTTCTCAATAACATTGTCAAGCTACATGGACTGCCCTTGCCCATTGTTTCATACCAAGATAAAATCCCTACAAGTGCATTCTGGAAGGAGCTGTTTCGTGTGTGGGGCACTGAACTTCAGATGAGTACATCGTATCACCCTCAAACTGATGGCCAAACGGAGCGAGTGAATCAGTGCCTTGAGATGTATTTGCGCTATGCAGTTCATGACTCTCCAGCTAAGTGGGCGGCTTGGCTTCCTCAGGCAGAATTCTGGTATAATTCCACATTGAAAGCACAAATGCTCCCTGGGTGATTTTGGTAATTAATGTCAACATATCTCTTGTTGGACTAATGTTTTCATCTAGTAAATTTCAGATAGGTTCAACAAATGGAGTGGCATGGACTAGAGGATGTGGAACCCCTTCAAGATGATAAGGACAAAGGATTGGCTCAATCTCAAAGCTCAGGACTCTACATTTTCTATTTCAGTGATCCAAGATCACATTGAGTCCATAGGAAAGCCAATACTATTAAAAGGGGATGGGGTGTTGCTTAATGGCTTGCTTGCTCAAAGTGCTTAGTGATATGCTCCAAACTCTCAACCACTTTCTCACATCCACAAATGTCCTAAACCAATAGTCAAGCTCGGCCCCACCGAAACTGTCTATCCGGCGCCACCAAGTTCATTTGACATAGCCACTGCTAAAACCCTAATCGCTTCGGTCTCACCGAGATGGGAATTTAAACTCTCTTTTTCCTATTTGAAACATTTTGGTCTAACCGAGATGTGAAAATCGGTCTCACCGAGTTAACATTGCAAACTCTCTGTTGCCTCTTTGTAACATTTTGGTCCAACCGAAACGAGTGAATCGGTCCCATCGAGTTTTCCTGACCAACCCTCTGTGTGCCCATTACCAAAATCGGTCCTACCGAGTTTGTGTAATCGGTCTCACCGAGATTATGTTATGCCCTAACCCTAATGAAATCGGTCCCACCGAGTTGATCATATTGGTCCCACCAAAATGCCTAACGGTCACATTATGAAGTAAATTGGTCTCATTGAGTTCTCTGAATCGGTCCCACCGAGTTTGGTAAATTGTCTGTAACGGTTAGATTTTGTGTGGAGGCTATATATACCCCTCCACCCACTCTTCATTCGTGGAGAGAGCCATCAGAACATACCTACACTTACATTACTCATTGTTCTGAGAGAGAACCACCTACTCATGTGTTGAGACCAAGATATTCCATTCCTACCATATGAATCTTGATCTCTAGCCTTCCCCAAGTTGCTTTCCACTCAAATCATCTTTCCACCAAAACCAAATCTGTGAGAGAGAGTTGAGTGTTGGGGATACTATTATTTGAAGCATTTGAGCAAGGAGTTCATCATCAACACATCGTCTATTACCTTTTGGAGAGTGGTGTCTCCTAGATTGGTTAGGTGTCACTTGGGAGCCTCCGACATGATTTTGGAGTTGAACCAAGGAGTTTGTACAGGCAAGGAGATCGCCTACTTCATGAAGATCTACCCTAGTGAGGCAAGTCCTTCGTGGGTGATGGCATGGTGGGATAAACAAGGTTGCTTCTTCGTGGACCCTTCATGGGTGGAGCCCTCCATGGACTCGCGCAGCCGTTACCCTTCGTGGGTTGAAGTCTCCATCAACGTGGATGTACGATAGCACCACCTATCGGAACCACGACAAAAAGATTGGTGTCTTCACTTGCGTTTGCATTCTCCAAACTCATCCCTTTACCTTCATATGCAATTGATTTACATTCCGCTGCTATACTCTTAGAATTGCATGTGTAGGTTGATTGCTTGACTTGTGCCTAAGTGCTAAAATCTGCCAAGAATTAAATTTGGGAAAAGGCTAGGTTTCATTTGGTCAAGTAGTAAAAGTTGCATGCTTTACCTTTCAATACCCATATACTCTTGTCATGGGTGCTTGATATGTATTGTGAATGTTTAAACATGTGCCAAAACTCCACCTCAACAAGAAGAAATTAAAAACGACCACTTTCTTGCTAAGAGTCTATTCACCCCCCTCTAGACATACTCTTCTCGATCCTTTCAATTGGTATCAAAGCTTTGGTCTCCATTGTTTTGGTTTGATCACCATTGGAGGAAGATGGATGAATCTACGTTGGGGAGTCTTAGACATAGAGTGACTATGCTTGATGGAGAGTACTTCCATGAATGAAAAAAATTAGATGCTTGATATTATCAACGAATATCATTTGAACAAGTACATTACTACTCCTTGTGCTTGCCTTGTTGATCCTTTGCATCCCACACCTGATGAGGATCTTGACATGATTCGCAATCTTAGAACTATCAATCTTATTATTAGAGGATTGGCCAAAAACTTGATTGCTAGCTTACATACTCTAGACTATGCTTACACCATATGGAGATTCTTAGAGGAACGATTCCCAAATTATTCCTTGAAAAATCTAGATAAGATTCTCCATAAGTCTATTTCCTTGAATAGGATGAGTACTAGTGATCCTAAGTTTGGTGATTGTCTATTTGAGCTTTGCGAGCTCGTTTGTGCCAAAGGAGATGTTGGAATTATTAGCAATATCATTTCCGAAGTCATTAAAATTCATAGAGATGAACATTGTTACGGTCATACTTCTAATGAATCACTCTCTCTAAGAATTGATCCATCACATGACGATGCGGAACATGGATACTATGATGAGGATGATGATAGTGACTATGATCTTGATGAACAAATGAGACATTTTGGTCTTATGGAAATCTTCGTGGTTACGCAGCCGGAGGAAAGGAATGGGTGCTTGATAGTGGATGCACGTACCACATGACCGGAGATAAGGACATGTTTGATGATCTTTCTAGAAATGATTGTCCATGAAAGTATGTTACCTTTGGTGACAACTCTAAGGGTAAAGTTATTGGCCTTGGTAAGGTGGCCATATCCAACGATAGCTCAATTAAGAATGTCATGCTTGTAGAATCCCTCGGATATAATCTTCTCTCCGTGTCTAGATTAGCTGATTTTGGTTTAAATGTGCTTTTCACTCATGTTCATTGCCAATTCTTTCGTAGAGATAATCATAATATGGTTTTTACCGGCATTCGTAGAGGTGACCTATACACTACAAAAAAGACACATCCGTGACATTTTGGGCCGAACGAAACTTTTTTCTGTCATACTTATGACACTTCTATGACAATAATTGTGACAAAACACGGTATCATCATAGATGTGGTGGGGTCCTACTTCTATGACAAAAATCATGACAGAAAATGGGCTTTTCGTCCTGGGCGGGCCGGAGACGCAACTGCATGACATTCTTTGGGCCGTCCATGACGGAAAAAACCGTGGTAGAAGCAAGGGCGAGGAAAATACCAGGGTGTTCCCGGTTACGATGGGTGGTCGGGGCCGAGCTATGCGCGTTTCTCTCGTACACGCACGCGTGTGGGTGCGAGGCGTTGGGCTCTAACTGAACCCGAGCGATTGCACTGCAGGCTACACGTTACTGAACCCGAGCGATCGATCGATGGCTGTTAACTGAACCCGATCGAGCGATTCCTTCGCTACTGCTGCTAACTGAAACCGATCGATGTTGCCTCTGCATGAACAGTGAGTGTTGCTGGTGGGGTTTGGATGAACAATTCCCGGTGGGGGTGGCTGAACATGACCCCGTTCGATCGAGCCGGTTGGGGCTGCATGAAAAGGACCCCGTGGAGGGCTGCATGAACAGAACCACCCCGTGGAGGGCTGGATGAACAGTAGACGGTGGAGGGCTGGATGAACAGTATCCCGTGGAGGGGTGGTTGAGCAGGAGCCCGTGGAGAGGGCTGGTTGAACAGTAGCCGGTGGAGTAGCGCGCGGTGGAGGCTGAATAGTCGCAGGTGGAGGCTAGAGGAGGTCGATGGTGGATGAAAAGTAGCCCGTGGAGGCAGGAGGGGGTCGATGGTGGTGATGAACAGTATCCAGTGGAGTCCCGTTTTGCGGTACGCCACACCCCTCCCGATTAACAGGACCCCCGTTTCGACCGTAGCGCAACAACACAAGTCATTTACCTCTATTTTGCGGTACGCCACACCCCTCCCGATGAACAGGACCCCCGTTTCGCCCGTAGCGCTCCAACACAAGTCCGTTTCCTCCGTTTTGTGGTACACCACACCCCTCCCGATCAACAGGACCCCCGTTTCGACCGTAGGAGGTCCGTTTCCTACATTTTGCGGTACGCCAGACCCCTCCTGATGAACAGGATCCCGTTTCGACCGTGGCTGGTCGAACACAAGGTAGTTTCCTCCGTTCTGCGGTACGCCAGGCCTCGTTTCCATCAGCTGTTCTGTCCAAGCCCTCCCGATGAACACGACAACGCATTCCGTTCCCACCCAGTCGGTTGGCTCCCCATGAACATGACGACGATGTTGTTTCTCCGTTCCGATCCAGCCAAGTACATGAGCCCTTGCCGTACGTACGCGCGAGTAGGCGTTCGAGACCCCGCCCGTATGTACGTACATGGTCGTATTTACTTTCTTGCACCCTGGCCGCTGTACGTACATGTGCGTGCTACGTGCGCGCCTCTACTACGACATGTGCCCACCTCTACATCGACCAGTATGTACGTACACGTTCGCGACCAGAATGACAACGCTACGTACGCTTCGACCAGGTGGGTCCCTACTGTCAGGCACTTCCTTGCGTGTGAAGATTTAGCTGGTGGGTCCTAGCAGTCAGGTGGCCGAATCATTTCTTTTGCTCGGATGCACTTCCTTGTGTGCGAAGATGTAGCTGGTGGGTCCCAGCAGTCAGGGGGGATGTTTTTTTTCGCGAAATACGGTGGCCCATCCGGTGGGTCCCCGATGTTAGGTGGAGGAATAATTATTTTGCGCGTAATAAGGAGGCACTTCCTTGCTGCGGTCGTGGACCCAGCTGTCAGCCTCTCCACGTACAATCCACGTCCGATGCAAAGCAATTCCTTGACCACGTTGACCACTCCGCGCCGAGCGCACTAGGGCGGTGGACGACGGCGAGGTCTAGGAAGGGGACGACGTAGAGCTGGGGAAGACACGGCAGTGGAAGCCCGCGCGGAGAGGAGTACGAGGGTTCACTGGTTCGGCTGGTGTGAGGCTGCCGTCGCCGCGGAATAACAGGGGGTGTGGGTGAGTGGAGGGATGACCTGGCCAGCGGTGGGAGTAGTAGGGGCGGTGAGGCCTCCGCGGCAGCACAGCCGGCCACAGGAGGCAGGAGCACGAGGCACGACCGGCGCTGGTTTGCTAGCTGATTTGGGCGGTTGAAGCAAGAAGACCAGAGGTTGAAGAAGCACTACGGCCGTTGGATGCACATCGTGTTGTAAATATGCCCTAGAGGCAATAATAAAATGGTTATTATTATATTTCCTTGTTCATGATAATTTTCTATTGTTCATCGTATTATCCGGAAACAGTAATGCATGTGTGAATACATAGACCACAATGTGTCCCTAGTAAGCCTCTAGTTGACTAGCTCATTGATCAATAGATGGTTACGTTTCCTAACCATGGACATTGGATGTCATTGATAACGGGATCACATCATTAGGAGAATGATGTGATGCACAAGACCCAATCCTAAGCCTAGCACAAGATTGTGTAGTTCGTATGCTAAAGCTTTTCCAATGTCAAGTATCCTTTCCTTAGACCATGAGATTGTGCAACTCCCAGATACCGTAGGGGTCCTTTGGGTGTTCCAAACATCACAACGTAACTGGGTGGCTATAAAGGTACACTACGGGTATCCCCGAAAGTATCTGTTGGGTTGGTACGAATCGAGACTGGGATTTGCCACTCCGTATGACGGAGAGGTATCTCTGGGCCCACTCGATAAGACATCATCGTAATGATCTCAATGTGACTACGGGGTTGGTCACGGGATGATGTGTTATGGAACAAGTTAAGAGACTTGCCGTAATGAGATTGACCAAGGTATCGGTATGCCGACGATCGAATCTCAGGCAAGTACTATACCGATAGACAAAGGGAATCGTATACGGGATTGATTGAATCCTTGACATCGTGGTTCATCCGGTGAGATCATCGTGGAACATGTGGGAGCCAACATGGGTATCCAGATCCCGCTGTTGGTTATTGGCCGGAGATATGTCTCGGTCATTACTGCATGGTTCCCGAACCCGTAGGGTCTACACACTTAAGGTTCGATGACGCTAGGGTTATAGGGAATGTAGTACGTGGTTACCAAATGTTTTTTGGAGACCCAGATGAGATCCCGGACGTCACGAGGAGTTCCAGAATGATACATAGGTAAAGATTTATATATGGGAGGTTCCGTTTTGGTCACCGGAATTGTTCTGGGCGTTATCGATAATGTACCGGGACCACCGGAAGGGTTTCGGGGGTCCACCGGGAGGGGCCACCAGCCCCAGAGGCTTGCGTGGGCCAAGTGTGGGAAGGGACCAGCCCTAGGTGGGCTGGTTCCCCCCCCCCCCCCACCAAGGCCCAGGGCGCAGGGGATGGGAGAGGGGGCAAACCCTAGGTCCAGATGGGCCTTAAGGCCCACCCTAGGGCGCCACCTTCTCTCCCCCCTCCTGGCCGCCCCCCACATGGGATCTAGGGGCTGCCGCCACCCCTAGGGGGGAACCCTAGATGGGGGTGCAGCCCCTCCCCTCCCCCTATATATATGTTGGGTTTCGGGGCTCCCAGATACACGAGTCTCCTCTTCTCTTGGCGCAGCCCTACCCCTCTCCCTCCTCGTCTCTCGTAGTGCTTGGCGAAGCCCTGCTCGAGTGCCATGCTCCTCCACCACCACCATGCCGTCGTGTTGCTGCTGGACGGAGTCTTCCCCAACCTCTCCCTCTCCCCTTGCTGGATCAAGGCGCGGGAGACGTCACCGGGCTGCACGTGTGTTGAACGCGGAGGCGCCGTTGTTCGTCGCTTAGATCGGATTCGACCGCGATCTGAATCGCTTCGTGTACGACTCCACCAACCGCGTTCTTGCAACGCTTCCGCATCGCGATCTTCAAAGGTATGAAGATGCACTCCCCTCTCGTTGCTAGTAATCTCCATAGATAGATCTTGGTGATGCGTAGGAAATTTTTTGATTTTCTGCACCGATCCCCAACAGTGGCATCATGAGCTAGGTCTATGCGTAGTTACTATGCACGAGTAGAGCACAAGATTGTTGTGGGAGTAGACCATGTCAATTTACTTGCCGCCACAAGTCTTATCTTGATGTGGCGGCATCGTGGGATGAAGCGGCACGGACCGACCTTACACGTACGCTTACGTGAGACAGGTTCCACCGACTCACATGCACTAGTTGCATAAGGTGGCTAGCGGGTGTCTGTCTCTCCCACTTTAGTCGGATCGGATTCGATGAAAAGGGTCCTTATGAAGGGTAAATTGTAATTGGCATATCACGTTGTGGTTTCTGCGTAGGTAAGAAACATTCTTGCTAGAAACCCATAGCAGCCACGTAAAAACTTGCAACAACAACTAGAGGACGTCTAACTTGTTCTTGCAGCATGTGCCGTGTGATGTGATATGGCCAAAAGGATGTGATGAATGATATATATGTGATGTATGAGATTGATCATGTTCTTGTAATAGGAATCACTACTTGCATGTCGATGAATATGACAACCGGCAGGAGCCATAGGAGTTGTCTTATTTTATTGTATGACCTGCGTGTCATTGAAAAGCCATGTAATTACTTTACTTTATTGCTAACCGTTAGCCATAGTAGTAGAAGTAATGTTTGGCGAGACAACTTCATGAAGACACGATGATGGACATCATGATGATGAAGATCATGGTGTCATGCCGGTGACAACGATGATCATGGAGCCCCGAAGATGAAGATCAAAAGGAGCAAAATGATATTGGCCATATCATGTCACTATTTGATCATGTGATGTTTATCATGTTTTACATCTTATTTGCTTAGAACGACGGTAGTAAATAAGATGACCTCTCACTCAAATTTCAAGAGTTGTGTTCCCCCTTACTGTGCACCGTTGCTAACGTTCGTTGTTCCGAAGCACCACGTGATGATCGGGTGTGATAGGCTCTAACGTTCGCATACAACGGGTGTAAGCCAGATTTACACACGCAATACACTTAGGGTTGACTTGACGAGCCTAGCATGTAAAGACATGTCCTCGGAACACGGAAGACCGAAAGGTCTAACATGATTCGTATAGAAGATACGATCAACATGAAGATGTTTACCGTTGATGACTAGTCCGTCTCACGTGATGATCGGACATGGCCTAGTCTATTCGGATCATGTATCACTTAGATGACTAGAGAGATGTCTATCTGAGTGGGAGTTCATTAAATTTGTTTAGATGAACTTAATTGTCATGAACATAGTCTAAAATCTTTATCATATGTCTTGTAGATCTAATGGCCCACGCTAATGTTGCCCTCAGCTTCAACGCGTTCCTAGAGAAAACCAAGCTGAAAGACGATGGTAGCAACTATACGGATTGGGTCCGTAACTTGAGGATCATCCTCATAGCTGCCAAGAAAGCATATGTCCTTGAAGCACCGCTAGGTGATGCACCCGTTTTCCTAGCAACTCAAGACGTTATGAACGCCTGGCAGTCGCGTAGTGATGATTACTCCCTGGTTCAATGCGGCATGATTTACAGCATAACATTGGGGCTCCAAAAGCGTTTTGAGCAGCACAGAGCATATGAGATGTTCCAAGAGCTGAAAATGGTTTTCCAAGCTCATGCCCAAGTCGAGAGATATGAAGTCTCCGATAAGTTCTACAGTTGTAAGATGGAGGAGAATAGTTCTATCAGCGAGCATATACTCAAAATGTCTGGGTTGCACAATTGCTTGTCGCAGTTGGGAATTAATCCCCCAAATGACGCGGTCGTTGACAGAATCCTCCAGTCGCTCCCACCTAGCTACAAGAGCTTCGTGATGAACTCAATATGCAGGGGATGGAGAAGTCCATTCCCGAGGTATATTCAATGCTGAAATCAGCGGAGGTGGAGATCAAAAAGGAACATCAAGTGTTGATGGTGAATAAAACCACTAAGTTCAAGAAAGGCAAGGGTAAGAAGAACTTCAAGAAGGACGGCAAAGGAGTTGTCGCGCCCGGTAAGACAGTTGCCGGGAAGAAGCCAAAGAATGGACCCAAGCCTGAGACTGAGTGATTTTATTGCAAGGGAACGGATCACTAGAAGCGGAACTGTCTCAAATACTTAGCAGATAAGAAGGCCAGAAAGTCAAAGGTATATGTGATATACATGTTATTGATATGTACCTTACCAACGCTCGTAGTAGCTCCTGGGTATTCGACACCGGTGCAGTTGCTCACATTTGTAACTCAAAGCAGGAGCTACGGAATAAGCGGAGACTGGCGAAGGACGAGGTGACGATGCGCGTCGGGAATGGTTCCAAGGTCGATGTGATCGCCATCGGCACGCTACCTCTGCATCTACCTTCGGGATTAGTGTTAAACCTCAATAATTGTTATTTAGTACAAGCTTTGAGCATGAACATTGTATCTGGATCTCGTTTAATGCGAGATGGCTACTCATTTAGATCTAAGAATAATGGTTGTTCTATTTATATGAGAGAAATGTTTTATGGTCATGCCCCGCTGGTCAATGGTTTATTCTTAATGAATATCGAACGTGATGTTACACATATTCATAGTGAGGATGCCAAAAGATGTAAGTTGATAATGATAGTCCCACATACTTGTGGCACTGCCACCTCGGTCATATTGGTGTCAAACATATGAAGAAGCTCCATGCAGATGGACTTTTGGAGTCTCTTGATTATGAATCATTTGACACGTGCGAACCATGCCTCTTAGGCAAGTTGACCAAGACTCCGTTCTCCGGAACAATGGAGCGAGCAACCAACTTATTGGAAATCATACATACTGATGTGTGCGGTCCAATGAGTGTTGAAGCTCGCGGTGGCTATCGTTATGTTCTCACCCTCACTGATGACTTAAGTAGATATGGGTATGTCTACTTGATGAAACACAAGTCTGAGACCTTTGAAAAGTTCAAGGAATTTTAGAATGAGGTTGAGAATCAACGTGACAGAAAAATAAAGTTCTTACGATCAGATCATGGAGGAGAATATTTAAGTCATGAATTTGGCACGCACCTAAGGAACTGTGGAATTGTTTCACAATTGACGCCGCCTGGAAAACCTCAGCGTAATGGTGTGTCTCAACGTCGTAATCGTACTCTGTTGGACATGGTGCAATCTATGATGTCTCTTACCGACTTACCACTATCATTCTGGGGTTATTCTTTAGAGACTGCCGCATTCACTTTAAATAGGGCACCGTCTAAATCCGTTCAGATGACACCGTATGAACTATGGTTTGGGAAGAAACCTAACTTGTCGTTTCTAAAAGTTTGGGGATGCGATGCTTATGTCAAGAAACTTCTACCTGAAAAGCTCAAACCCAAATCAGAAAAATGCGTCATCGTAGGATACCGTAAGGAAACTATTGGGTATACCTTCTACCTCAGATCCGAAGGCAAGATCTTTGTTGCCAAGAATGGATCCTTTCTGGAGAAAGAGTTTCTCTCGAAAGAAGTAAGTGGGAGGAAAGTGGAACTTGATGAGGTGATTGTCACCCCTTCCGAACCGAGAAGTTGCGCAGCACAGGAAGATGTTTCTATGGTGCCTGCACCGACTACGGGAGAAATTAATGATAATGATCATGAAACTTTGGATCAAGTTACTGCTGAACTTCGTAGGTCCACAAGGACACGTTCCGCACCAGAGTGGTACGGCAACCCTGTCCTGGAAATCATGTTGTTAGACAACGGTGAACCTTTGAACTATGAAGAAGCGATGGCGGGCAGGGATTCCAACAAATGGCTTGAAGCCATGAAATCCGAGATAGGATCCATGTATGATAACAAAGTATGGACTTTGGTTGACTTGCCCGATGATCGGCAAGCCATAGAAAATAAATGGATCTTTAAGAAGAAGACTGGCGCGGATGTTAATGTGACCATCTATAAGGCTCGGCTTGTCGCTAAAGGTTATCGACAAGTTCAAGGAATTGACTACGACGAGACTTTCTCTCCCGTAGCGATGCTGAAGTCCGTCCGAATCATGTTAGCAATTGCCGCATTCTATGATTATGAGATATGGCAAATGGACGTCAAAATGGCATTCCTTAACGGCTTCCTCAAGGAAGAACTGTATATGATGCAGTCGGAAGGTTTTGTCGATCCTAAGAATGCTAATGTAATGCCCAGGATGGGACTATACCTCCTACGTGTCGAGGCACGACTTAAAGGTATAAGCCCATCCTAGAATGATCTCAAGTTTGGTATCTTTGCACGACTCATGTAAAAGAGGGATTAAATTGCAAAAGAAGATAGTTGGCTTACACTCGCCACTTCACACAATACAGTACATAAGCAAAACATCATTCAAAACATCACAACCCGACTACGGGCGAAGAACCAAAAGAAAGATACCAAAACAACATAAAGCCACAGGTCCGGATCGAATCCTAGTAGAAACCACTACTGATCGTCGGAAAATGTCACAAGCATACGGCCACTCTCTTCATCGAGCTCCCAGTGAAGTACTTGAACCAGCTCCTGCATCATTCTCGGCTGAACCTGCATCTGGTGTTGTAGTATCTGTGAGCCACGAGGACTCAGCAATCCCATAACCATGGGTATCAAGACTAGCAAAGCTTTGTGGGTAGGAAGAGGGTAGTGGTGAGGTTGCAGCAGCGACTAAGCAATATATGGTGGCTAGCTTACGAGTACCAGAATAAGATGAGCATCTACGCAAACGGTCGCAAAATTAGTGATCGCTAAAGATCCTGAACTACATATGATCAAACATAACCCCACCGTGTTCTCTTCTCAAAGTGAAAAGAGACAGTCACGGTTACTCACACAGTTGTGTGTTTTACTTCGGATCCTCTGTCAAGTTTTCTACAACCGGACATTAACAAATTCCAATCTGCCACATAACCGCGGGCACGGCTTTCGAAAGATTATAACCCTGCAGGGGTGTCCCAACTTAGCCCATCACAAGCTCTCACGATTAGCTGAAGTGATAAATATAATATCATCACTCCTTATCTTAGGGAAATCCGATCAGGCTCGGCATCCCGGTAGCACAAGACATTTCGACAATGGTAAAACAAGTCCAGCAAGACCTCCCGGCATGCCGACACCCTGATAGTAGCCGCGCGTATCTTGTCTCAGGCCACGTCCGGATGGGACAAGCTACGAGTAAAACCAAACCTCGAGTTTCCCCAAGGTGGCCCCGCAGGTTGCCCGTTTGGGACCAACACCATCAGCACTGGCCCCCCCTGCTATGTAGAATTAAGAATCCTCGGGGACGCGACCCCCTATGCAAATTTAATTTAATTAATTAAGTTGTTATTATGAGCAAATTAAAACCAATGTTGGGCCTTGCTGGAGGAGTTTTATTCAAAGTCGAACAGTCAAGGGGTCCCCATCCACCCATCGTGTAAGGAACGCAAAATCAAGGAACATAATGCCGGTTTATCGGCGCCTAAGGTGGCATGAGTGGAACAAAACACCGAGCAAAAGGCCAAGCCTTCCACCCATGCCCAGTATATAGGTGTGTTATTATATAATAATAGATATTGTGATATGCCAACAACAAGTTCCCTCCTGGAGCGATCTTCATCTTCACCTGCAACTAACAACGCTATAAGAGGGGCTGAGCAAGCGGGTAACATAGCCAAACAGTGGTTTTGCTAGGAAGGTGTCAAAGGTTAGAGGTTTCCTGGCAACAAGGAGAGGCTGACATAAAAGATGGGTAGCGCGACATGTAACGATAGCATCGAGACAACTAAGCATGGCAATGGTAGTAAAGGTATCCAAGGGTATGATCATCTTGCCTGGGATTCCGCAAGGGAGAAGAACGGATCCATGAAGTAGACGGAGCAACAGACGAGCGAATCTTCACAACTCCGGAACGAAACCGAAGCTATCAAGAGAAGCAACCGGAAAGAAAACAAACAACGCGGTAAACACACATATCATAAACATGGCATACGATGCACATACAAGTATGATGCATGTCCGGTTTAATTATGCATGGCATGGCAATGTGCACAAACAAGTACTGCAAGTTAAGTGGAGCTCAATATGCAACGAGTTGCATATTGACGAAACACCACATTTTAATTATTTAGTTGACTCTCGTTTATTACAAGACAAGATTAAATGTTTTTAACATGGCAAGAGGTGAAGCATAATAAAACTACACTATTTAGACAATTTAAATGAGGCCGGAAAAATAACAACAACAATTCCGGAAAATCCCCATGAGCATGTTTAGTAATTATTAAAGCAACAACAATTCACACATAACAATGTTGTTAACATGATGCGGATGACATGATCAAGTTTATGCAATTTTAGTAAAGGTTAACATGAAGAGATATGAAGTATTGTCACCGTGGTGTAAAGAAAAGGGTGCCACGACAACGATCCGAAAATGATGCAACGGCAACATCTCGGTTCCGGTAACCCGTTGAGAGACCGGTGCAAAAGAAAGATGGCGTGAGCGAGTCAAACGAGATGAAAGGTGGGGTGATCCCGTTGCCGGGTTCCCACGGGTCGGCGACGAGGCAACCGAGGAACATGACAAAAGATGATACGGGCACGGAGCACACAAGGGGAACATTTCATCCAACACGAGCATTCCACGGGTCATCGTCTCGGGGTTATACCTTCGGAACGATCGTTCACGGGGCGGTTCAAGATCGTAGGGGAAGTAGTCGTTCACGGTCATCTGTAGGGGTACTCGTTCCGTAGTGGGAAGTAGTTGTTCTCGTTCATCGGTAGGGGTACTTGTCGCATCGACGTGTAGTTGTACTCGTTCCGTAGAGGTACTTGAGGGTCTTCGCACTCGCCGGTCTCGGTTCTCGGTCGTAGAGGTACTTGGCGTTCGACGGCGTCGTGGTACTTGAGGTCTCGTAGTGGTACTTAACGAATCCCCATAGTAGTACACAGGGCCCTTGGGGCATCGGTGCTGGTTGGACTTGCCGGCCTTGATGGTCCAAAACGAAGCAGCAGCAAGGACAGTCATGGCGGGCACAAGGCTGCTGGAGACGAAGTAGGGGCACGAGGAGGCCATGCCGGCCAGTTCTGTTGGACCTGCAGTTGCTAACAAAGACGACGGTGCAGAAGAGCTCGGGTCGAAGCCATGCTCTTCCATCGACCCAGGAAGGAGCGGACCGTGGCCGCCTCGTCTTTGCTCGGACAAAGAAGAGGTGCGGCCGGCGGGGACGTTGCTGGACTGACGAGGGCGATGGGGATGGACTCGGGGCGGTCCATAGCTGCATCCTGCCGGATCCGGGCCGAAGATGGTTGGGGAGACAGCGGCGGAGGCTGGCCGCGGTGGCCGGCGCCGGACGAGGACTGGAGGGCCGGAGGGAGGGGGCCCCGGGTCGGTCGGCGTGGGACCGGCTGCTCGAGGCGCACAGGGTGGCGGCCTGCGAGATCCGGCCGGCGCTGGAGAGGCCTGGCGACAGAGGACACGGGCGCGCTTCGCGCGGGAAGACGGAGGGCGGCTCGAGGGTGAGGGCGTCGAGCCCTGGCTCGATGCGAGGCCGGAGGGAGGCGCAGGCGCTGGCTGGGGCGGACGATGGCGCGGAGGTGCTGGCTGGCCTGCGCGGGGAGGCTGCTGGAATCGAAGGGAGGAGGCGCTGCGCGAGATCGAGATGATGGGGAGGAATCGGGCGATAGGAGAGGCGAGCGAGGGGCTCGGGCGAGAGGGGATCGAGGCTGGGGCTCGGGCTCGCCAGCCTCCTGGCGGCACAGGAAGGAAAGAGCGAGGGAGAGAGGCTCGGGGTGCGGACTGGCTTAGGGTTACGGGGCGGCTGGGCCGTAGAGGCCAGATGGGCTGCGGGGAGGAAGGCCGACTGGGCCTTGGGCCAGAGACCGGCGGCTGGTTCCTTGGCTCTGGTTTTGGCCATCTCCAAAACAGAAAATAAAAACAGCCAGGAAAAGAAAAAAAAAGAAGAAAGGAAGGGATGCAAAAGAATTTGGACAAGAGGCTATTATTCCTGGACTCGCAAAATTGCATTGGTTCCCAGAAAAATAGAAAAGGGGCATGAATGGAAAATAAATTCAAATTCCTTTGAATTTATTTCAAATGGTGTGAACAAGGACTATGATTTAGAAGAGCCCAAAAATGTCCGGAATTTTGGAGGAGCCTCGATAAAAGGAAAAAGAATTATAGGGAGGTTTTGACGGTGAAACTTGAATCAAAAGATGTCTGGAGAATAAATGCAAGTGTGTTGGGTTATTCCGAAGCAATGGAATATTATTATAATAGCTCCCTAAAATATTGGGAGTATATGTTATAAAGAGAAGTCACACTTCCCTCGATTTAAATGGACCGAGGTCCACATGATTTATTTAGGTTGAGATGCAAAATAAAAATGACATGATGGCATGATTACATGATGCAATGCAAAATAAATAAAGCAAGCACAACTGAAACACACGGGAGACCCGGAACATCTGGAATCTTCTGGAATCTTCTGGGACGTCGGTCTTCGGGCGTCACAACTCTCCCACACTAACAGAGGATCTCGACCCGAGATCCTAGAGATATCACCGGGTAAAAACAGAAGAGGAAGAGGTAAAACAAAGTTGCTTCTTTGACAGACGAGTGAAACCAAAGAACCTTGAGAGGTTGAACAAGTTGAAAGAAGAATACAACAGAGATGAGCGAAGTTAGGAGCACTTCGGTAAAAGGAGGAACAAGGAGCACAGTGAGAACCTTGAAGGTTGAAAGACATTAAACAAGAGCTTACGAACCAAAAGAATATGAAACTGCAATGGTATGGCCAAGGAATAAGAATGACAGAATTTGGACAGCACTTCGTCTGAAAATGGAAGGAATTGGACAAGAACTTGCCAAGTTGAGATGATACTTGATGAAAACAGCAACATATTGCCTCCGAAACAATTGAGAGAATGGCACAAGGGGTAAGAAAGATTCAGACAGCACTCCGGTTAAAAAGATAGGCAAAACTTGATAAGATGAGAGAACTAGAATGAAGAATACAACACTCCGGTTAAATGATAAGCAAGGGAAAGAACATGATCTCGATAAAACGAGATGATGGTAAAAGAGAGAGCAACATCACAAAGCCTCCGGAATGAAAGAATAGAAGCAAGATCGTTGGGAAGAAAGAACGGAGAAGAAAAATGACAACTTCTCTCAAAATTGAATTTGAAAGAGCATCCTTACGAAGAAGGGTTGAACAGAGTTGTTGGGAAAATCAACAACGAAAAGAATAAGCTTGATGTGGGATTATGGAAAACATCTCAAAATTAAGAGGTGATAACCAACCACTGACGAAAACATTTGATTGGATTGAGATGAACAAGGAGATTAAAAACTTATCTCACCGGAATGATAAATGAAGAACTTGGGTCATTTATAAGCACCATAATAGCAACAATTCTCAAGGAAAGCTTTTAGGTGAAATACAACCCAAGATGACTCCAAGAGATAAAAGTGAGGGGTTGAAAGAATCTCCTAAAGAGAAGAAATGATGGTTTTAAATATCTCATTCTTGATAACTTGTGAATCATAATTCATGAAGGAATTGTCAAGAATGACATAACACCATCTGAAAAGATAAGGTAGAAAGAATTGCACTTAGAAAGCATGATGAAGAATGCTTGAGCTCCAACAAGAATCTTGAGGGAAACTTCAAGGATGAATTAAAACATGATGAACCACCATGAGAACTCCGGTAATGAAAGCATGAGAAGTGAAAGATGAAAAGAATAAGATTCAAGGCCTGCGATGAATTAGATGGAGCTTTGGAATTATATAATTGAAATAACTTGGAACTCCAGAAAACAAGATGAACAACTTAGAACCGAGAATATGATATGATGAACAAGCTCCGGAAAAAGAGATTAATCACTTCGAGGAAAAGAATAAGATTTACTGTATGCTTATCCTTCATCAAATTAAATTGATGACAAGCAACGGATTTGGCATACTACTTATTCTCGTTGGAAAGAATTAAAGAGAGATCTAGCACAACCTTGGGTAAATCTTCAACGAACCACCGGTAGGATTGTGAAAAGAACAAATGAATTAATACGATAACAAGGAAGAGTAATCTTGAAAGAACCACCGTAAAAATAAGGAGACGAACGAAGAGACATCAATGAAGAATATTTGGAGGACGAAGTTGAAAACTGAGAACGAAGAAATATTCTGAGATGATGGCCTTCAGAGGAACAGAATGGGAAGAATCGTGAAAAGCTTCGGATGGTTATGAAAATAATCCTCATGATCGAAACAATAACGAGGATGGCATGAAGCTAGAACCACGAATCATCAAGAGAACGGGCCAGATTTAAGAGAAACACTTCTCCGGTCTCCAAATGTTGAGAATGAAGACGAGAAATGCCATAAGAATTGTTGAGCACTCCGGAATGAAGAATTAAAAAGGTTGAACCAATGATGAACAAGAATTTGAAAGCGATCTTGGAGAAGGCATGTGACTGATGGAAATCATTCTTATGTCACACTTGAAAAGAATTTGAGTATAACTCCGAAAAAAGAAGAGTCAGGTAAGATCCTCGGAAAAGACCTGTGGGTTAGGGCCCACTAAAGAAATCACCGTTGAAAAACATTGCTTGAGAGATATTGCACCGGTTGAATTAAATGACTTGAATAAGAAGACAATGCTCAAAATAATTTGAACGGATTAACAATGGAATTATGAATCTTCAGCACTTCGGATATGAATAACAAGAGGAGAATCATTAATTGGTGCAACGGAATAAGAAAGCATTGTGAAATGAGGAAAAGGATAAGATCAACACCGAAATCTTGAATTACATCCACCAGAGAAGAAACGAGAACGGAGAATGATGTACTTGAAGCTCTGAGCATCTTCACGATAAATCACCGGATAAGAACATTGAGGGAAATGAATGAAGAAATATCACATGAATAAAATGGATACTTCATTTGAGAATTTCTTGCTCTGAGAAGAAGAAGGGTGGGAGGGTGGGAAAAACAAAGACAACTTGGGATGAATGAAACAGACAAATTGCCAGATTTCTCAACGGCGTCCGTATGGAATAATTTGAAGAGAAGGCACACCGGTTGAAAAGGATTAACATGAAAATCTTGATGATCAAGAAGAATTAGCACTCCCATAGAAATATGAGAACACCGATTAGGAAGTTATGGAATCAACACTTGACATCGAAGCAACTCGAATACCAGAATTCAAAACAGAAACAAAGGATAGATATGTTTATGAAAAAGATTATGTTGCAACATGTCTATCCGAACAGAGAATTGAACGAATGAATTACGCAGGTACATCAACTTGTCGAGAAGCCACTGGGAGAAGAAAAGGTAAATAAAAGGAACAAGGAACAGATAGAACAAATACAAGATAGAAGCTTCGTACGACATATTTGTGCTGAAAGCTTATGGAACGTGTTACAAAAGGGTTTTGCAATCCCCGGATCAGCATAGCCAAGGACCCTTTAAGATGCAACTCCCGATCGGAACAAGCCCATAAAACCACTTCACTCAATGTAGAAACCCGAACTTCATATCATGCACTTGTTGGACGAATGCCTAGAACTACTGGATGAACCCACCTATTAATTTCCGAAAGCTTCCAGTTATGCAATCCGGTGTTGGGGATACAGGGGAAGCACCGCGCACTCAACTCTAAACCTACATCGAGCTGTATCCATCCTTCAACACATAACCAGTCGTTTCCGGAAACCGTTTACCTCGGACCTTCGAAACGCATCCACTATACAAGCTATGGCAATACTCCCGAAGTACCTCCCCAGTACTGGGTGATGTCGGGGTTATCTTGCCACTAACCGCATAGGAGAGTTTTCGATGTCGGCCGTCTTAAGTATTCTAGTACTGCCGCGATGGATTTGTGACGACAACACCTCGGAGCTCAACTCCCCGGGACACTGCCACAACCCCTAATGACAGGAGGCATCGAGAACAATGTTCTCGTCACAAAGACATCGGAACAATCAAAACAATACTCGCGAGATCCTAAAAAAAATTGGTGCAATTTTTTGAAAGTAGAAGAGGCAAGAGTAATCGTCAGGAGTCCTCACCAGAGTGAAAAGGGATGAGGAGCAAAAGAAATCCTACTCTCCGATATATATATATATAGGACTCAAAACATTTTCAGTGTGTGCCTAGACTCAACCGTCAACGATTCGATCAATCAGTGGGGGCTTCTAGGTCGGAGAAGGCTCTGAATACCAACTTGTAATGCCCAGGATGGAACTATACCTCCTACGTGTCGAGGCACGACTTAAAGGTATAAGCCCATCCTAGAATGATCTCAAGTTTGGTATCTTTGCACGACTCATGTAAAAGAGGGATTAAATTGCAAAAGAAGATAGTTGGCTTACACTCGCCACTTCACACAATACAGTACATAAGCAAAACATCATTCAAAACATCACAACCCGACTACGGGCGAAGAACCAAAAGAAAGATACCAAAACAACATAAAGCCACAGGTCCGGATCGAATCCTAGTAGAAACCACTACTGATCGTCGGAAAACGTCACAAGCATACGGCCACTCTCTTTATCGAGCTCCCAGTGAAGTACTTGAACCAGCTCCTGCATCATTCTCGGCTGAACCTGCATCTAGTGTTGTAGTATCTGTGAGCCACGAGGACTCAGCAATCCCATAACCATGTGTATCAAGACTAGCAAAGCTTTGTGGGTAGGAAGAGGGTAGTGGTGAGGTTGCAGCAGCGACTAAGCAATATATGGTGGCTAGATTACGAGTACCAGAATAAGATGAGCATCTACGCAAACGGTCGCAAAAGTAGTGATCGCTAAAGATCCTGAACTACATACGATCAAACATAACCCCACCGTGTTCTCTTCTCAAAGTGAAAAGAGACAGTCACGGTTACTCACACAGTTGTGTGTTTTACTTCGGATCCTCTGTCAAGTTTTCTACAACCGGACATTAACAAATTCCAATCTGCCACATAACCGCGGGCACGGCTTTCGAAAGATTATAACCCTGCAGGGGTGTCCCAACTTAGCCCATCACAAGCTCTCACGATTAGCTGAAGTGATAAATATAATATCATCACTCCTTATCTTAGGGAAATCCGATCAGGCTCGGCATCCCGGTAGCACAAGACATTTCGACAATGGTAAAACAAGTCCAGCAAGACCTCCCGGCGTGCCGACACCCTTATAGTAGCCGCGCGTATCTCGTCTCAGGCCACGTCCGGATGGGACAAGCTACGAGTAAAACCAAACCTCGAGTTTCCCCAAGGTGGCCCCGCAGGTTGCCCGTTTGGGACCAACACCATCAGCACTGGCCCCCCTGCTATGTAGAATTAAGAATCCTCGGGGACGCGACCCCCTATGCAAATTTTATTTAATTAATTAAGTTGTTATTATGAGCAAATTAAAACCAATGTTGGGCCTTGCTGGAGGAGTTTTATTCAAAGTCGAACTGTCAAGGGGTCCCCATCCACCCATCGTGTAAGGAACGCAAAATCAAGGAACATAATGCCGGTTTATCGTCGCCTAAGGTGGCATGAGTGGAACAAAACACCGAGCAAAAGGACAAGCCTTCCACCCATGCCCAGTATATAGGTGTGTTATTATATAATAATAGATATTGTGATATGCCAACAACAAGTTCCCTCCTGGAATGATCTTCATCTTCACCTACAACTAACAACGCTATAAGAGGGGCTGAGCAAGCGGGTAACATAGCCAAACAGTGGTTTTGCTAGGAAGGTGTCAAAGGTTAGAGGTTTCATGGCAACAAGGAGAGGCTGACATAAAAGATGGGTAGCGCGACATGTAACGATAGCATCGAGACAACTAAGCATGGCAATGGTAGTAAAGGTATCCAAGGGTATGATCATCTTGCCTGGGATTCCGCAAGGGAGAAGAACGGATCCATGAAGTAGACGGAGCAACAGACGAGCGAATCTTCACAACTCCGGATCGAAACCGAAGCTATCAAGAGAAGCAACCGGAAAGAAAACAAACAACGCGGTAAACACACATATCATAAACATGGCATACGATGCACATACAAGTATGATGCATGTCCGGTTTAATTATGCATGGCATGGCAATGTGCACAAACAAGTACTGCAAGTTAAGTGGAGCTCAATATGCAACGAGTTGCATATTGACGAAACACCACATTTTAATTATTTAGTTGACTCTCGTTTATTACAAGACAAGATTAAATGTTTTTAACATGGCAAGAGGTGAAGCATAATAAAACTACACTATTTAGACAATTTAAATGAGGCCGGAAAAATAACAACAACAATTCCGGAAAATCCCCATGAGCATGTTTAGTAATTATTAAAGCAACAACAATTCACACATAACAATGTTGTTAACATGATGCGGATGACATGATCAAGTTTATGCAATTTTAGTAAAGGTTAACATGAAGAGATATGAAGTATTGTCACCGTGGTGTAAAGAAAAGGGTGCCACGGCAACGATCCGAAAATGATGCAACGGCAACATCTCGGTTCCGGTAACCCGTTGAGAGACCGGTGCAAAAGAAAGATGGCGTGAGCGAGTCAAACGAGATGAAAGGTGGGGTGATCCCGTTGCCGGGTTCCCACGGGTCGGCGACGAGGCAACCGAGGAACATGACAAAAGATGATACGGGCACGGAGCACACAAGGGGAACATTTCATCCAACACGAGCATTCCACGGGTCATCGTCTCGGGGTTATACCTTCGGAACGATCGTTCACGGGGCGGTTCGAGATCGTAGGGGAAGTAGTCGTTCACGGTCATCGGTAGGGGTACTCGTTCCGTAGTGGAAAGTAGTTGTTCTCGTTCATCGGTAGGGGTACTTGTCGCATCGACGTGTAGTTGTACTCGTTCCATAGAGGTACTTGAGGGTCTTCGCACTCGCCGGTCTCGGTTCTCGGTCGTAGAGGTACTTGGCGTTCGACGGCGTCGTGGTACTTGAGGTCTCGTAGTGGTACTTGACGAATCCCCATAGTAGTACAGAGGGCCCTTGGGGCATCGGTGCTGGTTGGACTTGCCGGCCTCGATGGTCCAAAACGAAGCAGCAGCAAGGACAGTCATGGCGGGCACAAGTCTGCTGGAGACGAAGTAGGGGCACGAGAAGGCCATGCCGGCCAGTTCTCTTGGACCTGCAGTTGCTGACAAAGACGACGGTGCAGAAGAGCTCGGGTCGAAGCCATGCTCTTCCATCGACCCAGGAAGGAGCGGAGCGTGGCCGCCTCGCCTCTGCTCGGACAAAGAAGAGGTGCGGCCGGCGGGGACGTTGCTGGACTGACGAGGGCGATGGGGATGGACTCGGGGCGGTCCATAGCTGCATCCTGCCGGATCCGGGCCGAAGATGGTCGGGGCGACAGCGGCGGAGGCTGGCCGCGGTGGCCGGCGCCGGACGAGGACTAGAGGGCCGGAGGGAGGGGGCCCCCGGGTCGGTCGGCGCAGGACCGGCTACTCGAGGCGCACAGGGCGGCGGCCTGCGAGATCCGGCCGGCGCTGGAGAGGCCTGGCGACAGAGGACACGGGCGCGCTTCGCGCGGGAAGACGGAGGGCGGCTCGAGGGTGCGGGCGTCGAGCCCTGGCTCGATGGGAGGCCGGAGGGAGGCGCAGGCGCTGGCTGGGGAGGACGATGGCGCGGAGGTGCTGGCTGGCCTGCGCGGGGAGGCTGCTGGAATCGAAGGGAGGAGGCGCTGCGCGAGATCGAGATGATGGGGAGGAATCGGGCGATAGGAGAGGCGAGCGAGGGGCTCGGGCGAGAGGGGATCGAGGCTGGGGCTCGGGCTCGCCAGCCTCCTGGCGGCGCAGGAAGGAAAGAGCGAGGGAGAGAGGCTCGGGGTGCGGACTGGCTTAGGGTTACGGGGCGGCTGGGCCGTGGAGGCCAGATGGGCTGCGGGGAGGAAGGCCGACTGGGCCTTGGGCCAGAGACCGGCGGCTGGTTCCTTGGCTCTGGTTTTGGACATCTCCAAAACAGAAAATAAAAACAGCCAGGAAAAGAAAAAAAAGAAGAAAGGAAGGGATGCAAAAGAATTTGGACAAGAGGCTATTATTCCTGGACTCGCAAAATTGCGTTGGTTCCCAGAAAAATAGAAAAGGGGCATGAATGGAAAATAAATTCAAATTCCTTTGAATTTATTTCAAATGGTGTGAACAAGGACTATGATTTAGAAGAGCCCAAAAATGTCCGGAATTTTGGAGGAGCCTCGATAAAAGGAAAAAGAATTATATGGAGGTTTTGACGGTGAAACTTGAATCAAAAGATGTCTGGAGAATAAATGCAAGTGTGTTGGGTTATTCCGAAGCAATGGAATATTATTATAATAGCTCCCTAAAATATTGGGAGTATATGTTATAAAGAGAAGTCACACTTCCCTCGATTTAAATGGACCGAGGTCCACATGATTTATTTAGGTTGAGATGCAAAATAAAAATGACATGATGGCATGATGACATGATGCAATGCAAAATAAATAAAGCAAGCACAACTGAAACACACGGGAGACCCGGAACATCTGGAATCTTCTGGAATCTTCTGGGACGTCGGTCTTCGGGCGTCACAACTCTCCCACACTAACAGAGGATCTCGACCCGAGATCCTAGAGATATCACCGGGTAAAAACGGAAGAGGAAGAGGTAAAACAAAGTTGCTTCTTTGACAGACGAGTGAAACCAAAGAACCTTGAGAGGTTGAACAAGTTGAAAGAAGAATACAACAGAGATGAGCGAAGTTAGGAGCACTTCGGTAAAAGGAGGAACAAGGAGCACAGTGAGAACCTTGAAGGTTGAAAGACATTAAACAAGAGCTTACGAACCAAAAGAATATGAAACTGCAATGGTATGGCCAAGGAATAAGAATGACAGAATTTGGACAACACTTCGTCTGAAAATGGAAGGAATTGGACAAGAACTTGCCAAGTTGAGATGATACTTGATGAAAACAGCAACATATTGCCTCCGAAACAATTGAGAGAATGGCACAAGGGGTAAGAAAGATTCAGACAGCACTCCGGTTAAAAAGATAGGCAAAACTTGATAAGATGAGAGAACTAGAATGAAGAATACAACACTCCGGTTAAATGATAAGCAAGGGAAAGAACATGATCTCGATAAAACGAGATGATGGTTAAAGAGAGAGCAACATCACAAAGCCTCCGGAATGAAAGAATAGAAGCAAGATCGTTGGGAAGAAAGAACGGAGAAGAAAAATGACAACTTCTCTCAAAATTGAATTTGAAAGAGCATCCTTACGAAGAAGGGTTGAACAGAGTTGTTGGGAAAATCAACAACGAAAAGAATAAGCTTGATGTGGGATTATGGAAAACATCTCAAAATTAAGAGGTGATAACCAACCACTGACGAAAACATTTGATTGGATTGAGATGAACAAGGAGATTAAAAACTTATCTCACCGGAATGATAAATGAAGAACTTGGGTCATTTATAAGCACCATAATAGCAACAATTCTCAAGGAAAGCTTTTAGGTGAAATACAACCCAAGATGACTCCAAGAGATAAAAGTGAGGGGTTGAAAGAATCTCCTAAAGAGAAGAAATGATGGTTTTAAATATCTCATTCTTGATAACTTGTGAATCATAATTCATGAAGGAATTGTCAAGAATGACATAACACCATCTGAAAAGATAAGGTAGAAAGAATTGCACTTGGAAAGCATGATGAAGAATGCTTGAGCTCCAACAAGAATCTTGAGGGAAACTTCGAGGATGAATTAAAACATGATGAACCACCATGAGAACTCCGGTAATGAAAGCATGAGAAGTGAAAGATGAAAAGAATAAGATTCAAGGCCTGCGATGAATTAGATGGAGCTTTGGAATTATATAATTGAAATAACTTGGAACTCCAGAAAACAAGATGAACAACTTAGAACCGAGAATATGATATGATGAACAAGCTCCGGAAAAAGAGATTAATCACTTCGAGGAAAAGAATAAGATTTACTGTATGCTTATCCTTCATCAAATTAAATTGATGACAAGCAACAGATTTGGCATACTACTTATTCTCGTTGGAAAGAATTAAAGAGAGATCTAGCACAACCTTGGGTAAATCTTCAACGAACCACCGGTAGGATTGTGAAAAGAACAAATGAATTAATACGATAACAAGGAAGAGTAATCTTGAAAGAACCACCGTAAAAATAAGGAGACGAACGAAGAGACATCAATGAAGAATATTTGGAGGATGAAGTTGAAAACTGAGAACGAAGAAATATTCTGAGATGATGGCCTTCAGAGAAACAGAATGGGAAGAATCGTGAAAAGCTTCGGATGGTTATGAAAATAATCCTCATGATCGAAACAATAACGAGGATGGCCTGAAGCTAGAACCACGAATCATCAAGAGAACGGGCCAGATTTAAGAGAAACACTTCTCCGGTCTCCAAATGTTGAGAATGAAGACGAGAAATGCCATAAGAATTGTTGAGCACTCCGGAATGAAGAATTAAAAAGGTTGAACCAATGATGAACAATAATTTGAAAGCGATCTTGGAGAAGGCATGTGACTGATGGAAATCATTCTTATGTCACACTTGAAAAGAATTTGAGTATAACTCCGAAAAAAGAAGAGTCAGGTAAGATCCTCGGAAAAGACCTGTGGGTTAGGGCCCACTAAAGAAATCACCGTTGAAAAACATTGCTTGAGAGATATTGCACCGGTTGAATTAAATGACTTGAATAAGAAGACAATGCTCAAAATAATTTGAACGGATTAACAATGGAATTATGAATCTTCAGCACTTCGGATATGAATAACAAGAGGAGAATGATTAATTGGTGCAACGGAATAAGAAAGCATTGTGAAATGAGGAAAAGGATAAGATCAACACCGAAATCTTGAATTACATCCACCAGAGAAGAAACGAGAACGGAGTATGATGAACTTGAAGCTCTGAGCATCTTCACGATAAATCACCGGATAAGAACATTGAGGGAAATGAATGAAGAAATATCACATGAATAAAATGGATACTTCATTTGAGAATTTCTTGCTCTGAGAAGAAGAAGGGTGGGAGGGTGGGAAAAACAAAGACAACTTGGGATGAATGAAACAGACAAATTGCCAGATTTCTCAACGGCGTCCGTATGGAATAATTTGAAGAGAAGGCACACCGGTTGAAAAGGATTAACATGAAAATCTTGATGATCAAGAAGAATTAGCACTCCCATAGAAATATGAGAACACCGATTAGGAAGTTATGGAATCAACACTTGACATCGAAGCAACTCGAATACCAGAATTCAAAACAGAAACAAAGGATAGATATGTTTATGAAAAAGATTATGTTGCAACATGTCTATCCAAACAGAGAATTGAACGAATGAATTACGCAGGTACATCAACTTGTCGAGAAGCCACTGGGAGAAGAAAAGGTAAATAAAAGGAACAAGGAACAGATAGAACAAATACAAGATAGAAGCTTCGTACGACATATTCGTGCTGAAAGCTTATGGAACGTGTTACAAAAGGGTTTTGCAATCCCCGGATCAGCATAGCCAAGGACCCTTTAAGATGCAACTCCTGATCGGAACAAGCCCATAAAACCACTTCACTCAATGTAGAACCCCGAACTTCATATCATGCACTTGTTGGACGAATGCCTAGAACTACTGGATGAACCCACCTATTAATTTCCGAAAGCTTACAGTTATGCAATCCGGTGTTGGGGATACAGGGGAAGCACCGCGCACTCAACTCTAAACCTACATCCAGCTGTATCCATCCTTCAACACATAACCAGTCGTTTCCGGAAACCGTTTACCTCGGACCTTCGAAACGCATCCACTATACAAGCTATGGCAATACTCCCGAACTACCTCCCCAGTACTGGGTGATGTCGGGGTTATCTTGCCACTAACCGCATAGGAGAGTTTTCGATGTCGGCCGTCTTAAGTATTCTAGTACTGCCGCGATGGATTTGTGACGACAACACCTCGGAGCTCAACTCCCCGGGACACTGCCACAACCCCTAATGACAGGAGGCATCGAGAACAATGTTCTCGTCACAAAGACATCGGAACAATCAAAACAATACTCGCGAGATCCTAAAAAAAATTGGTGCAATTTTTTGAAAGTAGAAGAGGCAAGAGTAATCGTCAGGAGTCCTCACCAGAGTGAAAAGGGATGAGGAGCAAAAGAAATCCTACTCTCCGATATATATATATAGGACTCAAAACATTTTCAGTGTGTGCCTAGACTCAACCGTCAACGATTCGATCAATCAGTGGGGGCTTCTAGGTCGGAGAAGGCTCTGAATACCAACTTGTAATGCCCAGGATGGAACTATACCTCCTACGTGTCGAGGCACGACTTAAAGGTATAAGCCCATCCTAGAATGATCTCAAGTTTGGTATCTTTGCACGACTCATGTAAAAGAGGGATTAAATTGCAAAAGAAGATAGTTGGCTTACACTCGCCACTTCACACAATACAGTACATAAGCAAAACATCATTCAAAACATCACAACCCGACTACGGGCGAAGAACCAAAAGAAAGATACCAAAACAACATAAAGCCACAGGTCCGGATCGAATCCTAGTAGAAACCACTACTGATCGTCGGAAAACGTCACAAGCATACGGCCACTCTCTTCATCGAGCTCCCAGTGAAGTACTTGAACCAGCTCCTGCATCATTCTCGGCTGAACCTGCATCTAGTGTTGTAGTATCTGTGAGCCACGAGGACTCAGCAATCCCATAACCATGTGTATCAAGACTAGCAAAGCTTTGTGGGTAGGAAGAGGGTAGTGGTGAGGTTGCAGGAGCGACTAAGCAATATATGGTGGCTAGATTACGAGTACCAGAATAAGATGAGCATCTACGCAAACGGTCGCAAAAGTAGTGATCGCTAAAGATCCTGAACTACATACGATCAAACATAACCCCACCGTGTTCTCTTCTCAAAGTGAAAAGAGACAGTCACGGTTACTCACACAGTTGTGTGTTTTACTTCGGATCCTCTGTCAAGTTTTCTACAACCGGACATTAACAAATTCCAATCTGCCACATAACCGCGGGCACGGCTTTCGAAAGATTATAACCCTGCAGGGGTGTCCCAACTTAGCCCATCACAAGCTCTCACGATTAGCTGAAGTGATAAATATAATATCATCACTCCTTATCTTAGGGAAATCCGATCAGGCTCGGCATCCCGGTAGCACAAGACATTTCGACAATGGTAAAACAAGTCCAGCAAGACCTCCCGGCGTGCCGACACCCTTATAGTAGCCGCGCGTATCTCGTCTCAGGCCACGTCCGGATGGGACAAGCTACGAGTAAAACCAAACCTCGAGTTTCCCCAAGGTGGCCCCGCAGGTTGCCCGTTTGGGACCAACACCATCAGCACTGGCCCCCCTGCTATGTAGAATTAAGAATCCTCGGGGACGCGACCCCCTATGCAAATTTTATTTAATTAATTAAGTTGTTATTATGAGCAAATTAAAACCAATGTTGGGCCTTGCTGGAGGAGTTTTATTCAAAGTCGAACTGTCAAGGGGTCCCCATCCACCCATCGTGTAAGGAACGCAAAATCAAGGAACATAATGCCGGTTTATCG